>LFJQ01000005.1:2469554-3086942 GCA_001182835.1 Oropetium thomaeum | reverse complement strand
ATATTATGAATGTATAGACTATAGAATAAATATGAATATTGCACAACAAAAATCTATAGTGAATAATATTTTCAATCAATGGGGCTGGGAGTATGTCTGCATCGATATATAGTATTTTCTTAGTGATTTAATTATCTTTGAAAAGTATACAATTGTATATATTTTCAAATATATAACAAATAAATAAATATAAGCATCAGAGAGAGATAGCACAAGCCTCATAAAACACCAAATTCAGCTATCTTAATTCGAGATATATTGTGTGAGCACGGGGGTCTGTACCCACCCAATAGTCACCGTTTGCCGCATAAACGGCCGTTTAGAGTCTGACACCTTTCAACTTTTCACAACACCCGAAGTCAACAGTTAGCTTTTATCAGCTTTTTACAGCACCTGAATCTTTTTGTTCCTGCACCGCGTAGTGCAAACAGCTGCTGATCTGCCGCTAAGCTCATCTGCTCCTGCGTCGATATGTGTTTCAGATATTGTATGTTGCTAATGCTTGTCATTCTTATCTGCATATGTTCCGATCTGCTCTATTAATTCCTTTTTTTTTTTTTTACAAATCTTGGATTATGCACTGCCTGGGGTGCATGTACAGTTGTTTTTTCAAAGCCAAATTTTTGTTGCATCTGTATATATATAAACTAAAAGTTTCGTTTTAATGGAGGCTGTACTTTTTTAAAGTGAAGAAAGAGTAATCTTTGGTACTGTACTTCTTCTAGTGTAAAATAAAATAAAATAAAATTTTGATCAAACATTAAGAATATAATCATGACTAAAAATACAAAAGTTACATTAATAGATGTTTTTTAGAAAATACTTTTATAAAGTATATATATTATTTTATTAAATATTTTTATTAAAAATAGAAAATCAAAATTATGTTTTAAAGACCATATTTCTAAACTTTTTTCTTTTTATACCGAAAGAACAACTTCCTTAACGGGCCATCTTACTCGTCGTAAGTACAGTACTTATCATCATTATTTAATCTAATCGATATCAAAAAATAATAAACCGAAAGTGGATGTCAGTTCCTGCTTTTGTGTCTCGGATGGACCCCGCACACGTGCAGTTGAGACAACTAACGTCTTTTATCGGTGTTAGGAGAAACACCAATCTCCAGTCATTTTAAACAATGAATCGTTTCGGTCCCGCCAGGACATGTACCACCATGCGTACATAATGCACACTCATCTTAATTGACGAGAACCGAGAAAGAACAGAACGTTGAAGTCAGAGGACACAATCCTACGACACTACGTAAGAAATGTTATAACGCACGTTGTGCTAATGATTAATTATTATTAATCATGTACTTATCATAATAGTGATTAGGCACCCTTTGGGGAACTGTCACCCTAGCGACACCCATTCGGACACTGACTTTCCGAAGGGTCGTGTCTCCTGACTGTTGTTAGTATATAAAATGTATAAAGTGTGGGGTCCTTTTCATTAATCAACTGACAGAACGATCATTCTCTCTGTCGCTCTCGCTCTATAACACGTTATCAGACACTTTCGCTCACCGACGCTAGTAGGCTTCGCCGGCAGGCTGCCGGTCTTCATCTTGGGATGGATTTCCAGAACTTACCGTTCATGTTCATCGACGTCCCCATTCGTCCTGTTCCTGTTCGTCGTCCTTTCTTTAATGGACGTCGCCGACTTGGAATAGTTCGTCACCGTGTTTCCTGAACCATGGCCGTGGCAGAGGCCGGGGTCGCCTGTGCGTCTTTGGACGCTTTGGACCCCAGGTAGGGAGTCCGATGAGAACCACTCCAGCCTCCGCCGGTGACATTAACAGCAGCAGCATCAGCGGTTCGTCAGACTCCTCCAGTGCGGCCACGCCGCCGTACACCAACGGCCTCGTCAACGGCGAGCGCCAGGGCGTCCCTGTGCAACTGCCAACGGCAGACCCCGGCGAGGAAACATCGGGGGTGGTTTGCCTGCCGACGCCAACAAGCCCGGCGGAGAACCACCACGCCGTAGGATTGTGTTCCGAATGAGTCACCAGGGGGACCTTACCACGGCATCACCGTCCTCAACCTCAACTCTCCGCCGCCGCCAACACCCGGCTCTGATCCGGAGGCGACGCCGACCACGATGGCAGCCCGCAGCGGTGTGCCGCCGTTCTTCACGAGCACCAACCCGCAGCCACCCGGAGACTTCGCCATGGCTATGGCCGCGCCGGCAGATCCATCGGGTCCTGCATTGGCAGACCTGTCGATGCCACCGGCGAGGTTTCACTAGGGAATCTGCCCAACAGCGGCACCAGCAATCTCCTCCGAGGTCGAGCCCCTCGTGCCATCGTCGGCAACCGTCCCGGCAGCACCGACACGCATCCTCCGAGGCCTCCGTCCCGCGTCCGCCGTCGACCGCCGTCCCGAGATTCGTCGTGGGTCATGGAATCCGACGGATCTGGGCCTCTCCAACAATTGATGGCGCTTGGGGGCGCTGGGGATGGCGGCGCTGCTGGCCGGAGATGGCGGCGCTGGTGGTGGTGGCTGGTGGTGGCGGCTGCCTCAAAGGGATGGTTGGGGCTCGTAACCCTACCTGCCCGGGCTGCTTGATTTTATATCAGCCGATGGTGGGCTTCGTTGGAATTAAAAAAAAAAAGGCCTGCAACCTGTGCACTCCGGAGGGAAATGGGCAGCCCATGTGTTGTCTACTCATCGGAGACAAAAGCAAAAGATAAAAAAAAAAAAAAAGGTCAACAGGCCGAGTCTACGGTGGAGCCGCAGGCTGTTTGCTTACCGTGGAGAGTAGAAAGAAACGTGGCCTGCAGGCTATTGTTCTTTTTATATGAAAAATTAGCTCTCTAATTTAGTTATTTGATGTTATTGTATTACCAGTATTTGTTAGATGGATTGTTAATGTTTCTAACCTTGTAGTTTTCTGTAATAGCACTCTGTTGTGTAATATATTGTGTATGTATTGTACTTAGATCATCGGTCTAATATTAGTAAAATTTGACCATGGGTCTATAATAATTTACTTTATATCACATTACATCACTAATTGTGCATACACAAATATTTTGTGTGATCTTCCGATCATAAAAATTAGAAGTGCATCTGGAAATTACATATTACATATATGATTCTTCATATAATGTAATAAAGATCTACTATATCTTAGTAGATAAAATGTAAAATAAGGTATACTAATAAGAATTTTTTTATTTTTATACGAGAATAATGGATAAAAGCATGGACTATAATAATATTACATGCTGCATTATTAAAAGATCTACATCATTTCTATGATAATTACCTTTATATCCAAATGTAACAAAATAATCAATGAATGTTGTTGAAAGACTTATTCTATCAAGAATAAATAACAACACCTCGGAGCAATTGCATTGCTTATTTGTTACTTATATACCTAAATTTATACAAGAGTCATCTTGTGAGATATTTTGTATTATTTCAAAGCAATACATATTGATTAATTTACAACACTAAATTAATTCCATACATGATTTTCTCATGTAGGACATGGCTCACTTTGCCAGCAAGGAGTTTAAGCAACTCGAACCTGATGGTAGCAACTATTTGACATGGTGTATGGATGTGAAAATCTATTTAGCATCCAAATCACTTGTTACTGCTATAGTGCCAGATCTTAATGGCCCACAGATTCAAGACTCAGACCAATATGTCGCATTACACTTCATGAGGCATCATCTCCATCCAGATCTCAAGAATGAGTATATGATGGAAGAGGATCCAAAGGCTCTTTGGGGTGCTCTCAAAGAGCATGAACAGCAAAGGCAATCATTCTGCCAGAAGCAAAACGCGAGTGGTCACTACTCCGTTTTATGGATTTCAAATCAGTGGCAGAATATAATTCTGCAGTTCACACGATTTGATCCAAACTTCGCTTCTGTGATGAAGTCGTTACCGATGCAGAATTGATTGAGACGACTTTGTCTACATTTCTCCCTTCAAACAGGTTATTGCAGCAGCAATACCATAACAATGGTTACATCAAATATTCCGAGTTGATCTACAACTTACGTCAGGTAGAAAAACATCACGAGCTCTTAACAAAGAACCATCAGATGTGCCCTATTGGGACTGTACCATTGCCAGAAGTGCATCATAATGCTCAGTGTGACAAGAAATTTGGTGGTAACAAGAAGAGAAACTTCAAGTGAAATGGTCCAAGAACAAAAGTCAGAAGTTCAGGGGTCCTAAGAAAGGCAAAGGCACTTTCAAAAAGCAAGCCCAAAATGAGAAGTCACAAACTTGTTACAGATGCGGTTGCTGTAGCCACACTACAAAGAAGTGCAATAACGCAAAACATTTGGTTGAATTATACCAGAACTCTATTGGCAAAGGTAAACAAGTTCAAGAGGACAAGTTTGAAACTCATTTCAACACTCAAGATGCTAGATGCTCCAGAGATGTTCATGCGGAACAACAAAGTGGTAATATCCAACTAGATTCGGAAAACATTGCTGGTGTTGATGACATGCTCATGGAATTCAAGTCCAATGACATGTTTGGAGACCTCAATTAGTCTCGAAATTCCCTTAGAACTCAGTTTGCATTAGCCATATAACAATGTATTGTATTTGTATTGTTGTCATTATATTGTGTGTTTTGTATCAAGACATATGATACTTAATACAGTATGTATTGTATAATCTTTTGAGTCAAATCTTAATATTTGATTTACTCATTATAGATTATCTTACGGGGTCAATCCAAATGGAGAAAGAAATTTGTTTAGTGGATAGTTGTACCACTAACACTATATTCACGGAGATGAAATATTTCCAAACTCTTAAAAAGAGTAAGGGGAATGTTACGACCGTTGCTGGTCGTGACGCTGTTATTGTTGGTTCTGGACGAGCCACAATTATTCTCCCTATGGGTACACAGCTTATAATAGAGGATGCACTCCTATATCCTGATTCAACTCGTACCCTATTGAGTAATAAAGATATCCGTCAAAATGGTTTCCATGTGAAAACTCATAATGACAACAAACAGTGGCGGAGCTAGGTTTTGAACCTAGGGTGGGCCGAAGGAAAAAAAATTCCACACGATAAAATTTGAAGTATGATTTTGCAATAGAAGTTCAATACTAACTTAATAATTGTCTTACAATAGAGATTGAAATAAAGTTTCATCGATTACAATGCTTAAAAGAAGATTAAAAAAAACTATGTTCTCTTCTCTTTTTCGAGCCTGCGTCTTCTCATAGCCAAAAAAGTCTCAAGTATATCATCTTCTTTCACAACCAAGAAAACATCCCGCTCAATGAAAGTGACCAAACATCATCCAATACACTATCACTCATTCTATTTCTCAATTTTGTTCTTGACAAAGTTCATGGCTGAAAATGCTCTTTCAACACTTGCCGTTGCCACCGGTAGAATTAGTACCAATTTGAGAAGCAAATATACCAAATCATAAACAACATGCCTCTTTGTTTCAACAAGCTTATTTGAGAGCTCAACAAGATTTTTTATGCCTTGAAAACTGTCATCTCTTCTCATGTCATCAATATAGTTATCAAGTTGCATTTGAAGTCTTATCAATTCTGAGCTTGAAAAATCATTGGGGTAGAATTCAGCAAGCCTACATACCTTTTGAGGATCAAATGAAGCAAATGAATTTGAAGGATTCAAGGCAGCCATACAAGAAAGCAACTCCATATTAACCTCATCAAATCGGGTATCAAGCTCTTGAATAACTCGATCAATGATGCCAATATATACTTGTATTCTAAAGTGTTCGTCATTTGTTTGGTTTGGGACAAACCGAGATGATCTTCCAAAAGGTATATAACCATCACCCATTTCTAGAACTCAAATATCATACTTGTTGCAAAATAATGTGACCCTCTGAAGAAATACATCCCACCCATCAGATCTCAATTGTTGCATTCTATTCTTGGCCACACTAACAAGTGACATTGCATTAAGAATATCTTGCTCCCTTCTTTGTAAGCATAATGACAAATAGTATATCCAAGAATTGTAACCATTAAGTATGCACTGAAAATGAAATCAAAAGATTCAAAGGCTGAAACCATAGCGTGTATTTTTGGCCACCCCTTCCTTTGTGCAATATCTTCACCAAGAGTTATGAGAACATCACGGATGGCTGGATACATACTAATGATGTTCACAACAATTTTGTAATGAGAGCCCCACCGAGTCTCACCGGGTCTAGCTAACCCCATCTCTTGATTTAATCCCTTTCCAGTATCTATGTCACCACAATCAATTGCTTTCATGATATTCTGAAGATTAATATTTCGAAGCATGTCATGACGCTTACAAGAAACCCCAACGATATTCAGCAAGGAAGATACTTGATCAAAAAACCAAAAACATTCACCATTGCCCTTAGCAACACCGACGAGAATCAGTTCGAGTTGATGTGCAAAACAATGAATGTAGTATGCTGAAGGTGACTCTTTCAAGAACAATGTTTTCAGCCCTTTGATTTCTCCTCTCATATTGCTAGCCCCATCATAACCTTGCCCACGAATCTGGGTCAAAGTTAAATGTTTGTCGAGAAGTAGTATCTTCAACATGCACTACTCCAAGAAAGTGTTCACAAGGTCCTCCCAATTTATCAACATAGCGCAAACAAACAGCTAGTTGTTGCCTATGTGCAACGTCACTTGCTTCATCAGCTAGAATTGCATAGTGATCATCACCAAGCTCTTTAATAATTCTATTTCTAGTCTCCATGGCACAACACTGAATAATTTCCTTCTGTATTGTTGGGCTAGTCAAGGTACAGTTAAGAGCGTTCTTCAAAACATATTTATCAACCTCCTCATTATTTTCTGCAAGCCATTTCAAAAGCTCAAAAAAATTCCCTCTATTAGTAGACTCTTCACTTTCATGATGCCCACGAAATGCCAATCCTTGATTCAAAAGAAACCTCAGACATCTAAGTGAATATGTCAATCGAATCTTGTAAAGACGCAACTCCTCACTAGATCATGCCTCAATTTTATTATCAATTTGTGCACTAGGAGTCAAATATGAATTGTACCTCTCTTGAGCTGCATTATGTGCACTACCAACAGCACCCACATG
Organism: Oropetium thomaeum; assembly: GCA_001182835.1. Lineage (NCBI taxonomy): Eukaryota > Viridiplantae > Streptophyta > Magnoliopsida > Poales > Poaceae > Oropetium > Oropetium thomaeum. The sequence continues at coordinate 3,079,867 of LFJQ01000005.1, read as the reverse complement.
CATATCCAGTACATCATCCCTATTCCAGTTTCTCCATCCACCACAAGTAAATGGACTAGCCTTTCCTCCTTTTTTGAACAAGAAGCATATAAAGCAAAATGCAGCATCATTTTTAATACTATATTCAAGCCAGTAATATTTATGAAACCAAACAATACTGAACCACCGATCTCTAGTGCCAATCTTCCTTTTCTTAAATTCATGGGCATAAGGTTTTAATGGACCTTTCATTATGTACGCTCTCTGAACTGCATCTTGATCATTGACAATATAACTTGCAATGGGCAATCTATCTGCGGGATCTTGTGGAAGACGATCTGATCAAAAATTGGTGGGGGTGGTGCATTCACATTCAGAGATGCTGTAGGGGTCCTGCCACTGCCATCATCATCGTGCTGCTCCTGTTCTTGATTTTCCTCTTCCTCCAATATCACACTGTCTTCACTTAATCTTGAGGCATGGACTGAAGGAATCGACGATCCAATAATGTTTTCACGAGCTGCTACATCAGTTGAAGGCGAAGATGAAGCAACCTTCTTTGCTGCAACTTTATGAAACAGAGATGCAATATCTCCATCTATCATACTTCAGTAATCTGCAATCCAATTTGCAGTATTCCAACGAAATTAATTGTTAGCAATTAGCCAAATCAGTTCATTGGAGTTCCTTCAGATCAAATATTAAAATAAAATCATTTGATACCTTGCTTGATCGATCAGCACTTGTTAACGAGAGAAGGCGAGAAGTACAGAATAGCCCAGACAAGAGATAACGCAACGCACTGCCGCCGTCGTCGGTCACCGGAGGCCGGAGCAGCAGCTCGAGCTCGCCGTTGTGCGCGCACCTGCCGCCTTGCTGGAGCCAGATCGGAGTTCGCCGCCTTGCCCTTGGAAGTTGGAACGGATGCCTCGCTTTCTTGGGATTCTAGCGGCGGCACGGCGCTTCGATTTGCTCTACGTGACTTCAATCGGTATATTGGAAACTGAAACAGAGGCAAGTGTTCGTGGGCTGCTGGCAAGTTTTCATGGGCTTGCCTGTTCGTGGCCTCGTGGGCAGTGGGCTGCTGGCCAGGCCATTTGTGCTGCCTTGCTAGGCTAGGGTACTCCCTCGGTGGCCCAAAACTCAGGGTGGGCCGCGGCCCACTTTGTCCACCCTGTAGCTCCGCCAATGACAACAAAGATGAATTTCTATTCATCACAAAACATGACGGATACAGCAAGCAAGTGCTTGAAAAGATTCCTTCATTATCAACTGGATTGTACTACACATACATCAAACCAGTACAACACGTTGCATATAAGGTAATTTTTCAGAATCTTGATGTCTTCAAGGTTTGGCATGACCGCCTTGGTCATCCCGACATTGGGATGAAGAGAACAATTATCAGCAATTCAATTGGTCATCAAATACGAGCTGCAAAATTTTCCAAACCTTCAGATTTTGTATGCGCTGCATGTGCCACAGGAAAATTGATTTTAAGACACTCTTATCTTAAAATCAAGGCTGAGCCACTACAATCCTTGAACGCATTCAAGGAGACATTTGTGGGCCTATATATCCATTATCTGGACCATTTAGGTATTTCTTGGTACTCATTGATGCATTTACTAGATGGTCACATGTATGCCTATTGTCCACAAGGAACCATGCTTTTGCACGGATCATTGCTCAAATTATCAAATTGAGAGCACATTATCCTAAACACGGGATAAAATCTATTATGATGGACAATGCCGCAAAATTTTCTTCTAAAGCCTTAAATGATTATTGTATGGCCCTCGGCATTAATGTGGAGCACTTTGTGCCCTATGTACATACACAAAATGGATTAGCTGAAGCCCTCATCAAGAGAGTGAAACTAATTGCACGACCAATGTTATAGAATTGTAATTTGCCAACATCATGTTGGGGTCATGCAGTCTTACACGCTGCAGACTTGATTCAAATTAGACCTACTGCATATCATACGGCTTCCCCGTTGTAGTTAGTACGTGGAAATCAACCAAGTATTTCCCATCTGCGTAGATTCGGTTGCGTTGTGTACGAACCGCTATCACCACCGCAGTGTACATAATGGGCTCCCACAGAACATTGGGGATATATGTGGGGTACAGATCACCGTCTATCATAAAGTACCTCGAGCCTCTTACAGGGGACTTATTCACTGCCCGTTACGCTGATTGCATCTTTGATGAGGACAATTTCCCGGCATTAGGGGGAGAAAATCAGTACCAAAAAGAATGCCGAGAAATAAATTGGAATGCTACGGGCATTCAGTCCTTAGACCCACGTACTAAAGAATCCGAACATGAAGTTCAAAGGATTATAAATTTGTAAAACATTGCAAATAATCTGCCAGATGCATTTACTGACTATAAAGGGGTCACAAAGTCTTATAATCCCGCTGTTAATGTACCAGAAAGAGTGGAGGTACCAGTTAAAACCACTCAACTCCCAAATCAAAATAAGAGGGGGAGAAGTATGGTTACAAGGGATAAGGCTACACAAAAACCAAAGGTTTCAGAGAAGCCACCGCGGAAAGAACGGAAGATTACTTCCAAAACAGTAAATCCAAATCAACATCATGTTGATAGACACCAATTGGATATTGAAAATCCAAATGATGTGGACGTTCATCAGAATCGCCACATACCTAGCACAGATGTACACACAAATAATAATGCTGGGACATCGGAAGACCCCAACTCAACCGTCATCAGAAAACACGGTGAGTTAGAATGGGTAAAAGAAATTTCCACGAACTATATTGATTCTGGAGAATCATTCAATAGAAAGACTACAATTGTTGACATTAATTTCTTCTCCAAGATTGCAAGTCACTTCAACCAGATCCAGATCCTAAGATCATGGCAGAGGGCATCAAGCGCTTAGATTGGCTCAAATGTGATCAAATGGAAGGAAGCAATCGAGGCAGTATTGCTCTTGCTTAAGAAAAGAGAGGTATTTACATCAGTAATGCCTACTCCTCGAAATATCCTTCCTGTGGGATAAAAATGGGTTTTCGTTCGCAAAAGGAATGAGAACAACGAGGTGGTGAGATATAAAGCAAGACTTGTAGCACAAGGGTTCACGCAGAGACCAGATATCGATTTTGATGAAACATATTGTCCAGTTATGAGTGGCATAACTTTCTAATACTTAATATCATTGGCAGTACAGAAAGGTCTATCCATGCATCTCATGGATGTGGTGACTGCATATCTATATGGGTCACTAAATTCAGATATTTATATGAAAGTTCCTGAAGGACTTAAAATTCCAAATGAGAATCACAATCGCAACATGTACTGTGTACAGCTTAAAAAGTCACTCTATGACTTAAAGCAGTCGGGAAGAATATGGTACAGCCGACTAAAAGAATTCCTTCTTCAGAAGGGTTATTCTAACAATGATGATTGCCCATGTGTGTTCATCAAGAAATCCTTGCGTGTATTTTGCATCATCTCGGTGTATGTAGATGATCTTAATATCATCGGAAATACGCAAGATATTGATGAAGCACACAATCATCTTAAGACGGAATTCGAGATGAAAGATTTGGGTAAAACTAAATTTTGCTTAGGTCTACAACTTGAGCATCTCCCTTCGGGAGTATTGATACACCAGTCTACATATGTGCAGAAAATTTTGGAGAAATTCAATATGGATAAGTCTTATCCCTCCAAAACACATATGGTCGTTCGATTCCTCGATCTAAAGAAAGATCAATATAGACCTAGGGACGAACATGAAGAGTTATTGGGACCAGAATTCCCATATCTTAGTGCCATTGGAGCTCTTATATATATTGCAAATTGCACCAGGCCTGATATCGCGTTTGCAGTAAATTTACTAGCTAGATATAGTGTTGCTCCAACTAAACGTCATTGGACGGGAGTTAAAAAATATCTTCCGATATCTCCAATGCACAAAAGATCTTGGTTTATTTTATGGATTTAACCAAGACCAGACCATAGTTGGTTACGGTGATGCTGGCTATTTATCTGATCCCCATAATGGCCGATCACAGACTGGGTTCATATTTTTACATGGTGGAACGGCTATATCGTGGAAGTCTTCAAAACAGACTTTAGTTACCACGTCCACCAATCACTAAAATAATTGCATTATTTGAAACTATACGTGAATGTGTATGGCTTCGTAGAACGATAAATCACATACAAAAATCATGTGGTATTGGGCCTATCAAGGAGCCAACAATTATCTATAAAGATAATGCAGCTTGTATTGCATAGATGTATACGGGTTATATAAAGAGTGATATCACAAAGAATATTACTCCTAAACTATTTTACCCTCATCAGTTACAAGAGAATGGGGAAATAGAGATCTTACAAATAAAGTTTTGTGATAATCTAACAGATTTATTCACAAAGTCTCTACCCACATCACTATTTCAGAAATATGTTAATGGTATAGGTATGAGAAGACATAGAGACTTGCAATGATTAGGGGGAGTAAGTCCTCGGAGTATAACCTATTAATGATATTCTTATCATGAATATTGTACTCTTTTCCTGATGAATTTTCCTACTAAGGTTTTTCTCATACAGGTTTTAATGAGGCAATATGCATTACAAATATTAAAGATATGTTATTTTTTTCTCCTAATTTTTCCTCTATGGTTTAAGAAAGAGTTTTTCAGGACATATCATAATTTCTCCCATATTATTCCTATATGGTTTTGAGAAAATTATATTAAAATTATGATCATCGGATCATAAGCATTGCATCCTATGAGTTTTTCCTTATCAAAGGTTTTCTCGTATGTGGCTATGAAGCAATGTTAGAATACGTTGTATTATTTTCTTCTTATTTTTTCCACTTGATTTTTAAGGGGTTTTCACGACATATTATATCATCATATACTTCTCATATTTTTCCCACAGGGTTTTTGAAGGAGTTATTGAATCAATAATTACAAGATATAATTGATCAAGGAGAAGTGTTACAACGCATGTAGTGCTAATAATCAATTATCATTAATTATATAATTAGCATAATAGTGATTAGGCACCCTTTAGGGAACTGCCACCCTAGGTCAAACACCCATTCGGACACCGACTTTTCGAAGGGTCATGTCTCCTGACTGTTGGCAGTATATAAAGTATGGGGTCCTTTTCATTAATCAACTGACAGAACAATCATTCTCTCTACTTCCTATCGCTCTCGCTCTCTAACAAGAAAACAAAACACTCCAAAAACGGTTCTCCTTCCTCTGTTTCTTCAATTCTTGGCCCGGCGCAGGTTTACTCTTCCTCGGAAGGGTCAAGCACATGTCCGGCAAAGACAACGGCGCCCGATGTCTCCTCTACGATGAAGAAGGCGAAGGGATGGTCAGCGACAAAGTTCACCACAGGCTTGGGCTTCGGCTCCTCGTAATCATCCCGCAGCGAGAAGCCCAAATCGTCATCCGACTCAACCGTGACAGCTGCAGCCTCGCTCCCCTCCTCGTTCATCTCGATCACGGCCTTGTGGACAACCTTGCCGACAAACAGCTCCTCGCCATTGGACTCCAGCAGCATGCCGGTCATGTCCGCGCCAGCGCCGAACGGGAGGTGAAGGCCCAAGCTCATCAGCTCGTCCACGACGTCGCTCTTGAAGGCGAGCTTGAACTTGGGCAGCCGGAACTGGCCGACAGGGACGAGCTCCTCTGGCAGGTGGTCACGCAGGAAGCCCGGAGAAGACGTGATCTTTCCACCAGTTTTTTCAGGCCGTCTCGCTCCTCGGGGAGGAAGACGCACAAGGAGAATTTCGGTAGCGTGTGGTACAGCTCGTAGTTTTTGTACTCGTCCTCCATGACCTCGTAGGGCACAGCTTGAGCACGTTGAAGCCGTCGTGGCAAGCGATGTACTGGTAGCACCAGCTCTTAAGGAACGGCACCTCAATGGAGCTGCCGTCGAGGAGGTGGAACTTGCGGTCCACCGTGTTCTCCTTCTTGAAGGGAGTTCGCCAGTCGCCCTTGAAGCAGATGGCGTTCGCGACGACGTGCACGGTGCCGGTGTTGCGGTCGCGCGGGTTGACGACCTCGGTGATGAGGTTCCTGGTGGCCCGGGCCACCCAAGCGTTGATCTGCTTTCTTGATTGAATCGGCTGCCGACCAAATCAAACAGCTGAACATATTACGCATAATAAATTGCACAAATATATATATATATATATATATATATATATATATATATATATATATATATATATATATATATATATATACTGATGCTGCAGGCTCACGTGTGGTCACCTTGTTCCGGAAGTCGACCGCACACGATTCTCCTTTGATCGTATCTTCCACGGCGTGCACGTACGCGGGGCTGAGCGGCCACCGCTTGTCGGTCCAGGTGCCGCACGCGAAGGCGACGCTGGGTCCGCCGATGCCGGACGGGTCGACGAGGACGCGGTCGATCACTACTGTGGCCCTCACGAACGCCGCGAGCTCCTCCCGCGACGGCGCGCCGACGACGGCGAGGATCTGGTCTAGGGTCTCGCCGCCCGCGGCCCTGGACATGAGCGCGAGCGCCACGTGGATCGACAGTGGCGAGAAGACGAGGTTCTTGTGCTTGTGGGAGGCGCCCGCTGAGATGCCCTTGAGCAAGCGCGCCGCCAATGCTGATTGCCTGGCCATGCAGGCGCTCGTCGTCGCCTTCTTCTTTCCCGGTGCCATCGACGTCGTCTCTCTATCGATCTGCTACTAGGCGCTTGACCTGCCAAAGACTTTGGAACCGAGTTTCGTACATCTTGTGCCGTCTCTTGTTGGGAGGATGCTAATTTGTGGACTGAATACCGTGTGTGGGACCTGGGAAACGAGGGATAGATAGCCGAGAGTTGTTTTGCTCCACGGCACCGTGGCGTTTCTCTCGGCATGGATTTTGCGATGCTGGCAACATAGGGATCCGGGTCTGCTGCATTGAAGAACAAAATTCACGGTACAGCACTAACTGGAACAGTTGGGTTGGGCCTGCTACCGTGCTAACCCATATATGCAACCCCGTGTATTTTTCAAATGACGATGTTTTGAGATCCGCACCAACATCTGAAGAGTGGAGGTGTATCTAGTACGTATTTGTCAAGTAGTTTTGATTTTTGGAGCATTCGTGTATCATGGAAAAGGTCAGTAAGGATGAAGTAAAGCTGAAGTTGCAGACTCATGTATCTCTTCCTTGTCTAAATTTAAATTTCTTAATTTTAAATTAAAATATTTTTCGAATTTGAACTCGGATCAAAAAGGAAAGTAGTAGAAAATGATTTCACCTACAAGCATAAAAAGTTTGTAATATTTTTTAAAAAATCCAGAAGTAATTTTTTATAATTTTTTATTAGAACTACAAGGTCAATGTCATAAAAGAGATTAAAATCATAATTTGATGTCATACATGTGTTTTTTACATTTATACTGTCAAATAAAGTTTATGTTAAATTGCAGTTTTACATAGGGATTTATCTCCTTTATGAATTATCATGCTCACACATCAAATGTGCGCACCAATTGTAGTTATCTATATTTTTATTATATATGTAACAGACAAAACGATGGAATTGAGATCGATGACCTCAAAATCTCAAATACGCGCAATAATTAAACAAACCAAGTACATACAAACCAAATAACAACACACTTGGTCCGCTCAGTGCCGATCGAGATGAAGCTCATGGGTCTATCCGTTCAGTGCCGATTGATGAAGCTCTTGATGGCATGGATAAGCTCCGTGGTCCGCTCTGCGGTAAGGTTGTCCGACTTGACGGCAAAGAAGTTGAGGTAGAAGATGTGGGAGACGTTCCCTCTGCTGACGAAAGTCTCCACCGCCTTCCCTTCACGCGCCATGGCCTTCCCGTAGTCGACCTGCAGGTCGCGGAGCAGGTCCTTCTCGGCGACCGCAACCAGCATCGGCGGCATCCGCACGCGCGCCACGGCCTTCGCCGCGAGCTCCGGCGATGTGTAGGGGCTGTCCTTGGTTGCACCCAGCGGCAAGCCGAGCGCCAGCAGCTTGTCGATCATCTCGGGCGTCAGGAACAGGCTGGGAGGGTTCTCCAGCTCCGACCGGCTCTTCCGCTCCCGCGCGAAGCCCGGGTGGAGGAGCACCCCGCCGGCGAGCCTCACCGGGTGCAGGAAGTTGTCGTCCTCCTCGCCGCCTGCGCGGGCCGCCATCAGGTGCACGAGGTTACCGCCGGAGCTTTCCCCGATGAGGAACACGCGGGAGAAGTCGGCGGTGGCGCGAAGACGCCCCACGGCCTCTGCGGCGTGATCGGTGTTCTGCCGCTCGCCGCACGCGACGTCGCGCAGCCAGAGGAGCGCGGCGTGCCCGGCGTCTACGGCGGCGGGGAGGCGGTGCTCCGGCGCGAGCGGGAGGTAGACGGAGACGATCCCCGCGACGCGGAGCTTGGCGGTGAGCGGCGCGTAGAAGTTGTGGTACAGCGCCCACGACGCGGTGGAGAGGCAGAAGCCGCCGCCGTGGAGGTGGACGAGGACGGGGCGGCGCCGGTCCGGCGGCGGCGAGTGAGCAGGAAGGTAGAGGCGGACATCGACGCCACCGCGGCCCGTCGCGACGTCGTGTACGGTGACGCCGCCACGTGGCTTCACGTAGGGAGGGACGATGGCGGTGAAGGGCTCGGCTCCCGGCGGGGTCAGCCGCTCCACGGTGCCGTCGGAGTAGATGCGCATCCAGCCGGTAACCTCCTCAACCACCGTCTTGTTGGAGCTGCCCTCCGCCATTGTCCTAGCGGTGGCCGACTGACAAATTGACGATGCCGCTACCACGGCAGCAAGTAGAACCGACGACAGATGCCGTCTTTGTTGGAAACCCATGTGAGCCATTGGGGCCGTCGTATAGCTAGTGTTTTGGTGCAAGTTGTCAGGAGAGGAATGGCGCGCCTCTTATGGTTATGGGAGCAGTGCCGGATGGAGGCTACAGAGATAACAATGCGTTGACTTAATGAGATGATAACGATGTTTATGTAGAGAATACAATAATGCCCGCGTGTGTTAGCAGTGCATCGTTCTGCCACGGTTGTGATATGTTGCACATGGAAGCAAGAAACAGGGTGAACCTAGCTACCTAGATGAGCAAATGCGCACATACTGTAGAGGCCCCATTTTGAATTCTAGTACAATCTTTGAGACACTAGAATAAGGAGGGCTTTCATTCTGCTCTCATGAAATGAAACAAAGGGCCCCGGACGAGGATTGCTACGGATCTCAAAATACTTTTGCTCCAAATTCTAAAAAAAAAAAAAAATTCTGAAAGTAGTCCTACCAAACGGTTTCCAAAGAACTGCTTTCTACATCCACTTTTTTTATATTTGGAACCAAAAGCTCGCAGAACGTTAGCTTCTTGTGGCTGCTCCATCCATTTTTTCTGCATTAGAAGCATAAGAGAGATTTTTTGGCTCCATCCAGAAATGGTGGCTTCTTCCAACGAGACGTAGTCAGAGAGAGACCCTGCCCAATGAATGGTCTTCGTGCCCAGACCAAACAATGTCATTAAGACAACCAACAATACTAGCGATCAGCAGCTTATTTGAAGTCCATGTCAACTGTTAGTGCTGCAGTGGTGATTGATGGAAAGCTTGTGGGTGAAAGGAATGAGATTGCATTATTGTTAACTTATTTGGGAGGGGGATGAGAGCGAGATTCTCTATAATTAATTTTTATACAGACGTGATCTTTATCTCAAGTAAAATAATTGTAGGAGATCAACTTGATGCTCTTGTTAATGTTTTAGAATAAGGGGTGACAGCTGTAGAACGCATGTGTTGTGATATCGAACCTGGCCAATTAAGAAAGTAATTAATACCACTTGGTGGTGCCTAGTTTTAATATCCGAAACAAAGTTGTTACAAGTTTATTGCTCCTAAACGAAGTTGTGATATGTTGGGGTTTTTTTTTTCATACGGCCGCACCAATATTCTCCATATTGCATTGGTTGTATTTGTACAAGATCAATATCGCTATTCGTATCTTTTATTTATGGTGCACTCTGCACGCATTTTACAATTTCTTCCAATACTGCCGCAAGCAGAAATGGGTGTGTATAGAAGTAGCACACATTTTACTTCCAATTTGTTTATGCACCTTAGCTACTATATTTTCGTTCAACAAATTAATTCGTTGATAAAATAGCTGTACCTCATCACCTTTTGTGATTACAACAAAAGACACAGGAAGAACATGGGCCCGAGCATCGGAAACATTCGTATGAACCTACAGGAGAATAATTACGCATCGTAGTGAATGCTGAGCTGTGGTCACGCTAATATGTATTCCCTCCTTCCACAAATATTTAATAATAACAATTTTAGTGTTATCTTTATCAATTGTCTTATTCACCAAATTAGTTTAGATGTGCAAAACTATATAATTGTATTTCAAATACCTTTATTGATAAAATAAATCAATTAAAAATATTTATCATGCTTTTCAAATAAGAAGAAAGATCCAATATGACGTTCACATTTTTCTTAGATAATGGGAGACATATCCTGATCTTTGCCTCACTTTGGAGGTTATAGACGAATTATTACACATCCAGCAACACCTCCATGTGTTTAAAAACTTCAAGGATACAAACGAAACTACCGATATTGTCTGAGGAGAATATTATTAACCAATAATTCTATTTCTAAATCTCCAAACAACCCAATTAATGTCTGGTTATGTCAACGGGAAGTTGCCCCTTGGCTGCATTGTCGAATTCATATGTGCCTATTATTTCTACTTCCTCTATTTTTAATTAGAAATATATAAATTTATTTTCAAATAAATATTTTTCAACATGCTTATTATCATCCACGCAGACTCAGAATTAGGGGTTCAAGTTTTTTATTTTGTGGGTGAATGGGTAGAAAATACACTAGATTTTTTTTCTTTATAAATGAATCACTCAAATGAACTATTATGTTTGACCTACATTGGTTATCTATTTGCTTGGTGCGAAAAATCAGTATTTAAATAAGTCGCAAAAAAGGGTATTTAATTTTGTGGAAAATGTAGGTTAGGCCCATGTTGAGGCAGACTGGGCTGCGAGAGCGTGGGTCACGAACTGAAGGAAACGAACTAAACCAGGAGGGTTACCCGTCGCACCGATGGAAAGGTGTCACGTGCCACAACCGATGGAAAGGTGTCACGTGCCAAACTTAAGGCCGGCCTACCCAGGCCCGCCTAATTAAACCCATATCATGGTAAAGGCTAAAACACCACGAACCCTAGGCCGAAGAGGACAGTGAACACAACGTCCTTCGCCGGAAAAAATGCACCTGTTCTCCCACCTCAGGCAAGCTCTTCGCCCGCGGCGGCCGTATGGCGCGCCCTTCCCGGCCGATGCCAGAATCCGTCATTATTCCTCCGCGCGCTCCGCGGCGGTTGCCGCTCCCGGCAACACGCCGGAGTCGTCGGTTCCGCCAATGATGCCGACGCGGCCGTGGGAGGAGGCGCTCTCGGCGGCGCAGCGCGGCTTCTCCTTGCCGCTCGCCGGCCGCGTGCTGGCCGCCTCGGCGACCGGCAACGCCACGGTGTCCCCAGCCGCTGTTCACGCCTCGCTGGCCCTTGTGGCCGCCGGCGCGCGCGGCTCAACTCGGAGGCAGGTCGTCCAGGTGCTCTGTGGCGGCGGCGGTGGTGGTCGGGGCGCCGCGGCGGACGCAGCGAACGCGGCGTCACGCGTGGTGAAGCGTGTGCTCAGGGACCGGTCAACGTCCGGCGGACCGCGGCTGGCATTTGCTGCGGGCGTCTGGGCTGATGCGTCCACCAGGCTGTCTCCGGGGTTCGTAGAGGCTGCCAGTAATGTGTACGGTTCCACAGCAAAAACGGCTGACTTCGTGAACAAGGTATGAAATCAATGTTACGTGATATGAATGTTTTATAACTGTCTGCCTGGGTATGCTCACGTAGTGCTTGATATTATGCCCGTGCAAAGTGTTGAAAGAAGAACACCTCAATTTTTTTATGGATATTTTCTTTTTGCTCGTTCTCTGAGTTTCTTTTATAGATTATAGTGCTATCAGATTCTTGTAGCATCAATTGGCACATACATTTGTGCTGCAGCTTCCTGTCTTTTCAGCCTCTTTTCGCTGATCAAAATGAAAAGCGTATCGATGAACTTACAAATAGGCCCTCTATTTCAGTAAATGGTTAATGAGTGGGTTGTTATTCAGAAAAATCTGTGCAAGGGCTATTCTGAATTTGTCTGAATAGCATTCTGCGATTTTGTAATGTGTATTACAATATATATGGTATGTTTTTGCAAAATTCTTAATTCTGAAATTTACACATTCTCAATTTTATTGATTTTTGAAGCCAGAAGACGCTGCTGAGAAAGTTAATATGTGGATCAAAGAGTCCACAAAAGGTACTGTTACCACTATCCTACCTAATGGATCAGTTGACCAGAATACAGGGCTTGTTCTTGGTAGTGCGCTGTATTTTAGGGGAAGACGGCTTGATCTGGCTGATACAAGGATGACCGAATTGCAAAAATTCTGCTTTCTGGATGGAACCTGTGTTGAGGTCCCTTTTGTGCAATATGACAGAACTCGACTTTTTGCCATTCATGATGGATTCAAAGTTATTAAGCTTCCATACCAGAAAGGAAAGAATGAACGGAAGTTCTCCATGTACATCTTCCTCCCTGATGCTCATGATGGCCTGTTTGATTTAACCAAGAAGATATTCTCTGACTCAGCTTTCTTGGAAGAGCATTTGCCGACAGAGAAGTGCCATGTGGACATCAGGGTGCCCAAGTTTACAATATCTTTCCAGACAGATTTGAAACATGTTCTAAAAGAGTTGGGGCTTGAATTGCCTTTCCAACGTGATGCAGATTTCTTAGATATGGTCAAGGAAGACGGATCCAATGGGCCTTTGTTTCTTTCCGATGTACTTCATAAAGCAGTTTTGGAGGTTAATGACAAGGGGATTGAGGAGACTTCTGTGACAACGGGCTTAGGGAAGCCTTCACCAGCAGAGCACTTTGTTGCCGACCACCCTTTCTTCTTTGTCATTAGGGAGGAGGTGTCTGGTGCAGTAATCCTCATGGGGCATGTACTTGATCCTTCATCATAGTCATAACTTCAGGTCCTGGGCCTTTTTATCATCAAATTACAGGTATGTATGATCTCTAATTATGCCTGACTGTTTCCTTCAGATTTACAGATGCTACTCAGTTCACAATGATATGGTTCTGTATGCTTTTCAAATTAGCACTATAAACTGTATAAAGTTAGAATCACAGATCTGAATACATATCAGCAGTCTCTATGCACTTCTCGAAGTAACAGAGCAGAAGTCTGCAGATATCTTAGTTTATTCTTCTGGATCCATACTTTGTTGAAGTATGCTCAATCTATGTTTTATTAGTATGTGGTGTCATCTATTTGTGTCTCGACTTGAACAACATGTCTCAACATTTTCTTTTATTACCGATATTTTCTGGTAATATTGTTGATAGACTTTAGTAAGTTTCATGTTCCTATTATAGATTTCTATTTGCTTACCCTTCCCTACCTTGAACTGCATTTTAAGCTTAATTACAGAGTTTTTAATTTCATGTAAGAATATAGAGATGAAAAAATAATGGGCGTTCAAGTTTCAAAAGAATTTCTCAGTTTATAATTTTCAGTTTGATAACGTTTTCTTTGTTGACTACCAGGTTAGATCATCTTCAATGGTGGCATCAGTACAAGTGTGTCACCACCTAGGGGCGCCAGTCGCCTCAGTGTTGATCAAAAAACGAGGAGTTTCTTTATCTAGGTCAATGTCAAATAAAAAGTTATCAGCTTATCGCCACCTCACCTGATTAGGTTCTAGTTCTAGGATTTGTTTGATGAACCAGAAGGAATGGTAGTAATGATTGATGCGAGAAACTGGAGTAACACTGCTGACCAAATAGGACACTAGCAAGTACTACTATAAAGTAAAGGAATACTAGTAGAAAGACCTAGTGTGCAATTGCCCATTGAATGATGAAGAAAGAAAATACCACCAGAAGACAACGCAAACGACTCTTTTCACCAGTGTCCCTTAAGCGTGATGTGCATAGGAAACGATTGCAACGCTCTAACTGACAGTTTATCAGTGTTCCCCAATCTAATATGCTCCTTGCTTTTTTTCCTTTCTGTTGGTTGGTTTGTAGCTGTTCGATCAGTACCCATGAGATGTACTGTGTACACACCTACGAGGCGGATCGCCGTGTGCCTTGTCTTGCTCATGTATAGTGTCGGTGGTATGGACCTGTGTGATGAGGTTGGGTGGCCTTTCGGTCTGAACGAAAAGGACGTCTCGCATCGTTCTTGCAACCGGTTTGCTCTCTTCTGCTGACGGGTTCTGGTTTGATCCTCCTTTTGTCCCTTTCTATTGATGACACAGACTGCATGGCCGGACAATGTGTTTTCTTTCTTATGCATTTCTGGCAAAAATATGTGTCGAAGTACTCCTGTCCGCTAATACGACTTTGGCTGAGGAAAAATTGTCCTGTCATTTACGTGCATGCGTGAATGATATTTGCTTTATCTCTGTGTGATATATGACGTTTGTACCATGTATAGAATGGGCCAGAAGGAAATGCGTGACCACAACTGCATACTTGAATAGCAAAGATTTTGAACATGTTCCGTACAGAAGAAAAGATAGGTATACCACACCGACGATAGCGCTCTCTCTCTCTCTCTCTCTCTCTTAATCTTACAGATTGATAAATGCTCATACTGAAAAAACTACAAATCAACCCATATGTTATTATATTTCAAGGCCTCACCACTGCTCCAATAAACAAAGAATGCAAATACGAAAACTATATCTCGATTTATGCTACATATATATAGTGACTTGCTAGTGAGGATAAACAACACATTATCAGTTCAATTCATGTCTCAGATCATTGCAATATGTTGATGTATAGGATGATTCAACGACTAAAAGTAACATGTGGGACTCAGTATGTTTCAGATATTGCTCCTCCCGAAAGGAATTTCTCACAACTTTGTTCTTGTTTTTCTTTCTGAAACTTAGAGCTGGACGGACACCTTCAGGCATAACACAAGCTATAGTCCCGGGACATCTTTTGAGTTTTATTGCATTAAGCTAGCAAAATGTCCGTACGTCAGGTTGTAACGGGAACGAAACAATATTAGATCATGCAGAAGCTAGGTCCCTTGACTTCATAATGTAACTTCACACTTGGCATCAGCAAAATCATTAAGTAGTGAACATGTTAGGTTTTATTTTATATTAGATGTCGAGTCCGATCTGATTATTATATTATATGTTTTATATTAAAATTTTGTAGAGTCCAGCCCTATGATAACTCGTTTTATATTAGATCTCGTACAGTTTATTCGATGAATTCACACTCTGATGAACATTAGACAACTTTAAAAGAACTATTAAATAGTAGCGATTTGTATTTGTATAGGAATTGGACTTATTTTTCTTTTCAATCTGTATCTCCCAACTTTTTCAATTTGAGATTATCATTTGGACTCCTTTTTCTTCGTTATAGTATCTGGACTTTTGTTTTTTAGTTTAGGATTAGAATTTAAACTTTGTTATTTTTTCTTTCGAACTCTTTTTTTTTTCCCATTTGTGCAATCAAGTGAATTTTCATCCCTTGGTGAACATCACGGGCTCAACAAAATTATTAACTCGTAGAAATAGTATCTGGACTTTTGTTTTTTAGCTTAGGATTAGGATTTAGACTTTGCAATATTTCCTTTAGACTCTTTTTTTTTCTGATTTGTGACATCACGAGGTGAATTCACCCCAGGTGAATATCATGGCGTCAACAAAATTATTAAGCAGTAGCGATCTTTCCAATATGTATCTCCTGACCTTTTCAGTTTGGGATTAACATTTGGATTCTTTTTTCTTCCTTGGTGACATCACAAGATGTATCTATATATTTGTATGGTGTCTGAACTTTTGTTTTTTAGTTTAGGATTAGGATTTAGACTTCGTTATTTTTCCTTTAGACTTCTTTTTTCGATTTGTGATATCACAAGGTGAATTCACCTCTAGTGAACATCATGGCCTTAGCAAAATTATTAAGTAGTAGAGATTAGGCGATGGCAATCATAGCCTAGTGGCAAAGAGAACATATCTCCTTTAATACGTTAGCTAGTAGCGAAATATTATCCCTACATCACATAAATTTTAGAGAAACAGAGTCGCTACAAAAGGCTAACCACCACGCTATTCGCCATTGGAGTTACAAGATGCAACTTAGTTTCCGATATTATACTGCCTTGACGAACTTCTCATAACTATCAATTTTAACTTTCTACAGTGCACCTTTGCGTTTTCAGAAACAAAATTATATCTGGAGTATCATAGAACCATATCTGATATGTGATATCCCAGTATTTATTCTGATGAAAGTTTAGAAGCAGGTCAACCAAACAGGGCCTAAATGCATTGCACAACTCTCAATTTTGCGCAGCAATGTATTGGAAAAGTATTTGGATGATTGGAGGCAGCTATGCAGAACTTAGATTGAATTGAATCCTACATATAGAAACTGTAAAAAAAAAAAGGAGTGTCTAATTTTCAGTCCCTTGAAATCTGATCAGATTTTAGGCGACAATTTGATCGGAATTAATGGACGAGAGGTCGTCTTCAACCTCCCGCCTCGGCACCTTCAATTTAACGCCACCTGCCAGCCCCACCCACCGCCCATTATTATATTATCTCAGCAATCATCATCGATATTTATTATTGAGAAATTCTTCAGTATATTAATATTTTCCCAAATATTGTGGTTTCCTTTACAATGTGGAAACAATTTATATAAAATAAGTAAGTCTTTGTGGAAAACACATCTATCATCTTCACGTTGTAAACGTGGCCAGTGTAGATTAGATATAGCCGTACCAGCGAGATGTGCATGCATGCCTGTACTTTACATGCATCGAGGAGGAACGCGTCACCTACACCAACCCTGCGTGGCCACTTGCTCGCCGATCCAGCCACCTCCCACCGCGCACAAGAGACTGGGCTGGGCATACTATACTGCACTAAATGCTCGTAGTATCAGCTGCAGGCTGCAGGCTCCTCAGTCCTCGGTTCCTCACAATCGTCTGCCACTCATCACGCGAGCCGCGCCGCGCGCCTATAAAAACACGCCGCAGGCGCATCCCAACCACCCAGTCAGTGTTCACTAGTAGATTCTACGGCCATGGCAACGTCAGCTCCTCCCACGAATAACGCCGACGCCGACGTCGACCCCCGCAGCGGGTACTGCGCGTCGACGCGGTCGTTTCGCAGCCTTCGCCCGCCGGTGCCGCTCCCGCCGCCGGACGCGCCGCTCTCGTACCCGGCGTTCGCGACCTCGCTGCTCCTTCGGTCGTCTCCGCCGCCCGCGGGGCCGGCGCTCCTGGACGCCGCCACGGGCGAGTCGGTGTCGTTCCCGGCGTTCCTGTCCCGGTCCCGTGCGCTCGCCGCCGCGCTGCGGAACGCCGTCGGGCTCCGCCGCGGCGACGTCGCGTTCGTGCTCGCGCCGGCGAGCCTCGACGTGCCCGTGCTCTACCACGCGCTGCTCTCGTTCGGCGCCGTCGCGTCGCCCGCCAACCCGGCGCTCACCGCCGATGAGATCGCGCGCCTCGTCGCGCTCTCCGGCGCCGCCGTCGCCTTCGCCGTGTCCGGCACCGCCGCCAAGCTGCCGCCCGAGATCCGCACCGTCCTCCTCGACTCAAACCGCTTCCGCTCCTTCCTCCTCCACCACCACCCGTCGTCCCTCCCGGCCGATTCCGACGCCGTGGTGTGGCAGTCGGACACGGCGGTGATCCAGTACTCCTCGGGCACGACAGGCCGCGTCAAGGCGGCGGCGCTCCCGCACCGCAGCTTCATCGCCATGACGGCCGGGTACCACGCCCTGCTGCAGCACGACGGCGGGCGTCGCGACAGGAGGGAGCTCATGGCCGCGCCGATGTTCCACTCGCTCGGCTTCTGCTTCACCATGAAGGCGCTCGCGCTGGGGCAGACGCTCGTGGTCATGACGCCCGCGGCGGCGGCGGCGTGCCCGGGCGTCAAGGGGATCGTGGCGGCCGCCGAGCGGTGGCGGGTCCACGAGATGACCGTCGCGCCGCCGGTGGTCCTGGCCATGATCAAGGAGGACAAGAGGCGCGTCGAACTCGGCGCGCTCGAGCGCGTGATCTGCGGCGGCGCGCCGCTGTCCGACGCCGCGGCCAAGAGGTTCCGGCAACGCTTCCCGAACGTCCAGCTCAGCATGGTACGTTAATTAAGCTTTTCTTCTTCATTCCTCGATCGCCACCCCTTACTGCATTTTCTTTGGCCCGTTCGTTCTAGCTATCTGCCCTCCAAGCGCGCCACCCCCCCAATGTTTCGTGTTTCAGTTATTAGCGTTTAGTGGAGGTGCGGACAAAGTAATTTTTGGCACAATTTGCGGGGAGACAAAACCTTATAAACCATGTAGTATCGCTACTACCTGGCGCTTACGGGCCCAATTTTACATTGGATAAATAATGCGCCGTGCCTGGATCATGAGTTTTTTATTCGTATGGACATTCCATGTGCTACCGTCAACGTATATAGCCCTGACCCTGCTGCCAAGTACATGAGAGAATCTTTCATAGCCCTAGAATACAAAATTCAACGGCAACCACTTCATACAAAAGCCCAATGTATTGAAGTACTCCATTATTTTGGTGTGTAGAGCGAGGTCAAATGATCAAGCATCATGCTACCACTAACAAGCACGTACGTAGGCCCGGCCGATAAATTAAGCGACCATGAGAAAAAAAAAATGAACTAGTTGTAGAGAGGGTCTCAACGGATTAGCAACATATAGGATCAGAAGGCCTGTTTTTTTTTTTTGACCATTTTCTATTTAAGATTTTATCAGGACTGTTTTTATGTTCTGAAAGAGCTCGTGGGCTGATGAACAAGGCCTAAGCACTAAAAACTACTAGTAACTGATTGTGTCGAAGGCTTCATACACCCAAAACTCTACCAGTTTCTATAGGACCACCGTTCCGAATTTGGACAGAGGCCACGTAGCGTGGCATAGTTAGCACCTCTTGTGTCACTAATAATTCAGTATGCCCTTGTGTCACAAATAATTTAGCTTGCAGCTCCTATCACTGAAAATTAAGTTTGCAGCCCTTGTGTCACGGGTAATTGATGAGGCACTTATAGGGGATTGATTAATAATTCAGTTTGAATACGAGACATGTTTCTCGAAATCAAATGGTATGATGACCTGTGCACGGTTGACATCGCTCATGCATATCGTCACATGTCTGTGGAATCCCCTCAAAATGATCTTTACATAATTTAGTTTAAATTGTGATTTTTGATCAAATACATATCTTAAAACTGATGTGCTTAACAAATAAACAAAACTAGCTTCAATCAAACAAGCACGGACCGTAATTAATATATTCCATTTATGTCGCTTTCTAAGTAATGTAGTAGTAGATTAATAATTTGATTATGAATCGTCTGCCCAATCATAATCAATGTGACATTAACACGCACAAGGTGTGTGACAGTTGACAGAACAAAAAACAAAAAACACCGCACGACGTGTCAGCAAACAATTGGTGGTCAAATTCTTGTCAAGGTACCTACTCAAGGAAAAGAAAAATCACCGCATGTACCCCGTGTACCTCCTAGTTAAATTCGGATTTGTCATCATCACCAACTTTATGGGGCCTCTGTACCTGCATAAACCCTTGCATCCTTCTTAGAAGACATTGGTGCTCCTACCTCCTCCGTTAATTGTAGATTTATCATGTGCTCGGAGCTTAGGTCTATCATTATCTTTATAAATCGACATAACCCGATCATCATCATAGGATTTAGTTATGGACGAAAAATGAAGTCAACGATAACATTTCTCCCAGGATTATATATAGCAAGGAACAAATGGGAGATAAGTGCATGAAAAAAACAAAGAACAAATGCGAGAAGGCATCCTTCATGCTAAAAAATATCATCAATTTTCCGTTTCTCAATTTGCATTCCTCCATGCTCAAGCGCACCAATAAAATAAATTTACAAAGTTCCTGGCATCCTGAATTTCATATGTATCAGCTGAAACACTGTATTCATTTCAGGGTTACGGTTCAACCGAAGGTGGGGGAATATCACGGATGATCAGTCGGGAAGAGTGCGACCACATCGGGTCCGTTGGTCGCATCTCTGAAAACGTCGAGGTGAAGATCGTGGACCACATGACTGGCGAGCCCCTCTCGGTCGGGCAGAAAGGGGAGTTGTTAGCTAGAGGTCCGGCTGTCATGACCGGTAATCACCAGTGTTTTACATACATTACGTTGGGTCTGTCTGTGCACTTGCTAGCATGTTTTGTGATTTTTCCGTCTCACCCCTTTGAAGGGTACGTTGGCGACGACGAGGCGAACGCCGCCGCTTTTGATTCGGAAGGATGGTTGAAGACTGGGGATCTCTGCTACGTCGACCAGGATGGATTTGTGTTCATAGTTGATAGACTGAAGGAGCTCATCAAGTACAAGGGCTATCAGGTTTGTTAGTGACTTTCAGAGTACATGAGTGAGCGAAAACATAACGAATTACTAGTATGGTCGCGGTAATTATTCGTAATTAATACTGATCGCACACAAAATAATGTATGGTACAAATGCAGGTGCCACCTGCGGAACTGGAGCTCGTCCTTCAGTCGTTGCCTGAAGTCGTCGATGCTGCAGTCATGCCGTGAGTTGTTCACGATTACTCTGACATCCATTTTTTTCCTTTTTTGAATTGGACATCTATTTTGATAGTTTTCCATATCGGTCATGTACAGAAATGACAGTAGTGTGTATGTTTTTCTGCAGGTATCCTCACGAAGAGGCAGGGCAGATACCTGTAGCTCTTGTTGTGAGGCAACCAGGAAGCAAGGTCACCGAATCACAGGTCATGGACCATGTAGCCGAGCGTGTCGCGCCGTATAAGAAAATCCGCAGAGTGTTATTTGTCGACTCCATACCCAAATCTCCGGCTGGGAAGATACTGAGAAGGCAGCTGATGAGCTTTGTGCAGTTTGGAGCCGCCTCGTCGAGATTGTAATTTGATTTGGTTTGTGCGCGGTGTAGAGAGAAATGCAGTAAATTGGGTTTTTAAAGATGAAATCGGTGATACAATAGACCTGATTGGTGTAACTACATTTGCAGATAATTGAACAAAATGGGACTGATGGAAAATAAACAGTACATACATAGAGGAATTTCCTTATGTACTACTGAAACAACTCCCGATTCCTTCTCGCCCACTAAAAAATTTTAGTTTCCTTCTCACCCACTGTTTCCTCTTTTCATGTCCTTACGTGCCACTGCCGTTTGGTTACCGTAATGGAGTGGTCATAACATGGGTCCATGCCGTCAATTTTTTTAGATAATGGCCATCGTACCCCTGGCTCCCATGGTCTTCACTGCCTTACACTCGTTGGCCTGTCTCACTGAGTCATTCCTCCTCCCGTAGAACCCTAACCCTACGGCGGAGAGCAGCAGGCCAGCAGCGCGCGACGAGCAGCTTGGTGGGGCAGGTGCGCGGCGCGGGGCGTGCTGCGCACGGCGCGGTGTGCGGCCAGGAGCGGGCCTTGGCACGGCAGGTGCGGCGCGGCGCGGCCAGCAGCGGCGCACGGCGTGCCTCGGCCTCAAATCCTCCCGAGAGTAGGCTGAATCGAGGCTCATAGGAGGGACGTGATGGGGGACGGCAAAGCACTGAGACCTGAGTGGCTTTCAGAAGGGTGAGTCCTTAATCTCACTGTTTTGTCCCTTTACTCTTGTTGGCTCGTAACACACATTGAGTATTGACACGATAAATAAACCTGCATCATGTTCATCTGTAGGATGAACCAAAAATCAAGTTTTCTTCTAGAATGCAGAATCTTGAGTCCAAGTGCTAGGCCTCATTGCAAATGGTTTTCATTCACTAAAATTGTAGATTCTGACTTGACAAATTTTAAAGATTTGGTTACTGAAATCTTGGATGAATTGCCATGTGGCTATGGAGATGTAGTGACACTATTCTACTACTGCAATAGAACATGTACACACCCTGAGGTCACTTCTGACCAAAAGCTACACGAAATGTTTAGAAAACATGATGAAAACAAGGTCATCCGCATGTCCATATCCTATCGACCACCTACATGTGATCCTAAGCCACTATCTGAGTGGGATTCTCCACAGAAACAGAGTAAGGACAGATCTTGAACTAAACAATATAGATGAGTGTGCTTTAGTTCCAATTCTTAGTGAGGGTACTCAAACCAATGTGAGCGAGACAACCAATGTGATCGAGCCAACCAATGTGAGTGAGGTTGAAGACACAAATCTACTGAACCCTGAATCAGAAAATGAGCATGTTGGTGTTGATGAGGAAACAATTTACGCTGAACCTGAACCAACCAAAGATAATGACTATGTTCCCAACCCTGCTTCTGAATCTGAATCGGACTCTGAGGATTCTT
Organism: Oropetium thomaeum; assembly: GCA_001182835.1. Classification (NCBI taxonomy): domain Eukaryota; kingdom Viridiplantae; phylum Streptophyta; class Magnoliopsida; order Poales; family Poaceae; genus Oropetium; species Oropetium thomaeum. Next base: position 3,057,419 of record LFJQ01000005.1, on the reverse strand, counting down.
CATCTGAGGAGGAAGAAGAGGATTTGGTAGTGATGGAGCATGTTCCACCTCACGTACCAGTAGTAGAGTATGACAAAAATGATCCACCTATGCATGTTGGAGCTCTTTATGCAAGCATAAATGAATTTAGACTGGCACTAGCTTCTCATGCAATCAAAAAGGAATTTGAATAAGACATTAAGAAAAGTGAACCAGGGAGATTCCGAGGCTGTTGTTCATACAAAGGAGATGGATGTAAATGGAGGATTCATGCATTTAAAATCGGAGATGGTGTGACAATTAAGGTAATGTGGCTGATTTGTAGAAATTCTTTGTCTCACCATATTTGTTGTGTCAAATGAGGGCATTTATTTGAGTACTGATGTATATTATTGTGTTTTGTTGGTAGGTCAAGAAGAATCCTTATGAGCACAGTTGTGAAAGTACTAGAAGAAGTGGGACAGGAAAGAATGTAACCAAGTTCTGGGTCTATGAGAAGGTTAAAGATTGGCTAGTTGAGGATGCTGGTCTAGGAGCAAAAGAACTGCGAAGGAGGATCGAGGACCGTTATAAATCGATCTGCACTACAGAAAGGCTTATGCTGGTAAGGAATTAGCTCGCACAGAACTTTTTGGTGACTGGGATAAAAGCTTTGATAACCTGTATAGCTTGAAAGCACAAATTGAAGCGTCCAACGCTGGTAGTATTGTTACCATAGATCACCATACAATCCAGGAAAAGATCAGGTTTCGAAGGTTTTTCTTGGCACTAAAACCTTCCATATATGAATTTCTTGGAGAATGTCATCTGTATTTGGTTGTGGATAGCACCTTCCTAATTGGCAAGTTTAGAGGACAGTTAGCCACTGCCTGTGCAGTAGATGGACAAAACTGGATTTATCCGGTTGCTTTTGGAATTTGGATTCAGAAAGCAATGAGAATTAGGAGTGGTTTATGGAAAGGCTAAGAGATCCTATAGGAACTCCTGAGGGCCTCACCATTTCCACAGATGCAGGGCCAACTATCATGGCTGGTGTCAAATATGCTTTTCCTAGTATTGAGCATAGGAAATGCATGTTCCATTTGGTGAACAATTTCAAAAAAAGGTACCATGGGAAGGTATTTGAAGATCATCTCTGGGCTGCTGCATATTCCTGGCATCCATATCTCTTTCAAAAGCATTGGCAAGCTATGGAGGAAGCTAAACCGGAAGCAATGCAATATCTTAGAGACAATCATAAAAAGTTGTGGACCAGGAGTCAGTTCTCAACATAGTTTAAAGTTGATTATGTGACAAACAATGTGGCAGAAAGTTTTAATAATTGGATTAAGGCCCATAAAGGACTAAATATAGGTGATTTTATAGACACACTCCGGCAGCGGCTGATGTTGAAATGGAATGCAAGAAGAAAGATTGCACGGAAACTTCAAGGGAATATTTTGCCTCAAATTGCTAAGAAACTCATTGAGCAAACAAGGAATATAGACATGGAAGTTAGCGGTACATGTGATGGCATAGCGGAGGTGGTTGCAAAGGGTGGTACTAGGTTCAAGCATGTGGTGAACATAGACCTCAGGACTTGTACATGCAGGGAATGGCAAGTTTCAGGGAAACCTTCTGTACATGCAATTGTTTTCATCACATCAATAAGAAATGCCAAAGTTGAAGATTATGTTGACCCGTATTTCTCAGTTCAGAAATTTAGAGCTGCCTATGAGCCTATAATCCCTGCTATACCAGACAAGACTCAGTGGCCCAAAGGTGATCATGGATTCTTCATGCATCCTCCACTTTTAAAAGCAACAGCTAGAAGAAGGTAAAAAAATAGGTTCAAAGGGTGCCATGAAGACAGAACAGGCAACAAAGGAAGACACAAATGTCCTATATGCAAAGATTGGCACAAATGTAAAGATGGAGATCCGGCAGATATAGCAGTAATGATGGCTGAAAGGGGTCCACCAAAGAAGAGGAAGAAAACAATAGAAGCTCCAACTGAACTCAGCATTGTGGCAGGATCTACCACTACAGCAACAATGGCATTTCCACCAAGGTATGCTTTAGATTTTATTTGCTTCCTTACAGTTTTACCTAGTCATTATTCATGGTTGTCATTATGAAAAAGCACTTGTGCTACTTATCCTAAGAGGAAGAAGGTACAAGAAACTTCTACATCTTTACTGCAACAGACAGGTACTTTAGTGTTGTTCCATTTGTGTTTGCAATTTTGATACAAATTATTACTTAATGATCTGTTCTTTTTCTGCTATGCAGGTCTAGGTCATGGCAAGGCTCTAGCCAACCAGAGGCACTCTCTATTTTGTTCCCTTCTTCAAATCAGGTTGAAAAGAAACCTCCAAAAAAAAAAGCAACAAGCAAAGGGAAGGCAAAGAAAGGCAAAGAGGAGAAGAGCGGGACGCCAAGGAGAATAGGCAACAAATCTGGACAAGTAACTCCTGATAGCCCAGCAACGCGCAAAAGAAGCAAACTAAATCTGAATGTGTCCACTTGAAGTTCTCATCTTGTGTCAATTTGTCGTCCTGCTGATCATTTTGTGTTATTTCTAGGCTTGTTCATCTAATAAAGTGTAAAACTGTGTTTCCTTTTGTTATGTTGTCTTTAATGTAGAGTTGTTGAAGCACTCAGGTGTTGATTTGTTGATCTAGTTCATGTGTTGAACTGATGATTTAGTCATGTGTTGAACTGCTGATCTAGTCATGTGTTAAACTATTGATCTAGTCCTATGTTTAACTGATATGCCATTTGTTGAAGTGTTCAACTACGTGATGTTATATTTGACGATCAGATTATATTGTATTGTGGTGTGCAAAATATCTCGTTGTATTATGTGATTTCCTCATCATGTTGTACTAGTCTGTACTCTGTAGTTATAACTTAGTTTGATTTTGTTAGGCCTGCCTAAACCCAGAGAGTAAAACAGGCATGGTAGAGTCCTTTTTTGGCGTCAAAATGCATTTAGGGGCATAATGGTCATTTCCAACATCCTTCTATAGACGTCAAACCTCAACTTTACACGAGTGGCACGTAATGACATGAAAAAGGTATAGTGGACGAGAAGGAAACCAAACTTTTTCAGGGATGAGAAGAAATTGAGAGTTGTTTTAGTGGTACACAAGGAAATTCCTCTATATACATATGCAGATAAAACGATAGCTGGTTTGGGTCGTGGTGTGATGGTCGGGTCCCTAACTGAAGAATAAAAAGCTTAGAATAGCTCTTCCGTATATATGTCCACAATAAAACTGCTAACCATTCTGTTTCTCCGGATATGGACAAGCAGCATCATCTTTTTCATTTTCCGTCTTCCTACAACAGGAATCAAAGGGCCGTTTTTTATAAGTTTCCTTTCCTTTGCTTTTGTTTTTAGAATTTAGGACCAAGCCCCTTCGATCCATCATTTATTCAAATCAGGACCAATAGCTGTTGAATTCAGTAGCATCTCTAACATTGGGACACTTCCAATCACACATTCGCAAGGAGAACAAGTCACTATTACAAATACCCAAAAGAGCAATGTGACATGTAAGAACCATGAAAAAGAAAACAGAGATAAGCAGAGAAGGCCGTCTTCTTTTTTCTTTTTTTCGGAAATAAAGACAGGAGTGTTGCCATTCATTAAGGAAGAGGATAAAGGAATTACAACCTAAGATTACAACGATTAATCCCATAATACTGTCAAGCCCGAACCATGGACATCACCTAATCCGAGAAAAGGAAACATATTAGAAAAGCCACAACTAAGAGCACCAAACCACGATACGGCTGCCTCGTTATCCTCACACGAGCTTGCAGTTAATAACAACTAGGGAGGCCACCTCAATGCCTCGAAGAGCCTAGTCACTTCTGGCAAATTCTTGATTATTTCCATACTGTTGACACTAGAGGGAATTTTGTGGATGCTTAGGAATTGTTGTAATGTTAAAGAACTCAAGTGTTTCTGTTTCTCTTGCTCGACGAAGACCCATTTCTTTGTGAGCATATCTCGAATCACCTTGACAGCTGATTTCCGAGATTTGATTTTAATCTTCTGTTGTCGACTACATCGCTGATTGTCCTCTTGAAGCACCATAATTGCTTCCCTCTTGGCTGGTGAGTTTTGCTGAATGGAGGGAGAAAAAGGTGACACAGACTGTTTGAAGTTGCTCAATGCCTTGATTAAATCATATCCAATCTATTGCTCAGCTTCACTTCTAACCAACAATGGAGTGTCAAAATCATTTACCAAGAACTGGTCCTGCTTCGTGACAACAACAAAGGGCGTGGGAGGGGATAAGTCACTGCCAGCGTACATCCGTTTCATGAGGAGGACTTTGTGCATTATTCGGTCTAGCGACCTCTCGCGACCTACCGGCGGCGAGCTGTGCCTGATGTACAGCAAGCTGTCGTCGACAATGGCGCTGACTCCTTTGTAGTTGTGTGTTGATGACAAAGCGCCTGCCAGGCTATGACTGTTCTGTTGGATTTAATTGATTTCTTTAGCAATTAAATTAAATAAATTTGGAGTTACTTGAAAAGTTCTAAATGAAAGAATTATTATGTTAATGGTCATTAGGTGTATTATTGTGTTAATTGTGACCATTATACACATGCAAGAGAATCAACGCAATAGTGATGGTGGCTGGCGTTTGGCTGTTGCTCCACATCATGTTGAATGATTAAAAGCAAATAATGCTTTTGTTATTTTTACTCTCCAACGCATGGCCTAGTCTCCCAACTTTTGCTACACGGGAGAGCGGAAGAGAGACAACACCGGAAAAACTCCACCATTCCTTGTTAGCAGTTACAAGCGTTCGTCGTCTTCGTCCTGATGTCCGCGTGCATGGGCAGTGGGAGAGTAGGTCTCCAGAATCTCTGCCTTCTTGAGTTCTTGTATCGAGATAGAAAGACAATAAGATTTGTGGGGAGCTCACTTCATCGAGCAACTGTTCCCTTGGCGTTCTTGATGTTCATCATCTACGACGTCTTCTTCCCGACGAACAAACTGTGGTGCGAGTACGTCTTCTTTCGGTAGCCGTTTGAGGTACTGTACTGCGTACATCGTCCTGCAATTTCGATTGACTACATCGAACAGCTTACTATGTTGACTAGTGAGAACGGCGCCGCCTGTGCCCTCGTACTGGTTACGCCTTAGGGTACATACTAAGCTTTTTGTCATTTTTATTTTTGTTCATTTCAAACAGTGATTTAAACATGGACGCTAGCACATGTCAATCACAAAATAATATCATGATTTATTTAATTTATTTAAAACTAAAATATATCATAATTTGACTAAATATCTAACATGTTCCGGCACCTCTGCTTTTCTCCTCTCACTCAGATGCTCGGAGATTGCTCTCGGAGCGGTGAGAAGCGCATTGGGTGGATACGTGATCGTACTGGCGACACCGCCAACACCTGTTGCGTTGTGGCACTATGCGACCTTGTGATCGATCTTGCGCAAGACAGATAAAGCAAAGCCCGTTCATCCTTTTCAAGTAGTGCCAACGCCGCTCCTTCTGCTGCCGCGGCACGTTATCCGGCTGAAGCATTGCGCACGACCCCATGCACTTGGCCTTCCCTACCTGCCAGCCTTCGTCTCTTTCGATTGGCACACCACGCGAGGAAGATGCTTGTCGGCGTACCACAACGACCGGAAGAGGGCGCCTTGCTACTTTGTAGCTGGGTATCTCGGACGCAGAGCACTTCCTTGCTCCTCCCCGTGCGCGGCTCTTGCCACGGCTGTAGGTCCCCATTGAGCACTGTCGGCTTCGACTGCCGCGGCCCGCGGGCGACCGATGATTAACTGTATCTTCTTTTCCTTTTTTTTTTCTTCTTTTCCTTCGAGGCACTAGCATAATGACCGTTCTAACACTACGATTTAAAATAAAAAAAATAGTTGAACTAACCATATTATTATAATTTAGACTCTTTTTTGATAATCCATATTTTTACAAACTAAAATAGAGAAATAATAAATTTTACATTTTACACTTTAAGAAACGATTTATGTCTTTTTAGACGCCTAACAAATTCCTGTATAAATTTAGAAATGTTCTCTTTGCATTGGTTGTTCTTGTAATGAAGCATCTCTAAAAACAACATAGTCTTCATCGTGTTTCCATCCTGTAAAAGTTATTTTCAAAAAATAGTAGGTTATAACTAACTTTGTCTTTATATATATCAAAATCAGATGCCGCTACTCACAGTGCAAAATAAGTTTAGACTTGAAGAACCACAAATGTGTCGCATGAAGTTGATAACCAAATAGTCAGTGGTGCACCTATTAATGAAACAATTTATACATGCTAAAATTAAAACATGTTTAGAGGCGAATATATTATAGATGAAAGTTGCAAGAGAGTTACCAGTCGTCTGTCTTTGGGACACGTGGTGTTACTGTTTGGGGCCATGTAAAAATATCTTCTGTCTAATTCGGATTGACATTTTGCATAACCAGACGCATATAATTTGCAATTTGATGTAACATTTTACTATAGTAATTGCTCTGGTTAAGTTCATGCCAAGAAGATGATATATTCTCTGGGTTGAATATATTGATAGATCTAGCTTGCAGGTCAATTAGGAACATCTTGAAATGACCGAAATGAGCATATGGCACCATGATCTATATAATTTATAATATTTTCATAGTGTTAGAAAATGATAGTGACTTATTATAACATAACAGGTAGTAAAGGTTATCAGAGATCTTACAGTGGAACATTGTGCTATGTCGTACAACATACAAGTCCAGAAGGTGTACAATTCTGCAAGACAGGTCACCTCGTCGGGTCGAGAAATGAATTGTTGTTGGTTTTGAGATATAGTTAATATGTTATGTATTTATATTTAAGTAACATATATAGTGTTGCATATATATAAAAGTAATTAGACTTACAGAAAATCGAAGGTCCAAGAAATGAGTCTTGTTATCAGCATCATAATTATAGCATGTCACCTCATCGCTACATGCCCACATCCGAATGGCCAAATTGAAGGAATCATTATCAAGTGCCACATTTTCATTTAATATTTGCTGGAGTGTTCTAAGATTTAGAGAGATTGGATAAGGCCCTGAACTTTGAACCCAAGGTGTCCTACAACATAATAAATATATCTAAATTAACGAATCATGAATTATATTTGTTTACACAAAATCAAATACTGCAGAGGGAAGACATGTCAAATAGATTAGGTAACTCACTCTAATAAATCTTCTGTGTCGATGCAATTATATATGAGCGTAGTGTATCCAATAAGTCTGCCCTGATTTCTTTTGGATCTAAATTCTCAAGTGGAACAACAAATTTCTTAGGTTTGGAGATACCTGGTTGAGGGTCAATGATTTGACAGTCACTTGGATCATCTTTAACATCGTCGAGTCCACTGGTCAACACTTTGTCATCACATCCCCTCTGCTTATTCCATCTTGATGCCCACAAGATTGCTGCTAGCTTAAACCTAAAACTTATCATATCCTTCTGTAGAGTACGATATATAAGCCAATTAAAAAAACTACTATGACAACTTTTTATGAAAGATTATGTAGGTCTGAGTAACGCCTGAGTCGGACAATCGGAAAGATTATAGCCTGACGAGTACTCCATAAAGTTCAGCATCCACAAGCCACATGTTGTACTACAGAATATAAAATTTACTTATGCATTGTAAATCAAAAATATATTTATGTATCGTTTAACCATAATTTAACCTTAATAAAGTACAATAAAAGTAACAATACACTAAATTATACCCATCTGTCCGCATCGGTTTCGGAAACACTTCTATAATAGGCCATTTGGTTATATCAAGATCGGGCCACTTATCATACTTGAGCTCCTCATGTTCTGACACAAAAAGAATATCCTTATGAATTCCAATTATCTGAACAGAAACACATTTAGGACTTGTGTTAGAAATAGACTAATAGTATATCATATTTATTGACAACTAAAGTTTCAGTAATACAAATAAAATGATGGAATATATAATATATAATAATAGATATAACTTTTAATAAACACTTACAGTTTTCTTAGGTCATTACGCTGCATACAACCCAATGAATCAATGACCTGTATCTGTCGCTTGGGTGCATTAACCACAGCAAGGTACCAATGGACATTTGTTATATTTATTGACAAGAAAACCTGATTCATAATAACAAGATTTTCATGTAAAACATTAAACCGATTGATATATATGCCAGTCCCGTTGTTGTACTCCAATGTTTCTATACACGATGCTGAGAGAGATACAATCTTCTTACCATGTCATGATTTAGATAATTATGGTTGTTGTACCATATCTTCACTATTGTAATGCTTGTATTTTTCATCTGGAATTCCACCATTGCGCTTTAACATGTAGGTTACATACGTGTTTTCAAGAAAAAAATCCAACCATCTCTATGCGTCAGAATATATTCGCTTCTCATGTAGTGAATATATGCATCAATTACCTAAATAGCCAACAATTTAATTTATGATGTGCTTACATATATATATATATATATATATATATATATATAAAAGAAATCAACATACTTACCTGTGCATTCAGTTTGGTGTCATGATAGAAAAGACAGTCCATGTCTCTTCTATACACATTAGCACCATGAATTTCCACCAAAAGCTTGCATTCGTCTTCTTCCAGCAACTTCTCAATAATATTGATATCCTCATCGGTGCAAATATAATATGCGGAGAATAATGCAATTTTTATACATATTTTCACAATAAATTATATAGTATATTCAAACAAATCAAGGAAAAAAAAATTTTACCTTCCGAGGTTATTTGTTTGAGACTGTCTCTCTTTGACTTGTTATGCTCATCGGTTGGTAAATCCACTTTTTCTTTTATGCACAACTTCTTATTGCGTGGGACTGAGTTTGGTGATTTGTCTTCTCCGTGTATTTTTTCTTCCTGCATGATTTAAAAGAGTTAAACGAATTTGAGAATTCAATCTGTTTTGCTAACTCATAACGCAATTAAAAGAGTTAAACAAATCTGAGAATTCAATCTGTTTCGCTAACTCATAACACAATATATCCTACTACGTGGAAGTAATAAAAAGTAAATAGACATAGTTAAGGGGGCATGTCGCCACATATTACGAGTTGACGTGAACAAGCGGGATAAGTCCAACCGAGGCAAGCCTGTGTTCTTATTGCGTGGGACTGAGTGGGCAGTGCCTTAATTTTTAAATCGATTTTTTATAATTTTTCTACTTGGTTTTATTCCATTGATACTAACGGCAATAGAAAAGTATGGCTAACTATAGGTTTAATTAATTTAAAACCTAATTGTGACTAAAAAGATGGTACATACAGCAGCATGGACAAGATGGATTTAGCTCTCGTCAAAACCGACCATTTATGAACGGTACAATTGGATACTAATACGGATAATAAAATATGCCGATTTCACGAAGGGACAGTTACGACTAAAAAGCAAACCATAAACATGGACAATATCACCATACTCCTGAAATCTACAGCGAAAACACGTTTGTTCCTATATAAATACACACGTCAAAATATATAACAATTGAGGCAGAATGGAGAGTGGTTACCTCTGTATCTCGACCCTGCGACCAATCAACGATGATCGTGGCCTATCAACGGCAACATCGTTGACGTTGTTGTCACCTTCAACCGCAAGGCCGACATCAACTTGTCACATGTCTAGGACCTCCTTTACGGGTTTGTCCTCCTCAACAGGGTCGCTGAGCTTGTGGTCGTCGACGATCGGCCCGGAGCACGGGACGTCGTCGATAGCGTCTTGGCAGCTGTCGTCGTCAATGACCCTATGGTTGATACTGGGGTCATCCATGGTGTCAAGCACGTGCACAGGTTGGAAGACAGGGGTGGGCGCGAGGGCGATGCGTCCGGTGGCTGCGTGGTTGATTATCGGATTCCGGAATAAGATATCCAATCTTGAGGGTCATAATATACACGTGTGATTATTCAATTTGTCATGGACCTGCAGTCTGCACGACGGGTATCAATTTTATGAAATCCACGTCGGATTATCTCTATATTAGAGTTTGGGTCGTTGACTTCTTGTGGGCCATGCAGCAAATACAAAAGAAACCTCCGTGTGAGACTTGGAAAGTATAGATGTCCTCCCGTAAGTCATGTAGCTTTCTTTTTTTGATTGGTATGTAGAGATAATATCTGAGTTCAGTTTATTTCTCTATTGAAAAAGGAAGATAAGAGTCCTGCTGAGAGACATATTTTGAAGGCACATAATCACAGTTAACTTGGGTTAACGTCAATTTCTAACCACTGGATATTTCGAAGCTATATGCTACATGCGTATCAAAAAAAAACGACTGTGCACACGAGAGAAGAGAGAGACGGTTGTAGTATTACAGCTAGATTTTTTGATTGTCAATTTAGATTTCTTTTTTTTAGGGAAGTTATATTTTGTTTGAGAGGGGGTGTTAAGATCTTTGATTAGAGATCCGAAAAAAATTAGGACAGGTGAATATTTCTTTTTGCTTTGGTGGATGGGGTTGTAAGATTTTCTGATTAAAGATCCGGGAGTAATAAGGAGTCGTACGATTTAAAATAGAGAAATATAATCCGTTGAATTTGAATAGATGACTCACGAATTGAGTACAATTAATAATTTTTTCGTAATTGTTGGGATATAATTAGAATGGATGGTATATCTTTAGGGTGGTAAATGTAAAACGGGTGGTTTGGTGCATTATAGTAGTAGGACAAGTACAATGCCCGTGCTAACGCCATGGTTTAAAATAAAAAAAATAGTTGAACTAACCACATTATTATAATTTAGACTCTCTTTTGATAATCCATATTTTACAAACCAAAATAGAGAAATAATAAATTTTACATTTTACACTTCAAGAAACGATTTATGCTTTTTAGACGCCTAACAAATTCCTATATAAATTTAGGAATGTTCTCTTGCATTGATTATCCTTGTAATGAAGTATCTCTAAAAGCAACATAGTCCTCATCTTGTTTCCATCCTGCAAAGTTATTTTAAAAAAATAGTAGGGTCATACTAACATTGTCTTTATATATAAAAAATATGTAAAAAATATATATTATATATCAAAATCAGATGTCGCTACTCACAGTGCAAAATAGATTTAGACTTAAAGAAACACAAATGTGTCGCATGAAGTTGATAACCAATTAGCCAGTGGTGCACCTATTAATGAAACAATTTATACATACTAAAACTAAAATATGTTTAGAGGGGAATATATTAACCAAGTAGCCGTAGACTGTAATTATTACTACCAAATAGCAGTTATCAGGCATGAATCTATGATATAAACTTGTAAAAATGTTACCACATGTGGCAGCAAAGGTTCTCCAAATATATAAAAGATGAGCAGCATAGCCTTGAAACTGCTAGTGGAAACTGGACCGCAAAGCTTTGCCTATCATTGTTTCCTTTTGCACCAAGGAAAAAGAATATGATTTATCCTTAACAACACATGGACCAGTGCACTAACAATAAAGTATGAAATCAAACTCAACCTAGCAACTTCATTTTTTCCCCCAAAAAGGAAAGAGTATACCTAATTATGACATGGAACCTTTACCTTCTTTTTTTTGAGAATCAACATGGAACCTTTAATTTTAAAAAATTATGATATATGAAACTATATGGATGCAGATTTGAGATGGAAAGAACCATAAATGTTTAACAATATATAATCCAAGACTCGTTGTTGCTCGGTAATGCTTGGACCAGGTTTACTTGGTTTACTCACAATGAAAGCATTGTATTATTGTTCGGTAAGTAAATAGAGCAATTAATTTGAATGGACAAATTAATTAACAATGTTCTTTTTTTTGGGTAGTCCAACAATTAGTTACTTGCCTTTCATGACGACTGATCCTCAGACCCAGAGCTGTCCTTGCTACCCCAATCCGAGCACCTCACCAGTAGCAGGGTCAACGATCTTTGCCTCCATGTGCGATGCTAGCTTCCCAACAAAACCATGCAAGACGATTCAGTCAAACCATAGCCCTGGAAAGGGTACATAACTATCATAGTGAATTACTACCTTTAGATCTCCCTGGGTGTATAACCTCTCCTGCATAAGCAACAATAGTGCTCCTCCCACACACACACAAATAACAGCAATATTGTAGGCATTGAATTGCTCTTGGCGTGCCGTCATAGTTGCACTGCATTGGCTGGGCTGAAACAACAAATACGCTCGCGCTGCAGAAAGGGTAAAATGAACTTGCTCAATCACATTTGACAATTGACTGGCCTGATCCTTATGTTCATTTTGATTTTACTCTGTTTCAGCGACACCTACTTCAAATCATATAACAACACTTTAAACTGAAACTGTTACAAAGTAAAAAATGTGCTAAACCAAGAAACAAGATATGTGAACTTAAACAGCACAAGCCATGCATGTAAGGAGAAAAACAATGAAAAAAATGACAGATATGAAATTGCTGTTAAGGAACACATTTTAAAGGCCCAATGGCTACACAACATCGTGTATAGAAACATTGATCTAGTGGGAACAATGATGATTGGACAGGGATAAGCATACCTTCAATTAAAAATAGCACATACAACAAAGCATAAACACAAAAGGTAGCTACCTGCATAAAGGAAAAAAAATAATAAGCCTATAAAATATTTATATATCAATGAAATGTAATGAAAGGTAAAATAATTTTCTATGTAGCCACTCACCAATCCAGGACGTCTCTACATACTATGTTCTTGGTGCTCTTGCCAATGGCATCAACACCTATCTTTGGTTTTGCAAGAATCCTTGTACTTTGTCTTGATACCACCCCTTGACAGTGCGACATAAAGCTGTCCATGCGAGAATACTGGCTCAGGGAGGTGGATTCCAACATTTGGGATTGTTTGACCTTGTGCCTTATTTATTGTCATTGTAAAGCTCAATCGAAGTGGAAACTGTTTTCTCTTGAATTTGAATGGGAGTGAAAGATCGTCAGATGGAGACATAGGCAACCTTGGAATGAAAACCCTCTTGACTGCATGTTGTCCCCCAACACTCGGCATCAATTGCATTTTCGTGCAATATTCTGACCATAAGTCGTGTTCCGTTGCACAAGCCATTGTTAGGGTCTATATTCCGGAGAAGGATAACAGGACAATTGAGTTTTAATTTGAGGACACGTGATGGGAGGCCATTTGGAGTGAGAGAGTTGAGAAAGTCTATGGGGTAGCAATTTCGTGAGTCATCATCAACCGATTCGAAGCTGTGATAAACATGCTCCTCACCAGGAAACCTCTCAATCAGCTTTGCATTCAATTGTTCAACATAGTCATTTTTTGTGGAGAGTATGGCCCGCGTGCTCATGTACCTTGCTGATGTGGCATTCTCCTCAAGTGATGGAAATATAATTTCAATGAGTTTGTCTGTTGACTCATCCATCTCAGTATAGCCAATAACAATGTCATCTGAGAGACGAACATAATCATGTCCAAAGGTCGGTTCAATTCCATTCCCAACTCTAAGCAAGTACTTAACAAAAGACGAGTCAGATTGAGCTCTCATATTACGGGTCAACCTAATCTTCCATATGAACTCCCACAAATACGACCTCTATATGGTAGCATTAGTAACCTGTGCTCTTGTCCCATGTGTCACTATAGGAAGGATTTGTCTGAAATCCCCACCAAATACCACAACCTTCCCTCCAAACGGCAAGTTACAATCCATAATATCCTGTAGGGACCTATCTAGTGTCTTCACTGCCTGACGTTTTGTCATGGCCACTTCATCCCATATAAGTAAGGAAGTTGTACGGAGTAGCTCTGTGGTGCCACTTTGTTTTGTGAAGCCACACATGCTATTGTTCCCAATTTTAATTGGGATTTTGAACCTTGAGTGAGCAGTGCGCCCACCTAGCAAAATAGATGCAGCTATTCCAGAGGTTGCAGTGGCGATGGCAATTAAACCCTCTGAGCGAACCTTTGCAAGTATTGGCTTATATAAGAATGTCTTGCCCGTGCCTCCCGGACCATCCACAAAAAACACCTAGTTCTTTTTATTGAAGACATGATGTACTATTTCATCAAACGTTGCATGTTGCTCGTGATTAAGAGAATCATATGCATCTATATGATCTTGATCTATACCAGCTGATAGTTCCTTCCTTACCTCTCTTAGTATATCATTTGCAAGCTCACCTATGTCATAAAATAAAAGGAAGGCAAATACAAGGCTTGAGTATTCATTGCTAATAAAACAAAGAGTATATATAATACAGAAATAAATGAAAGGCAGGAAAAACAAAATAATATTAATAAGAATATGGTTGGCTCAGCAGGATGTTACCTGCATCATTAATCTTAGGTAATCCATAATTTTTGATATCCTTTCCCATGGAGTGTAACAAGTCTTGAATGTCTCTAAGCACCTTTTGTTCTACAACAGCACTGTTAGAGTTATCATGAGCATAATCCTCTTCTAATGAATCCTTGTGCTTGTTCCATAGTCCCCGGATATTTGTGGCCTCACATAACAAAATAATAGTTGCAAATAATCTCCATAGATCACATGGCATTTGGAAGGTTGCAGCCTCTGTCAAACAATCATCAAGAGAGTTGTCGGTCTCTATGAGACCACGTTGCTCACATGCTTCTCTAAACGTTGAGTACATGATATCATCCACTGTCCTCAAATCCTCGTATGAGGTTGCACCTCTCACATGATTTAACAGAACTCTTAAGAAATACCTCTCACCCTCACTAGGGTGTGCATACACAATCCGTCCAATCTGACATAGTCCCAGACGTTTCCGTCGCTACCATTTCTTTGACCCTTTCATCCACCTATATGCTCAGGGAATTCTCTATACAACAAAGTTCTTGCAAAACTATCCTGAAGGTTCATCTTGAAATATTCAGTGTGTGGTCATAGAGGAAGATGGTCGTTGAACAACATCTTCAAGATTCCCATCTGCATCATAAATAATGGATTGCATGTTTGGTAGATGAAGTTGCAGCTGCAGAATAGCTGGAAAGACACCAAACATATGAAACCCAAAAATTCTATATACAACTTCAGGTGGAGAAATATATTGGGCATCTCTGTACTAATGGATCTCATTGATAACTCAATCTTCACTCTCAGCAGGATCAACTGAGAAGGACGCACGGTCATGACCCTTATACACATACTTAAAGAGATACTTCACAGCTTTGATACTGGAGCAAGGTTTCACGTTTATGTGACAGTTATAGCGCATAAGCAAACCTGGATTGTATGGGACAACCCACCTGTTATCCAACTCAGCATGTCTAATCATGACGCGCCGACCATCATCTCTCCTCCTATATAAGGGATATTAGTCTTTACCTTGTTGTGTTGCAGAACAAAATTCTCGAGGGTATTGAAAGCGGCAATCACCATCAACCATACAAGCACATCTTTTATTCAGCACGCCACACAGTCCATGTAACATGTGCTTGATGACAAGATCATGCAGAATAGGATACTTATCCTTGTCGGGAATCTCTCCTGAAATTACCTTATCATAATCATCTGGGCATTCAACTTACTACTTGCCTTCATTATCAAAAGAATGTGTTCATGTGGTAGCCCCCTCTTTTGAAACTCAGTCACATGAACATACGCTGCAACCTCACTGAAATATTTCTTTTTTATCAAAAGATTCTTCAAATCTACCAACTTTGCATGGTATAACCGTGCAACCAGTTTCGGTCGGTCCTATGCGGTATGACCTGGATAAAGATTGGTTGTTATCTCCTCCCAATGAGGATTGCTGGTCATTGTAATGAAGTAATCAGGTTTGCCAAACCGTTGGACAATAGCCATTGCGTTAAGAAATCTATGCATCATATCACGATCGCCACCTGGAAAAGTCCGTGGCAGCACAACTCTTACCAACTCTGGAAGCCCGTGTTTCACCGGCAGAAATTACATCAACCAGACCCTACAATTTTACATATACACAATCAAATATTGTTGAATCTATATTATTTTAGAGAAGAAGATGATAATAAATAAATCATAAGTATTACTTTACCTGGTATAGCTCAGCTCGTATGAGCTTTTGGTGTTCTGGATTCGAATACCAGTCCAACCTCGTAGACTCTATTTTGATATACATGTCTACTGCCCACTGTTGGAAGAGACGCCCACCAAATAAAATGATGTTAAACAATGCCCTCCTACATTGAAGTCTGAAATAGTAGTACTCCCTTGCAGTCACAAATTTCGGCTTGGACGCTTGCTGTGCTACGCCAGTGACGCTATTTATCAAGTCACCCTCTTGCAAGTCATTATCATTGTTATCATCATGCTCCTGTTGATCTTCATCCTTAAGATGTCTTGCACAAATACAAAAAATTTAGTACCCCGCATATTTTACTACTATGCATTGAATATATTATATTAAATCTGTTGAGAACATGAAGTTAAAAAATTACCTCCATGTTGGGCCGTTGATGGAACAGCGGTGGAACAAGGCACATCAGCTAGTAATGCATATAAGAAACAACTTATGATTAGTTTTATAGTTTTAAGATAGTAAATTTACATCTTGTCATGAATATAATAAACTAATTTATTATGACCATACCTGTTGGCTCCAAACCATTGAGATTGTCATTATGATATGGCATAAACTTGTTCCAACCAGTTTCACCACTAGGGTTGAACAAAGGATACGCTAATGGATCATAGCATCCATGATAAGCTCTAATGTAGCGTGGACCATGATCTTTAGCATATACAAGAATACTTCTATCAAAACATTTTTGTGGATCATTCCCGTCACACCATATTGCAGCAACCTGTGACATCGTCGGTGCATTGTACCTTCGCTGGTCAGGTGTTATATCGGTATTGAGTTCAATAACATAGTTATCCAAGTTTGGAATTGTGTTGATGCTCTTAAAAGTCTGCACATATGGAATATCCTGCAAGATTCTCAAGATACTTCGGATGAGGATAATATCTAGGTCAGGAGACCGCTTCACTCGTTGTTCAAGTGGACCAGACTCATCTGTATCATAAAAGTATAGCTGCATATGACGGGGCCCTTCTGACCCCGGCATTAATTGATCCAGTCGATGATACATTGCCCCCTGGGCACGAAACGTATATATGACAGTCCCTGTTGCGGTGCTGACATGTAGATCAAGAGATAATCCAAGACTCATGAAGGAGAAATGTGAGTTGAAATACCTAATGTGCTTCCTAAAATATTTGGCATCATCGTGCACCTGACTTGTGAACAATCGTTGTAATTCAACAGGCACATCAGGTATATGGACTTGTACCTTTCCCTTTTTGCAGCAAAAACCAGGTGCCTCATACTGGAACCTTATTGCGCTGCAGTATTGGCAATCGGAAACATCTTTCAACTTATGCTGAGTGGATGGCAAGTTGCGGTACACATAGTCATACGGGTCATTGTTTGGTGTAAATATATCATACCCTTGAACAGGAACACGAAATGACTCAAAACCATCATCTGTAAGAATTTGGGTAATGTTATTGTTAGCCTACAATTGATAATTTGCATGCATTGCATAACTGCTATTGTTGTAAGAGTAACATTTTTATTCACAAAATTATGATAGCCAAGTGAAGTACCAATACTTTCATCATTGTCTGCAATCTCATCGTCCTCCCCATGGATGTCTCCAAGTGTTTTTGTTTTGTGTGAAGGAACCATTAGAATGCATTTGTACATAAGTAGGATATTTCAAACTTTTGTTGGGCTTAAAGGAACAATATATATATATAGAGAGAGAGAGAGAGGCACCTTTGAGAAGCTGATCAGGTTGTGTGGGCTCAAATATTGCATTATCAAAATCAATGTCTTCGTGCTCCATACCAATATGTGGGGATTGAATTATATCATCTTCCAACAAAGTATCCATATCCTTATCATATATTGGACTAACGGCACCTAATTATAAATGGTTAACAGCATTTAATTAATGAAAGGTTATTTAGAAAGTGGAAACAATAGCAGTCAGATATTTGTACTTACTGGCTATCATGTGCTTGTACTCACGGTTTTTGCGTAACAATTTCTCTTTAGATGCTGCATCCATTCTTTTGTATCTCAATCGTATGTTATGTTTATATTTGTCATAACCGGCTCTCTCACCTGGTCATGAGTGTTTTATGTTGCAAAATTATCAGAAGTGACATAACATTAGCAACAAAAAATAGTTACAAAATGCAATATAGTTCAACATATAATTTGGTGGTAGTTGACAGTATTACCATGATCTGGTGTTTTATACACAGGGATTCCAACATATGCGGAACTGCGTGAACGCAATATTAATCCATGTTGGCGCGCACTCAAAACCCTTGCATGAATATCATCAACTAGAGTGTGCATGTTCATGCCTGCATATGCAAATGTGATTGAAAAATAACAAATCACCATGACAACACACCGTAATTAAGGTATTTAAGTATGATAGGTATTACACTAACCATGAGGTGACGCTGAATTACGAGAATGCAATAATAATCTGTGTTGACGCGCACTCAAAACCCTTGCACGAATATCATCAAAAACTGGAATGTGCATGTTGTCCATGCCTGCATATGCAAATATAAACGAAAAATAATAAACCACCGAGACAACACACCGCAGGGAAAACTATTTAATAAAGATATGCAAACTTCTAGGTCTGTAATACAAAAATGAATAGTTTCATACCAAAATGTCCTGCATTCGATGTGATCATGGGCTTTTTTATTGCACGATACTCCCGTTGATTTGTCATTATTTTTTGGTTAGGATCAGGTTGGTTAGTATTTTTGTTATATGTCAAGGCAATAATTTTTACATGTGGTCATCAGGATAAAAATTTCATTTGAGGGATAGGCTGGGGCGAAGATATTCACCTGATTCTACCTTGCGCTTTTTATTATTACTTAACATTACATCTTTTTCAGCCTTTTTCCTTGCACGATATTCCCGTTGACGTGCATTCCTCTTCTCTTTAGGATCTACTACTTGGTCGGTATTTTTGTTATCTGTGCAAGCAACAATCATACTATTAATATCATGTCGGTAATCTAGTTTGAGGGAGAGAGTTGGGGATAAAGATATTCACCTATTTTGCAATTAGCTTCTTATTATTATCCAACATTGTGTTATTATTCAACAATGCATCTTTTTCACCCTTTTTCCTTGTATGATATTCACGCTGCGTGCATTCCTTTTATCTCTTTGTAGTTGATCCTCGTCTTTATTTCTTTGCTCCACTGCTGCAACATTAATTTCACCATCTGACACATGTATCTACAAAGAACAACTTTAATTTGCACACCACCTATATATATACTACCTATATATAAACTGTAATTTGCATAACATATTATATGTTATAGAGGAGGAAAGCATACCAGTCTGGTTGGTTCAGTCTTTAAGTGGAGTTTGACATCCCGTTGAGGCATCCATCCCTATTCAAAATCTACACATCAAAATAATACAAATACATACAGAGTTTAAATGAACATGTATTACTGAAAGCAATTATCAATGGTTTGTGTAATATATGGTTGAAATTAACAATCCATTGCGATTGATTAATGAGGAGAAAAAGAGATACAAACTTATGAACTGTATGCACGGAGAACAGGGCTAATGTGCGAACAATGGCACAGCAGGGCGGAAGACGGCGACCCCGGAGAGATGGTGTCGCTGACTCGGTGGCACGGAGTCGCAGCAGCAAGGCAAGGCAGGCGCGGCGGCGGCCGGGAAGTGCGGCGGCGGCGTCGGCGTACGCGTGGGCGGCCGGCTTGGGCGTCGGTGGCTGCGAAGGGTGGCGGCAGGTCGGGCGGCCGTCGGGAAGGGCGACGGCGTCGGGCGCGAAGCGCAGCGTCGGCTTGGGCAGCGGCGGCTAGGAAGGGCGGCGTCGGCGGTGGCTTGGGTGGCGGCGTGAGCATGGGCAGGCAACTCGGGAAGCGTGGGGGGCGGTGGCTTCGGCGGCGTGAGCAGGCAGGCAACTCGTGAGATCCACGGAGATGTGGCCTGTTTGTTTTTTAGAAAAAAAAAACGGGATGGAGATGGACTGTTTTGAAGTAAAAAAATAGCACAGGTGAATATTTCCTTTTTGATTTGGTGGAGCGGGTTGTAAGATTTTCTGATTAAAGATCCGGGAGTAATAAGGAGCCGTACGATTTAAAATAGAGACATAATCGTCGGATTTGAGTAGATGACTCACGAATTGAGTATAATTAATAATTTTTAGTAATTATTGAGATATAATTAGAAGGGATGGTATATTTTTAAGGTGGTAAATGTAAAACGGATGGTTCGGTGCATTATAGTAGTAGGATGTAGTACTATAGTATTCTCATTCGAAAAAGAAAAGAAAGATGATAGTAATACGTAGTACACTCTGGATAGTGGAAGCGTTCCCTTTTTTTTGTTTTAATTTCTTGCCGCTCCTGACCTGCAGCCGCAAGACAAGCCACGACGATGATAGTATGGATCTCTGAAACCTCATACGACGTGAAGTTTTGATCGTTCGTTTTCACTAGGCACGCACATGAGGATGAACGCGTGCATGGTCTTTTGGGGTTCAAGCAGAGAGACTGCTTTTCTCTTTTTCTCACTGCGTAAATATGACAAGTGCATGTTCTCTTGTGGGTTCGCTAAGCACATCGTCAGTAGGCACGCACATGCATGTTCTTTTTGGGTTCAAGCAGAGAGACTGCTGTTCTCGGTGCGTGAATATGACAAACATTTTTTTTTAATGGAGACGTAGTACAGAAAACATTATTTTGCATCTACAACTTTTCTTTCAAAAGTCTGACGTCCATGATGTACCTCTCGATCTAGTATCCTACACATGTCAACCGGCGGAAGCGATGTGCGCGTCTCTCGGTCTCGGCATTTTCTCCTTGTTACCCTTCCGCGCGCGTCCATATTATTTCTGTCTCCGACGACTCTCCGTCCTCTCTCGTGCTCCAACGCCGTGCTTGCTTGCTCATCAGGCTCACGCCGTGTGTGGGCCACTCGCTCGTTTGTATATACAGTAAGCTAATCATCGCTGGCAAATTGAAATGTCTGATGTGGCGGCGGAGGTGTGGCAGCGTCGTGACGTAAACAAAGATAGGGCCAGGCGCTGCATGCCAACAATGGCTCACGGGGACGTACGGAGGTTGTGTTTGGTACAGCTTTTTAAACAGATTCTACTTCAGCTCCTACGACAATCCAGCCAAACAGTAAAAAAAAAAAGTGATTCTGCTCCACTCTATCCAGAATTGATTCTAGCAAATGTACTAGGAGCGAAAAGCGGCCGAACCGCTGCCTCGTGCGGCTCCCGCTGCGCCGATCCAGACCAATCTGCCGAAACTGCCCCTACAGTTGCCAGAAATTACAAGCAAAATGCCACTGAACCCTATCTCACCTAACACTCTCGCCCCATCTCCTCCCCACTCGTCTCGCCTCATTCCTCAAGAAACGGCGGCGGCGGCGGCCCGTCCGGCTCGGAGGGACAGCAGCGGCGACCGTCAGGCTCAGAGGGACGGCGCAGGGAGGCGGGCGGCCCCGCGACGGCAGGGAGGCGGCTGGCTCGGTAGCCGCAGGGAGGCAGCTGGCTGGGCGACGGCAGGTACTGAGCACTTCTTTGCTCTTGCAATCAGTTTCTTTCACTTGTACAACCAGGAAATCATGAACTATATGTTAGGATGATACACATATGTTGGAAAGATTCATTGCTTGCAAACTGATTTGCCCATTTATTGCAAATTGATTCATTGTTGCTTGCAACCAAAATTACTTTTCTTGCAAATTGGTTCATGAGCTATATAATAGGATTGAACACATTTGTAGGACATACTTATTGTTTGCAAACTGATTTGTCCATTTCTTACAAACTAAGTCATTGAGAGGTTTAGAGTTATAATTTTTGTCAAACAATGTGGCCGATTGGTGTGAGATGAACATTGCTGCATTCTGTGACATTTGTGCGGAAGAAGTGAGGATTGGCAATCGTTCAAGTACGCATTTGAACAAAAGTGGTTATAAGACCTGATCAGGAAGTTTAAAGACAAGACTGGGCTTTCTTACACAAGGTTGCAGTTTAAAAATAGATGGAACAAATTGAAAGCTGAGTATGGTATTTGGAAGCAATTGATAGGGCAAACAGGAATTGGATGGAAGGAAGGAACCAGGAATATTGATATGCCAGATGAATTGTGGAGCAGAATGAATAATGTATGTGTCATTATTTTATTTTTCACATTGTTACATTCTTAAATATTGTTTTATCCTTGGCAGTTTTGTTTGACAAAATTTTTCTGCTCATTTCGTAGGTTAAAAAAGGAGCTATTTGGTTTAAGGATCAAGGTCTCCAAAATGAAGAGAAAGTGGCTGCAATATTTGAGGGGCTGCTGAACACCGGGGATGATCATTGGAACCCTTCTAGTGGGGTAGCTCCATCACAAGCACACCTTGCTGCGGAGGGATCTACCAATAATTTTGAAGAAGATGCTCAAAATGATGAAGAAGATAGTGGGCCAGAAGATGTGACTCCTACTAGTTCAAAGGGGAAGAGTGCTGTTGGGAATGATGGCAAGAAAGGGAAGAAATCTAAGACGAGTAGCGGCCATTGGTTCCGAGAGCAGATCGATCATATTGTTGCCTTGAGTGAGAGATCGGTTTCATCTTGTGAGGCAATCGTGGAGAAGGATGCCTCTATTGAGGAGGTTATGAACTTGGTGAAAGCTTGTGGTGCTGCCCCTAGGAGCGATGAGCATTTTATTGCCGCACTGGTGTTTACTAAGAAGGCTGAAAGACAGATGTTCATGACTTTGGAGACTCCTGAACAAAGATATGATCGGCTGAACAAGAAACATAAGTGGATGACCAAATATGATCCTCAGTAGAAGATACATGCTTTGCTGCATGTACTTTGTGTACTCTTTTGTTTTCTGTTTTGATTCTTAATAGGAACATATTATCCAAACTCCTATTCTTAGTAGGATTCTTTTATGTGCTATATGTTTGGATTACATCATATTGTCTGCACTCCTGTTATGTGATATTGGTTATTGCATGTTGTTCCCTTTATTTAGTTATATCATATTGAGATTATTTTGCACATTTGACTCCATCTCATACATATGTCACATACATTTTGTAGGTGCTTGTCTTCTGATTCTGAGATCAATGAGAGTGGGTCTGATGATGATGAGTGGAGATCCAAGACTTTGGCTTTGATGCGGTCCGTACAAAATAATCTTTTTGCAACTGCTCTTATAATTGAGAGTTACTACATGATTTATTATGACAAACATGAGCCTAGTATTCCAGAACAAAGTGGATTTGCTTGGATGAAAGAGGTTTTGAATAAACCGAAGCGTTCACAGGAGATGTTTCGAATGAGTGAAACCCTATTCTACAACTTGCATGATCTTCTGGTTAGTAAGTATGGTCTCACCTCCTCAACAAATATGACTTCCATGGAAGCATTAGCAATCTTCCTTGTTATGTGTGGGCATGAGTGGTCTAATAGTGCTGCTCGAAATATTTTCAAGCATTCCAGTGAGACTATTAGCAGGAAATTTAGTGAGGTCTTGGGTATAGTAGTGGAGATGTGTAAGGATTACATATGGCCTATTGATCCAAACTTCTCTAGTACACACTCTAGGATTAATGGTGATAGTAGGATGATGCCATATTTTAAAGATTGTATTGGAGCAATAGATGAGACTCACATAACAGCAATTCCACATCCCGATGACCTCATTAGATACATTGGAAGGAGTGGCAAACCAACACAAAATGTCATGGCTGTGGTTGACTTTGACTTGAGATTTACATATGCCTCTATTGGTCAACCTGGTTTCATGCACGACACAAATGTTCTCTTTCTTGCTTTGGAGAACATCATTTCCCATTTGTACGATATTTACCTCATCCTTCGGAAGGTATATTTGGAGCATATACTAATCTATATTTTGACTTGTCTGTGTCTAGGAAAATACTACGTTGTTGATGCAGGATATCCAAACCGATCAAGGTACTTAGCTCCATACAAGGGTGAAAGATATCACGTTCTAGATTGGAGAAGGGGTGCGCCTCAAAAGGTGAGCAAGAATAATTCAATCAGTTGCATTCAAGTATTCGGAATTCTGTAGAGCGCATATTTGGTGTGTGGAAAAATAAATGGCGAATCCTTCCCAAGATGCCGAGCTATCCTATGGACAAGCAAATGATGATTGTTGCTGCAACCATGTGCTTGCATAACTATATTCAGAGAATAATGCTGAAGATATAGATTTTACCAAGTGTGATCGCAATCCAGAATATATATCCACAATACTAGAGAGATATGCAAGGCGTCTTCCTACCAAAAGTGCCCCTGATACTTCGACTCCAGTATCAAATGACCGTACCACGAACAAATTCCATGATGACCTTACCAGGGCAATCTTTCATTCTAGATCAACATAATTGTAACATGTGTTTGTAGGTCTGTTACTTAATCTTTTTAAGGCTTTGTATAAAAAACCTTGTAAACCAGAGACATTTTAACTGGTCATTGGTTCTAGAAATGTTAATTGTTGGAGATGGGTCTTGCAGTGGATTGTCGTTATCGACAAAACCTTAAGATTTGTACCATAAGTGGTCGGTTTGAATATTTCTTGTGTGTGTTCAGTTATATGTCTCAGATACTTGTGATTTGCTTCAGCATATGCCAAATGATCCAATATGTATTTTGTCAAATTTCATTATGCCAAGTTCAGTAATCCATTGCACTGCGGTAATGAAATTGCATGCACCAATATCCCAGTACACTGCGGTAAAACAGAACTTGTGCACCGTATGTGTGCGTTGTACTAAAACAGAAATGACATGTGCATTATGGTCATTTTTCTTTTCTATCGTAACTGAAAAATCAATAGAAGTTGTTTTACCAAACACATCAAAAAGTGATTCTATAAGAGAATCTGTTTTCTTGGGAAGAATCTGTTTTTTTGGAAGAATGTATTTTTAGGAAGAATCTGTTTTATAGAAGCTGACCCGGAATATTTGACCGATCAACGACGACCGGTGACGTAACCTTTCATTACCAGGCCGCGCGCGCGTGCGACTTTATCCATCCATCCCTTTGCTGTGGACCGCGCGAGTAATAATAATTAAAGGCAGCAGCAACGCGCGACGACGATTACAACAATCATCCCACCATCATCTGCGCTAGCTCTAGCAATTTCTGTCGACAAATCCTCGTCAGGTAAGGAACGGAAATGGAGCAGGTCTCGTCGTAAAAAAACTGTTTTTTACTAGTAAACGCTAAGCGCGGCTACTCTAGCTACCTGCTGCTCTTTTATTTGTTACCTTCTGCACCTGCAAGTTGGTGGGAACGCTGACGCCGTGGTCTATCATCTTCCCCTTTTTAGACGACGCCGCCGCCGCTTCTCCTCCGACGCTGCAGAACCACGCAGCAGTCAAAACTCTTCCTCATGTTTGTGTTTAAGCATAAAAAATAAATAGAGAAAGAGAGGAGAGTGAAAGAAAAAATAATTTAAAAAAATTATAGTCCAAACAGCTACAGTCGAAACAACCAATTTAGGCTGTTTCGAACTTTCGATCGCAGCCGATGATGGCAGGAGACGGGAGCCGTTAAGCAACTCATCATGTACTGCCTCCTCTCAACTGCCGGACCGGTCCGTGTGCATTGTACGGCCTCTCACGCTTTACTCTGGAGTAGTTGCTTAACGAATCAACTCAATCGATCGTCCTTCGAGAACCAACAGTATCAAAATGGCACGCCTAAATGCCTTTTATTCCCCCCCACACCCCCCCCCCCCCAAAAAAAAAAAAAATAAAATAAAAAATTGGCACGCCTAAGCGTATGTTCGTTACCTTTGCATCGACTTTGTTTGTTAGCTATAGCGTACAGCGCCGATAGACTGTATGATATAGCTAATTAGGAAAGAATAGTTCAATTGTAAAGCAAAAGCCTATACGTATTACGCTTTTTTCTGAAAAGCGGGCACGACCGATAGCATAGAAATAGAACGGCCCAGCCCACTATTGTAAAACAACCTTATTCATAGTATTAAGTCGGATTTTTTTTTTGTTCGATAATTATAAGCCGTTTCTATGTATTATTGTGTCATTCGTTTCGTGTGCTACTGTAGAACTGAGTTTGTGTGTATGCTTATCCTTGGATGGTAGAGGCAACTCCTTCAAAGTGAGGTCCGGACTCGAAGCGTGCCGTTTATTATGTTGTTCAGCACCGCTTCATAAAAGGCTACAAACAAACTCAGTCCAGGCTCTATGGCACGGGCATAGAGATAGGGTCGGCATCCGGCAAGGAAATCCTTTTTTTTTTCTCAGAGACTTCATCAGGCACAACATTACCGATGGATTCTACTTACGGCTAAGGCCAGTATTATTATTACCGACACACCGTGCTTTGAGGTTACTTTTTAGAATTCTGCTTTTCAGGTTACTTCCACTAGTGATATTTTAATCCGTAATGTTTTTTCCTTACATATTTTTCGAATGGTAGCCTCTGCGTAGGCGTAACGAAAGTGTCGGACAGAATCCTCCATTCTGAACTGGCAAGGAACCTGTACTGCTCCTGCCCCGATCAGGCGATCAATGCCATGTCCCCGAAAGGAACGCCAGTTCTTCATGTGAAAAGGAAAGTGAGAATTAGTGCCTGCATTCCCCAACTCCAACTCGGCAGCCCGGCCATATCTGAACTTCTGAAGCCAAGCCCATGTTTGCCCTAGTGGAAATATCTGGAAAGTGATAAACATGAGCAAGCACCAGAGGGAAAAAAGCGAATCTCCGTTACCCATACTTTAGACATCAGCATCGCACATAACGCGCCGCATCAACATCAGTTGCCAGCCCTTTCAAGTGTTTAATCATGATGCGTTTGTAGTAATCTTCAACTACTTTTCTGCTTGATTTTCCAATTTACACGACTCTTAGTTTCTTTACAGAATTAGAGCCCCCACGTAGTCGAGAGACAATAGACAAAGTCCTATGTAATTGATGAAACACTGTAGTAGAAATTATGTCTTGTCTTCATTTTCTCAAATCTTTTGTCAGTGAAAAATCCAATCTATGCACATCGGTAAAGAATCCTGGCGGCCATGGAAACCGCCCCCGAGAAGAAGAAATGTCAAAACCAGTAAGTACAGCAAGGAATACGAAGAGGAGGAAGAAAGAATGATCCTTTCCAATTTCCATCACGCGGGGGTCCCTTTTGATCCGTTTTACCTGCACGACGATCCTCCGGTGCCCCGGCTGTCGCTGTGGGGTTGTTGCCGAGTACTAGTATAATGGAGGATTTCCGCCGATTCCGCGGCAGTTGCAGCCGCATCGGGCGGGGAAGATGTGGTCTTCGATTCCGTTCCGCCTTTTTCACCATGGACCATTGCCCAGCCCAAAGACAGGGGATGTTTTGTTGGTGTTCCCAACGGCGACGCGCGCTTTGCAGCTGGCTGGCAGATTGGGATGGAGAATGGCGGCTGACGCAATGCACATGTCAGCAGCAGCAGCAGCTGTTTGTTGGCAGTGGTGGCGGCGGCTAGTCGGTGTCCGTGAGGTCGAACTGGTCGGTCCCGGATCGCGAGAGCGCCGCGCGGTATGCGGTGCCGGCGCGGGAGAGCGGCGGCGCGGGCGAGCACGCGGCGAGCGCGCGCTCCAGCGCGTCGACGACCTCGGTCATGGACGGGCGGTCGCACCCGACGGGCCCCACGCAGTCGGCAGCGAGGTAGCCCACGTACGCGAGCGCCTCGGCCTCGTCGGGCGTGGGCGACGGGAGGCGCGGGTCGAGCACGCGCGCCACGTCGTCGGCGAGGATGAGCGGCACGGCGAACTCGACGACGTTCTTGGGCGTCACGCTCTCGGCGTAGCGCTGCACGACGCGGCACCCGGAGAGGAGCTCCAGGAGCACCACGCCGAAGCTGTACACGTCGCTCTTGTCCGTCAGGTGCTGCAGCCGGTAGTACTCCGGGTCCATGTACCCCACCGTGCCGCCCGTGTACACCGGCTGCTGTGCGGCGGCGGCGTTCTCGCCCCCGCCGCCGCAGCCGGTGTCCTCGAGTACGGAGGACAGCCCGAAGTCGGCGATCTTGGCGGTCCACGCGTCGTCGAGCAGGATGTTGGCCGACTTGACGTCGCGGTGGATGACGGGCGGGACGGCGTACACGTGCATGTACTCGATCCCCCGCGCCGCGTCCAGCGCGACGGCGAGCCGCCCGCGCCACGACGCCAGAGGCGGCGCCAGCGGGTCGCGGCCGTGCAGCTGGTCGTGCAGCGTCCCGTTCGCCATGTACTCGTACACGAGCACCCGCTCGTCGTCCTCGCAGCAGCAGCCGAGCAGGCACACGATGTTCTTGTGGTTGGCGCGCGCCAGCGCGGTGAGCTCCGAGTTGAACGCAGTCTCGCGGTCGCGCCGCCGCGCCACCGCCGAGCTCGACGCCCGGGCCACGTCCTCCGCGCGCTTGATGGCCACCTCGCGCCCGGACGGCAGCGTGCCGCGGTACACCGACCCGAAGCTGCCCGACCCGATGCGCCGGGCGTCCGAGAAACCGTCCGTCGCCGCCTCGAGCTGTTCGATAGTGAAGTGCTCCACCACGCTGCCGGGGCCCCTGCTCCGGCTCGACCCGAGCAGCGGCGGCATCAGCGACTGCTGCACACCGCCCCCCTCATCGTCCTTGCCGTTTTTCTTGCGGCGGCGACACCACAGGTGCAGCGCGACCTGCATTGCCACCAGTAACACGAGGGAGCCGGCCGCCGCGCCGATGGCGATCCACATGGTCGTCCTCCTCCTACTTCTCCCCCCGTTCGTCACCGGCGGCGCCGTAGGCAGCGCGAAGTTGTGCTCGAACGCGCAGTCCACGCACACGCAGAGGTCGTCGGCGCAGAGGTTCGCCGAACCCGGCAGCACGCCGCACCGGCACGAGGACATGGGCACGCACGGGCCGGGCATGACGCGGCGGAACACGAGCCGGTTGGTGGCGTTGAACTCGCGGCCGCCCCAGCACACGAGGGAGTAGTTCGCCATGAGCACGCCGCAGAACGCCCGGTCCTGAGCCTTCACGCTGATGTACTGCAGGCCGGCGAGGCTGCCCGGCGGGGAGGCCGCGCCGCCGAAGCAGCGGACGGTGCCGTTGGTGCGGAGCCCGCACACGCCGCTCTCGCCCAATGCCAGCGCGGCGAACCCTGCGTCCGCGCCGCCAACCGCCGGCACGCGGCGGCCCCAGCAGCTGAGCCCGCCCGCCATGGACAGCGCGCATGCGCGGCGGCCGAAGGCCTCCACCACGTCGTACCTCCCGTTCCGCGGCGCGCCGGCGACCGCCTCGTCCGCCGGGTCGTCGCCGAAGCAACGGATCGAACCAGTCCCCTCCAATATTCCGCACACGAACCCGTCCCCGACGGCGACGTCGACGAACCGGAGGCCGGAGGGCAGCGCGAGCCCGCGCCACCGCCAGCAGTGGAGCTCCCCGGACGCCAGCACGCCGCACACGCGGTACTCGCTGGAGTCCAGCGCCCGGAGCGGCGGGCCGGCGTACACCCGCTTGGACCGGTTGTTGCCGCCGCCGCTCTTGGACGACAGGTCCCACCAGCGCATGTCGACGGTGTCGGCAGAGGCGGAGGGCCCCACCGCGCAGAGGAAGTCCTCCCCGCCGGCGAGCGCGGAGAACGGGTGCGACGACGGGTACGTCTCCTGCCTCGCGTGGTCGCCGCCGGCAGCCGTGCAGTTGAGGTCCGCGAGCGTCGGCGACGCGCCGGACGGCAGCAGGCCGCACACTATGGTCTTGTCGTCCGCCTTGGCCAGGGCAAAGGGCGAGAGCGCTGACGCCGACGCCGGGATCCACCACCCCAGCAGGACCAGCAACGGCAGCAGCAGCAGGACCACGAGTCGGCTCCCATGGAGCCGTCGCGGCGGCGGCTGCGGCATCGGGGCGCGCAAACGCATGTGGGGAAGGAGAGGAGCGGCAGGTGGTGGGACATGGTAAGCCAGAGCAGGACAGGTGTGTGTGTGTGAGGAATTTGCCTGCGTCAGGTGGTGGATTTGGTGAGTAATCCTCTTCTTGCTCTGGACTCTGGTGCCTCAGCTCAACTGCTCTGCTCATCACTCACTCCCCTTCACTGCACTTCGTGCTTGTATCGCATCAGGTGAAGTGATTTGCGTGGCCAGTTTAGACCATGACTAATTAACTACTAGTTTGTTTTCCGTAATAATTAACTGGTGCTAGTTAACGATGGCTACGTGAGGAAAGCAGGTTGATGATTGGGCCTGCTAAGCTAATTGCTACCGTAGTACCTATCATAAGGGGCGGCAAAAGAAACTGCTGTAGCGTTTGACAGAGAGGATCATGGCTGATTGCTTGCGTACTTCTTGCTTCTAGGGTTTCAATCCTTGAAAACTACTGACTACCATCTGAACAGAAGACTTATTGATACCGTATTACTGCGACAGGCTACCTTATGTTTCCTGTGCTATGCACACGGAGATGGCTCCAATTTGGCAAGTGAAAGTGGCCGCTTACTTAACGGATTACTCTGAACTGAAAAGTGAAACAGAGCAGGGGCGAGTGATGGGTGAGCTGATGAGTAAACGCCCACTCATTCAGTACTGGGCCTCTGCTAAAGTATATATTATTCTTATTATATCCCTCCCTTTTTTCCAATTGTATATTTATATATTGTTGGATTTTGAATTCCCATAAATAGTTGGATTAGAAACAATGTGATTGCATATAGTCAGCCCATACCTCTAGTGTTGTTGGGTCAATCAAAATATGGTGACACCTCTCCATTTTCAAAATATGGTGACAACTCCAGTTCATTTTTAAATTAAAATTATTTTCATAGCAAATATACTGTGCTTAATTTTTCACGTCGCTATATTAAACAAACTGCCTCAATCTGTTATATATATGCAAAAAAAGAAAGAAAGGATATTGAAATTGAAGCAATATTATTCACAAAACAATTTATTTGGATCAGTTACAAGAAACATGACTCTCTAATTAACAGAATACTCATAGGAGTTGCTTTGAAAATATGTATCTCATTTCCTAAAGACAAATTATGAGTACCAAATTATCAACGTTGCTTATTTTGAGACTGCTCTGTCCAAGGAACCATACATTCTTAAAAGACAATTTTTTGCACAACAAGATAGCGTGATAAAAGGGAACAAAAGACGGAAGGAAGGAAGGAGGAAGTGGGGTTGAGGAGTTTGGAGTGGATTAGTTGGCCACAGCATTGTTTCTCTAGGATGTCAATCAAAATTGAACAGATCACGTTGGGAAACTTCTCCCTTAGAAGAAGCAGCAGTGACCAACTTTTGCTCTCTGTTTTTTTAGCAGCCTGTTCTCCTTTTCTTTTCAAACAACGACGAACTGGTACGAGAACGTACCTAATTTCATTAACTATTGAACAAGACGGTTGCAACCAGCATCTGTGAGAAGCTGCTAACCTATAGATAGAAAGTCAAAAAGAAATGTCATCAAATAGCGCAAAGATGACAAATATACTTCTATATCGATCTATGGTGCGGTGAGTTTTTTTCACAATAGCAAGATGGCGATAAATTCGACAGTACGTTTCCATACAAGCCTTTTGCACTTGGTGAAATTTGAACTTGCAAAATGCTTGACATGGATCACTCTTGAACAAAGAAGTCATTAATATTGATAAGGTGCAAGTGGTGGAGTCTACTCGATGATTGGGTGTTACAATGATATGATGAACTGATGGGAGTGGTGACATGGCGGTTCAGTCGTTGGAGTACCGACGCAAGAAGAAACGTCCCTTTTTGGCCAGCTTGGCTGCTAACTACCAACTTGGCTTTTAGCACTTAGCAGCTGCTGCGTGAATGATCGCTTTGTTTCGAAATGCAGCTCGATCTGCAGATAATCCAATTGACTATACTCAAATATATAGTTTGCGTGTAGCCTGCCAGATGAAACCTGATAGTGACCCAAATTTAGAACGTAGAATGGACCCAAACGAGCTAGCTATTCCTACCGTAGTGGCGTCTCAAACTGAACTTATATAAATGTCGGATTGGACTTGGCGCCTTTTGTACGCGAATAGTCTCACCCAGCAGGATTTGATCATGATCCAGGTCAATAATCCTGTTTGTAGCTCGTTGCCCATTCCGTGGCCATAAGCGAACACGAGACGACCAAGGTTAGACGGGATCGTTAGAGGGGTTTTTTTTTTTTTTTTTGAAAGATCGTTAGAGTTTATTATCTTCATTCTTTTTCGTGGCTCTGGTTAAGCTAGATTGTCTAGATTTATTTTCTTTTTGACGAGAGATTCTGTAGATTCAAGCTACACCACTAGTAGCTCTGTGTAGAGATTTTTGTTTTCACCTTAGGTCAAACGCTGGATACGCAGAGCACTCCAAATACAGGGTCCTATTCGAAAAGGACATCTCTCCGGTTTGTTTAATTTCAACTTCAGCTGTGCACTCCAAACATTTGTAGCATGATCAATTGTTTATTTTACAAGACTCTTTGTGGCCTGAAAGATATACTCCCTCAATTTAGAAGTAATTAACGCACTGACTTTTATTAGCATCTTTGACCATTCGTGTCATTATTATGATTTGTTTTATCATGAAAAATTCAAACATAATTTATAATTTTTTATATTTAAACTATTTTTAATAAAAGGAACCATCAAAAGATGTTGTTAAATGTCAAAAATGTCAATTATTTTGATATATGGACTAACGTATGTTGAAACAGAAAGAGCAGCTTCCTTTTATAGTACCATTTATATTGTGAGGCAGTTATTAGAGAGGCATCAGAAGAGATTAGTTAAAGCATATCTAGATGCGGTCCTAGCTATTCCGTACCTTACGTATAGTGATTAGGCAACGGCGTCTCTGGTTTTACAAGGATCTATATTATATACATATACTAGTGGATAACCCCGCATGATGGGTTAGAATTTTAATTAGTTTTATACTAAAAAAAGTGTGTACATGAAGTAGATTATTTAATTTGATGATAAGACAACAACCTCTAACAACATTTATAGTTTTTATTTTAACAAAAAGTGATGGTAGCGGGGTTGTCTCGATTGTTACTGGTGCTGAGTTCAAATCTCTATTTGAACATAATTTTTATACTAATTATCAATAACTCATTGAAGTGTATGATCTTTAGATGGAATGGTTGTGGTTTGTTGATGATGCTAATCGGATGACTAATGTGTCCTAACGGTGGCTCAAGAGAATTAGAGTAGT
Source organism: Oropetium thomaeum (assembly GCA_001182835.1). NCBI lineage: Eukaryota > Viridiplantae > Streptophyta > Magnoliopsida > Poales > Poaceae > Oropetium > Oropetium thomaeum. The sequence goes on along the minus strand of LFJQ01000005.1, from coordinate 3,024,192 downwards.
GGGTAATGATTATTATATAGATAAATTTAGCAAAGAAAAAGGATCTTCCAGGTTCAAATCCCATAAATCACATCAATAACCAGCCAAAAAAGAGGGGGGGGGGGACTTTGAAAAACATCATTGTATAATTTTTGGAAATATTACCGACAAATACTATGAATAATCCAAAAATTATTATGTACCCCCTTGTTCTTTTTAAAGTTTCGTTGTTGACTTCTTATATCAAATTTGAATATATGTCTTTATTCAAAAATAAATAAAAAATATTATATATTTTGTTACAGTTTGATTTATTAAAGATATTGAATCATAACTTATAGTTTTTTATTTATAAACAATATTTTTAAATAAAATAAATAGTAAGTTGATGTAAGAAGTCTACGATGATAAATAAAAAAAACAGAGGGATTACAAATATGGCAAAGAAAAATGAGCCTCCACATTCTCTCTCTCAAGGTATAAAAAAATCCCACATAAATCAGAGGAAAAAGGAAAAAAATACATTACTATCATATGAAAAATTACCCAAATTTTTAGAGTTAAATACTACTGTTATTTATGAAAAATAGGTGAAGATACACCAACATAAAATAGAGAAAATTCCTTGTATGTCATTAGAAATTTTAGTAGTTCCTTCTGTGAATTGAACAAGTTGAAGTTCCTTCATTGTCATCAAATATTTTTCCAATGCCTCATATGTCATTGCCGTTAGTTTCCTCGCTAACGGTGTTAAGTGTCTTTTTTTTTCCTTATATGCCGCACCATGCTATTACTAAAAGTTTGTACTACGTAACTAAGTTTGTTTGTGTTTTTGTCTTCAACAACAATATTTCGTGACAATTGATGATTTTGAAGACTTTTTTACTACATGTTACAAAATACATAATTAATATTTATTTCAACAATATAGGAGTGCTCGTATTTAGTAGATCGATGAAAAAAAGGTAAACTGATGCTACATAGCGACACACGGCAATATTGTTGACATGCAAGCATGAGAAATTCTGTATCAATTTTTTTCATCGGTTCCTAAATACAAGCGTTATATTATTGAGATAAATATAAATTGTTTATTTTGTGACATGTATTAAAAGTCTTCCAAATCATCAATCGTCAAAACATTATACTTAGAATGTGAGTGAAAAAAATATTATTGTTTTAAGATGAAAACACAAGTAATTAAATTTGTAAATTTGTAGTACTAGCGGAGAGTGGCATTTAAGGAATAAAAATTAGTGGAGTTAACACCGTTAGTGAGAAAACTAACAGCAGTGGCATAGAAGGCATGGGGAAAAATTTTGATGGTAATGAAGGAACTTCAACTTGCTCAATGTCTTAAAAGGAACCACTAAATTTTTCAATGACATAAAGAAAATTCTCTCCATAAAATATGATGTATTGGCCCCAAAGCTCGCTCGCTATCACAGTCCCACTCACCACGCACCTGTCACACTGCAAAGGGATCCCGTGGGAGGGTTCAATTTATCTGGCCCGGGAGCCTGGGTACTAGTACTTATTTGAAGCCTAGGATGGTGTGCATGCTGACTCTCTTGTTTTTTGTCCGCATAGGTGTGTACTGTAATTTGCCTTTGTGTACTGTAATTTGCCTTTAATTCAAAATGTTTCACTACTCATGATGAATTATTCTAACCTGCGATTAACATTGTTACAGCCTCCAATCAAGATGCTTTAGTGCTTATGACGAATTGCCCTACCTGCCTTTCATTCGAAATGTTCCAACACTCACATTGAATTTTTCCTGCCTCAACTTTTCTGGAGCATGTTGGATTTTGTTTTGGACGTCATTTGGAAATGTAGATCAACCAAATATTCCAATGAACCATCCCAGAAATGCTAAAATCCGCCAGAGAACCAGTCAACAAAACCAGACGGGCTGGCGGCCCAACATCTATGTCATCTGTGCCAGTTAGTACATGGGTGTGGCACTTTTCCATAACTCGGCGTGCAGTGGAGACTCCTCTGCTCACGTTGTCCGTTGGTTGAGGCTTCACTCATTTCTGAGTCAAATGGGGGAAAAAAAACAGGCCAGCCCAATTGGAAGTGACACGAGTAATTTAAGAATGCAGCCCAGACCCAGTCCAAAATTCATAACAGGCCGGGTTAAGCTGGACCATGGCAAGCACGGGCAATAGAACTATGGTCACGTTATTTAAGTCCTAGGCTGGGTGGCAAGACCCATGCATGAAAAAAAAAAAATCTTCTCATCATATCTTGGTTACTCCTCGGCAGCTCCATCATCAGCTAAAGCAAGGTCCACAAAATTATCATCTCCATCATGAAAAGAAGCAGCTGCCACAGCAGCGTCCCCATCACCGTTGTCACCAGGAGCATCATCCTCTTCCTCGTTATCTGCAACTACAAATAGTAGTGCAAAAGTATTCATTGTTAGGAGTAATAAATTTGTCAAATGTACTGATTTCTAAAAATTTAAATAAGATAAATGGTTAAAGATGATGTTTGAAAGTCAAAAAAGAAAAACTTATGTGTAGACGATGCTAAATAATTCTTGTGGTGAAACAAGAAAGTAAAATAGATAACAAAATTATGTGATGAATCCCACTCCAAACACTAAAATTTAATGCTCATATATATGGCAAAAAGAAAGAAATACTATGAGAGTTGCCAAGCCTACCTTGAACAACGATAAAAAAATCAATGATGATCACGGTATAGGTATACCTGGAGTAATGGAAATATATAGGAGGTATTTATAAAGTATAGTGTATAACCCGAAATAAATTAATTTCAATGTGCACATCTCCTTCTTTTTTTTTTGCCTATTCAACCTTGCAGACTAAAGTATACGAAATGGCAATGCCTGTTAAACTGGCCATAGTTATGCTCTTGACTTTTGATGCAGAATGTGTATTTATAATTTTATTTAGCACACACAAATGAATATGCTCTGCTTAATCTTTTCATCTAAGTTTTTCACGGTGACTCAATTTAAAATCTATCCTTTTTCCTATCCTGAAACTAAGAACCATGTTTTATTGCACACATCTTAATGTAATGTTTAATGCTTAGGTACTTCATTACCTAGCAGTAATGTTTAAAATGTTTTGCATAATATTTATCAATATTACCATGTTATGTTCGATCTCAATGGAACTAATTTGAAATGGTACCAAAAAAGTCTTTTTCAATAACCTCAAAATTACAAAGATATAGTGAAAATTTTATTGCTTGTATAGATATTGTGCCAGTATATCTCCAACATTCAATGTTTTCTTTATGTATAGATATTGTGCCAATATATCTCCAACATTCGATATTTGTTTTAAAGTTCAACGTATCCTTGTCACAAATATTCATATTTGTAGCGCTGCATATGACACCTATCACATGAGTATAAAATGTAGTAACAGACCCGATAAAAAAAATGTAGCAACAGACTTTCCCTATAACCTAGAAGAAAACAAAACTATTTGACTATTCTCGTGTTATCCTTTGTCTGGTACTCCCTGTGTTTTTAAATATTGACACCATTGACTTCTATAATCCATATTTCAAAACTTTTAGTGATAAAACAAATTATAATAAAAATATATGATTGGGTCTTTTGTTTTAATAAGACGAATGAAGCATGCAGTGACCATAGTAGGAGTTATAAAAGAGTGTAGTCATAATACCATAGTGTTATAATTATAAATTGGCAAGGATAGTTTTCAGCACTACATATTTATCATCTTACTATTATCAGCAGGTTAAGCTATTTCTCGATTGTTGCAGCCTTTGTTTTTCATGGTACAAGTTTCAGTAAGGGTGGGCACCGTTAATCGACCGAACCAAACCGAACTGCACCGAATACGCGGTTAACTGAATTTTTATTTTACGGTTAATTGCATTTTATTCAGTTTTAACCTTCATTAACTGAACAAACAAAAATAACCGAACTAGATCCATTTAACTAGCAATCCAATAAATTTCATTAGTGAAATGAGTCGTTTGTGACATATAAATAACTAAATTGAGTCAACGATGGTGATATGGATGTGGCATGGACAGCGGGGGGCGCTAGGAGGAGTTGCACGCTTCCGACTGCGACAACAAGGCGATACGAAGCCAAACTACATCAACTACAACTAATGTTTGATATTGCGGTTATTGCGGTTAACCGCACTGAATTAACTATAACCAAAATATGCGGTTAATGGTCTATCCCGATCATGTTTGGTTATTATTTTTTATTAATCAAATTTCCTTTTAACTATTTTAACCAGATCGGATTAACCAGAATAACTGAATGGCCAGCCATAAGTTTCAGGGATGGTAGAAAAAATGAAGAATCATTAGCGATTCTCCAATCTATAATAGTATTGTAGACTAACTATTTTTTTTCTTAAATTCCACAAGTTAAGTATGATAATATGTGATTCATGCCTAATTTACTGAAAATCTTTTTTGATAAATAGGGTAGATATATGAAACTCAAAGTGGCAATTACCATAATAAACCGACAAATTATAAATAATCTATGCCACTATTGGAAATAGGACTATTGTGTTTTCCATTTCTTGTCTGCATAATTTTTCTTTGGTATTGCTCAAAATTGTACATGGATTGATTAGCAGGCAATATTGGTACACCATATATATGACTCACTCTTAGGTAACTACACTAAATTAGTACAAGAGATAGTATTAAGCTAAAATTATATATGTCAATTTCACACCCATCTAATGTTCAGATGCATGCTCCTTTGAATGGCTTGTTAAGAGGTGTCTTCTTCACTTATTTGTTCAGTCATTTTTGTCGCAGTCAGCATGGCCTGAACAAAATAAATTTTATAATTTGGTTTGGGAAACAAAAAGGTATGCAACAAGAACATGCTAGTATAAAATGTTCCATTCTACTTGTTTTGCTTGTACCTTTATCACCTGGTACTGGATTTCGGACAATGTATAATCTTTTAGCAGATGCCAGGAATAACCTGTCACAACAAATGCATATCAAGTATTACATCTCCATTTTGGCACTACTAGCGGCATTTCAATATCATCTCGTAGAGTTCGATTATTTAAAATTTTGAAAATTTGTTTCAATATGAATAATATGTGAACTATCAAAAACATACATGCAATTATGCTTTCCCCTCATAAGAACCATTTTTTAGTTCTTTTAGACTAGACACCGAAGTTGCATATGAATATGAATAATATATTTGCTATAAGAAGATTTTGATTGTATTCTTTCTCTCATAGTTACAAATCTCTTTCTCGTACAATCAAATAATGACTTCAATCTGTCTAAGATTTATATAGGAATACATTATATTTTTCAAGCGATAATCCTCATATACAAATTAATGAAATGGTTAAAAAAATTTAGCAGTTGGTATTTAATACTACATTCATATTATTCATGCTATATATACCTCATATCTTTTCATACAGTTTTGGTCTAAATAAGATCCTTTAGCATTAATTAGATGGTTTTTTTTTATGTGTGGCATATATTGTAATATAATCGTTTGATGCAATCTTGTATGTATATAAGATATTGTAGTATAAATGAGATCATTGGGTAGTGGGAACAATAAATACTTACTCCCATGGAACATCTCCAACAAGCATTCGGTCACCCTCGAAGTCTTCATATAGGAATATGAACTTATCAGTTGTACAAAATTCTTCTTCTCCCATATTTACCATTGAACAATCTGCAGCTGCATTTACTTAAAATTAAATAAACTTTTGAAACAATACACCAAGACACATGCGCGCAAAGAGAGAGAGAGAGAGAGAGATAAACTAAGATAAACTAATTGTTCGTGGTTTCTTTTGATTGATTAATGAACTGTTCCTTCTTTACATATAGATAGCACAATTAACAAATTTTCTAACAATTCTCACTAAGAAGTAGTCAAAGGAAAGCCAGAAGAACAATTAACTGAATCCTAAACAACTTGAATTCAAAATCACGTAATGATGGGGGAATCAAATGGTTGTAAAAGCCAATTAAAGTTTTGACAATTCACTTTTCCACCTATTTTTAGCATCATTATGTTCACATTTATCAACATAACTGGATATATGAAATTGTATTATTATAAATATTTATCTTGAAATGTATATAGCCATAAAAAGATTGTTCAAATGATATAAATGATTATGCATAATATTAAGGTGCAGTAATACTAAATGTTAGTAAAATCAATATTTCTTTTTCTCAAAAATATAGAAGAGCTGTGCAACATTATATTAAGAAGAAGTTAAATCAAATACCTTCAAAATTCTAAAGGATGTAACAAAATCGACAGAAGGAACTCGTTAGTATTGATTGGGAACTTACGTTGGAAGAAGTTATTTGTCATCTTTGTTAGCATTTGAGATAGGGAGTCATAACTACTGTGGGCCCTCAAGTTTATCTTCCTTGCAATAGTGTATCCTTCCATGTAAACCTTCGCATACATGTTGGCTGTTGGCCGTGTTTCTTCGATGACTGTGGTATCTCTAGAGGTCATTGGGTTCTTATTGGTGGATGCAAGCATAGTCACACCTTTTATTTCGTCGAACGTGGCAGGGCCGTCAGACTTGGTTGTGTGTGTGGTGATGATGAGGTTGCGCCGAGATGTGTGCACTGGTGGCCAGCCAACAGTCGACGATGGCAATGGGATGGCATGGGCCACACTGTCCATATAAGAAAAAAAAAACATTAATGAAGAAAAAAATACCACATATGCATCACGTTGAAATAGAAAAATCATGGTGTCTTGATACAAACTTTGTACTTAATTCTCTGATAAGAAACTATGTATTGCTCCAGGCGAATTCACTGGAAGCAGGGTGAACAAAGAAGACAATTGAATGAACTTTACATAGAAATATCAAAAAATTAAGGTAGCATCAACGTACACTGTAAGCTCTCAGCTCCAAAGCTAGATTTACTCGGGATGGTAGATTTGGTAATGCTTGGTAGTATTTGATAAGTCACGGTATTCAGACCATTATTTATGCTTATCAGAAAATATTAATAAGGCCCTGCTATGCAAGCATAAACGACCCAATTTCAGCTCCTATGCGGCAGCAGCTCCTGGGCATCCTCATGATACTGAATTATACACATAGCCCAACATCTCTTTCCTTGGTCTTTTGACGTCGTGAGCAAAGGCAATTTGGAATTTTGTTAATAATTATTCAACTATAAGATTTATTTGTACCACGCCCTTGTTCTTAAAACCTAAACTACACACAACCTATCTAAAAAAACTGTGTGCTGCAGTATGCGCAACTTATGTTTCACATAAGACCGAACTAAAACCACGCGTTATCTCCTGAGCGTTTATTTATTTAGTAAAGAACAAAAAAAATCACTCCAAGTACCATATGATTTGAAAATTGCTCTATTGATAATCTGAATAAGTAAAGAAAAGAAAGACACACATTTTATTTGGCACATGGGCACACTGTGCACAAACACAGCTGTTGGACAATCATTATTGAGCGTTACTTTAGCTCCAGCACACATCCATAGATCATATAGAGTCTAAGGCAGTGACACTAGGAAAAAAAGGGTCGTTTTTTATGGAAAAGACTGCACTGCTCTGCTCTGCACTAGATGGGCGAAAATCAAGCGGGCCATGCCATGATTGCTGCCGACGCGCCCTTCTCATCCCTGCGCTGAATATTCCCTCTTGCAGGCCGAATGATGGATCCCCCGTGTATCTGCGTAGTACTACACGCTTGTCTGCCCGTATCTCCCTTCTACTAGGGCCTCTCTGCTCATAACGGTCCCAAAAGCATATCAGAACTGCCAACTCTTCACAACTGTATCCAAGGTATACTTGTCTTGGGCGTACCGCCCGTACTTGTGTTTCATATAATTACCACTCTGATGTAGAAATATCATTCGACTTATGTGGAGGATTTGAATCATTTCGAATTTTTCCGCCTGACGCAGGATTTACTATATATATAGTATTGATTAAATTTTGGATAGATTTAAGTTAGTACGAGTCTTTACGTCATGGTTGCAATTCTATCCCTTTACATTCTAATTTTATGTATAGATAGTAAAATCAATATCTCATCATAACGAGACAACGTACCTGGAGGAACTACGTACATCATCATACATACACAAATAGCTAACAATGAGTGAGCAGTAGTGGTGTGTTTTCAGAGGTGGAAAATTGTAATAACCGCACACGATACAATATCTACTTTGCTTTGTCCTGATTTAACGCAATGGTGGAAAGGGTTTGGGGATTCTCCCCCGGCCTTGAACTCTAAACAAATCGCTAACATATTGGAATTCAAAACTGAAGCTTTAAACATTAGGTGCGATGATGTACCCGTGTAATCTCCTAAAATTCTCATTTTATTAACCCATCCCGTACCAGATACCACCCTTAACAAAGATATATAAGAAGGGTTTTTAGCCGATAGGGAAACTTGATTTTCCCAATTTCCAACTATGGTTCGTTCCTATAGCAGGTCCAGCTTACTACGACTATAGAAATGAAGTCTATTTTTAGAACTATATACAATATATAAACCTAGCTCGAGGTGCAGCCGACAGGAATGTACACCAAGCTCAAGTTCAAAATATGGAGACACATATATATATCCAATATAATGCTTTGCCTAGCTTGAGGTACTCCACAAAACTGTTAACTAACGTAGTAAGTACAGATGTAAAAATAATCAATCATTGCGTCGCATAATATGTAGTACAGTAACATATTAGCTCACCATGGCGCGTATGGAGCGGCCGCTCTCGTCCGCTCCTGCTCGGCGGCCGCCTTCTGCTGCCGTGCCGCGAGACTCCAAGGATGCATGAAGCCGATTGGGCTCCCCATTAACGCCGACGTCCAACCAGCAGCACCCGCTTTTAGGTCGGCATAGCCATGTCGTGGGCTAAGCAAATCGGCAGCGAGGGTGGTGATGCCGCCGCTGCGCTTGCAAGCAGCTTCGTCTCTGCTGATGTCGCCTTTGTGACCGTGATGGCTATCGCTCGCCTTGGCGCCACTGCATCCGGCCGTGGCACCGCCGCTAGGAGACATGGACATGCCGAGACTAAGGTCCAGGTGGCCATCGAAGAAAGTGCTCCTGGAGCTTGCATCCTTCGACATGATAGGGGTTGTCCTTGTTGTGGTGGTAGCCTGCTGCAGAACCCTCTCTTGCCTTCCAAGAGGAGGCGTCTCAAATGATACTAGATTCATCATAAGTGTACTAGCTATATGGATTAACAGGGACTGATGAAATGGTAACTTATAGAAGAGTTAATAAGCTGCTAGGTGAAGGAGAGTTATGAGTGTCTGGTCTCAAGGAGTGAGAATGAGAGGGTGAGCTTGCTGTGTGTAAATAGTTATTAGTGTTGGCTTGGGTCGACGGGTTTGGTTTGGGGAATAGCATGTTGGCAGAATATATATACACTAAGATGGTGCAGGAATGGTTGATGAAGGGGTAATGTACACATGTATAGTTACATATAGAGAAACAGAGTAGCAAAGATTCCTCACAAGGTTCTGCAAGAAGAGACATACATGCTTGTGTGTACCCATGCTAGGTAAAAGAGTAGTAGTTCTTTTACAAAACAAAATTTCATTAAATTTCTCACAACCCATTTGCGGATAATTATTTACATAAAGAGAGTAGTAGTTATTTATAAAAGGACAAATTCTAATTTACTCCCGTTAAGTATAGTCAAAATCTAGAAAACTGACTAAACTATTAGTATTTGGTTCACTTTACTCTCAAAATAATGTTATTTGGTCCCATTTATCCCCTAATAATTTTTTTCTTTTTTGTTTGTCAAGTTAAATTTTTACGTGATGGTTGTTGACATCATAACACATTTTAGAAAAATACTTCATATTTTTTGTATAATTATTTTGGTAGAGAAGGACATTTAATAGTAAAATAAACATTGGAATACAAATTTATATGAAAATAATATATTTTTTAAACATTATGATGTTAACTACAACCCAACAAAATTTTAAATAAAAATTCAATGTTCGGAGAAACAAAAAGACAAATTATAGTAGGGGTAAATTTAAATCAAATGATATAAGTTTGGGAGTAAACTAATTAGGAGTTATCTAGACTTTATTAATACTTGAGGGGAGTAAATTAAACTTTTTTCTTTAACTTATATATGGGTGGATAATTTCATCTTTTTTTGTATATAATTAGTGGCAAAAGTGGGCAATATTTAAAACAGATATTGGAGTATTTTTGACTAACGACTATTTCGTGACAACAGTGGTGGGAATGTGGATGCTTCTTTTCTTGGCCAAATATATGTTGTATAGTAGATTACATATGAATACATCTTATACTGAATTGAGTATCTGAACACCCTAATCCAAACAACAGTGTTTGGCAGGGATGCCAGGATTCTTGAATTCGAGAGTACGTTTGATCCTGGCATTTGCACTCTAAATAAGCAACAAAGCGTATACGTAGAGCCATGTAGGGGAAGTAGGTATTTTTTGCATCTCAGTTGATGTGCTTTTCTTCTTTGTCATGGATGTGCCGGCTGGCTAGCTTGTACATGGTGGGGATGAGACCATCATCTCCTCCACCACGGTGGTGCAGTACTTCTTGTTGTGTCCCTGCCCTTTAATTATTGCTGCAACCCAACTTTGCACCGGGAATGTCCAAAAGGAGGCCTACCTTAGCCAGCTCTCCAACGCTCGTAATATATGTCTAGATATTCTACACGCCCGTATATATGCCCGCACACAACAGCATCATCAACTGCAAATCGAAACCAAGATCGTCTCCTTTTTGCATGCATCGATGGACGATAGCCTTACAATTGTATGAGTTCATAAACTCTTTTGAGGAACCTCTTTTTTTATTGATACCCTTATTTACATATTGGTGCTTAATTATGCCATCTCGTGATCATATATATAGCATCTACGCGTCAACAGATCTGATAACGGATCATGATCTCACGAAAATTATCGTTCTATGTTCCTGAAGTGGGAATTGTCCTTTGTGATCACTGATTTTGATACGGTGTTGTGATTGTTACTGGTAGTATATACTTGCACGTGTTTGTGATGAGCAGGAATACATATAGCTACATATATATATATATAGTTGGGCACTTCTTAATTAATTCCTGATATGATATGAGAATGTTAGATATGGCCGGCATATAACATATCGACTGATCTCCAAGCACACACGGCGCCTTTTTGTTTAATATTATTAGCTTCCTCTACTTTCACACAGTTTCGTTTACCACTTTTGGTAATGGTGCTTTTTTTCTACACCAGAATATATATAGCTTTTAACACGTCAACACGTCTCTCACTAACATTGTGTGCCTTCGTATATGATGGCATTTATATACGACCCAATTTTCCTGAAACAATTAAACTTGTGTCTACATTATCAATTAAATGGTAATTAGCGACTAGTAACAACACACTCCTCATCACACGCACATAGAGTTTTCTTACGGTGCTTAGAAGGAATCCCTAGGTACCTCTTGATTTAAATTAATTTCAACCGTTGGTATTAAAAATTTAATACTGAACCTACTAAGTCTGGTACTGGTCCATAATCATTGATTCCACCAAAGGGGAGGGAGCTGAGATAATCATTTTGATACATATCTGCATGCCCATATAAATATATATTTCTGTTCCTACACGACTCAGTTCCATGATGATTTGCGCATATTGGGAGCCCCTGTATATGGAGATCTATGTGATGAGTCCATTGAAGTGGGCATTGAGCACACAATCACTTCGATTCGGACTACTATCTCAACACTCGAGCACATCTTGGATTGTGTTGATAGTCTTGCATCATGTCAAGCAGAGGTGGGAATGATGGGATGATTAGTACCATGTAAGAGGAGAAAATAAACACATCTGTACAAACTAATTAACCAACAAATGCCTTGTAGAGATTCTTTTCTTCATGTACAGAGCATTTTGTGGCCATCAAAGCTTTTACCTAATATCACCCTCAATTGTTTGGAATCATGGTTTATCAACTTCTCTATGATTAGATAGCGTTTTACGGACATACTCTAACAAGGGTTGCTAAGAAACATAATTTTAATTGACATCAAACCAAAATAAATATTTGTACGACTAATTTGTGAATGTGGGATATAAATCTAGCTCTGTTTGGGAAAAAAAATATAAATTTGGTTCATTTTAATTTATTGTTTTGGACCAATCAATTGAACCACAAAATACAAAACTTTTTGTTCGCACCATGAGCTTAATAATAGTGTCAGACATAAAATTGACAAAATTATAAGTATGCGTATGTTTTTCTCCTACATGCTCTTAGAGAATAAACAAATTATGGTACGCCGAACTGTGCTATTGCATCTAATGCATTGATTCTTTTTAACGGAAGCCTCACTGATTCTTTTCCAATTCGGGATAAAACACAAATTCCTGGTCTGTGCATAAAAAACGCACAGAATAAGCTTTACACGATCCTAAAATAAATATAACTACTACGTACACCTCCATTTCCAAAATGAATAAGCAGGCACAGCAAAATAGGTACACGTATGCCAACTCCAAATGAGCGTCTAATAAAACAATGATTATGTGAGATCTTTCGCTATCATGAAATGCGAATAGTTAGAAATCTTTACACGAATAAGAAAAGTAATGTTTATCTGCATAGTATAGTAGTACTACCCCGTTACCCTGTCCTCTTTTAAGATAGGGACTAGCCAAGCTATTCAAGAGACAAGAGGGGCCATGGGGTACTAGAAACACGATCATGACAATGATCACTTTATCTTTCCTTTATGTCCATCTTTTGTAAACTTTTTTTTTTACCTTTTCTTTAATTGGTGTCCTTTTTCTTGCCCCTGCGTTACTTTCTTAATGTCTCCGATCCAATGACAAAAGCCGGCGAATCAAGCCATGCATTACGGTGACAGGGAAAGGAGAGTGTAAAAAAGGAAATTAGTCCAAAAGCCGAGCGATTGCATTGAATTTTGGCGTATGAATTCGCTGGATTGTTTGTTATGAGTTCTAGGTTTGTATGCATCTGTTAGTCCTTGCTACTACAATCGTAATACTCTCTCCATCCATTTTATCTAACATCTCTAAGGTTCTAGCACGTTGACCAAGGAAACAAAGCAACTTTAATGCATAGGTGTTAGATTTTTAGAAATCTTTTTTTATTAGAGGTGTACGTTAGATAAATGGATGGGGGTATATGTTAACTAGTAGAATGTCCGTGCATTATTGCAACCGGAGCTAGAATTACTCCAGATATGGTATGGTGTCGGAGGCGAAACCAAAAACCAAAACAAGTGGACTTCAATTGGAAGATGCTGACTGTTAGGTGAAACAGACAAGATCACGTAAGGACATACTGGCAGGCCGCATGCATGGGAGATGAACATCGTGGCTTTATAGCAAACTTAATAAGCAGTAGCGATATTTTGAGTGCTCTGTCTGTTACTCGCAAACGATGTGGTGCCGGATGAACTACACAATTTTGCAGCTGTGTTTTTTTGAATTTGAAAAGAACTCAGTAGGTAGAGCTCTACTAGTAGAGCGTAAAAAGGTGTATGAAAGCCCTAGTGCTAGGCAGCACGCACACGCATCATTTGGTCACCCATTAATCTTGCACGAGGCACTACTTCCTCCAGGTACAAACTCTTAGGTGGATACTGGAAGTGGATACACCATTGAGTGGTCAGAACGGAAGCTACAGGAGAACAGAGTGTGAGCAGCTGCTACTTACTACTAAGCCAGAGAGAGAAGCTGAGAATGAATTGCGACACTCTTATGAACAAATGTACGGAACAGAACAGCGCGTAGAGCCATTCATTATTCCAACCACACCCACACATAAATTATAATCTAGATTATAAGTTCATTGAAAGTGGTAGGGATAGTTATATCTTTTATAACAAATAAGTTAAAATAAGCTTCTGTTATATAAATTGTTAGATTACATAATCTAACGTGTTAAATTATATAAGCTATAAGTTATCTATTTATTATTATAATCTATAGATTATATAATCTAGGTTGATTATAATCTCAAACAAACGGCCCTGATTATAACTTCAAAACCCTGGCCGGGAAGAGCCCCAAACTGGCGGGCCGTTTCTCCCGAACGGCACACCGGCTTTATTAGCTCTTCATTTTAGAACGAAAAGCAGCATATGCCACGTACCAAGACACGCCACGATAGCCGTCCCTCTCTCTCGGTCCCTCCTCCCATCCAGCTGCCGTAATAATCGAGATGAAGAACTTGACCCAAGCTAGCTAGGGAGCAGAGACGACCGAGCTAGGAGGGCTTTTGCCCCGTGCCGCCGTGCGTGCGCCTTTTCCCCAAAGGCCTCTGGGCGCACTGCATCCGTGCACAGCCGGCGCAGCTTCCGATCGATCAGATGATCATGGCCGCCTTGACTGCCCGGGCTGCCGCCCGTGGGTCTCTCTCGCACAGCAAGTTTCGTGCGTGGTGCCAGCAGCAAGTTTATTGGCTGTGATTTATGTATCTGTCTTATGCGACTCTACACACCGATAAAAATTGTCTAATAATTAATGGGTGTGTGACTAAGATTTTGTACATCTCTTGGTCACATTTTCAAAACTATCATTATCAACGTATGAAACATTATATTTGTGAAGGTAGAACAATTTGTAATTTAAGCTGAAACATTTAGTTTTTTAGCTAGAATAATAGGACATTTTTAATAAAAGAAGTCCGAAAATTGTTTCACCTAAAACACTAAATGTTCTAGTTTTAATTGCACATTATTTCAGTACTAAAAAAAATGTTCCACACGTTGATATTGAATGTTTCAAAATTATGATTGAGAAATATGTAGAATCTCAGTCACTTAACAAGGAGCAAATCTCATAATTAATTCGGTTCCTAAATATTATCGAAGGATGTGGAGGCTGAGACGGGTCTCATTTTGTCTTATAAAAAATTTTTATTTATGCAACAAATTAGGAACTGGAACATGGTTTTGCTAAACGTGTTTATTTGATGAAGAAAAAAACAAGAAGGTTAATCCCAACATGGACCATGGCTTTGGGACTCGGCCCAGAATCATGTTGCTTGTTGAAACTTGATGTGCTATTAATTAGCCCGCTGCAGGGTTCTACACTGGATTCCTGCCTTAAGTTGTTGTTCAAAAAATTATAGGAATTAGTCAAAATGTACATAAAATTATAATTTCTGATTCAAATATCTTTAGTGGTGTAACAGATTATATGAGATTTATCATAATGTTTTAGTAAGATGGATGGTCAAAATTAATATTAGAAATCAACGACGATGTAAATTTATGAATAAAGGGAGCATAGTTTAGAAAGAGAAACAAATTTGCATTGACTTCTTTCAATGTTCAAGAAAATAGATGTACCTGTCTCATAAAAGAATGTTGGTTCGACCATTTTCCTCCATCGAGAATCATAATACCGCATTGGCATCAGCCGTGTATAGTTAGTTTATCACCTTAACAGTGAATCATCAAATCGCTCCTTCTGAACAAATGCATTCAAATAATCTGATCCTTATGACAACATTTACATACTAAGTTAGACTACAGCCTGCAACTGTGCATAAATAGTCTGGCTTCATCATCAGTTGCCATCAAAGCACCGACATAGCATTGCAAGATTAATAGGAAACGATGTCGGAGAACACAACACATAAGAATCGAGCAAGTCTCACAAGGGAAAGACCCACTTTCGATGCACACAATGCCTCTCTACATGGTACTCAGTTCAAACGACACTGGCAGCAGCAACACAAGAACATCGTAACTCATTTAATTTAGTCAAACCTAGGATTAAAATTGCTGAAGTGTCATGAAAGATTTAAGAAAGTTCAGGCAGCTTACATTTCGCCTCCTCTTGCTTACTTAATCCACAGTAGCTAACTTCACAAAATTCCTCAATGGTCATTGCAATACGTCAGTGACATGCATGATTCATGATCAACCTTAAGTTATGACCAAACTTAACTACATTACCAAAGTACTACTTGCACCTGTCAGCTGCCAATTCCAACTACAGACACCACAACGACTTGCTTTATCCATAAAAACACAGATCGCCGACATCTGACCTGAAATAGGTACATGAAAACAATGAAGAGGTCACCCTCGGGGTGCTCATCACGACACGTTACAGTTACAGCTGACTAATGGCACGTATTGCAGATGCAAGGTCATTAAGGGCATCACTGAGAGGACCAAGCTGCTGGGCACTGTACTTCCTCCCCTGCCTCCTCATCACTACAATGTACGCTGCAAGTACAGCCAGACCAGCAGAACAAACGATCAGATGAAGGAGATGAAGCTTCATCCGGTCCATCTGCAAATGCGGATCAGAAAGGCACAAACATCTCTAATTAGTTATACTAATCAGAATTCTATATCAATTAGTGTGCGCACAATTTGTCTGGGAGATGTTGCTACAAACAAATAATACCACAACAATGGGTTGATGACAGCAGTTCATGAGATAGTTATGCAAAAACAGAAACGAAAGCAGTCTATGCAGCTCCAACATTGATTCATTTAAAAAGGAAGGTCTTGCTGCAATAATCTGACAATACACAAGGCACATTAAAGCATTACATTCACAAAGCATGCCGAAATCTGTATGAGGACAGCAATCCAAACATGTCAAGATGGCGAGCACCTCTGGAGAATTATATACTGTGCACACTGCACTGCACGAGCACAAAAGCTGGCATAAAAAAATGCATCCACGACAAACAGCACTTCTTTCATTCTTTGGAACACAGGGTGTGTAATCAAACGCGATAGGAATGCATGTGTAACAGAGGATTGGAAAGCACACGAACCATGCAAACGATGTTGTTCGGATGAGCATAGGTAACTCAGGAAAAAATTTAGCTGCTTTCATACTAATAATATCTACTCAGGAACAATAATCTGATTTCATACTAATTAACGCCAAACTAGTGAGTTTGTTTCCGAACCTCAGACCAGAATCATAAGACGTAGGATATGAAAATATCCAGCAATCAAGAGGATGCCTAGGAGTGGATGCGTGTATTCCTTTTATTTTTCCTTTTCTTTACCTGTTAGACATTTCGGTAGTGTTTGGATCCTTTACCTTAGTGCTAAAATTTAGCCCCTACAGTTTAGCCCCCTAAAGTTTAGCCCTACCCAGGGTGTTTGGATCCATAGGACTAAACTTTAGTCCTGTACTGTAAAATGACAATTTTACTCTTATATTGACAGGTTCTGTTAAGCAATGAATAATCGCATAATTGTCATTCTCTGAAGATGAAGGCATACTGAGAGCAACACAATAGTCATTTTGTTTACAAAAAAGAAAACAAAACTTGTGCACTTAAGACGTCGTTCTGTCACAGATGAAGCCATGTTTCCATAAAATACAGTATGGTACGAAGAAGCTTTCTATTTTGGTGAACAATCCATCACGTACGATAGTTGCAACAGTACCTATTTTGTTCCCAGGGTTTCTTAAGGTTACCAAAATCGGTCCAACATGGTGTGTACTGGTAATAAAACCACAACAATCGGCACTGAATTCAAACACACTCAATCGTTCAGGTGACCAACAAGAAGACATGATTACACTACTTGTAGGGACAGTAAGTAAAGAGCAAGGCTACTTAAAACACAGAATCCACAAAGGGTGCAACAGAGTTCTTATACAAATCGTGAACTACCAACCATCCTATCTTACCTCTCCCGGTGAAATAATGATCACATGAGCAGCAAAGCCTGTTCCAACAGATCCAAGAAACCAGTTTCCTAAAGAGAACCGAACAGAACTATTTAAAATTAAGCAAAAGGCTGAATAACATAGATGCAACATGAGTGAAATATGTTGTAATCAACAGCCAAAGTAGTAGCTGACTCTGTTTTTCCCAAATCCCAACCTGATGTTGGGTTAAGATTTTCGACTTGTGTTAAATGAGGATGTAATTCTTCTCTCAATGAATGGCAGTGCCTTGCCTTTATTTCAACAAAACAACAAAACTGAAATGTGGCATCATAAACTTTGGAGCAGAATGAGCTGGTATGCAAAGTGAGGCATAAAGCTGATAAAACAAGTACTAACTTTCCTGCACATATTGACAACCATTACGGCACATAGGAAACCCTTCAAAATTTCTTGTTGAACAGACCAACCCAGATTGGGGAGAACTGCTGTGCTCCTCAATCCAAAAGGTTTATTACAACCTTTCCAAAATGAATGGAGAGGGGGCACAACAGAAAACTGTAAGGTCACTCTTCAAAAGCTCAGAAAATGGCATTCTCTAATACAAAAGGTTACCAGACTCATATGTATTGCAGAAAGTGCCAGTATGCAACTACAACACATTGGCGGCAAAAGCAACTTGCTATCACTAGGTTTTATAAAAGTTACTTCATCAATGTACTTACAGAAACATGGAGACCATGCGTGCTTATACGATTTATAGGTTATGGTACAAACCATAAGCTATTTGATCGCGCAACACATTCATGCAGCGGTCTTCATCTCGTGCTTCAGGAATCGTCGGGGCAGGTTCCGATGATGATGCTTCCATAGGAACATAGGTGTCATCACGATCAAAAATTTCAAAGTTCCTGTCCGCAACGTTGCTCTCTCGGATAAAATTATGAAGTGCCATGCATGCAACAATTATTTGGCTTTGCTTTGTTGTTGGATAACTAGGCACTTTTAGTAAAATCCTCCACTTCATTTTCAGAACTCCAAATGCCCTCTCTACTATGTTCCTAAGAGACGAATGCGCAAAATTGAAGGTCTCCTTCATACCTTTTGGCACGGAGCCATTTTGAAACTCTCTAAGATGGTACTTTGTTCCCTTATAAGGAGCAAGATAACCCGGCCGATTCGGGTACCCAGAATCCACCAAGTAATACTTTCCTACAAAAGACAACGTAATCGTTAGAAGAAAGACCTACAACTTTGGTACATATAAATTGGGTTCATCAAGCATAGATATCATGTACCTGATGGTGGATGCGGGAATTTGTCTTTGTACTTGTGAGTGGCATCATTCAACACTCTCATGTCATGTACTGATCCCGGCCAACCCGCAAGAACAAATGTGAACCTCATGTCAAAGTCACAAACAGCCAGTACATTTTGAGTAGTGTAACCCTTCCGACACATGTACTGAACTACCTTATCATTTGGGACCACAACTTGAACATGAGTCCCATCTAATGCACCTATGCATCCGTTGAAGTGGGGAAAGAACCTTGGTTTGTGCAGTGTACGGTGCATGGATCTAAAATCAGGATCTAGTGGCTTAATTACGTCCACAGCCAGCTTAAGGACGCATTTCAAAACTTTGTCAAAGTTCCGGTGAACTGTCTCTAGTGACCTCTCAAGACGGTTCATGGCCTGCCTAACTGACTGAGTTGCACCAACCATCCAAAGAAACAGTCCCAAGGCCTCCACAGACGTACTTTTATTTGTAGACTGGAGACCGTATGAGTGCACCAAAAGATCATGAAGCCGATCAAATAATGGTCTACTCATTCTAAACATGTTGTAGCATTGGGTGGGATCTGCTAGATTTCTCATAACCCAATCATGACCATATTCAGTGACCTTTCTCCTCTCTGATTTCCTGAAGTAGGTTTCATGGTACATACCGAATAGGAGCAGTGCTTGCACAACCTCAATATCATGGTCCTCTTCCTCAAGTAGATGCTTCGCAAGAACCTCATCATATGTGTCATGCATGTCACCCATATCCTGCTGCAGCAATAAGAAAAATCTTCTAAGTTAACATTGAAAGAGCAAAAGAAGGCAACATAAAATTCGGTATAACATAAAAAAATGCACATCGCAGTTACACGTCATATTAACATCACAATTACAGCATAGTAAGTTCACATCACGGATACAAATAATAAGTTCACATCTTAAGTACGACTGGTACATAATATTTGGCCTAGCATGCTACTGCAGGTTGTGCCGCTTGCAATATCTTTGCAAGAATGCTACCCTTCCTTCTGGCGTATTCATGTTCAGGAAGAAATGTCGAGTACAGTCATCTTTGCAAATCTCGACGACGATAAAGTATTCAGCACTTGTTTCGTCGACCCCAGCCTCCAGAGCTAACTGCTGTGCTTTCTGAATTGATGAGGGCAACTGCGACATCCTCGATTCCTTCTCAGTGCAAGCTGCCTTGAAGTACTCATTTCGTTGAGCTGACATCTTAGCAGACACACTTAAATAATCCTTCATCAACTTCACTATTGGGCTTTTGGACTTCTTGGGGGGACTTTCAGCGGTTGTGCTCCCACTACTTGCTCTTTTGCAGCTATTTGTACTCATAGGGCTCGTGGGCAAGTCTTCAAATCCGAAGTCCTCTTCGTCCTGTGCATCAGGGTCTGTTTGGTCATCAAAATTGCTTTGTCCAGCAACATAGGTAGACGAACCGTCCACAGTAATGCCCTCAAATATTTCCTCAAGCTCCGGTAGGTACTCCTGAGGCCCCCACCTTAATTTTTTCCATTCTGGATGTTTCTGCATATGGGAATAGTATAAGTTACAGTGCCACAGATGCATGTAAGGACTTAAGTACAACAGCATCGGCGGAATGAAATACCTCTGTTGCATCTTCCCACCATTGGGGATCCGCAGTGGGCCACCCATTCGCATCACGGCCTAGGCCGCTATTCGAATGGAGATTTTTTATGAACTGGTACATTTGCTTCAATTGTCGGATTCGGTTACTGATCTGCTTCCTATCATACCGCAAGTTCGTTGCACAATAATACTTATCTACAATCAGGTTGTACCCTCTAGATGTCATAATCCCTTTGTTATAGTTACCTAGAGCAATTTGTTCAAGCAGCAGCTTACACAACAATTTGTTATTGTTATCGGACCACGATGCCTTGTCTGCTTTAGTCTATTCAATGCATAAAAAAGAAGGTAAATTGATAACATTGCAGTGGACGGTATTCTGATATATCGATGGTTGGAATATACCTGAGGGCTGTGAAAAATCCTGTCGTCGTCGCCGATGTCACGAGAAGGAGTGCCCTCATCATCACTGCGTCCTGCAGCACCGCGAGTTGAGGCAGGCCTTACTGATGCAGCAGGGCGGGACGGCATGGCACGGCCGCTAGGGACTATCCTCGCCCTGGAAGAGCGAGGCCCAGGACAATGGGACGAAGGGTCCACGACGCGTCCACCCCGGCTGGGAATTGCGCCTCCACCGCCGCTGCTGCGAGACGCACGTAAGCCGAGGGTTCGGCTAGCTGTGCGCGGTCGGGGAGTAGGAAATCCCGGGGTGGCATCGTTCACTCCATCTTCCTCGCCGGACTAAAGGATGTCCTCGTAAGCCGACATATGGGGCCACCTCTCCGTCTGCGAGTTAAGGTCCAGTGACTCTAGTCCAACCCGGGACCCACGGACGGAGCTGGTGACCGGATGTGGTGTTGCCGCGTCGGAGAAGAAGTCGAAGCCGCCAGCCTGGGGGAACGTGGAATGTGGTTGGGGGTACGGTGACCTTGATCCGTCGAGGTCACCGCGGAAACGGTCCATGTGCGCCGTATGCTGGGAGGAGGTAGTTGGCAGGCGGTATTTGGGAGCCGGCGGCGCAAAAGGCTACGAGCGGCGGCAGAGCGACCCCCTCGGCTCCAGGACCCTATGGGCGGCGCCGGCAGGAGCTTGGTCAGCGCGGCTACGGAGGGATTGCAGAGGCAGGCGGCTGCGCTATGGGCTAGGACCGGCGGCTCTTGGACTCGGCCCTCGGCTCCCGGACCGAGAGGACGCACCGGCGGATGTGCCTACGCGCGGCAGCGGCAGGGCCGAACCCCTCGGCGCGAAGACCGTGCGGGCTGCGGCGGAGCTAGGTCTCGGCGGCACGGCGGCGGCCCTGGCTTTTTCGAGGTGCCGCGGCGGATCTGGCGGTGCGCCTGGCTCAGGTGCGGCGGCGGCCGGGAGCCGTCTCGAGCAGGGGCGGGCGCGGGCTAGGGTTGCAAAGGGCAGACTCGACCAGGCACGAAATAGCTGTTCCTTTAGCTCGTTTTAGGGTCTCTACCGGGCTTAAACATTGTAGCCCGTTTTGCGCTTTTAGTCCATACCTGTTTGGAGCCCGTGGCAAAAAAAGGCTAAAAGTGGGCGTAAGGTGCTTTAGGGCCTGCTTCCAAACAGGCCCTTCTTCAATTCTGAGCCAGTGAACGTTACACAATTCCAACAATTTTAGAGTCCCTGTGTTTCTTCGATCCTCCCCCTTTTCCATAAACATAAAGTTCCTTCAATCTAAATAAGCCTTCGGGGTCAGGCCAAGTGATAAAACATCGCACAATTAATTCCAGACCACTGCATTGTGTCACACCAAATCCCAAATCGAATCTATCGTTGGAGTTATCTAATTTTCCAATATGCCTTACGTGCTATGCTACCGCTGGCTGCGGCGCGTGGACTCTATAGGCGGGGATTCATACTTGGAGAGAGCCAACCAATCTGCCCCTAGACTAGACTCTATAGGCTTATTTGGATTCATAAGCTTATCCTTCACAGCAGTAGAAAATGGGGTTCGTTCGAGCGGGAAACTCACCTCGGCGGCGGCGACATGGAAGCGGTCGGGGCGCGCTGGGTTAACGGGGCCGCCAGTTGCATTCAAGCGCCGCTTCTTCATGGGGCTGCCGGATTCTCGGGATCCAGCGGCCGCCCAGTCGCAGGAGGCCACGGATGAGGACGGGCTAATGGCGCCGCCGCCGTCACTACCTACTCCGCTCATAGCGGAATACTGTTGTGAGCCCGGTTTCGTGATAGTCAGTTTGAGATCGAGCTACTGGCCACCAATTTTCAAGTACTTCCTCTGTTTGTAGGTAAGCATTTCCGGTTTAGTCAAAGTAATTTTTATATAAAAAATAAATTATTTCAAAGTTGCATATTATGATAGCTCGATCTATTATTCGTATACCTACAAATTTCATGAATTATTGGCTATATATTGTCAAAGTTTAGAATGTTTGATTTTGATCAATCTTGGAAATAATTAAATAAAGCATTGGAGTAAGTGTGCTTTAGGGCTTATTTTGAAGTAAGTTTTTTATGGGAATCATGCAAATGGGAATTTAAAAGGAATCAGTTCAATTTCTTAGAATAATTAGAGCATTTAGAAAGAGCAAGTGCACACCTGACACCAACTTGTCTAGGTGTGTTACCTAGATCACTCAACGTCTAAAATGCGTATTTAGCCTCTTAAATTTGTTTTTCCGTTCATCACAGGTCCTAATGGGTCCTAACCTGTTTAGCTGTCCAATATGATCGAAAAACCCACAAAATAGGGCTAATGTTCAAAGTTGAAATTTAAATAATACGCAAAATGAACTCACATGTTAACCCAACTTTTCACCATGAAAATAATTCAATGTTTTTCAATCACAATTAGGAGAACAGTAAAATAGAATTTCGGAGAATTTACCAAGATTTTATTGAGGTTATTTAAATTCAATAAACACGAATGTGAATTGGACGGTTCCATGCAACAATTGTCACAAACCAAAATAAAAAGTTGATGGTGATCACCGTCCGTTGTCGTCTCCAAATCGCCGCATCATCCTCATGACCACAAAAACAAAAAACCAAAGTGACAAGCAACCAAAATAAGAGCGGTGACGCAATATAGGGGGTTCTATGCATATTTATGGCCCACCCATCAGGAGCTTTCCACCTCTGGTGCGCAAAATGCGCCACGTAGTCTCTAGATGCCAATTTGGATCCTCTGGACCTTTGATAAGACCCAAATAGGGACTAAATCTGCATTTTGAGAGTTGAGTAACCTAGGTGACACACCCTGATAAAAGTTTAGGGACTGGTTATACACTTTACTCATTTAGAAAAACAAATCCCATAATTTAAAGAAAGCCTAACCAATAAGGTTTTTTTATAGTGTTGTGGATAAAGCCTTGTTGTATCAAGGGATAAGTTTGCCTCCTTCATCTCCCCCAATTGTCCCTCCTTTATCTCAGTCGCACTCTTTAGCCCAAGCTTAACTTCCTCCATGCTTTCTCTCTTTTTTGCCATCACTGCCCTTCCTCTTTCTCGCTCTCTCCACGGCGGTGGGGTAGCAGAATGTAGGGATGGAACGGGGAGGCGACGATGCTAGTGAGACAAGGCTACAGATCTAAGTGGAGGCGACAGTGATGAGGCGATGGCTTTGGAGCGAGGAGGCCATGGCGGCAGGTCTACAGGCACCAGACTCGGTCTGCAATGGCAACAAGGAGGCTCGGAGTACGGTGGATCTAGGTCTTCGCTATAGTGATGTTTGGATGTGATGGCGGCGATGACCTGCGATGGCGACCCAAGATAAGTGAAACTCCCACTACTCTGACTAATGAATAGGGATGGGTGGGTACATCGGCGGAGCTGGGGGGGGGGGGGCCGGCAGGGGCCGTGGCCCCCCCCCCCCCCCCTATCCGGCTTGTAATTTCCAAAGGACCCCATGTTCTCAGGCCCAACTTCACCTGGATAGCAGCCCAAAGCAGCAGCTAGCAGGCTAACGAAGCAGCCTGTAGGCTTGCAGCCCAACTGCCCAAGCGGCCAAACAACGAAAAGCTACGGAGGCAGAACATCTGACGCAGTTCCTTCTTCGACAATACTCGCTCGTCTCGTCTCCCTCACGGCTCGCGCTCGTCCTTTCGGCTGCTCCCGTTCGCCAAATTGCCATGTCTCATCTCGTCGAACCCTAGGTAACCAACTAGGGGCGGGCCAATCCTCGCCGTCGCTGCCTCGAGGCATCAGCTCCGCGCACCGTGCCGTGCTCGATTGCGGGCTCGCGGCGTCGAGTATGGAGGTCGGAGATGGCAGCGTTGGAGCTGCAACGCGAACGCCGGCACCAATGGCAGCTGCGGCGACAAATGTAAGTGATTGTGGGCTATTCCTATTCCTATTCTTGTTCGATTTAGTATCTTTGTTGTCTGAAAATTGATTATACACTAAATTTTCTAGGAAAGGAAGATAAATCCAAAAAGAAAGACACTTCTTTCTTTCTACAAAAAGGTTCCTGCAGAACCTAATGATATTGACGAAGGGCACGGTTCTGTAGATGATTGGTCGATCAAAATCCTCAGTTAGATGATGTTGTATTAGAAGCTGAACCTTTCCCCAAGATTCAGAGATTAAATTCAGACGCTAGTGCTTTGATTGTTGAACGTGATCCTAGTTTACGTGGCCAAATTTGGGACTATCCTGTTGACGAACAAGATCGAGCTCGAAGGATATATGCAATGCTTGGTCCATACCAATTTGTCAAGGATAAATATCCATATTCTGGTCCGGAGTCTCATCCACGTTGCTTTCAATCTCATTGGTTCAAAGAATTTTCTTGGCTGGAATATTCACCTACAAAAGACTCAGTATTTTGCTTTCCTTGCTATTTGTTTGCTAAGAAACCATCAGGAAAGGCAGGATCGGTTGTTTTCATAGTGAAGGGATTTAAATCATGGAAAAAGGTGAAGAGTGGGAAGGAATGTGCATTCTTAGCTCACATGGGAAGTAATAGCAAATCGGCTCATAGTTACAATGTTACATGCTATAATAATTTGAAGAATCAACTTGGGCATATTGATAGTATGATGGATCGGCGAACTACTGAAGAAGTAAAGCGCAATAGGCTTCGACTCAAAGTAACAATAGATACAATCAAATGGTTAGCTTTTCAAGCTTGTGCATTCCGTGGACATGATGAATCCTATGAATCAAAGAACCAAGGTAATTTTCTTGAGATGGTGAAACTTCTAGCTGAATACAATGATGAGATCAAGGCAGTAGTGTTAGGTAATGCTCCGAGCAATGCAAAGTATACCTCACCAACAATTCAGAAAGAAATCCTAGATATTATGGCTGGTAAAGTGCAAAAGTTAATTCGTAAGGAAATTGGAGATGCTAAATTTTGCTTGATAGTTGACGAATCAAGAGATGAGTCTAGAAGAGAACAAATGGCACTTGTTGTTTGTTTTGTTGACAAAGATGGTTTCATCCGAGAGCATTTTCTAGATATTGTGCATGTTCATGATACGTCATCATCTATACTTCATAAGGAATTGTGCTCCCTGTTATCTCACCATAAATTGGATGTTCAAAATATTCGGGGACAAGGATACGATGGTGCCAGCAACATGCGCGGAGAGTGGAATGGGCTTCAAGCAAAATTCATGGCAGCATGTCCTTATGCATATTATGTCCACTGCTTTGCTCATCAGCTACAGCTGGCTCTTGTTGCTGCTTCTAAGGAAGTAGCTGAGGTTTCCAATTTCTTTGATCACCTTAGTTATGTGGTCAATGCTGTTGTCGCTTCTAGTAAGAGGAATGATGACTTCCGTGCAAATCAAGTAGCTGAAATGGAACATCTCATTGAAACTTGGTGAGCTTGAAACAGCAAGTGGAGCTAATCAAATTGGGACTTTGAAGCGGTCCGGTGATACTAGGTGGAGCTCTCATTATGATTCTGTTTGCAGCCTTATAAAATTATACAAACCTACGTACTTGGTTCTCAAGGATATTGCTAATACACCAGGTACTAAAGCTGCAATTAGAGCGAAAGCTGGAGGTGCTTTTAGATTGATGATGACATTTGAGTTTGCATTTATCTTACATGTTGTGAAAGAAACTATGGGAATCACGGACCTACTTTGTAAGAAGTTACAACATAAGTCTCAAGATATCGTGAATGCTATGGATGATGTTGTCACCACAAAGAAATTGATTCAAGACTTGAGAGATGAAGGTTGGACCAAGCTTATTAGTGATGTGACCCAGTTTTGCACTAAACAAGGGATTGTTGTCCTACATATGGAAGACTTCTATGAAGATTACATTAGATCTCGTGCAGCCAATGAGACCACCGTGGAGCATCACTATAGATATGACATCTTCACAGTTGCAATTGATCAACAAGCACAAGAACTGAATAGTAGGTTTAGTGAACAGGCAACAGAGCTTCACATCTTGTGCACATCGTTGGATCCAAGTGATTCATTCAGATTATTAAACATTGAGAATGTGTGCTCTTTAGCTTCAAAGTTCTACCCTGCTGATTTTACAGAACAAGAAAGAGCAAACTTGAGGTGTCAACTACGTCATTACGAGCTTGATGTACCTAACAATCCAAGATTTCAAAATTTGACAAGTGTAGCTGATCTTTGCCGTCGACTTGTTGAGACGAAAAAAGTAGATGACTATCATTTGATTGATAGGTATCTTTTTCGTTTATAATCCCTGTTCATACTCAATTGTTTCACCTTTGAACTTAAGTTCTGAAATAATATTATTTCTCTCTTTTTTGGTAGGTTAATTCGTCTTGTTCTTACCTTGCCAGTGTCAACGGCAACTACAGAGCGTGCATTCTCTGCAATGAAACTAGTGAAGACAAGGCTACGAAATAAAATGGAAGATGGTTTTCTAAGAGATTGCTTAGTACTCTATATTGAGAAAGAGGTAGCAATTAAGATCACCACAGATGAAATTATTGATGCTTTGGATGCTATTAAGCAGCGGGCAGTTGCATTTCATTGAAAAAGGTAAGTTGTAATATTCTACTAGCCCTATTGGAAACTATTGTATTTTGACTCATATATGAATTGAACAATTAATTTAGTCTATCTACAAATATATGGGTATTTGCGTGTGAAAACATTACAATTTGATGCAACCTGCCATTTTTTTTGGTAAGTCAAAAAAAAAAATTTCTTGTTGCCCCCCCTCCCCCCCCCCCCCCCTCGAATTTCTTGTCCAGCTCCGCCGTTGGGTGGGTAATTCCCTTCATAGAAGGGGTGGGAGCAACTTTTGCAGTTCACCAATACTTCTCCCAAATAAGTTGGTGTTGGGCCACCTCTTCACTTTTTAGATTATTGGTGCAGTTCACCATATCTCTCCCCTATAGTCCCTCCTTGTCATCCTCTATCTTCTTTTCCTTCCATTCTTTTCTGAACACACATTGAGTTCTGAGCCCTTTGATCCCCGACAGCGGGCACGGCTAGTGGTCACGTGCGCCAAGCGCGCGGGCACGGCTAGCGGTGACGTGCGCCAAGTGCGCGGGCACGGCAGGCGGTGGCGCGCATGGAGGTCAATGATGGCCCGCGGCCGCACGAAGAGCGCAGTCATTGCAGGCACGATGAGCGGTGGCTTGTGGCGATCGGTAGTGGCTCGTGGCAAGCAGGGCGGGCGGTGGTGCACATGGTGTACATGGAGGGCGACGGCCGCCCCCGACGGCTCATATGTCGAGCAGGGCAGCAGTGGCGCGCGGAAGGCATGGTGGGCCACGGCCGCTGCTGTCGTGAGCGGCGGCAGAGGCAAGCAGCAAGTGAGGCTGGCATGAGCAGGCAAGGCTAGCGGCGGGCGTGTGGTAGCTAGCATGGGCGGTGTGGCGGTCATCCGAGCGCCGAACGGCGGCCATGCGCGAGGCGGCGCATGCGGCAGCACCAGTCGACCAAGTGGAAGGATTTTTGGGGAGGTTGCAACTCCCCCTCCATGTAGGGAGACTTGGGCAGTTTTTTATTGAACACTGGAAACAAGGATGGTATAGAAAAACTATAGAAGTTGATATTTTTTTACTCCAACTTCCCCTAAACTCAATTTTTAACACTAGGGTTGGTTATTGATGATCTAGAAAGGTTGCTCTGAGAGCCGCTTCCATGGAGGGGATGAAAGGGCAATTTTTAGTGATTACCAATAACGGGAATAGGATTGATAGATAAGAAAATGAGGTTTTTAGCCCTGCTTCTCAATACGACAGTTTTTTAGCTATTGAGATGGTATTAGAGAATTGAAGTACTTGCTTTTACTCCTGACATTGGCAGCAGAGGCGAGATGATTGTCTGGGCACTACACGAGGGAGTCTTGTTGGGCTATGACAAGGGCTAAGAAAATCATTAAAATTGGAGTTTTTTTCTAAGAGGGAAAAATATCCGGACCTCGGCGTAACCACTTGCGGTGGAGAGCCCGCGGCTGTCTCTGACTTCCCCAAGGAAGCTCGGAGTAGATATCACTGAAGTCAGCATCTAGCAACACAAGATTCCAAAGGAAGGAACATTCCAAACACAACTGTACATTGCGTTCCTCCATTCCCAGCATCCAAAGATTAGCACGCTTCATTTGGCATGGCATCCATGGCAAGCGGCAGGGCCACGACGCCGACCAGGCCGAGCTTCGTCACCCCTCGCAGCTTCTTCAACTGGGGCAAGGGCCGCGGCGCCAAAGGAGTCGGGACGCCGCAGCAGCTGCAGTTCCAGTACCACGACGTCGAGCTGCCGTTCTCTGCGTCGCTTATGTCAAACACATACCTGAGAGGTACGTAACTGATTTGATTCAATATTTTGACGAGTTTGGTATAAAATTAGGCAAATTTTGAATTTCCCCTGTGTTTGTTCAGTGAGTATTTTCCCTTCTGTACGTGTCTGACTTTGCCATGCATGAGCGTTGCAGCCATGTTCGTATTGGTCCTGTGCAACTATAGAATGTGAGGCACACATTTTCCCATGTAGCTTGTGTTTATCCCACTTTTTCTTGAGGATCCCGTACGAGCACCACACATTTCTAGCACAAAAAAAATGCAGCAAGGTTGTATCCACTAGTTCCCATCTCAGCTCGTGTGTCAAATACAGACACATTGGAAGCAATTGATCGCGCGGTTAAGCGTACGTTTTGGTCCAGCTGTTCATTCTCCTTACCTTATTACCTGAGTTTTTATAGCCTAACATGCATATTTTGTCCTACTATATATGTGACTATATGAGACGACGATACTTTTTCCCGGCAAACTTGCACTCATCCCCCTCCCTTCGGGAACCCTATGAGCACCACAGTATTGGAACAACAAATTATGGCAACATTTATGGCCTGTAATCACCCAACCTAACGTCTTTCCCTCACTGCCGTGAGAGGACATAAATCCACCACCCTTACGGTGAAGTAAATTGCTTTGCGGCAGTTAATTGATTTTTTACAAACCATGCAATCACCTAAAAGTGAACTAAATATACCGCCAGCCTTAGAAGAGGTCCCTCCCACCCCCACCTCCTGTTGCTGGCGACGAAATCACAGGTACGGAGGCACTGGAGGTGGCAGTGCGGCGGGGGTGGCAGACACGAGGCTGAAGACGATATGTCAGCCGTTCAATGCCCATCCAACGGTTCAAATCGTTAACTGAAAGAAAAATGGATTCTCAGTCACCTGAGTGCGTGATATCCTATCGTGAATTTGTTGCTTATTCCTTCCATGAGTCTGTAGGCTACTCCAGATGTATTTTATAGAATAATAGGTTTTTTAATTTTTACGTCAAGAGACTAAAATGACACGTTGTCCAGTAGTGCTCTAAAGATACAGTAACTACAACTCTAAACAACAGTTGTGCTAATGTCTATAGCACAATTCTTTGGATGCGGCATGTGAATGCGGCGGAGGCTAAAGGCTGTTCGTCTCTTATATATGGACTTGCATCTAGGATTATATATAAATGGGT
This sequence comes from Oropetium thomaeum, assembly GCA_001182835.1. NCBI lineage: Eukaryota > Viridiplantae > Streptophyta > Magnoliopsida > Poales > Poaceae > Oropetium > Oropetium thomaeum. The sequence goes on along the minus strand of LFJQ01000005.1, from coordinate 2,993,749 downwards.
TAATGGGACAATTCTACTTTAGTATTGGGCCTACAATAATACAACCTGGCCGATACAAAAAGAAATTAGGCTCGTATCAGGCTTAGTGACATCAACGCGCCCCGATACAAATATAAGTGGACGCTGACGTCGTATATGCCCGATTCTAATAGGCTCTATTATTAATATCGTGTCATTTATAGGTCATACTACAAGCATCTATTAGTAATGGGCCAATATTAGACCCGATATGAAGCTACAGTGTCACTGCTCTTTTTAGAACTCTTTTGTAGTAGTGCATTGTAGCATCACGATGGGGATCAACTCCCACAAGCGGAGCTGAACCTCGCTGGAGAGCAGCTTGTACCGGACGTGAGAGATCTCTTCGACAACTACACGTCGCCGCACGAAGAAATGCCACCCTCAAGGCGGCGGTGACTGTCATGCACGACAACACTACGGCAGATCAGCAGATTATTTACCGAATCTAGACATGCCCTCATCAACTTCTTCCTCACGTGGTTTTACAGGGGGGAAATGGGATAGTTATCGAAGGATTGATTGGCCCTCTCCCATCAGGTCGCGCGGGGCAGTGGAGGAGGCAGCGAAGGTTCCTTTTCGGAGCCATTAATGGCAACCAAAGGAGGGTAGGGTTTACACTAGGGGCTCGTAAAAATAGTGTTCTAGCATGGATTGGAGAGGTATGTATTTATTTGTGAGGAGAGCATAGATTGTGCGATTTTTCTTATTGATGGATCAACGGGAGAGAATGTCCCACCTAAAATCTTCATCAAAATTGGCCATCGGCAGGCCAAGACTAATAGTTTGCGAGCAAACTATTGTTCCATGTGTCAACTTGTGGCAAACACATACATGACAAATAATACACTACTACACTGAGGTCTTATAGAAACAGGCAAGAAGACCATGCAAGATTTGATTGATGGGGTACGCAGGCACAAATTGCTTGATCCAACCGTCGAAAGGGACGCCACTAAGGGTCCATTTGGTAGGAATTATGAAACAGATTACTATAGTTTCAGAAACAAAAATTTATCCTTGAAATGAAAACAGATTATCTGCTTAGTATCTTATGTTTTAAATTGTATGGTAAAACAGCCAGAGAAACACAGCTTATGTGGAGGATTTTTTTTAAAAAAATAATGAAACAGAGGTCCCATCCTCTACTTACATATGGAGGACAAATAGACAAAAGCTGTTATTTTCAGTTTATGGTAACACAAATTGAAAAACAACTTATGGATGTTTATGGCTATAATCACTTGTATGTTCTGTTGTTTGTTATAGCTTATGCCAAAAACAATTAATGCAAGTGTAGATTTAATCAGCTTGTTTTCTCCTACTACTGTGTTTTTTTTTTAAAAAAAAAAGATAATTTGTTTTGTTTTATATGCATGTGTATGGTTTGTGCAGATCGTGAGCTCAAGTGCTGCTACAAGGCGACGGTGGACGGCTTCAGCGCGACGGACTTCCACCGGCGGTGCGACTTCAAGGGCCCCTGCGTCGTCGTGGGCCACACTGACGGCGGCTTCAGGTTCGGCGGGTTCAACCCGGAGGGGTACCGCAGCACGGACGACTACTACGACACGCTCGACGCGTTCCTCTTCTACTGGCCGGTGGGGCCAGCGACGGGAGAAGCCGAGTGTGCTTCCCCGCCGGTGGTGCTGCCGAAGGTCGGAGGCAGCGGCGCGGCGCTGTTCGACTACGCGCGAGGCGGGCCACAGTTCGGCGCCGACGGGCTGCTCATCGGCCCGCCGCTCACGGCCGTGATGGGCGTGTTCACCGGGCCCGATAACGCCAGCGCCGGCGTCGGCGACCTGCGGTGCGCGCGGTCGCGGCTCGGGCTGTCGTACGCGAAGCGGGCCGACGGGAAGGAGAGCCTGTTCGGCGACGAGCCCCGGGCCGAGCTCGTCGAGGTGCTCGTCTTCTGCAGCCCGCAGATTGCAAGCCTCTACTGACTGCTTTCACTATTGCTCTGTTTTGTTCACATGCATACATGACGATAATAAGACATAATCTTTCCTAGATCATCCCCAACACAAACACGATATTTCTACATTAATTGGGAAGACCTCCTTGGTAGTGCAAACATCGCTCTGTCTTACGCTCGCCGATCGCAGTGTTTGTCTGTAAGTCTGCGTCAGTTAAGTAACTGTCCGTTTTCAGTTTTAGCTTGTTGCCGGATTTCGTCAGTGTCTAGGCGTTGCGCTGGTTTCAGTTTCACCAGTACTTCTGTTTTTATTTCTTTCAAGATGCGGTCCTCAATCCTTACAATTCTAGGGGCCGGGTTCATGCACCGTTTTGGTGTGCTGGACGTGCACTAGAAGTAGGAATGTGAAGAGTCACGATCTGTCTGATTTTGTTGGCCATCTTGTCCCTAGTCATCTAATGTTAAGAAAATATTCTTTAACTTCCACAACAATACACTGGAATTCATCATCGGTGGCATAGACGTGTTCATGTGTTTTTTTTTATAACTAACATTCTTTAATTCTCTCTCCCCCACATCCGGCCAGCCAGGTCGCCGTGCCAAAAAACGTATGTGCACATTTCGGCCTTCCTATGCAAAGGCGCTCACTCATGAGACGCCAATATCACCTTCCTCCTCAAGCCACCGCCACCATCTGAAATAGTCTCCCACTCCACAATCGAATGTAGTTACGATGTACTTCTTTATTTGGTTTACAATAATATGCTTTTACTTGTGCCATCAAACGCAATTATGACCCTGTTTGGATCCATCTGGCTGATTGTTAGCCGGCTGAAAATTAGCCTCTAGACCTCCAAACAGGCTGGCTAATTTAAAGACTAATAATTAGCCACCTCCTTTGATTAATGAAAAATCATTAGTCCTTCCAACCCTGCTAATAGGGACTAATTGTTAGCCAGAGGTAAAGGACTCAATAATTAACCAGGACTTCAAACAGATAAGGTTCTAATTTTTAACCGGCTAACAATTGGCCAAGGGCTAATAATTAGCTACTCGGATCGAAACAGGGCCTAAGAGTTACTTCTTTCTTTGGTTTATAATAGTAATGTTATTAGTTGTGCCATCCAACACAATTAACACTTATAGTTCTTTATTTGGATTTCAATAGTATCACCTTCTTTGTTTGAGCTAGTCCATAAAATTCATGGGCTGGGTAGAGGCTAGTCAAAGAAAGGAGGTGAAGGATTTAAAAATTTACTATATTTGTGTAGGATTCAATGGATAAAGCAATATAGAAAAAATATGACTTTAGTGTAGCATTATTATGATATGAAGGAAAAGGTATAAACTAGAGCAAAGAAAACCAGTTGCCCTGTGACAGAGTGAAGTTACCAAGCATTATTGTTTGTCCAATAATACTTAACATTTATATCAGTCCACAAAAATCAAGTATGTAGTTAGTTTACTTTTATGGCTTGTTGTGCACGTCAATGTATATTGTTGTTATATTTTAGACATAAGATAGTAAATCATATATACTAGCAGAAGGAAACATTTCTGGTGCCCTTTTATGCACATGCACACGCCACCAGAAAATCAGATTTCCTGTCAGTTCTAAAAAATGCACACGAAAATAGTCCATTTTCCTGATGCTTTCAAATAACCGGCTGGAAAATAGACACTGTTGAGCTTTAACTTTAACTTTGACCATTCTAAATTTTTAAGAAGAAAAATGATCATAGTGGACGCTAAAAAGTTAACAGGGTTAATATTACAAAAATACTAGGAGTATTTCATTTCTAGCAATGATACCCCTGTTTCGACAGCTAAAACTTTTTTTAAGCAATTAACCCCCTTAGAACTGCTCTCAAGAGAATGGGTGAGAGAGCCTCCTCCCGCACTCCTGCCATGGCTCCTCTTCATTTAAAGGTTAGTGGGGTGCGCGTTTGATTTACTTGCAGGTTTGTATTGTTTTTAAGTAGGGGAAAATCCTGTAAACAATAATGTGGAACAAAATCTGATTTCCCTAGATTGAATGGATATCTTGGATGTCTTTGATTTACCTTTAATAATCCTTGATTGAAAGGATACCGTGAGTCATTCAAATTATTGATGTTCGTGGTAGCAACAATGATTGAATTTGCTTGGATCTTGAGTATCGGATTTTTTTATGAAACCTAGGACAAAGTTTTACAGCCTTTAGATCCACAGAAATGTGAATTAACAATAATATGTACTTGCATAGCAGCCAATATTATCATTCTTAGGATTTCAGTGTGTTGGTAATGCGTAGTTTTTTTTTTTGAAGACAGGAGGAGCATGAGCTCCTACTAATTATATTTATTTAAAATAAGAAACTAAAAACAGTCTGTACAATAGTTCACAAAACTGAATTTAGCCATTCCTTCATGTGAGGTATCAAGTTCTTTTTTGCTCTATGGGCCAGCACAGAGAATTCATGTATGAATATGCTCTTGCACTTTTCCACAGTGGGGTCTTCGTTATTGAAGATCCAATCGTTCCTCATCTTCCATCGCCCATGACATAAAGATAATAATTTCCATGTGGAAAGGTTTCCCTGTTCGTCTCTTCATGAGACTGATTCCTTTAAAGATATTTGATGTACATGGGCTTCCGATACCAATCGAAGACCAACATCTTTTGGCAAAGTTGCACTGGAGGAACAATTGCTGCACTGTCTCCTCTTCCTGCCATAAGCACATTTCACAGGCATATAATTCTAGAGCCATATTTTTCCTTCGCAAAAGTCCTCTGACATTCAGTCTATCGTGCACCATAAGCCAGAAGAAAACTTTGTGCTTCATTTGGCATGAAGAGTTCCAAATCCATTTTATCTTGGGATGCACAGTTTTGCTTCCAATGAGACACTTATAAACCTTGGATACTGTAAATACTCCATTCCCCCATATATATGACCAATTATCCATCGCCTGCTAGTTAATGGTGAGGAGAAGGTTCTGCACTTGGATATATTGTTCATACGCTTGCTGAGAAAGTGGTATGTGAAACTGCTCTTGCAGATCATTTTGTTGGACCATTTGCATTGTTTGTCTCTCCTCCTTAACAAAGGAGAATAAATGGGGGAAAGACAACTTTGGAACTTGCCCTTGCCACTGATCTTCCCAGAAGGAGACAGTTTTACCATCTCCCACAGTTGCCATGGCTAGGCCTTTGAAGTTTGTGAGAAGTTTTATAATACTCTTCCACCAAAAGGACCCACAGTTCCTCTGCCCTGGTAACCGGCCATTGGTGTAGTATGATTCTCTGACTCAATGACCCATGGGACATCGTGTCTATTATAGAATTTGTGTAGGAACTCGTGAGCAATATAAAGCTTCGTTCTGAGCTTTGAGTCTGACCACCCCCAGACCACTGCAGACCATTTTCCATGGCGCCAAGGGCTGCTTGTTAGCATTCACATTGGACCACTTCCACAGACGATTCCTTCTGTATTTGTCTATCTGATTAATCACTTCCACTGGCAATTTTAGGGTGCTCATGTAATACGGTGGCAGCGAGGACAAGACTGAATTTACCATTTCAAGTTTGCTAGCTTGAGAGAGCCACAATGCCGTTGAGGCTAATCTTCTGAGCACCCGTTGAATCATCATTTCAAAGTCCTCAATTTTTGGTTTTGCAATGCTGAGTGGTAATCCAAGGTAGTGAAGGGCAGCGTACCAATTGAGACCCAAAAGTTCCAGCCAGAAGGTCCATTTTTTTCCTATGTAACGTTTATAGGGATCATACTGGATTTTGCATAATTGACTCTTAGGCCAGTTGATTCAGCAGACGTATCTAGGAGCAGAGACGAAACTACGTATAGGGCCGATGGGGCACATGCCCTACTCGTGAGGCAAAAAACTCAGGGTACCCCCTTCAGTTTTTAGGGCCCATACATCATTCTGGCCCATATGCAGCAGAGTATTCGAAGCGTCGATGTCCTGCCGGCTGCCGCAGCGAAGGCCAAACGATCGTGGGACTCGACCCAGTTGCCATCAGACCTAGCGCGCGGCATGCCCGTAATTCAGTTGCGTCGGCGGACGGCGGCGAAGAGGCGAGCGGCAAGCCGGCGATTGCGTCGTGCCCTCATCGTCGTGTGCTAGCTCGTTGTTGTTACGTCGCAAGTCGCGACAGCCTGCTGCAGGCTGCCCTGTTGCGTCGTTGCCTTCCTCATTGCTGCTCAGGTAAAATAATGTTTTCTCCTTCTCCATGACTCCACGGTAAGCCGGCAAGGCACCAAATCAATAATTTAGTTGGCACTGATGTATAAGTTGTTTAATCTGTAGAATGAAGAGGGCCAAGACACTAATGTCGTACTATACTCCTGCCTCCACCCCGGTAGTACAATCTAATCAACCTGCCCCTGCTACTCAAGAAACTGAGGAATGAGAAGAAATCCAGATAGAGGCACAAGTGGAGCAAACTATTCCTATTCCTAATGTTGTACCCAATGGAGTTGTAGCTGATCCTGGTCTTCGGATGCGCATTGAGGAATTTGATCCAAACATTAGGGATGCTGCCAGAAGAGAGTATATTTTGATGGGTCCATGCCAACCAAAAGGTCATAATTTTCCACAGAGAATGATATGTGGATGCAAATAGGAGATTTGTGGAAGATTGGTTCAAAAATCATGCATGGTTGGAGTATAGTGTTGCCAAGGATGCAGCTTTTTGTTTTTACTGTTATCTCTTTAAGCAACCAAGAGCTGAAAACTACAGTGTTGATTCCTTCACAAATGCTGGATTTCATGGATGGAAGGATGGACGTCAAATAATTGAGGGACATGATAAAGGCATTGCTCACAATAATGCTAGAAGACATTACGAATACTACAAGAATCAGAGACAAAGTGTACCACATGCTATGACTACTAGCAGTACGAAGAAAGATAGTGAATATTAAGTTATTAAATTTTATATGGACTTGAAACTGTTACAAATATTTGAGTCGTATTTGCTTATTTAGGTTCAAGTGCTCCTGTTGATGAACACTGAAGAGACTTCAAGCCACGTGGATTTCTCGCTGATATCTTCAGTAATTAGGTACTTAAGTTCTATCTGAAAATTACTGTGTGTTAAGAGTCTAAATGATAAGAAAGTACTTTAAGTGTCAAATTTTTGCCTTTTTTTCATATCGATATTGCCGGTCGTATTGTTGAGATTTGTGAGCGATAGTTAGTGCCCTAGTCTTGTCTGAGTCGAGAGTTCCGCCACTGTCTAGGAGTGCTTTCAAGACAAAAAGCTGCTTAGGACATGCTTGCTGGTCATACGTAGTTATAGGTTGTTTATAGTGTGAGTTGTTCCTTTTGCAGATGCTTATATTAGAGAAACAGATAAACTTTTTTTTCATTCACATTACATAAAGGGTCTATTATCCTGGAGCAAAATGGTTACTAACAATATTTCCTCACATGATCAACTGTGGATCAACATAACCCCTCATGCAGTATTGTGGATCAGGTGCATATAATCCATCCTGCATAATTTGCTGGAATGGAATTGCCGTTCGTAATTTTATTCTCCTTGCAGTAGGCACTACCGGAAACCAGTCCTCTGCTGAGGGCCTTACTCTTTGCCGAGTGCATTTAGTCGGGCACTCGGCAAAGAGCACATTTGCTGAGAGTACACAAGAAAACTCTAGTCAAAGATAATTACACTCGGCAACGATAGCCTTTGCCGAGTGTCGCCACCTATACACTCGACAAAGAGAAATCTTTACCGAGTGTCAACACAAAACCGTCGGCATAGATAAAGCACTCGGCAAAACCCTGACACCGTTAATGGCAACCTTCACCCCGTCAGGTATTTGCCAAGTGCCTAACTCAGACGCTCGGCAAATTATCTCTTTGCTGAGTGCCTGTGCGCAGGCACTCGACACCGAGAGTTTTTGCCGAGTGTTTGCTGTTAGCACTCGGCAAATTTTTTTTTTTTGTTTTTCGCGCTTGAATTTTATTTGGGAGTGTACATACAGTGCATTCTAATCCCTCTTCAAATTTGGCATATTTATACTATGTTTTGCTATATTTAACTAATTAATTTCATTTAATTGAGTTGTTCTGAATATGTCAAGTTTGAACTGCAAATGAATTTAACAGTGGAACAAAAATAATAGAAAAATAATATTTATATTTCTTATATCTAAGATTAGAATAAATTTAAAATCTGAGCGACCAAAGGAAATTTCAAAAATCACATTTAAGAAACATGACCACAAACTTGTTAGCGTATTGTTTTAAAATTATAAAAAAGAAAACAAAGTCCAAAAATCATGAAATTTGTTAACATGTCATAATATCATACGTGGAAGATGTGGTAAAAAATTTGAAAAGTTTCGTACAAGTTCTCACGTATGATGCTTAAAAAATGAAACATATGCATAGAAGATTCATATGATCAAGAAGGATCCAGTAAGATTTGGAGTTAGAGTGATTGTAAATTTGGATTTGAGGTTCATAACTTCTTTTAAAGGCAACACATAACCGAGTGTTTCTTGGGTTTCGCCGAGTGCCCCTGGCAAACGACAAAGAAAGTGAATCCCGTAGTGTGGGGCCTCCCCTGCTGTATTTTCCTCATAATAATGTTGGTGCATTATATTCAATTTGCCAAATTCTTATCATTTACTTTTTTTATTTCTTGTAATTACATTTATTTTTGCGCTATATATCTATATCTATAGAGTGTGTAGAGTGCTGATAAAATAAACAATAGTGCAGCTATTGATACAATCTGAATCGGAGGCTCAGTTGAATGGAGCTATAAGCTATATAGCACACTGGTAAGGAGGACATAATTACTATCGGCTTAATCTACAGTTCAATAAAGCAATCTGTTACTCTTCCACTCTCATGAATCATCAAACAAGAGCATCTTTTTTCTAATTTTTTTCTCCTTCTCAGGTTACTGATGTTTTCATAATCTCTGAGTCACTCTTTCAGCACTAGATGTGGATCCAACCATATGGACTTTTCAGTTTTATTCAGAAAATCTGTTGAATAACAAAAATGTTCCACATTCAAAGTTTGTTCCGTATTCAAAGGAACAATAATGTTCCAGACATATGAATTTGTTCCTCATGATGTAATCTGAAATACACAAAGGTTTCATTCACCTAATAACTAAATGTTTTCCAGTTTTATTTACAAAATATTCTAGCTTCACAAACAAAATTATTCCAACTTTCAAGTGTTGATCTTGTTCTAAAAATGTGATTGAAAGATACGTAAAATCTCAGTGACCTCACAACTAGCAAATCTCTCTTTTTTATCTGTCTCTTCGGGCGGGAAACGCAAAGTTGAATGTTTTTTTGCTTGTTTTGTAACTTATTAGCCTTTTTTGAATCTTTGTAACAAAAGTACTAGGTCTGAAAATACTGATGGTTTTGTACCTTTTCTGACATGGCCAAAGGAAGAAACTAGAGAAAACACAATTTTGCATCAAAATCTTTATTATTGACCAAGATGGAGCACTACTTCCATGGCAGATGGCGCTGAGGGGTTTCATTTATCTGTATGCTTTGTGCAACTTGGCCTACAAATTAAACTGAAGGTTCAATCACTATCCATCCCAAAGTCCACTAATGACCTTTTATTATCCTTTTCTTTATATATTGAAGACCATCTAACTCAAAATTCAGATACATATACTAGAGGATAAGTTACGGCAATCTAACCTCTGAGGGTGGTCGAAAAGAAATTTTTGGAGACTACTACGAATATTTTATCTCTACTTTGCTTCATAACAAACAACATCATGTACTAGCTGGTACCAAATTTTGAAATTTGTCCTCTTTTGTTTCACTAAACTTGCATATTAACATCAAAAATCTTCTATGAGAATGTCAATCTAATGTGGTACTCCCTTTATCCAATAATGCTAGCATTTGGAGCTTCTTTCATTTATCCAATACTATTAGCATTTCTATGGAGTCGGACCCACTTACAACCATCAACTCATTTATTGTCACTTGTGAGTAAAGAAAAGGAAAAAAAAAAAGTCTCTTCCGTTCACAAACAACAGCATGGGTGCGGAGCAGAGGAGTGCATGAGAGATTGGGACCTCGGTAGCATTGTAGAACATGAGTTTCTGTGTACTTTTATCTATCAAGGGCAGTAGAGTCATTTGGTCCATGGCTTATTTCGATCTTGGAATTCTAGGAATGCTAACATTTCTGGACGGAGGGAGTACATTCTAACGTAGTAAGAGTAATAACTATCTAACCTTTTTTTTGTTGAGGAAGTCAGGAGGAAAGGTCCCTACCTAAATTAATATTAAAAACCAGAGCAGTACAAATATTATATTTATAGAAATTGGATTACCTAAATTAATAACTAATAACTTGTTGATGGTTTTGAAACTACAGGTATGTCAGATGCATGCAGAACTTCTAACCCTGCAAAAATACAATATACTAGCAATAAATCAACATACACAGTTGAAAGACTAAGCAATGTTATCAATGTATATGGAACATAACACTGGAGCTATATGTTGTTGCAAAGGCTCGCAATTCAGCTAGCTCTCTCCTCGGTGCTGTTGCTCAATCAGTCAATCCATGTACTATTTTGATCCTCGGAACAAAAAGGCCTCTACGATCTAGCTAGTAACAGATGATCATGACTATCACGATTTGAACGAAGACTCTGGCCCAAAAGCTTTTCCCCAGTTTCCTAATCCCTATTATACAGGGGTCGATGGTTTTTCATGCACACAAATATTTGACGTACATTGAGAGAATAATAATAATAAAAGCTATATAAGTAGCAGAAGTAGGATAACAGCAAACACCATTAACGACTGTTCAAATAACTCTTAAACCTTGTTGCAGCATACAAGCGATAGAGATGTTTCATAAAAGCAAAAAGAAGGATAGTTCAAGAACTGATTTAAGATAAACCATACGACCTTGTTCAAATACCAACACCGAAGACGGCTTTGGTACAGAGATAGGTGTGATGGGAAGTAAAATGCAATTTTAACGAACTAATTGCGCACTACGGCAGATGATAAATAGCAAAACACTGCAACTAAACCAATGACGACTTGAAAATCATATGAAGCTTCCACCACGGAGACTTGCTTGCTAGCTTCTGAATCACGGGCAGACGGATCAGTTCTCCATCATTCTTGACGTACTACGGCTCTTCTTTGATGCCTTCGGAAATGTAGACGCCAAAGAGACGGATGGTGGTGCGTTTGTGGTTTCCTGTTGCCGCCGCCATTTCTTCTGGTGGATTCTGCTCCTGTTGATTCTGAAAGAAATTGTTGCTAGTGGTGGCCAGTGGCCGCCCCATGCCGTCGCCATCGGCACGGACGGCTGAAGCATATCTGTTCAATACCATCTCTGGTACTAGCAGATCATCCTCCCGCTTCAGCACGGTGAACGCGGACATAGATCTGATACGAGCAGGGGCAGTGCGAGCAGCAATGGACGAGTTGCAGGCATCATGCTTCTTTTCCCTGTTCACAGCATCCATGCCTCGCAAGGCGAAGAGGCGCTCCAATGCTGACCCCTTGGCGTCAGAAGCCCTCTGGGTGTCCAACTTCTTCTTCAACCACCTCTCGTTGTTCCTGTGGCCCGTAGTGTGGCCTCCCAGCGCCTGGGGGCTACTGAAAGTCTTGTCGCACTCAGGGCACTTGTACTCGCTGCGCAGTAACTTGAGCTTGCCTCTGTTGGCGATAGCTTTGCCATAGTCGCCGCCGTTGCTAGAGCCCCCACCACCAGCTTCGGGGAAGTCCATGGCTTGGCTGCTCACTGTTGCAGCTGGAGGAAGTGCTGCCGTAGCCGGCACAGACGTTGCCACAGTTTTCGCGGCCACTGATGCTGCCAGAGCAGGAGCTGGTGGTGCCATCGTCACTGATTTCACCGCGTGAGAAGCTGGTGCAGTGACTGTCACAGCCACCGTTTCTGACGTGGGCGGAGCTGGAGCCACCGGAAGCAGAGCTGACGCCGCGGCGCCAGCAACTACCCCTGATGCTGCCCCTGCGGCGTTGTCTGGCACCGGCTCAGCATCCTCTTCATCATCACTATCGATGATAATGATATTCATGGGGGTGTTGCTGTCGCTGTCGCTGTCGTCCTCGATAACAATGACATCGGGGGCAATTTTCTCACGAGTGTTGTTGACAGTTACATTGCGAACAGTAGTAACAGCAGCAGACTGGAACTCAGGATCGGAGATGTTTACCTCGGCATTATTCTCGGCCGAAGGTTCGCCGGCGGCCACCACCGGTTCGCTGCTGTGGCTGTCGATGAGAGGCCCAGGACGGTGTCCCACCTCGCCGGCGGCACCCAAAGAAATGAGCACCGCCGCAACCTGCACTGTTTCTTCAGAGGGCCATGGCTGGTCGCGGTCGCCCCCTCCAACGTGCATCCTCTCCGGAGCGGTTGGTGGCAGTTCCACCGCATCATGGATAGATCTCCGCGAGGTGGCCCCCCACCCCCTCGGCAACGTCAAGGGGGTCGCGCTGCCCTGAGGCGCCTTCCTCGTAGCCTTCGGCTTCCACTGTTGGCGACGACTCTTCCATGTCTTCTTGGGCATGGGTGCCTCTTCGTCAGGGACAGCAATCTCTTCATGCGTTTTCAAGTGCCCGTGCAAGGCCATCTCACGACCAAAGGTCATGGAACACAACGCGCACACGTAGTACATCCGGCGGCCGTCCTCCGCCAGAAAGCCTCCACCGGCAAACGGCTCGCCGGCGCTGATACCACAATCAATAACTGTACCGTCACAATGGGGACCAACTCCCACCAGCGGAGCTGAACCTCGTTGGAGAGCAGCTAGCTCTCTCATAGTACCGGGCGTAGGAGATCTCTTCGACAGTTGCACGTTGGAAGAAATGCCATGCTCATGGCGGCAGCGGTCGTCATACACGACAACACCACTCGGTAGATCAGCAGCTTTTTTGCCTACTCTAGCCCTGCCCTCGTCAACTCCTTCCTCACGTGGTTGACTAGGGTGGAAATGTGGCGGTGATGGAAGGATTGAGCAGCCTCCCATGGCGTCGCGCGGTGGCGGCGGAGGAGGCAGTGAAGGTTTCCTTTTCGAAGCCATGAACGAAAATTGTAGGGTTTACACTAGAGGCTCGCAAAAATGATGCTATAGAATTGTTTGGAGGGGTATGCATTTATTGGCTTATGAGGGCGCAGAATTTTGCAATCTCTATAAGGTAAGTTGTTTCCTCCTAGCTTTGTGATACATGCCCGCTCCTCTGTATTCGGTTTCACATGATATGGCAGGTTCTAGGGTAAGGTATAAGTCTTCTTTTACGACAATGCCCTCCCACCTAGAGAATTGTCACGTATGCTTTGAGATTTGTGCTCAAAAGGTTCCAAATCTGGATCTGCAATTTTTTGAATTTAGCCTCGTACTGGCTTTTTAAGAAAAAGTTTGTAACTCTTAATATGATCACAAGAGCAATAAGCAAGAGGAAACTAAGGATTGTTTTGTGCTTTAATTTCAGTTGGATTCCTTGGTGAGCACTGGTGCTCTTTGGAAACAAATGTTGGGTTTGGGTAGCTACATTGAGAAGTGAAGGAGCTTTTGTGTTCCATGAAGAATCTAGAGGACCACAAGCCGAAGAGGGAGGCACTACGCAATAAGACATTTGTAATTTTTTCTTTTCATTTTATTTCTGATCTGTATTAGATAAGTATTAATCAATGGACTAAATTTCATGCTTACAATTTATTCAACATTTTGAAAAAAAATCAACATTTAAAAAGTCTAATTCAATGATTTTGAAAATTTGTTTTGCCTTTTTTATTGTTGAAGTTATGTTTTCAAAATGGTGAGTTAGTGTTTCAAAAAAAAATATTCTTTTCTTGTGATGATGTTAAATTTGGTTTGGTTGCATTAATTCTAGTATTGTTGTTGTTGTTCAATGGATTAAAGAAATGTTTATAATTTGAGAGAAAAAGACATTTAAAAAGGAAAATAAAACTCAACTTCCAACTGTCACCCGGTGTGTCTATCAGAACCAAGTCACCCGTGCACAAATCTCATTTCAAACGTTGTGTGATCGGAAGCTAAAACAGGCGGGCAAAGCTCAAAAGAAAAAAGGTACGTGAAAAGAAAATAGGAAGACCTTAGAAGTATGAGAACCTACAAATAGGACACCTAGGCCGAGCAAATTCCACACTTCCACATGGGCTGATCTTGGAGAGCAAGGTGGGGTGGGCTACGGACCACTTCTGTTTGCCCAAGCAGAAGCGACGAGCCATTCATAAGCTACCTTCTTCCCTTGAGTCCTGTGCGTTGTCGCAACGCTTTCGCTTCCAACACCTTTGTGTTTCTCGGGGCAAAAAACTCACTTGCTCGTGGATAGGGAGGTGCGGCGATGGAGCACGGATCGGTGACAAACTCAACCGCCCAAAAATGGAATTGCATCCAGTCAATTTTCTTCCCGTTACATCTTGCCATGTTTCCCTTTCTCATTTGTTTCTTTCATGGGTCTACAGTTTTATGGACTCAAAAACCCTTGTTTTCCCCCCTTCCCTTTAAGGGTCAGTTAGTTCCTCCTACAGATGTTAGTGATTTTTAAATGTTTCGCAACAAATAAAAATCCATTTCGTGTAATTTCCTACACCTACATAGGTTAGTAGTTTTTCTCTCCACATATGTTATCACCCCCCCCCCCCCCCGCCCCACACACACACACCCAAAAAAAAAAACAGTTCTACCTATGGAAGTTGGAACTCATACTTGTATCAGTTTCCATCATTTTGCTTTCTTTCTTTTTCATTTTCAAACATCTCCATCCAATCAATCAGAGATTATGTTCTCCATTTCTTTACGTGATGATACGCTTTACTTCTTGTTTACTACTTTGTAACATATACTCCCTCTGTCTCACTGGAAGTGTCCGTTTGAGGTTTCGGATGTGTGTCGGTCAAACATTTTTAAATTTGATCTACATGTGCTAACAGGTGCTATCGCCATTTAGATACTATTAGCACTTGTGAAATTTGTGGGATGGAAGATGATGATGTTTTTCATTCAGTGATCAATTGTCCTTGTGCCAAGATTTTCAGACATGCTCTGTCTGATAGATGGGTTCTGCTGAAGGAGAAGGCAACAAAAAACTTACATCCACAACGCTCAAAACAACACTTATAAAGAGACACTACAACCCTGATTCAACTACCCATGTGTTGAACAACCTACATTTACGAATTTGTGCCCTAACACTAGCTTGCAACACTCGCGAGAAAATGCCACGAAAAACAAATCTATCTGGATGGATGGAGGAGCTATCTGTCAGGAACTAATAGCAGGCTATGGAGGGAGACTCCAGCCCTCTAGTGGCCAGATTTCAGCGGCGGTGGCAGAGGGCGGTGCAGACCACCCGAGCGCAAGCACGTCGGAGGAAGAGAAGAAAGGGAGAGAGGAGGCCCAGCCGCGGGGCTAAGTCTCCATGACTCACGTGACATAAAAAGGATGATGGTGAAAATTTAGTTCTAGAGGGTTATTCGTAAAATTTAGTTTTGTAAGCGTCAAAATGTATAAAAAAAAAACCTGGTTCTTGTTGTTGCTGGAAAATAACTTGGGGCAGTCTATAGCAAATCTTCTTAGGATTACGTGGCGTGCCTGGTTTGTTCGAAATAGTGTCACTCAAGCTGGTGATTGGATTCCAATTCAAAGTTCTGCGCTGTTGCTGGAGAATTATAGGGAAACCTTACTTGAGTGTAGAGATACTCTCTCTACTGCTTCTGATGCCCGGAGAACAGAACGCCGCAGGAACAGTACGCAATGGAGACCCCAAGTACTGGTTGGATTAAGGTAAATGTTGACGGCGCCTTCAGTGCGCAGACGAGAGATGCTGATCTGCATTGGAGTCATCGATGTGAGCCTCTTCTTTCTGCGTCGACCGTTGAGGGTGATTTTCCATTGCCGGGACGCGGTACAAGCAGAGGCTACCGCCTTCTAGTTGGAGTTGGGTGGCCGAACGCTGGGCGAATTTGCAGGTGGTGCTGGAATTGCGCCTCAGTTGTGATAAAGTTGCTAGCTAGTAATTTTAGTCATCAATAATAAAAAAGTTACAACGTTTAATTATATGATGTTAATAGATTCATTATAAGACATATTATCATAATATGTAAATATTTATATTTAAAATAATTTATTTTTATAAATATTGACAGTCAAAATTAAAATTGTTTGACATTGATCAAACCTCAACATACTTATATGGGCCAGAGGTAGTATTAAGGAGGAAGGGTAGTGTTTCCCAGCATTTTCAATTTTAAAGTATGGAAGGGAGTAGAACAAAATGCACGAGTTTGGCTCAGCTAGGTGTCGTTTTAGGAAGAGTCAAGTTTTTTTTTCTTTTGTTTCGTGCTGTGTATGTGTTCAGGATTTTCTATTCAGGACCGTTTTGCGGCTCCGCTCAGTTTTGTAATACCATACCTTAGTTAATAAAGCTTTGTTTTTTAAAAGAAACAGACATTTTTAAGTTTGACTAGGTATAAATATTAGTAATATTCAGATTTTTTAATAAATTTAGTATACAAAATATTTAAAAATAAATCTGATAAGATATGTATTTATTATAAATATTAATAAACTTTTATATATACTTAGTTAAAGTTATGAAAGTTTGACTCCTCGAAAAATACGATGGATATTTTTAATAGGACGGAAGGAGTAGATTCTTTTTATTAGTGTTTGTCGTGTCTCCTAGTATTAGATGATTCCTTTGAAAAAATAGTATTAAATGGTTCGTGCGGATTATATTTCTGTGCTCTTCGTGATTCACTTCGGTCTCCGGGAGATCGAACCCCAAAATCCGAGAAATCTGACCTAAACCTGAAAAACTCGAAGCCCAAAACCCGATAGCACACCGCAGGTTGGAAGTCTCAAAACCCGGTAACCGAATTAGTCAAATAGCCCGAAAACATAAAGGCCCATCTACATTTTAAGCAGCCCAGTCCAGTGCGCTGCTCCCCTAGCCCTAGCCAGTCAGGCCAGCCCAAAGGCACACGAGCACAGTCGATCGACCCCAACCTGGTTGAAGTGCCAAGTGACAACTCGCGGCCAAGCCAACCCTAGAGCTAGTGCTCAACCGCGCACGCCGCACGGCCGCCAGTCCGCCCTGCGCCCTCCGCCCTCCGCCGCGACACGACGCACTCGGTCGCCAATCCGTCCTCCGCCGCGACACGACAGTCCGCCTCTCGCTCGGACCGCTCGACGGGGCTCAGCCCTCTGACTCGCGCTCGGCGCCTCGGCGCGCAGCGGCTCCCCTGCTCCAGCGTCCATCTCCCAGCACTCCTCGTCCTCGGCAAGCGGCAAGGCGGCAAGTGCCCCTTCGCCCAGGCGGAAGCGACGAGGCAACCCTTCACTAGGGTACGTTCTTCCCCTGAACCCTGTGCACCGCCGCAATCCTTTCGCTCAGCACCTACGTCTGACTTGGGGAACAGCTCGCTCGCGGGTAGGGAGGCGCGGACATGGAGCACGGGTCGGCGACGAATCCGAGGGCGTCCACCTTCTCCATTGCGGAGGAGGACCATACTCTCGCTAACTCCGTCCGATTCGTCCTCAACCAGGAGTAAGTGGAATTTCTTGGCAGTCCCCCTTATCTTTCCCCCATTTTATTTGAGTTTCTAAAAGTCTACTATGGATATCCCTAATTGGTAACCGTGTTGTTGCACCTAAATCATCTCTTTCATGATTTAATTAGATTTTGATTTAAAGAGGTACAGTGGGTCTTTCTTTTACATCCATGGTGAGCTTGCAGCTTGTGATCTGCGGATAACAGCGACAGTTATTTCTGAAACAGTTTTTTCATCCTAATTAGGAGTTAGGACCATGCATTCGCGTCATTGATCTGCTTTCTCTTTGTTCTTACAGCCCAAGGGTAGCATTTTGTGGGTACAGCATCCCTCATCCTGCGGAGAACAAAGTCAACATAAGAATTCAGACTACAGGTATGTGGACTGGCATATGATCCTTCCAATGTGATGTTACGTTAACTAGTACATATTAATGAACTAAACTCGTTATCTTTACAATAACTTGGTTCTTACTGAGTGTTTTTGCATGAGTCTATTTTGCTTTCTGCAGTAATGTTCAAGTACATAGACAGTTTTCTAATCCATAGTATGGCCAATACGGCTGTAACTGACCATATCGAGACTAAGATGTGTTCATACATTGGAGAACTTGTTTACTTTCTGTAGAAACAGCTGACTAGTTCACGTGCAGTTAGTACTAGGCCTTTTCTTACGGCAGTCCCTATGCACCCAGCTTGCCCGTCATGAACGCCCAAGCCATCTAGATTGTAGGCGTTGATGGCTCTTTCTGTTGAGCTTGGTATGTATATAAAACTGATCTTATACGATGATGAATACAACTGCACTTTCATCTTCCACCATCATATACTGTGACAATGTCTCTACCATCTACCTCACACAGTACCCTGTGCACCATTGCTGCCCCAAGCATGTTGAGCTGGACATTCATATCGTTTGTTAGAAGGTCACCATCGGTCACCTTAGAGTTTTTCATGTACCTATGAACTTACCATTCACAGATATCATGACCAAGGGCTTGCGGTGACCCTTGTTCGAGCAATTCAAGACCAGTTGTGCGTCAGTTTGCAGAACGCTTGAACTGAGGGGTGTGTAGAAAAAGCTGACTACTTTACGTTTTGGTAGTGCTAGGCCTTTTCTTACGGCGGTCCTATACACCAGGCACATTCGCCATGTGTGCCCACGCGTTCTAGATTGTAGGTGGTAATGGCTCTTTCAGTTGAGCTTTGTTCGTGTATAAAACCAATCTCATACAATCAATAACTCTGCACTTTCATATTCTACAATTTCGTATAGAAACTATAGATTTGACATATTGCTTCTTTAATGTTGCTATTTGCTTCACCACTTCAAATAACTGTTCAAACAATTTTGATGCTGTAATTTAGTCTTGATTCAGGTAACAAAGTGGTTCCATCTAAATGCTGCTAATTGATTTTTTAACTATTTTGTTTCTCCTCTGCATTCTGAAGAAACTCCTGCACTCCTGACACGTGTATTCTCGTGTATTCTATTGGCAGAAGAACCAGCAAATAATGTAATGAAAGATGCTTTACAGGACCTGATGGTTAGGTGCCAGCATATTAGAGGAACCTTTGATAATGCAGTGGCTGATTATAGATCAAATAAATTGGCACAAAAAATGGACATTGATTCGAAGAAGAAATGAGGCTTCACTACCTTTGTTTGGTGGGGCTAATAGGATATTTTAACCATTAAACCTGAGACATTTTGTTTGTAAGATGATATTGTCTCCAAAAATCTGGGGTACGCTGTGACTTCTATGATCAAGTTGTGAAAGCTTGTCCTGGCTATGTCGGAGCTTGTCAGCATTGCTTTAAGTGATTGTATCTATGTGTACCGATTTCCTTCAGTCTACTTGTCAAAAATGTGTATGTTGCTGATCCTTTGGGATGTTCCAGCACCGAAATTGCCAAAATGGAGTAGAAGTACCATTCGCAATTAGACACTAAATACTATGAACCATTTTACAGACACCTTCACATATGAATTTCGCAAAACTATTTGATCTTTTGCTGATATAATTTCAAACCAAAGCAAAGCACGGCAATTCTCACATTTTAAAATGTAACTTGTTCTGAATATAGATTTCTAATCAGGCAGTACCTTTATTTTTCAATTATTGTTAGGACAATAATTTATTTTAAATTTGAGCTAGACTTGTTGTCCTCATGACAACATGTTAAAAATAGAGGGAGTATGCACATAGAAAAAAGATGTTTTTCTTTCCAAGGCCATACTACATCAACCAGAATAGTGCTTGTTGTCCCTGCAAAAAGAAACATCATGCAGAGAGGGTAAACCTGTTGCCAGATTTAATGTATCAGGCACAACCTGAAAACTGAAGAACACAAATACTTCATTCCCACTAATTTATTGAGTACGATGAATACAACAACATACAATTGTCAAGGGTGTGGCACATTTTCAAAGCATCTTATTCGATGCTGACTGGTGCTCCACATTCCATTGATAAGGCAGACTAGTTCAAATAGTCAAACGCACAATGCAGAGAGAAATTAAAACAAGAGCATAGGAACTATTAGAAACCAAGCATCCAGAATGGTACACTGATGCAAGAAAAGCATCCAGCTAAAAGAAACCCTAAACACCTCCGACTGGTCATGCATCACCGATGGATGCTAGCAGACAGTGACCGTCAGGTGCGTAATCCAAAAGAATAAAGATCAGAGCCATAGTTATTCACGCATTCCAAGTGCACTTCTCCTTTCTTGATGCAGATGACAACCACAGGTGTTGTTGCAACTGATGTGAAACCCACAAGAACGGAAGGCTGAAACGAACTAGGTACGAAGAGGCCCAGAGAGAGTGTCCCGCCCCGAGTTGGGGTCTTTATGTTTCAGAGACAAGTTAGCAAAGTAGGAATCAAGGTCCCTGCTGTTACTACGATCAAGAGGATGAGCCTGTGATGGCTGCTCCTGCTGTTGCTGCTGCTGATATAATGATCTGAGACGACCAATCTCCCGCTCAAACATTTCCTGTTGAACTGCAAAATTGAGGATAAAAGTTCAGACCATAAAATCTTAGCAGGCATCCAGTTTTCAGTAAAGCAATCCACAACAGTTGAACTAAAAATCAAATGGCCACATAATGGACCTATAAATATACTGCATTATTCATTGCCTTCACTGCAGCATACTAAATGACAAGCACAAATAACTTGTATTTGTACATAACCTTTTCTCTTTCCTTTTATTAAATACCACAAGGGAGGCCCCTGTAGTGGAAGGTGTGGCAACCAGGGACAAATCCCTGGGCGGGTGCTCCCCAGCCAGTGTCGTACAGACATAACTTAATCTGTTATTAGATAAAGCATGCTGATCCAAAGTTGTCAATAAATTCCAGAAATCACCAGGAGACCACAGGACACTTTGGTTCACTTGAACTTTTGGATAGGTCAATAGAACAGCCAAACAGGAATGGGCCCTTATCATAATTGTGGCTGGGTAGTTGGTAGTCACCAGTCAGTAATTCGATTTCCCATCTTTCGGTTCCTCGTTTCATCAATAAATTAAACCAAGAATAGTTCATTCATTAGTAATGAGAAACAAAAGTTTTCTCTGAAAAGAGCTCAGTTCAAAGTTCAACCATAGGCATATACTTCTTACTGAGAAAGAGAGTATTTCTGCATGTAAGCATGTCAGAATTAGTGTTTGTTTCTTGTGTTACCAGGAAGTTGTTCAGAAAATTACTTATTATTATATATATTTCCAGCTTAATGTCTACTTCAGCATCATTACTATATAGACTTCCAGCAGAGAAGAAAAGTAATAATGACATTCAATGTCACAAGAAAATACGAATACCTTGTTCTATGATTGATATATATAATTAAGACTTAACATTTGGTTGGAAAAGAGAGCTGCAAAATAATTTTTTAAAAAACAAAATACTGTAGCCCATACTTACATCGTTTAATGAGTTGCTCTTGTGCTAGACTCTCAAGCCTTTGCTTCAAGGCTTTATTTTCGAGGTCTAACATAATATTTTGTTGAGTAAGAAACTCCATTTCAGCAGACACTTCTATCCCTTCTGACTGCATAGATGAATATTGCTCTCACATTCGACAGCCTATTTTCGAAGATGAGCCAAAATAATTTATTGTGGTAAGCTCACCTGTAGTGCCTGAACTTTTCTCTCAAGCTCTGCGATATACTGTAGTTTCCGGACACGGGACCTCTGAGCATATTGCCTGCCATCGATTTGGGAAAGAAAATCTTAAATGCATACAACATCATAATATCAATTTCATAATATTGTCGTGCATGATGTTAATTCAACTATTGACTTGTATCGCCATGATGTCCGAATTGAAATAGGAACAACGGAACAAGATTGTATATATTTCACTAGTCCCATTGTACAAGTGAGGAAAAATCAGATTTCAACGTTGTGAACTGACGAAACATTGAAGTTTTGTTTCTTATTTATGCTACATATCACATCTGGTGTACATTTTATTATCTATGGATGGAGATACGAAATGGCATATTCACAGCAAATGCAAATTGCAGTTCATACATCAGAACAACCGTATTCAAGTCCAATGTTGTAAAAACCTGTCCAAGTTACTACGTAATTCTTTTCAATTATCATAATAGTAATATGCAATAGTAAAATTCTAGATTGGATAACTCTAGGATATTATACCGCAATAGAGCAGAAATCAAACTCACTGTTTAGCACGCTTTGTATCCGCCTCTGACTGTGCATGCTTCGGTGGCATCCCCTCCTTCCCGAACTTGTGGTCGTGCCCTGCATCATCAGGAGCTCTATTGTCCATGCCATGGTCATGATTCCTCGATGCACTTGACAGCCCATGATGCCCACCAGACTTCTCTTTCGCTGGCATAGGCGCCCTATAACCCCCCAAATTTGGCATGCCTTGCTCCCAAGGCCGACCCTGTGGCCTCCCAAATGAACCTGGCTTAGCATAGTACTCCTGCACACCACCCCATGGCGCTGCTTTCCCACCTCCTCTTCCTGTGGCCTTAAAACCATTGGCGCAAACACCAGCACCAGTAGCTCCTCCATCGAACAGAGCAAATGAGTCGCTCGAGGACCTGCGGTGGCCAGCCCGGCCATGCTGCCTCACAGGCGTGTCAGGCTCGTTGAGCAAGTCGTCAAGCCACGAGGGCTGCTCCTCAATGAAGCTCTCCGACGACGTACGCTGGTGGTGGCCCTGACCGTGAGCGTGGCGATGGTGCGAAGCGCCCTGCGGCCGGGTGATCAGGCCGTGGTCCGCGTAAGGCGCCGCCGCAGTCGGGAAGGGGCTGCGCGGCGGCAGTGGCGCCTGCTTCTGGAGCCTCCCGTTCGCCATCATCTTGCCGTCGACCAAGCTGCTTAGAACAGACAGCCCGTCTCAAACTCAACGCCAAGATTTGAGCAAATTTAACTTGTCCAAGAGGTGCAAATTC
Source organism: Oropetium thomaeum (assembly GCA_001182835.1). Lineage (NCBI taxonomy): Eukaryota > Viridiplantae > Streptophyta > Magnoliopsida > Poales > Poaceae > Oropetium > Oropetium thomaeum. The sequence continues at coordinate 2,970,813 of LFJQ01000005.1, read as the reverse complement.
CCCTCCCAATTCCCCTCACCAGCCCCGATTGGGATGAAATCCCCTAGTCCCCGCCCCCGCCCCCGCGCGCCCTCGCGCTCGGATCGATCCCGCTACATCCTGCCTAAATGTCAACTGCAGAAGGAAGGAAGAGGATTCTACGGAGGATTCGGGAGGAGAGCTCGGCTCTCACCTGTAGCAGGAGAAGCCAGCTGCACGAAACCAAGCTTCTGCTAAATGCCTGCCTCCGCCGTCCTGCTCTGCTGCTCTCGCTGGAATCTGAGACTGAAAGTTGCTGTTTGTGACAGCGGGGTAGGAAGGAAGGAAAGAGGAAAGCAGCCGGGGTTGTTTCTAGTTTTAGAAAAACAAAGTTTTCATGGAATTACATTTTATACATTGGACCACTAATAAATAAGAAAATTAAAGTTTCAATTACTCATTTAGTCTCTAGTCTCTGTTACTTATTAAATGCGTTAAACATGATATGTCTGTTGTGGGTCTATTCGATGTTGAATTTTGATTTACTATCCAGCCACGTCTACGATAAGTTACTCAGCGCATAGAAAACCTGTCTTATTACTATCCAAAAGGCTCGTACCGATCAAAGATTGTCACGTCATAGAGTCACGAAGAAACTAAAATCTCACGCCTCATCACGGCAGCGAGGACTCCAACGGCGTACTCCACCATCAATCACACCATCTGATGTCATACGCTGCTGTCCAGCCAGCGAGGACACCACGCTGCCGTCATACCTCAGGTCACACAGCCACTGCCACCTTCCATCGACTTCTCCTTAGGCCGCGTCGCCGCTGCCCCTCCATTGCGTCACCCCACTGGTTCCTATGTACCCTTCCCTCGTCACTATCCACGCATTGTGTTCGTGTCGGGTCATCGTGACTGACAAAAACGCCGACCTGGACTCTAGAGTTTTGTGTTCCGCATCACCGGCTGATTCAACTTCCACTAGATCATGTTCGACCCAACGGGTGGAGCACGAGACGTTCGTGGGTCGGAAGATCGAGACATAGTCAGAACTGACGGTGCGGCGAAGCGTGCCGAGTCCAACGCGTGGCTCATAGAGCGGATGTGAAGGAACGGGTTCACCTACGTCGTTGTTTTTCTTGATTAGTGATGAATTTAATTTCACTATGTGAGCTATTTTATTATTTGGTTCAGACAAAGTATATTTGAACAATAGCAACGCACGTTCGGCTAGTATTTAATAAAAAGTAACTTATAATTTTATTATTACATTTTTTTAAATTTAATTTTTCATAATTATAGATTGTATGATTCCTATTTTCAAAAAATAATAATGGGTAGTGGGTACCTTTTATAAGTTTTATATCTCTATTTAAGATAAATAAATTACATGGTGAGTATATGAACTTGTAAAGTAGATGTAAATTAGTCGTAGACCTTGATAATTGCTCAAATATGTAGCATAATTTGTTTTAATAAGTATTGTACCTTTTAATTCATCTATTTTTGCAACATTTATTGTTGTCCATTCTAAGATTGTGGTCTCGGATATAGCACATTTTTAACTTATATTAAAAAAGAAAAGGATGATATTTTTAACTTTACATCATTGTATAAAATACATAATGACTTAAAAATGTATATGAAGATACATTGTAAGTATATTCAAAATAAAAAGAAATAGAAATATAAATATATCAACTTTTAATTGCGAGTTCTTAAACTTAACCTACTGTCTCCGAATAAGTAATGAGCATATTACTACCATTATTCACTATTATAAAGATGTATTCCATAAAAAAAACTAATATATAGATGTAACCATAACAAAAACACATGAAAAATACTCATGACTTTAGATAGCAAAGATGTTGGCGCATGTAACAGAACAAATAATTGTGGCCCATATATTGGGTAGTGGTAGTGGGAGAGGGAGAGTGAGCAGCCAACTGAAATAAAACTAACGCCAACAGCAGGACAGCTCAGGGATCCAGCTGCGACCACACCATGATTTGGTGGTGCCTAGCTGTTTTTAATTCACTTAAATATCTATATTCAGTTTGATCTCTGTTCCCTCTATTTGTTCTCTTTCCTAGAGATCAGCATTTCATTGGCCTGATTGGGAGAAAAAGCCCAACAAGAAGTGGATGTTGACAACAAAAGGGAGAACACATTGCACTAGAAAATTCATGTGCATGATTGGTGCTTCCTTACCAATGTCACCATTATTTACGTTAAAAACATCCTGACTAACAAGCTAAGACGCAGACATGTTTGTGGAAAAAAAATAATGCAAACAACTTTATGTAGAGCACAAATGTTCTATCGTACTAGATATTTCTTAAAGCGCCTATGATTTTTTGCAGGATATTGTTGTGATGATAGAAATTTATGCTATTGACATAAACCTTAACTCCTGATTTACTATCTAAAAAACTTTTATATTCTTTAAATTTCATTGATTTGAATTATTCAATGGCAACCTTTGTGTAAAAGTTATATATTTCTAGACTGGCAAATTCTAGACAGCATGAAAAAAGGCAAGGACAGGTCACTCGGCTGGATGTCACGTTTCTAATGTTAGGTGCTCATTGATATCATCGTACAGTTTGATAATCTGAGCTGCCAGCTCCTTGCCTATTGTCAATGACTCACTTAAGTCGAGCATCTAAGAATATCAGGATTATTTTTTGTGCAAAATAATGTATTAATGGTTTTAAAGGATTTTGGATATATAGGACCTGTTTGTGTTTCACTTAGGATCAGATGCATGTTTTAGAAATCACATCGAACTCGGTAACTGGTTTCATGTCTCCATAACTATAGTTTCATTAAACTAAGGGCGTGTTTGACATGACTCCACTATAAAACTCTCGAAGAAAGCTGACTGGAGCAAGCCAAACACAACCTAACTCTAAGACTTTGCGGAGCAAGTTGTAGTTCATTTTGGTGCATATTTTTTATTAATTAAAAGGTTTATATTAAATATTTTATCAAATGAATTAGCTATAAAATAATTGGGTGAAATAATCTTATAACCGTGTGAATTTGAATATGCACCTTGTATTGTGTGTTCCAATATGAACCTTTTAATCCCGTTTTTTACTTTCTTTTTAAATACAAACCTTTTAATTAATAAAAAATCAAAAAGACAGGTAAATACACTGTCGATGGTTCTTAACCGTTTCACATCCATGCTTATTTGAGTGATAATGAATTCACAACGAACCATCGTCCTCGAATGAAGTTCACATACATGCACCGATCACTCACGAAAGAAACAAAAAGAAAATAAGAAAAGGATAAGACATGTAGCAACAATTTGGGAGCTAGGGCCCTGTCGAAAACAGTTGGGTTGGAGCACTCAAGTTTGGCGTCAAGTCTCCTTCCAACATGATTGCATATATGTGCTGCCCTTTTTCAGTGCACGCAATCCAGGTCGTTGGTTTCCTTGGACTTACATATGGGCGCTCTCCTTTGGGAGCGTATTCATCATGCAGCTGAACTGGTTCTGTTTTAGTTGTTGTTACATTTGGACTGTGTAAATTAATTATCATAAATCTACATTGCTGCTTAAATAATACCATGGCTTATTTATGGTATATGCATGCAATACGATGGTTTACAAAACACATGATCATTTGTTGGATCTCAATATTTCTGTCTTGTAATTAAGCTCACTGATCCATATCCACTTTTGACCACCTTTTAGTTTGTTGTATTTTGTACCCTATAGCAGCTGCTGTTGCTGGGCAACCAGGATTGTTTTTAGTTTTTGTAAACTCTGATTTTATTTCTTCTATAATGAATGGGCAGAGCAGTCCATTTCATATTTTATTTGTAAACACTGTTGTTCTGAACCAGCAGGGCAAACACTGTTGTTCTGAACCAGCAGTGTTCAGTCGTCGAGGAAACTAAGTATGAAACTATAAGTACTTCAATCTCACATACTAGTACAAGTCATCATCGCTCGATTGATCGCCGCGTTCTATTTGAATTTTATAGATACCGTCATGAATGTTTTCCTCCTTTTCTTTCATATATGATCCTCACCGCGGTTCAAAAGTTGCTGCCAACTCCCGGGCAGAATTCTAATCTAGCAAGCACACCAAAACCATAGCTTTATTTTCCGTTTTTACTTTTAGCAACATTATTCTATAGAATACAACACGAGTCCTCTAGTAGCATAACAATAAGCATCACTTAAAACGTATGTGACATACAAAAAATGAAGAGTCCTATTTTGCAGACTGAATGAATCCTCTGATGTCAAAAACTCCATCATCATCTGATTTTGTGATCACACCCTGCAAAGCGGAACAAACCTTGGTCAACACAAAGCATGTTGGCCCAGTTCACATGTTCTCTGTGACATGTTGCAGCAGTAGACAAGATTTTCGCCGCAATGAACGATCCAAGAGCGTAGAGGCATACCATTTCCGTTACGATTGCAGTAATAAGATTTGAGGGAGTAACATCGAAGGCAGGGTTCCACACTGATATACCCGGGGCGGCAACTTGCTTCCCAAGGCCACCTTCAGAGTTGAGCAACTCCTTGGGCGATCTTTCCTCTATGACAATTTGTTCTCCGGATGGGAGGGAGAGATCAATGGAGGTCACCGGCGCTGCCACATAGAACTGGACACCATGATGCTTCGCCGAAATGGCAAGGTTGTATGTGCCGATCTTGTTGGCTGTGTCACCTGGAGATCACCACAAGCAATATGTTTAACAGCAGGGAAAGATAATGTTACGTTGACCTTAGATGGGGTGCGGATGCATACCATTGGCGGCTATGCGATCCGCACCAACAACTACTGCGTGAACGCAGCCTTGTTTCATCAGTGCGGCTGCAGCAGAATCTGCTATCAGTGTTGCAGGTATTTTCTCATGTACCAACTCAAAGGCTGTAAGTCTGGATCCCTGGAAAATTGGCAATAAATAAAAAAGACAACATAATTAATCACCATGATAATGCATATGTATGTAATGCTATATGTATCACTATCTGTACTGTACCTGGTTAAATGGCCGAGTTTCAGTGCAAAAGGCCTTCTCCAAACTTCCGCTAGAATGAAGAGCACGGATGACACCGAGGGCAGTTCCGTAGCCAGCAGTTGCAAGACTGGATCAGGAAAAAAAAAAAGAAGTAAAGCATTTTCACATGATACAGTGAGCATCATTGATAAAATGCATAATTCACCTTTTCCTACAAATTTACCTGCCAGTATTGCAATGGGTCAGAACAGAGATGTTTTTGGAATTGCCAAGCTGCCTTTGAAGAAACGCGGCTCCATGTGAACCAATAGCTTTATTATCTGCCACATCATCAATAAGCATAGTCTCTGCTGCCTCAATATAGACCTGGTTCGCCAAAAGATTACAAAAAAGGTTATTGAAAGCAATGATCAATCCACCAAACCATGACAAAATCTAAAAGTTTCATCGTTGCTGGAAGGGATCATGTAAAGTAAATATTACAACTTAGAAGTTAGAATGGCACGGTGCAGCCAGAACTTGTAAAAGCTATCAACATTGGGGCATTGCAAAGCCAAGGCGTAAGTACTTGTAAGTCCAAAAACAATAAAAATTTTCAATACCTGAAAGATATCCTTGGCATCTTTCGCAGTTTCAGACGTCTTCGACACCAGAGTCTGAAGCTTTGTTGCAGCATCCGATAAGTTCACTGCAGTGGGACGGCTGACACGGATATTGAAAGAAACAAAAACAAGGTTAGATATCTTTCCATGATTGGAAGCATATATGCTGTCTAAAAGAAAAACATGAACATCAGGACTAAACATGAATAAGAAGTAGAAATGGAACAATGCACACCCTTAATTTCAGTTTTCGATAGGTGAACTATGCTTACCTAGATACAAGGTATTCCAGTTTCTTGGAAACCAAAGAAGCTGCTTCCGCAGGTGTACCACTGAAATCCAAATTAGATACTTCCACAGCTAGCGCTAGTGCTGCTGCAATGGCTATTGCTGGAGCACCACGGACAACCATGTCTCTGATTGCATCCCTGAATAATAGTCGAGTTTAAGGGTTCAATACAAAACAAAACATCAGTAACTGGACAACAAAAACAATGGACAGGTGCTGTGCGCATGCATTGCCTAATCTCCACGAGGATACATACAAGGTTGGTTGCGAAATAGCAGGAGTGGTCGTTATCTCTTTCTACAAGGCTTATTGCCATGGAGAGCATCCAACAAGATTTCTGGCCTGTATGCATTTGTAATTATCTTTTATAAATCTGTATAGCTCCAATGATAATTTTACCAAGTAACACAATGAGACTAATATGAGCAAGCATTAAATACTTCTTTTCTATTACAAACATCAAGAGGAAACATAAATCGAAGGACCAACAATTGGTTACAAATGTACACAACACAAGTAAAGCACCGAAGGAACAATTGGAGATAAGTAAAGAATGATCCTAAAGAATTGTAGCCTTCTAAAGATTTTGTGAACCGAAACAGTTATCGTAACTTGGATTCAAATTGGACTTTGGGACTCCAGCAAGTGCCAAAATATAGATACCTAGTCTACTCAACACAATACTTTTATAGATAGAGTGCAGATAGAGTGCAGAAAGCAATTATGGATACATAATTATAGATACTCCTAGTACTACTTTTATCTCCCAGCTGTACGTGTGTCATGCCTCAGTATGGCACTGAACGTTTCATGATTACGCTAGCACAAAACAAAAATTCCAAAAAAGACTATCCTCTCTCCTGGCCATGATATGCGGCGCAAAGCAGGGATGAATAAAGTACTATGAATATGGGTTCCCTAAACAACTAAGATCGCAAGAACTTCAACTAAAACAGCAACGAAGGAGACCAACCTTTCCCCTCAAAGACGGACACAACAGAAAAAGGACGACGAGACAGACTGACAATTCAAACTAAATTCCAAGCTCACCAGCCATCGGCGGAGTCCTTGATGTCGATGTAGACCACCTCGAGCGGCAGCTTCCTCTGTACTCGATCAAACACCACAACCAATCACGAACTGCCGCATCTTATCCATCCCATGCTTCACAGGAAGCGGAGAAAGAGAACCGGGGGGAGAGACGGACCTGATCGAGGAGGCGGAGCGACCCACGGGCGTAAACTATGGACTGAAGCGCCTCCGATCCGCCCATTCTGCGAGGAGAGAGATCCTGCCGGAGCTGCGAAAAAGATTCCGAGGAAACAGGGGAGGAAACAAAGCAGAGCAGCGCCGGCAGCAGTAGTGAGCCCGTGACCGCTGTCTTCTTTGCAAGGCGGAAGGCGGCGGGGGCTGGGCCAAATAGAGAATGTCCGCTGCTTTTGCCTTGCGGTCCTCGGTAGCTTTTGTTATGATGTATATAGCCCTAGCCATAGAGGGCGGTCAAAGAAATTCTGCTGGAGGTGTTGGTGCGTTTTTGGACGTATATTTCTCATCTCAACTAGTACGTATATAACGGTATTCGGTCAAGATGGATAGTATGATAAGTGCACAGTTTATTTTGCACGTATCTTCTTGAGGTGAAAAAAAAGAACTTTATTTATTAGAAACAACCGAAAAAATCATAAAACCTTGCAAGTCTTGACCAATCGGGAACGCTGATGTAAGCAGCCGGTTTTGGGCCGACGAAGTGGCGAAACCATGCTGTGCATCAGGAGTCGGCAGCACGAGTCATGCCTTTGCAATGTTCTGCGTGTAAGACATATCGCAATATGCAAATATTCGAAGGGCAACTCTGGGAAAAGAGTACAGAACCGAATCGCTCTTTGGCCACTTGACCTCGTGAAGAAATCGGCCAGGCATCCTTTTGCTCACCGGCACCTTTGCAATGTTCCATGAAAATAAAATATCTCAGATTTAAATTTAATAAATATTTTAAATATTTTTTTAATAAATATTTTAAATATTTTTTAAATAAATATTTTAAATTGCATAAAAATTAAAATCTATAAATTACTGAAAATATGATTTATGTCATGTGGTATGAGTGGATGGGGGAGATTTTGTCTTGAAATTATGGATGGGTGAAATTTTGTCACAAATATGAAGACATATCATTATGAAGTGAGTTTATGAGAGGGTTTATAAAATTAAGTTTTTTTTATCCAATTAAGGGTTGTTTGGTACAGATTCTTTAACAAATAATTTCTTTAAAAATAGCCCCTTCTTGAAAAATAAGTTTTGTTATGGTGTTTAGAAGGTATCGAGAGTTATCTCTCCTTTTAAATTAATTTTAATTGTTGATACCAAACTCATCTAGTTTGGTACTGGTCTACCATTTTAAATACCTTTTCATAGATATCTTTCGTTTTTGAAAAGTTGACGTTAGGACATGATATGTTAGTTCATTTTTAGTATAATCATGTTGTCTGAAACAACAACTATAAAAGGATGGAGGAGTACCTCCATATTCTTAATCGTTAAATCTGATTAAATTAACGGTTGTTGTAAATGCAAGCACCAAAACAAACCTTTTAAAAAATAACTCCTCCTAAAAAAACAGATTTTATTATAAAAATGTTTGGCAAAATAACTTTTCTTTTCGCTCCTAATACAAAAGTGAATGAAAACGTAATGAGAAGCTATATTTTCAGTGCTTTTAACTCCTAGTTAAATATAAATTAGATAAGTGATTCAAGAGATAGAGGTGTATAAATGGTTCTTCTAAAAATGATTAGCAATTTTTTCGAAGAAGCTAAAGCAAAAGAAGGTTTAAAATATATAACAAACACACCCTAACGCGCTATAGTAGCGGCCTGTGCCGGATGCCACTGTTGGAGTCCCCGTCACCAATCCTTCGCACTGCTCACCTGTCGTCTGTGGCTCGACGGCTTTCCTTCGCCTCTTGCCGCCGTGCCACCACCACCCCGAGCCGAGCTATGGCCGCACAATAGAGTCATCGGAGCCGCCGCAACCCCGACAACATAAAACTTTTAACCTGTCCAAGCTAATACACTTTCGACGATACGACCGCTGCCATATGGCATCGCTTGCCCCTATTACGGCCTCCGTATCTACGCTCGAGCATGTTTCCAGTACTCCGTAGATTTAATAGATACAAGGTTATGTCGAGCCTACACTCTACCTCACCTTCGAATTTCGGCTGACATGGCCGCCTTTCGCTTTGAGGACGCCAGCTCCGTACGATGTGGACGGTCTCCCCGTCGAGCATGCTGCCGCTCTGTTCTCGAGGTCGGTTCCCAACGTCGAGGGCCGTGGACCGACATCTAACCCGTCCCCGAGTCTTATTCTCTTCTTTATCCTTAGTCATAGCAGATCCGACGGTCTAATCAAGCCTCCTTCTCTCCTTCATTGCCATCAGAGAGGAGCTGCAATAGAAGGTGAGGAGGAGAGAGACTATCATTAGAGATGAGAGGAAGCATGACCACTCAATTTTACTATCTCTGACCATGGTATGCTACCTATTCGTGGTGGATCTAGAAGAGGGACACTGGAGAGGCATAGCCAGGTGAAGCAACCATTGCATTGACAACGGGAGGAGGAAGACGATGTGATAAGATGAGTTATGGTGTTACAATTTAGTCCCTATCCTTTTCATAATTCATGAAGATCTTATCAACTTATGGATTTGTTTATTAAACAATTCAAATATTTTTCATACTTACGTTTCATGTTCTACATATGTTTTCAATTCACTATAAATTCTTTTGAATTCATATACTATTTTAAATATTTATAACATTTGTGTCTATGTTTTATACTATACATATTCGGTATGAACCTTAAACTGTTTTAAAAAATAATGGACACGCGAAAACGCGCAAAGTTTAGCTAGTGCTCTTTTTTTCTTTTTGAGCACAAGCTAGTGCTCTTGCAGCTGAAAAATCCACCTCGATCGAAATGGCCGAGAGCCCACCCGTAAGAAAGGAAGGCCCACCTGCCAGTCAGTAACAATCCCGTCTTTTCTCTCGCCTTGCATAAACCCCTAAACCCCAGAAGCTTCCGCTGCTGCCCCAGGAAACCCTAGCCCGCCATGGCCCTCGCGCTGCGCCTCCGGCGAGCTCTCGCCGCCGCCACCACCTCCGCCCCGCTCCTCCGCCCAGCGTCCACTTCCTTCTCCGTCTCCCGAGTCCTTCCCCTCACGCCTTCCGTCCCCTCGCCGCTCCCGCGGCTCCCGTGGCTGCTCCCCGGCGCCGCCGCGGGGTTCCGGTCCACGGCCGCGGCGGCGGCGCGCGGTGGGGACTACGGCGCGGACGATAGCAAGATATCCCCCGACGACATCCTCTTCGAGGGGTGCGACTACAACCATTGGCTCATCACCATGGAGTTCCCCGACCCAAAGCCGTCCCGCGAGGAGATGATCGAGACCTACCTCCAGACCCTCGCCAAGGTCGTCGGAAGGTATGGAGGAGCACTTTATTGTCTCGTGATAAGGCGTGTTGATTCTGTATCAGAAATGATTTTATTTTGTTGCGAAATTGTGCTTTGGTCCCGCGACGAATAGGTTCCCCTCATTTTGGAAATGTGATAATTAATCGCGCGATTACGTCATTTGGTTGGGTTGTTTATGGTCTGGGTCATAGGGATGATTCTCTCTGCTTTGCTGCTCATCGGTGTTTGGGAATTTGTTCTTGAAAAGATTGATTTCACAATTGCTAACAGTATGCCCTAGCTTCAGTCAATTAAGTGCTTTCAGAATGCATTTCAATATTGACTTTGATTGGCTAAAAATGGCCAATATCTATTTCGGAGACGGTAACAATACTTGGATGTGAGACACGCAGGGGGCAGTTCATTTTCCAGTCAGGAGTGTTCGTCCCTCTTCTGCAACAGTTTGGTAGTAATATGATGTTTTAGTTAGCTTGAGTAATTAGCTAATCTTGGATAATGTTTTTTTAATCAGAGCTTGGAGTGTGCGAGTAATTCATATGTGCTATTTGTGGATGCAAATTTTGCTTTTATGTGGTGATTTTATTCCATTTCTTGTGTTTCAGTGGAGGTCTGTTATCATAAAATCAGGTATTATAGATGTCATGTATTGAAATGTTTGCCTTATCATGGAACTGTCTTATAGTAATGTCGTCAATTCTGATAGGGTAGGATGTACCAAAAAAGGGATCATAAAGGTTGATAAGAGTAGGTGTATGGAGAGATACTTTGTTTAATGGGGGTATCGTGCAGATTTGGCTAGTTTATTTGAGTTCTGAGCATAATATGTGGTGTCAAATACGTATTAGTTTATATGAATCATCAGTGATTAAAAAGTTGACCTGTAATAGCAAATGTATCTAACAGCTAGGTGCTTTAATTTGTTTACATGATGCATTTTCATTGGTGAATGATCGTCTTGCAGTTAAGACATAAAGTAGCCAAGATGCACTTGAGGGAAAATGTTGAACCTGGAAAGTTTGATGTGGCTTATGCTATCTTATTAGAACAGTTTAAGGAGAAAGAAACTTTTGTTATTATAAATCAGTTTTGGTATATAATTTTTTGTTGAACACAAATGTATGAATATATGCTGTTAAGCTGTGTTTCTGCTTTAAGGAACACACTGTCTATACACCATTGTAGTTTCTGGGCTATGTGCTGTTCATATTGTTTTTTAAATAGCTGTACTCTTTGTGTGAATCATCTCTGTTTTGTGGACGTCCCCAAACAGCTATTATTTAATTTTTTAGCTAACAGAGATGTATAGTCTATTGCTCTGGGGCTTTTGTGTTTTAGCCACAGGTTTCAAGTCTAATGGTAATATAGCTGCTGTTTTTCAGTTTTGCATTTTAACCATAAAAATTTCCAGCCGAAGCCATGTTGTACCACAAGTCCGTTTAGTACGCCTAACGGTGTTAACTTTGATGCCAAAAGACAGATATCCTTTGCGAGTTTTCTACATTTTTGTTAATGCAATTTCATTTTGACCATCGTTTTAAACATGAAGCATTTTATGAACATGCCATGATGGTACTTAATGAAATAAATTTGAAATTTGATCAATTTTGAAATCTGGACAGAATTTGATTTAAATTTCATTAATTTTAAAGACAACTGGATTTCTGCAGCAATCTGCCATCGTTAAGGTGCTCCTTATAACCTTGCTTCATTCCGCCCTTCCAAATTAACATATCTGCAACACCAACTGGAGAGTACTCTTGAACTGCTGTAATTCACTTGGAGGCTATACAATATCATAAACAGCAAATGAAATCAAAGATTCTAACTCAACAACTGAAGTGGACTAGTTTCAGAATCACAATTCACTCGTGGACTTGCATCTGATTTCAACAATTTGCTCTCCACTTCTCTAGCGCTAATGCCGGAGACCAGTGCCGTATGTGAGCTAGCCTGGTGCCGGCACTCGCGCGTAGCGGTACCGGAGCCACCGCCCATCGTCGCCTGCGCTTGAGTGCCGGAGCCACGCGCCACCCTCGCCTGCGCTTGACAATGTTGAGCGCCGAGCACTGTCCTCGCACACACGCGAGCGTCTGACTCTCGCCCGCTCGTGCGATGACTTGCTTTTGCTAAGGTTAGGGTTGGAGCCGCGAAGGAGAGAATGGAGAAAGAGAGAGTATACGGGATCGAGACTCCTGTTAGAGAGGAGTGGAAGGCACTTCAGTCTTTTTCCTTTTCCCATCATTTTTTTTTCTTTTTTTATTTTCTTTAATCCGGTCAATTCTGATGGTGTCCAAAATCTGCGGTACCTTCAGCTGGAAACTTTTATGCCTAAAATGCAAAATCTGAAACAGTGCCTATGTCACCATTAGGCCTAAAATTTATGGCTAAAATGCTATTGTTCCTTATTTTTTGACCCATTTTCTGATTTGAGGATCACACTGTAGGTACACCGTATTCGGTCCTATGTTTCAGGAGCTTTGTACTGTTCATTGTTCTGGTTCACTAACTGGATACTTTTGGCAATGATCTATGTTTTGTGGATTGTCCCCCCACAATGCAATACAGTTGCTAATTCATTTCTGAGCTCGTTAATTTATTATTCGTTATAACAGCCAGGGGCATTAACATAATTATTTGGTGTAATACCTCATAATAAGCAAGTGATTTTGTGCTGTTACAAGGAGAGAGAGAATCGTACATTCAGGCAGTCTCATGTGAATTTTTGGAGATGTGGAAGAGAGGGTGAATTTAGTAGTATAAGATGACTTGCACACAATTGTATGAGTTGCCAACATGCAAGTCATATTTATTTCTTCATCCATAAATTAAGGACTATGAAATATACTATGAAATACTTGTCATGAGTCAGCTGACTCACAATATGACACTATTGTTGTATATCTGATATAGAGCAATTATATTCAACCTACGACATCAAATAGTTTGCTTATGTGCTGACCCCTGAGCTTTTTCTGTAGTTATGAAGAGGCTAAGAAGAGGATGTATGCCTTCAGTACAACAACTTATATTGGTTTTCAGGCTGAAATGACTGAGGAAATGTCAGAAAAGTTTCGCGGTGAGTGAGTTTGATCAATTATGTAAGTAATTTTTGTTGCAATTGATACTATTATTACCTTTCATACTTACCTTATTATTGTTTTGGCATTTTGAAGGCTTGCCTGGAGTGGTTTTCATTTTGCCTGATTCATATCTGTATCCAGAGACAAAGGAGTATGGAGGTCAGTTCCATTATTTTGTTTCTTTTTCTTATATTTATTACCATTTAATAATTTCAAATATGCCTGGCTTTCCCCTTCTGTATCCTGAGTAAACAAGCAATCATACATTTCCTGGTTTTCTAATCATGCTTTAATGAGAATATTCATTGCATGTAGTAAATGGTACTTCATATAAATTCTTTCTGTTTGTTTTTACTGGTTTCACCAGGAGACAAATATGAGAACGGTGTCATCACTCCAAGGCCACCACCTGTTCATTATAACAGAGAGAGGCCACCAAGGACTGACAGGAACCGTAACTACCGAGACAGCCCTCCACAACAGGGAAATTACCATAACAGACCGCCACAGCAAGGAAACTTCCAAACATACCGCCCACAACAAGATGGGAGAGGCTATGCCCCACAGCAGAATTATGCGCAGTCTGGACAAGATGTTAGAGGTTATGGACCGCCTGGTGGATTGCAGGGTCAAGCACCTCCATACCAAGGGCCCACTAATCCAGCTGGACCGCCTGGTGGATTCCATGGTCAAGCACCTCCATACCAAGGGCGCACTAATCCAGCCGGTCAGGATCAAGGTTATTACAAGCCACAGGAGCGTAGGGACTTCCCGCAAGGGCCGGGAGGAGATTTCAGGCATGGTGGCCCTTCCACACCTGGAAACTATGGCCAGCAGTCGGCTCCTGATAACTATGGGCAGCCACCTTCATCAGCGTATCCTAGCAGCAACCAAGGGGCTCCTGGTGCGAATCCTAATTATGGAGACAACAGACAGGGGGCATATGCTGGAGATAACTGGCAAAGGGGTTCTGGTCAGTATCCTAGCCGAGGTGAAGGGCAAGGAAACTGGCAGGTATAATAGCTTTTGTTATAATTGTTTTATCGTTTGTAAACTACGGCTCTGTCTGCAATTTTTAGGAACCTGTGTAGAATTGGACACAACTGGGACTACAGTATGCATTATCTGTTGTACAATCTACTCCCTCTGATTTTATTTTGTTAAGGTTGGTTAGTGTGAGTTTGTACTAACTAACTAATATCAACAATATAAACTGGAAATTGAAGGCCACACCATGGTGGTGCATTGTAAAACAAGAGAAAAAAACAATATGAAGCTGGAGGGAGCAACACTTAAAGGAATGATGACCTTTTTTATTATTTTGTCAGCGAAGGGTTGGATTGTTATAGGCTTTGTGTAGGTCAGGTGTCTAGCTTAAGTCTGGATATTAAAAAATATTTTAGATTAGTAAAATGATTTGTTTATGTTGGATCTCATAGGTTTCATGATTTCATCTCTAGCCTACCTCAACTTGTTTGAGACAAAAAAGGCTTGGTGGTTATTGTTGTATTAGGAAAATGGTTTGTTCATTTAAATTTTAATTCATGCTTGCTTCTAATTGTTGAATTGTTATCCTAGAATGCAATAATTCTATGTCATGTCCAGTTTTCACAAAAATTGGACTCATTTCCAAAAAGCTGAGAAAAATGTTGTTGAAACCGGTTCTACCGTCTCAAACTTGTTTATATCTATGGTTAATGTTACTTCTGCTGTCATCTATTGCTGACCATTGACGCCTATTACTTTCTCGTTGTGCAGGGTAGGCAGTAAAAGCTTAAGAGCTCTGCTGTAGGCAAGTGTGATACTTGAGATGTAGAATCCTCTCCACCTGTAAAATAAACGACCGTGGTGCATTATTACCTTATCATTTTGTTTGCATTCGGGGTATAAGCTTATGGGCACGTGTTGTTACTGACGTTGTGATGAAAATGGAACCGTTTCTGTCGAATCATGACATACTTAAATATCGTGGAATGTTAAAACACTTTGTTTTTGGTTTGGATGACTGGTTTTCTGCCTCTGCATTTCTGCCAGTGAAGAGCGCATGATGTATGCTTATGCATGGGCTGGGGTTACAATGATTGAACATTTCTGCCCCTATGCAGTGCATTCACTTATTTCAAAGAGAATCAGAATTCATAGCCTGAACTAGTTGGATACCCATTGACATTGGATGAAGATTCTCTGCTTTGGAGCGATGTTACTTTTCTAGATGCTTCGACCTCTTTGAGTATTGGGCATCTCGATCCTCTCAGACACCAGTTGCTGCAGGTTGAGATCTCGAAAGATTTTGGGCGAGTCAACTCATGCCGTAGGAAGGAAAATCGGTTTCTTTTTCTGTAAAGATAGAGATAAATTCAGCCTTTTGGTTATGTCGATTTGCAGAATCAATCAGACTATCAGAGTATCAGACGCCGGAATTTGTCCTTTTGAACGGAATAAAATGGTCATAAGAGGGAGCAAATAAATGGGCGAATCATGTCGTAGCTACTAGTTTCGTGTGCCAAAACTATGGACTCGTAGTAAAGTCTATGGTATTGTCGAGCTCCCAGAGGCCAAAATTGTATCCGGTCGAAAAGTCATGATATATATTCTGGAGCTTCCAGAGGGCAAAATCATGAAATTGTGTTCATTCGAATGACTACTGCGATACCGAGGAACTGGGAACTATTTCTATATGGAGAGATTCGCACTCTTGAGGTCAAATTCTCACACACCTCCAGTGATTTTCAACCCATAGCGAATGATGCCACGACTTTGTTGCCATTTTGAAAGGAGCAGCAGGTCGACAGATGCCGTTCACCAAGATGTGGTAGGCGTCGGCTGACTCCTCTCCTTGTCCACGTTATAAATAACTGGTGTAAGCTGGCAGTGCTGCCGCACACCAGGCCAAGCTCAACAGAGCCATGGCTGAACTGGAGGAGGGACTAGGCGAAGAAGAAGAAGAAGAGGGAGCCTTACATGGAGATGGAGAGCCTCCGTTTTGGTAGCCAAGAATGACTTGCCTATGCATGCCTTTCTGGTAGCAACCTCGCCCAACAGCCATGGCAACGTCCGAAGGATTGCTGCAGAAATTCTTTGAGCAACCCACCATGGGGGATGGTGCAATGTTGCTGCATGGGCCGGTCTTCTTGGCTAGCCAGAGTGGCTCTCATCCACCATGCTAGGCTACTCTCTTCCTGATATGAAAGTTTCCACGCTCCCTCTGATCATCTGCTCCTGAGATTTTGTTTGGTGAGATGTATCCTGAACCCGGGCTTTGTATTGTGATGTTCTGTTTTCAATCCATTAAACAGCATCGTAGAAGATAGACATTAAACATCATTGTAAAATTTATAATCCTTCAAGGCATTCAATCCTTTTATTTCCCCTTTCATATAATTAATATAAGAAATAAAAGTATTAAGATTAGCATCTAACTACTGTGTTTGAGAAACTTCTTCGGTGCCTAACTAACATATTCATCAATTCATGGTTTACTAAATTACAAATAAAGTTCAAAACTTGATAGGCTTTTTTGTTTTCCTTTCGCATGTGTGTTTTTTTGTGCTATTTCTGTAGATATCATCATCAGGTTTTGTCAGGTTCATGCAGTACGAGTCACCAGATGTCCAGATCGATCCAAAGAACTGCATGCTCTTCTGCCAGCATGCATGCATAGCCACGAGGAGTTCGTGTCTGCGTTGTGTGGCAGTGTGTGAGACCCTCAACGCCACACGTGTAGCACGTTGTACGAATGGCTGGTTCCATTTTGCAGTTTTGCTGACTGCACGTTGCATGCATTGAGAAGTTCGTCCTTGTATATAAAAACAGTGCACTCAAAAGGTATCTGTATATATAATTTTATTGATTACGTCTATTATTATGTACCTTTTACAGTTTACTTATCAAGTTGACATGCATAAAGTGTAACACATGAGGTGCACAACTATATTCTTTATAAATGTATAATCCCTCTAGTTTTAACGTATTGATGCTCATTAGTGTTTTTTAAAACTTGCCCTTTAAAAAGTTTAATTTTAAACTGATCAACACTAATATTTTATTAAGATTGGAGGAAGTATATGTAAAAAGGATGGACATGGTTTTTTGAATGACACTTTTCATGACAAACCTACTATCCTGATTTTCATATGCCAATCCTTACTAAAAATTTAATGTATACCCTTAGTAACTGAAATTTCATACGCTTGAAGTGGCTTTCCTCTGTTATAAATATAATGTGCATTAGTGACCAAAATTTCGTATGCGTCGAGTGCCTGTCCTCTTTATTATTGCAGAGCCAGAGGACAGAGCTATGAGGGTAAGAGCAAGCCGATTGTTGGAGAGTTAACCAGATAAATGAAACGTTTGTTGTGCGTTTGAGGGGAATTTGATGGACTTCGTCAAAGAAAAAGAGAATTTGAAGTGAAGAATGTTCCTCTTCGTCCTCGTTGTCATCGTACGGGTTCCTGTACCATGTTGTTGTCGACCCCCTAAGGACGTCCCCACGGTGGGGTTGACGCGCTCACCATGCACCAAACCACTCAAAGGGCGAGGTGCATTTATCATTGCTTGCAAGGTTGTGCGCAACACTGGCGCGAACAGGATGCATAACGGGCCCATGGTGTGGTGTCCATAGCCATTGCTTTACGAATGTGGGGAGTTGGAGGATCGGAGAGCCTGCTCTAAAAAAGGGAAAAGTGGCCAAGGAGGAGCTTGTCAGTGAAAAACGACAAAAACCTTTTTCTATCGTCATTCAATATAATGTCTGATGTCGTGATCTCATCATTATTGTGAATTCCGCCACAAGTATTTATAATACTATAATGAACGCAACATATTAAGCGTCATCGATCAATAGATGTTTCTCTCAAATTCTAATACATATACACCACCTCAATTATTTGATATATCAGACGTAACATGATAGCTTCATTTGGGTCATTGATGTTGTATCATGTCCATTAGTAATCGAGACCGAAGCTTTACATTTTCCCAAGCCCTTCCATTATTTGAGTGCAACAAACTAGCTGAGAAATTGAGGTCCATTAATCAAGACACCTACACTGTATTTGTCTTCATTAATTGCCTTCTAATATGCAACAAGCACATGACGTGATTAATGGTAGGGTACTAATCCTCGAGCAACCAATCAGTCATTCGGAAACTCCTCTTCGATTTCAAACATTTATACATTGCTTCATATAGATTCATCCTCTCATGAACTGTCCGCTGTGATTATAATGCATGACACTAATCCTATAGCAAGCACTTGGCAATTCTATTCAGAAATTCTATTTAGTTTCACATCTTAACTTTTCCTCTCCTCCCCATGAGCTGAACTATCTTCTCCAATTCTCTATAAGTCTACAATTTAATCATATTTAGAGCTATGTATGGTACCAAATTCAATCATATTTAGAGTTATGTATGGTACCAAAATTTATTATTAACCTTTTTTATTTCCTACCTTCTTTCTACTATCTATGTTGTAAGGGAATAAGCCTATAGAGATAAGAATTGAAGCTAAGATAAGTCTTCTATCATTTTGAGATAATTGTTTTGTTTCACCATCTATGAATCATAAGGAAAGTAGAATTCATTTTTATTTATATACATTATATTGTATAACTTTTATGTACAATTTTCTGATATTGCAACTCATACAACTATTTATAAAAATTTATTTAATATCATTTATATAATTCCGTCTGAAGTATCACCTAATTTCTTACATATTCATGTCATGTGCTTGTTTTCTTACGTTGTTACCCAGTACTCTATGTTGTGATATGTAAATACATCCAGCAAGAGATATATGTACCATGAGCATCTGAAAAGACACTTGACAATGAAAATAATTAAAATAATATTTATTTGAAGGAAAATGCATTGTTTCTAAAATGTTGCGCTGCGAAGTACATTGCTCATAATTCAATAATGAATTCTGATATTGCGGAAGTATGAAATAAAAACACAAAATGTAATAACGGGCACCGTCACAAAACAATAACAATAACTAAATTTTTTACTCCTAAGAAACACATTAAATTTGATGAAATACACAAGGCTCAACTTATAGGACAACATCACCACTGTCTAGAAAAATCATAACATCCTACATTCAAAATGTAATTCTCACACAATATAGTGAGATACATGTCATAATGATGAAGCAATTCTATTGTTTGTGAATACATATTGTTGACTATCAAAATTGGTACTCTATAGAAATTGGAACTTCTGATTTGCTAGATCGAAACCTCCAGTTTTAGTATACTTATTAACATCTTTATAATTATAATCTAATTGAATGTGCTAAAGTTAAAGATTTCACAAGTTTGGTGTGTCTACAGACATAGTTTGTATGTGTTGTGACTATTTTTCCTAAGCAATTAGTTGAATTTGAGTAAAGATGCAATACGTAAATGGTTGAAAAGAGCCAGAATATGAATCCTTCCTCATGATGATTAAAATAAAATGGATATATGGAGCGATGGATGGGTGAAGGTAGTAGCTGGTGATGATAAGGCTAGGGACACGTGGCTGTGCATGAAGGATACGGTGTCACATCACAACAGCCGCTAACTATAGAATTTGTCACTTGGTATAGCCTTTGAGTATACAATTTTTCTTACCATCTAAACGAGTAAATGCATCCACAATTTTTGGATAACCTTCCCTTTACTTGTACCTCACCTACTGACAGAAGAGGTAAACACATACTGTATTTTTATTCAGATAACAAAGGTTGTGAGATCTATCTTACTCCTCCGTTGTTATATTTTTGATGTTCGGATAGCGATTCGCAAGTCATTGTTAGATCGAAGGAGTACTTTTAGAGGTTTTTGGAACCAGACCATAGCTAAAATCGAGGGACTGAAGTCTGAACGTCAGCCCTTGTGTAGTGTCCACAGTGCGAAGTGGAGTACGTATAAATGACCAAAAAACCCATGCTCTATCTTAACTAATTGCAATTTCCACAAGACAAAACCGCACATCACCATCGCCAAGGTTAGACCCACTTTATTAGGAAAGTTGGTATTGATTTGATATAGCTCAAGAACAGCATGAGTCGCTGTGTTAAGCGCTCTAAACGGCATGCATGACGTAACGAAATAAAAAATTAAGTTGATGTATTATCTCCATTCGTGAAATGCTATGTTTTGGACCAGCAAAAAAAAGTGAAGTAAAATCTAACTAATGAGCATTTGTCGGAACGTCGTGATTTTGCTTTTTGTTTTTTTTTTTTAAAAAAATAGAGGTTGTACGTGCATATATTAGTAAATGTCATCGTTGAGGCGTGAAACGGACCTTGCTGGCCTCGCACGGAAGCATGAAGTGTGCCGAAACTCCCATATTTCACACATGCTCCAGGCATGGAATTAACCTGTAGGGACTCTGATATTGGTAACTAATTAATTGTTACGTTCCCTTTGTGACCAAGATTAAGTCCAGCAAAACACTCTCTATATATATTTACCTCTTACTACTGCCCAGTGCAGTCCTCAGCAAGCAGCACGATCTTGCTCTTGGTGTACCTTCATCGTTGAGTTCTCGGGAAAGCATCAATCGCAGCTAGATTTTCCGCCCCCCGGCCGGCTACTCACATGGAGTCTCAAGAAGTCGTCGGCGATTTCCATGTCATCAGTGACGCCAAGCCTGTGGTCGCCGCTGCCTGTGTCCCGCGGAGTCGGAGGACCATGACCAGGCAGCATGGCTCCGGGGACCGGGAGCTGATGGCGACGGCGAGCCCACCACGCAGATCTTGCAAGGCGGAGGCCCTCCGCACGCGCGCACCAGAGGACCAAGGGGGTGGAAGCGCCAGCGCTGTCCTGCTGTCGATGAGACTGAACGAGGAGCGCGCAGGTCTGCATTACATGTCATATGTTGTGTAAGGGCGGCTCTGCTTGGCTGACAGGCCCAGGATTTTGAGCCGTCTACCATATAATGCCTCTAACTTTAGTTGCATGAAGATTTAGGACAAAGAGTTTACACTCATTCTAGTGTAAAATTCTTTTCCTAAACATAAATAAAATGGAGGAGTGTTAGCTTTTCATGTGGTGTATGCATGTTCCATACATAAATATGCCTAAGAGTAAGAAATTTACTTGTACTCTACTCTTATCACATTGTAAACGTTACTGCTAGAGTTTCCACTTGCATATTTGAATTGGTTACACAAAAATGGTAAATGATGGAAAAAAAGGTCCGTATCAAATTTGGGACCACAGGAACGCTTGGGCTTTGAAATCACACAGAGAAAAAACTCATACTTTATTTGGGTTTCAAAAATTGGTCAATATTTTTATTTAAATTGATCGGGGAGAATAAAAGTACCTCAAAAGCAGAGAAACCAATCTAACTAAACCAATGAATAATTACTTCGCTTATAGGGGTTGTTTGGGTCTCAGGAATGAAATAAATTTATATGAATCATAATTGGTTTATATATAATTGAGTCACTTGAAAGCTCATTTATTGCCATTATTTCTTGTTTGACTGCACATATAACTAAATTTTTAGGCGTTTAGAGGTACAAACATGTCATAGAGTTTATTTTATTAAATGTGTTGAACTCATGTATAATGTAAAAGTACATCATAAAAGTTTTAGAGTATCATCTTTATTCCTATAAGAGTCTGTGTCTCAACTTTATCTCTACATTTGCAAGCTAGATGTGAAAAATGTTGGATTTCTAGGAGGTGGTTGAATGTGGAGAGGAAAGGGGATCGTGGAATCGATCCTCTCCATGCTCAATTGAAGTAAGCGGTCCTGATCTAGCTTCTGCGTGGCTTCTCTCCGTCATCTAAACAAACTGGCAATCACAACGGGCACCCTCTCTCTTTTCCTCCCAGCAGCTTTGAGTCCACGAATTTGTTGTTACAATAGTGCAGTCCTGCGACAGATCTTGTTACAGCTCAACTCGATTAGACTATTGATTTGGTGGATTGATTCATCCTTGTGATGTTGCTCTGGAATTAGTACTTGACTTCTCTTCTGAGTCCGTGTGCAGGTATTTGGCCAATATCTGCATTTGTTTGGTGTTTCTATGTTGCAATTATTTTATTTCTTAAGGTCGGACTCATCACGGACGGCGAGAGAGTGGTCATGTATCTCCTGGAGCACGTGTCGAGATCCTATAGTAACACTGAGGCGTAATTGTTCTCTGGGACAGCGACTTGTCGCGCACTACTAGAAAAATAGGCTGTTCCAACGATGCATTTTGTTGTAATATGGCCAAATTTGTGGCAGACCCAAAAGCAATGAAATCATTTTCGTTGGAAGTCGCCGCAAGTAGTAGCATGGTAATAAGTGTTTCGTTGTAATAGCTAAGTGTTATTGCCACGAAATAAAATGTTGCTATCATCAGTTATGGCAACGATCTATATTCTGCCAATAGTTTGTATGGCGTTGTAAAAATAATTATCCGAACACTATTTAATAGCAATAAAACTCTGGAAAATTATGAAATAAAAGTATTGCACACTCGTTTTGCTTTAAATGGGAATCAAACTGTAAACCTCCCTTTTACCGTGAAAGAATGTTTTACCACTAGGCTAGTGTTATTATTTAAACATAGAGTGAAAATAATTGTCTTTATTATCTCTCACAATGTGAAAAACGTCTGTAGATATCGTGGCAATACAGTTCATAAATTACAGCGATAGTTTGCTTGTGGGTATAACATTTTTATATTGCAACCATTTTTTCATGAAAATACAACACAAGATTGGGATGCAATAGAAAATATATATTGCCACCACAAAACGAATTGTGGTAATAGCATTTATGTATTGCCACAAAGAAAGTGATGGTAATACAACAAAATTATTATTCATTACAATATAACAGATTTATTGCTATGACACCAAATCTGTGGTAGTATTGTTATAAAATTGCAATCATTTTATTAATGGTAGTCAGAACACCCACCATTTGCGATCAAATGAAATGATATCGCAACAAAATATATTTGTGGTGATACAATCCATATATTACAACTATTTATGCAAATTATGGCAATAGCACCTACTCCTCCAGTCCACTCCGCATCATCAAGAGTGAGGCGCCCAGAAGCCCAGAGTCATTAATATATAAGACCGACCCATATGTCAGTAACTGCAGAGGATCCACCGACAATGAGTCCGCTCGGCAGTCGGCACTACAGTTGCTTGCTATGCTGTCCTACGAATCGATTTATGCCAATAGAAACTACGATTTCCCCTGCGAGAGGCTCGCTTAATTTCCACCTCCTCAAGTTTGATTTGAGCAGGAGCAGGAGCACCACTGCTGAACTTCAATTCGAGCTGTCTGTGCTTCGTTCGTTCTCTATCGTTCGACAAACTATAAAAACTTAAATAAACAAACAGAGGATGTAAAGCTCAAGTATGGTCTCATCTCTAGAATGGCCGGAAGGAAGGACGTCTGGAACACCGTAATCACAAATTTATTTTAAGCACCTGTGTCGCGCTCCCAAACTTACACAAATGATTGCTCGGAATCAGATCGTTCACCCGTCCATGTGGTCGACGACGAACCGCCGGACGAGCCGTAGGACCTCGTCGGCTTTCTCCGACCCCGGGTCGTGGAGGAAGAAGACGTGCTGTTCCCCCGCGATCTCCACGTACTCCACTTCCTTGCCCCACTCCTTCATCCGCGCCGCGTACTGTGCGTTCCGGTCGCGGATGTTGTCGCGGCCCGCGGCGACCACGAGCACGGGCGGCATCGCCACGGCGTTCAGCGGCGGCGCCTCGGGCCCGGCCGGGTTGATCGCCGGGTGGTCCCTGGTCGCGCCTTCTGGCAGGGCGAGCCGGAGGTACCTGTCGGCCAGCTCGGTGGTGAGGAAGGAGCCGGGCGGGCAGTCCAGCTCCGACCGCGTCCGGGCCTCGCCGGCCATGGCCGGCATCAGCAGCACGCACCCGCGGAGCCCCGCGGCGCCGCCGAGCTCGACCGCCGCGTGGTGCGCGACGTTCCCGCCTGCGGAGTCGCCGGCGACGAAGACGCGGGCGAAGTCGGCGGTGCCGGCGAGCCAGGGGTCGCCGTCGGCGCGGTCGCGGAGGAGCCACGCCACGGCCCGGACGCCGTCCTCCTGCGCCGCCGGGAGCCGGTGCTCCGGCGCGAGGCGGTAGTCGAAGGAGGCCACGACGGCGGGGAGTTCCGCGGCGAGGCGGAGGCACCAGGCGTGGAAGTAGCCCCACCGGCAGGACCCGATGCAGAAGCCGCCGCCGTGGAAGTAGGCCACCACGGGGAACCGCGCGGCGCTGCTGGCCGCGCCGAGGCTGCGCGACGGCCGGTACAGCCGCGCGCCCAGGCCGTGGGCTGACTCGTAGACCACGTCCTTCCACTCCACGCCGCCGGCGTCGCCCTCCTGGACCTGCACCGGGGACGCCGGCTCCGCGTCGCTCCGCCGCACCGTGCCGTCGCTCAGCACCTGCAGCACGCCGCGGCAGTCCTCCACCACGTGCGGCTCTGGCGACGGCGACGACGACATGGTTGACTACTCCCAAGCACTTTGAGCTGTACAGATCGGACTCTGCGAGTGGTCCTCTGTTCTGATGCGCGTGCGAACTGTGTGGAGGAGATGAGACGAAGAAGCCACGCGTGCTTGGGCAGTCGACCTTAGACCATAACGTGTCCCACGTGCGTGTCACTTTGTTATCCTTCCTGATTACTCGCTCTGTCTAAAAATATAAGTATTTGTTAATTTTTAAACGTTGTGTTTGATCATTTATCTTATTTAAAAAATTTATAAAAATATTAATAATTTTATTATTATATGTTTTAGCATGAGAAAAACTATAAATATGATATCTTAATTTTTATATTTTGAGCAAAATTTGAATACGACGAAGAGCCAAAAACAACGTTTAAAAAACAACAAATGCTTATATTTTTGAACGGAGGAAGTAAGATACTGCACGTTTTCATAAAAAGATTAATATTCGCATACATCATTTTTGTGGGCTCTTTCAGTAAATCACTTTCTGAGATTCCTAACTTTGTCTATAAAAAAATTGAGATTCCCATTACTACAGATATTTATGTCAATCCACCTCTTCTCCCATTGTGCTTTATTGCAAAAACTATTGCAGGTGATTTCACATTTTTAGTGCTATAGAATTGGGAATTTCTTTTATAGGACACATAAAAAAAGTGAATTGATCTATAGAATACTATAAAATTTAGTTTTGTCCCGTGGACTCTATAAACATAGGATATTTATCTACAGCACGATAAAAAATAGATTATTGTTACATTTTATCTTAATTATAACTTAAAATTTGACATAAACATACAACTTTGTATTTCCATGCCTGTGACCTTTTATTAGATTTTCATCTTATTATTTGTGTAGTTTGATTTTAAACATAAGTATTAGTATTTTGAAATTTATGAAAAAAAGAAAATAAAATATGTAGCGCACCCAACATTGCATCTTTGTGCCAAATTTAAAATTGTAATGCATTTCATATGTTATTATAAAAAATATTTAAAATAATTAGTTTTTATGTTAGAATGTCTCGTGGATAAATATCATAATTTCTTAGCGTTTACAAAATAATATCGAACTTTTGTGGCGTCATACAAACCAATCCAAATTTTTTAGTGTCGTCCAAACAAAAATCCAAAAAATGAATGCAAATTGTCTAAGTGTGGTCGGTCAAACAAAATATCCAAATATGAAAACGTATCCAAATATCAACTTTTAAATTCTCCATTTACAACTTGTGGAACTTTATCAACTTCTAGCAATTAATGACACGAAACAAAACAAACATTTGAAAACTGAGTGTCATTGACATGCCACTTCTGACTATTTGTCCATGGACTTGAAACCGAGACATTCTGTCTCTGTCTCAAAATACTTAATCTAAAATGTTTTGGCTCCTCTTTCGGAAAAAAAAGATGTTTGGCTCTTTTGAAGTCATGATTTTAAACTTTCATTTATTCAAAGACTAAACATCTAGTGGCCAGTTTACTCCGTATATTTTATTATTTCTTAGTTCGTGGGAGTATATTTTAGAGAGCTTTGGAAAACATCCTCGTGGCACGTGACGCGCACCGATATGACGTTGCATCGGTGCTTGAGCCTGAAGCATGATCCACACACAGACCCTGAAACGTGGGGCCACACAGTTGTTGCAATTTTCACCACAAAGGATAATACTACTATTACTAATAGCCACACAGGATGAAATGCAGGACGGTAGTAGTACCATGCAAGCGATGGCGTGGATCCTACGACCGAGGAATACGACGGATCCCCTCTGCCGATCGATACCTTCGTTGTGTGCTTCGTCAGCTCTTGTCCACATGTATTGCGTTTTCCTACGTAGTGCGTTTGGTTGCTGTCAGCTCTGAGATATTTCAAGGCGGGCGCGTGAGTCCTGTCAGTGCGTGCGCACTGTCACTGTGAGCCCAGCAACCTCGTTCGTCCCCCCTGGCATCCTCAACCTCTGAGGCGCCCAGGTCCTCCCCGACCGCGATCCGTGAAGAACAGGGAGCAAGAAGAAGAAAGCCATGGAGCAAGGTGGCCAGGCGGTCCTTGGCTGGGCGGCGAGGGACGCCACCGGCGTCCTCTCCCCTTTCAGCTTCTCGACAAGGTCTGACCGTGCATCCCTTCCTCCGTTATCCAAATTTGTAGAGTTCAGGGTGGTGCTCTTATTACATCGTCGTCCTCTTACGCCATGGCGATAACAGTAAAAGATTTTATCCCAAACGAATTGCAGAGTTCAGGGAGACGGCGACGTCATCATCAAGGTTCTCTACTGCGGGATCTGCCATACTGATCTCCATTTCGTCAAGAACGACTGGGGCATGACCATCTACCCTGTCGTTCCCGGGTAAATCCTTCGATTCTTACTACTTACCGCATGCTAGCAAACGGTAGTGCACTGAAATCGTGGCCGGGCAAGACCAAAATGACGGGATGTTCATTTCAACTGCGGTACGCAGACATGAGATCGTGGGCGTCGTGGCCAGCGTCGGCGCCGGCGTGAAGAAGTTCGCGGCCGGCGACAAGGTGGGCGTGGGGTACTACGTCGACTCGTGCCGTTCCTGCGAGTGGTGCTGCAACGGGCACGAGAACTACTGCACCGGGCTCGTCGCCACCACCAACGGCGTGGACCACCGGCACGGCGGCGCGGTCACGCGCGGCGGGTTCTCGGACACCATGGTCGTCGACGCGAGCTACGTCGTCCGCATCCCGGACGGGCTCCCGCTGGACCGCGCCGCGCCGCTGCTCTGCGCGGGCGTGACCGTGTACGGCCCGATGGTGCGGCACGGCCTGACACGGCCCGGCGCCAGCCTCGGCGTCGTGGGGCTCGGCGGGCTCGGCCACGTCGCCGTGAAGTTCGGCAAGGCGTTCGGGATGAAGGTCACCGTCGTCAGCACGTCGCCGGGCAAGCGGCAGGAGGCGATCGAGCGGCTCGGCGCCGACGAGTTCCTCGTCAGCCGCGACGCCGCGCAGATGGAGGCCGCGGCGAGCACCATGGACGGCGTCATCGACACGGTGTCCGCGTGGCACCCGATCGCGCCGCTGCTACAGCTGCTCAGACCGATGGGGAAGATGGTGGTCGTCGGCGGGCCCAGCGAGCCGCTGGAGCTGCCGGTCACCGCCATCGTGCCCGGCGGGAAGGGCGTCTTCGGCAGCCTCGTCGGCAGCGCCGCCGAGTGCCAGGCCATGCTCGACTTCGCGGCACTGCACGGCGTCGGCGCCGAGGTCGAGGTCGTCAAGATGGACTACGTCAACACCGCGCTCGAGCGGCTCGAGAGGAACGACGTGCGCTACCGCTTCGTCATCGACGTCGCCGGCAGCAGCCTCGGCGGCCCTGCCGGCGCCTAGGCCGCTGGCTGGCAGGCAGTTGCGCCTGTGCACTCTCTGAACGAAACGCGTGCAGATTCGAGTTACTAGTACTAGCTGCCGAATGTAGTTCATGTGTGTTTGCGTTGTCAGTTCACGGACCGTTTGGCTTCATGCATGTCCACGGGCAAATAATAAGATCCAGTTTAGTTCGACGAAACCCCATCTCTGTACTGTCGCTTTGTATTTTGGTCGGTGAAACGAGGGCTCCGTGTCTGTCAGAGGAGCGGGAGTGAACGGGATGTATGCCAAACAGCCCCTCCGAACTGACTTGTATGTCACTCTTTGTTTTTAAAATGTTTCTTTTGTTTTTTCTACGATTCATTTCTACAAGGTGATTTACTTTCACAAGTTATTAGTTGGAGAATCTAGAAGATAGTATTTGGATACATTTTCATGTTTGGATAATTTTCATTTGACCGAATTTATTATATGGATAGAACGTTCCTATATTTAGATATTTTTATTTTCACCAACTATACTTAATAAGTTATATCAATAAAACAAAAGAAATCACTTTCGTATCTATAAACTAGTGCATGCTATCACAACAAAATAAAATTGATCATCGCAAAAAAAAAAAAAAATTGAGGAGGAGGATTCACGTTCGAAATCTATACTTAGACACAACCCACTATAAGGAATTCTCTGCAACCACTTTAAGCCACATTACCCTTTTTCATTAACACCGTTGATGCATCCATCCTGCTGTCATCTAATCGCTTAATGTCCCTACAAAAATTAGATGTTTTGGTCTGGCTCATGACATAGACACCAAAGAAGTAATGACATTAATTTCATTAATCTTCCATCAACCACACAATTGAAACCGCTATCATTATTGGAGAAATCAAGTGTGTGCCTCTCCCTCTCCCTCTCCATCCTGTGCAGATGACCAATTAATAGATATTGCCACGTATAGGTAACATATCTCTCTTTCTCATTTTTATATTTCAATTGCCTTGGCCCAACCTCTCATCAAATAATACTCATAATATGTAATTGTACAATATATTTTTCTTGAACCATCCATGCTATAATTGCTTTTGTTTGTCTTCTTATTACTTTCCACAGATAATGTTTTGGAGTTTTAAAATATCTATAATTCCGTTGTGTTCTCCTAATGGTAAAGAAAGTAAAGCTCTCCTGTTAGGTCCATTGTATCATATACTATTGATTTTGTAGAATATAGATAGGGGGATCTTGCATACATTTTGACGTCCATTATAATATGTTGTATTTATTACAACATATTTCTTAGTTTGACTTAAGCTAATGATAAGTCTATTTCTTATTTATTCACCTAATGCTCAATCGGAAACATTCTAGAATGCAACAACGCGCTGGGAATTCATCTAATAATCTCACTGTTTTTATTAAACTGGTAGGAATCTAACAAAGTGATTTATGCCATTATTAACTTTTTTTTGTTTATGGAAACGTGTATCTGACGCAGGAAGACAAGTCGATGCTCAAGCACGCGTGTCTGCAACGGCTCCTCAGTTCGTTTTCATTTTCATTTCCAGCTAGCTGTCCAGCTTCTTCGTCTCGTCTCCTCTTCTCCCTTCGCCACACACACAGTGCTCCACGCACGCATAAGAGAGGAACCACCACTCGCAGAAGCCGATCCGTACAGGTCAAGTGCTTGACAGCCAAACCATGTCGTCGTCGTCGCCGGAGGCGGAGCCGCACGTGGTGGAGGACTGCCGCGGCGTGCTGCAGGTGCTGAGCGACGGCACGGTGCGGCGAAGCGACGCGGAGCCGACGTTCCCGGTGCACGTCCAGGAGGGCGACGCAGGCGGCGTGGAGTGGAAGGACGTGGTCTACAAGCCGGCCCACTTCCTCGGCGCGCGGCTGTACCGGCCGCGCAGCCTGCGCGGCGCGGCCAACAGCGCGCGGTTCCCGGTCGTGGCATACTTCCACGGCGGCGGCTTCTGCATCGGGTCCTGCCGCTGGCGCATCTTCCACGACTGGTGCCTCCGCCTCGCCGCGGAGCTCCCAGCCCTCGTGGCATCCTTCGACTACCGCCTCGCGCCGGAGCACCGGCTCCCCGCGGCGCAGGAGGACGGCGTCCGGGCCCTAGCGTGGCTGCGCGACAACGGCGCCAGCGACCCCTGGCTCGCCGGCGTGGCAGACGTCTCCTGCGTCTTCGTCGCCGGCGATTCAGCCGGCGGGAACGTCGCGCACCACGCGGCTGTCGAGCTCGGCGGCGCGGGGCTCCGCGGGTGCGTGCTGCTGATGCCGGCCATGGCCGGCGAGGCCCGTACAAGCTCGGAGCTCGACTGCTCGCCCGGCTCCTTCCTCACAACCGAGCTGGCGGACAGGTACCTCCGCCTTGCCCTGCCGGAAGGTGCGACCAGGGACCACCCGGCGATCAACCCGGTGGGGCCCGAGGCGCCGGCTCTGAGCGCCGCGGCAATGTGCCCCGTGCTCGTGGTCGCCGCGGGGCGCGACATCCTGCGGGACCGGAACGCGCAGTACGCGGCGCGGATGAAGGAGTGGGGCAAGGAAATAGAGTACGTGGAATTCGCCGGGGAGCAGCACGTCTTCTTCCTCCTCGACCCGCACTCGGACAGCGCCGACGAGGTGCTTCGGCTCGTCCGGAGGTTCATCGTCGACCACATGGATGGCTAAAACTCTGTTTCAGAGCAATCGTTGTGTTTGTGAGTGCGACGCAGGTGACTCTTGGCTTCAAATAAATTTGTGATTAGGATAGGTACCTGCATTTGCTGCCACTTGAGCTACCCCAGCTTATAGTTTTTCTATAGTAATAACCGCTATTTATTGGCCGGCAACGTCGAGGACAAAACGCTATCGCACGATACCGCATGTCCCGCGCCGCGCGGTCATGCGCCGCCATGCCGCGCGTTGACGCCGTTGCCGGTGAGGACAAGCCCGGCGCAATAGTTCTCGTGCCCGCCTGGTTCCGCACCACACGCAGGAGTGGCACAATCTCAATGTCTGGTAGTAGAATTTGAAGGTGACGTCATCGTCTCCCTGAACTCTGAAATTAGTTTGTGATAAAATCTATGGCGCCCCTAGTCCTGGGTGTCACAGAACAGGACCGTCGTGCTTAGGGTCAGGCATGACGGGCCGCTATCGGGCTGTGCCAGGCCTAAGTACGGTCCAAGTTCTCTATTTTTTTCTTCGTTTGAGCTGAAAGAGTGAACTACGCTTACAAAAGGGGAATATTTAATGAGGTTATGACATATTGAGATAAATGAACATCATTTGTATCTTTCAAAAAAATCTATACAAATTTTTTATGCGTAGAGATATATATTTTATGGATCCACACAAATGTCACATCCCATTTTGGAATATGAATCATTTTTCAACAACAAATCTCAAATTCTCATATTTAACGTGATTTTATTTAAAATTTAACTTTAAAATGGTTTAATTTTTTAATAGTTATTACTTAATTTAAATTAAGATATTATGAAATATGCTTTGTTCAAAAGACGTAATTAGTTCAATTAAAAGGGTTTCAAAATAAATTTAATTTGCTATGAAAATCTAAAAAGAAAGCATAAAGCAAATTTGAATTTGTTACGAAATACAATCTTTTTTATATGAAAAACTTGACAATGTATTAATATCCTCTTTGAATGACCATAACGATAAATCGTCACGGCGAGCCACATAATGACACGAGGTGTGATGCTTCAATTCGCATTTCTCACATATGTATCTCGATCCAATATCAACCATATCCATTGTGACACCCAAATCTAGGACTTAATAGGATTAATAGGATACTCATATCAACAAGTTGCAACTTCTTTTCCGGTAACCTAGCTCCGACAAACTCCGAGGTTAAGCGTGTTTGGCCTGGAGCAATTTTAGGATGGGTGACCGACCGGAAAGATATTCCCGGGTGCGCAGAAAGACTTGTGTTGGTCTGCGAGGCCAGCCTACGTCCTATAAAAAGCTACCTGATGTAAGCGGGCCCGGCGGGGACTTGGGATTGACCGACGGGGACGTCGGTCTCTTAAGGGAGTGAATATGTGACACCCCGATCCAGGGCTTAATAGGTTTAATAGGATACTTAATCAATAAGTTGCAACTTTTTTTCCGGTAGCCTAGCTCCGAAAAACTCCGAGGTTAAGCGTGCTTGGCCTGGAGCAATTATCCATCCCACCAACCATGAATGTGCAAAATGAAAGATCTTTATCAAATATCTAGATTTAGCCTTACTTTATCAGATTTTTCCTCCCAAAATACATCTCTCTATATTTCCGGCACCACTTCCACCTCCCCTATAAATAACAGGGGTCTCCCAACGTCCTCCCCTACCCCTTAAACCCCAACCACGCCGCCAGCAAAGGGTGCTCTCAGATAATCAAGGATGACACCAGCAATGCGTTTCCCTCATCAGCTGCCGCTGCAGGACCTTTAGATGCAACCGCTCGATCTCCTTTTCAGGTGAAGTTCTGAGAAAATATCTTGTCCCAATCGTGTCCAATATATCACTGCACCTTTTGGTACAATTCCATGTTCATACCTGCTGCCCATTGGCGGGAACGCGCACATCATTATCGTAATGTCTCTGAAGGACAGAAAACCGTGTCTTGTATGTTTATCGCGCTTTTTTTGTTACATTCGAGAACACTCGATCAGACTACCCATGTCTTTAACCATGCATTTGCAATCTCAATGCAGTGCTCACCTTGTTTCACACAATAATTAAGGATGTCGATGTTGCACACCTTGGTCATTGTCATCATCCTATCTACACCGTTGTCGCAATGCTGACTGCTCCTTGCTCTTTGAAAAACTATTTGGTGAGCCCTTCTTATCAACAACATATATTACTCTCGATGATCATTATCGTTGTATGGTAAATGTTAGGTTTGTTTGATTGTTTGTTTATCGGTAGCATATGTGAATAAGTACACAAGATTTGTAACGATGGACTTCTGGAACAGCAGTTATGATCACTGAGTAGAAACAATTATTGAGGCAAGTGTGCTTGATCATCTTGTACCTATTCTTTCTTATTCTATAAATTGATTGCATGCTTGAGTCAATATACGGGAACTATTATGATAGGGTTTACTAGAATTGATTGATTATTCCTTGTCGCCTGATACTGGGGTGTGATTTGGGTAGATCTTGCTTAGTTGCTGTGTTAATTGAGAAGGACTTAAGAAGTATGATAATTATTGTCAGTGCATATGTATGGTTGACTGCTAAATGAGGATATGGTGATGATGATGATGGCGATGTGGGTATAGAGGGCCTGAGCAAACGGGAACGGTGGTGCATGTCGATGGCACATGTTGGGTTTGTTAGATTGTTTGCTCGGGGCCAAATAGTAAAATTAGAAAGCGGCCACCCAGGATAACAGTGCCACCACAAGACTGAAAATGAGATAAGCTTAGCTGATTAATTAGGTGTTCTTACAGTCTCGTGCAAACCAAATGGCGTAACGGGAATAGTAGCTAGTGAGCTATCTTTGGATCCGAACGACGCAAGAGGGGTCCTTGGTAAAGAACAGGTACCGAAGGTTCGTTCTATGGACAGCTACCCACGGTGGCACGTTAGTGAGCAGGCACCGGAAGGTAGTCCTGGGACAGGTACCGGAGGTTCGTTCTATGGACAGGTACCCACGGTCGCACGTTAGAGAGCAGGCACCGAAAGGTAGTCCTAGGACAGGTACCCGAAGGTAGTTCTTCTTCGGGGAAAACTTAGCGGGCGTGCACGTACTAGAATACCCTTCGAAAAGGCCTCATAGTGAAACCCTACCACACACCAAAAGAAGTGTAAATGTGCATCATGAACACGGAATACAAGGATATTCACGACTTGTGGGTAAAGTGGTATTCACAACTATCATGACAGCCGTGCTCACGGTTATGAGTGGGCTGGATCCTCACCTAAATGGTTGGATGGTTTGAAAGGTTGGGATGGACTGGAATAATTTGAACTCATAGTTTGGGTTGAATTTGGGCTGATTGCTTCATCTAGTAATTAGAGTGCTAATTAATAAACTCCACCACTAATTGCTGCACACTGCTCATTAACCTGTCTTGCATGTCATATTTTCTCACTTGAGAAGTACGATAAGTATTCACCCTTTCTTTTCCCCCATCATTGCATATCTACAGGAGGAGAATGAGTTTTCGTTCCAAATGGAGCAACTGATCACTAGGCGTGTTGTTCCCCGGTTGATTGCCTGTGCAATGGGCACTTTCGCTTCGTTTAGTTATTTAGATCTTCAGTTTTTATTTTATTATAATAGACTATTTGTTGTGTTACTCTGTGAACGCTCTAATAATTTGGATATGTATATATTTTGAGATTCATGATGACGTCACGGTTTGTGTGTAACTTGTCCTGGGCACAAACACAGAAGTTTAGTTTAATTCTTAAAAACTAGGCGTGACAACAAAAAATCATTTAAAATTCATTTGTTTCAAATTACGAAAGTGAAGAGAATGTTGAGTTGAAGATCATGCAAAATTGGCCAAGACGCACAAGATAAAAGAAATCTCCCTGGAGCACATTTTCTCCAAGATTGTAGAAAAAAAATGACTCATTTAGTCTTCATATGCAAATCTATTTAAGTTTGAATATTTTAATATGAATCAAAAAACAAAATGAACTTAGGGCCCCATATACAAGTGAGTCAACATTTGACACTCGTCAACATGTAGATATATAACCATCGCACATCGGTCTCACCCTAATCCGGCCTAACCCTCCACACCCCCAGGGTTGCCGCACTCCTCTTCTATGGTGCCGCCTCCTTTCTCGCGCCGCGTCACTACAGCCGCCACTTACATCGGTGTCGCATGGGCCCTCTCCTCACACCATGCCACCTTTCGCCCGCGTCTGGGCGTCTCTTCTCTCCTCCATGCCACTGTCACTACCGCTCACATCGACATCGTGCGACCCCTCTCCTCGCGTCGCACCACCCCTCCCCTCGCCGCACCATGCCACCATCACTGCCCCTCACGTTGACATCGTGCGACCCCTCTCTCGCGCCACACCACCCCTCCCTCGTCACACCCCACTCCTAGTCGACTTCTAGAGGTTGCTGTGCCATCGCCGTGTAGTGGTCTCTGCTCCATGGCCCGTGCCATCGTGCTGAGCGCTGCTTGGGCCGTGCCGAGAAGGCCGTGCTACGTGCTGCCCACTTTTGGCCTGGTCCCTAGACTAGGCATCTCTAACCGCACAGCCGAGGACCACCTTGCTCCATCCCTTGCTTCCTGTTCTTCGGAGGACAACCTGTAGCATGTGCGCATGTGTAGAGGTTGAGGATGGAGAGGCGAACGTGGTGGTTGTCGGGCTGCAAATTGACAATGTGCACCTCACTGGAGCGCCTTGAAACGGTACCTTCTGATGAGGACCACACTGGACACCACCCAAACTTCCCTCCACACTAGACCATAATTCATCTACAACTGGATTTTGAGTCCAGTTCAGAATACATGAGCAGCACGTATTAAAAAGAACACCTAGCTAGATCGCATCCAAACTCAGATTATGACATTGTTTAGATGGTTGAGAAGATAGTAAAAATACCTTTCCAACACATCTGTTTTGATTCCTTAATTTGTCCAAAACAAGAGGACATCGAATTTTTCAGAGTGCTACAACATCGTTATTGAGGAAATGGCTTTATATCCAGTTGAGCCCACTTAGGGACGCGTCCAAAGAGTTTCCCACGACCATAGGGTCTTCATAAGTAGCAGCAGGCGCCACTTTTTAGGGTTTGGGTTTTGTTGAGATCTAGTTTTCATCGAAAAACAAACATTCTTTGTTGTACCTAATGGGTTACCTTAACTAGTACGAAGTAGGCCCCTATTTCTTTCCTAATCGACTGTGGCAATTAGTCTTTTCATTAAGATCTTGAATTATTTATCTATCTTGTGCTTTCATCCCAGTTTTCAGTTTCATACTGCCTTCTTTTATTATTCTTGTTTGTGTTTTTTGATTCACTTGCAAAGAAAGCCTTATGGACGAGGTCAATTGAGTTGTATTTGATTAATAATTAACCAGGGAGCTGTGGTGTAGAGGTTGCAGGTTTCGAATCCATTGGATTAGAAGTCGGACCTTCAATGTCGAAACTCCACCAAATCGAATGTGCCCCATTACCTATCGGAAGATCAGGCCCACGCTTCGATGACTCTCTCTTCTTAAAGTATGAGCAGTCAGTGGCCTCCTGTGGTTTTGACACTGACAACAGCGCCTCGCCCCATTTTCCATAGCCAGTCTAACATCATCTCTGATCCCCTTTGTAAGGTCAACTGTATCAGAACACTTAAAAGGATCATCAGAGTGTGAAATTTCACACTCAATTACTAAGGGCTTGTTTGGAAGTCCTGTTTTTATTTCAGTTGTAAATAGATTACACTTGTATTCTCTTGTGCCCAATAAAACCCCTGTAATACAGTGTATTTTTTACCCTTCTAAATTATTGTTTGGGTAATAGGGAGCTATTTGCTACATTCCATACAGAGCTGAAAAATTGAACATTATACTAACAACCAAGCTGTTTTCTTTTAAAATAGAAGCTTTAGTTAATGCTTTCTTTAATTATTGCCAGTCAAATTAACACGTTGAACTCATAAAAAAATTGATCAAATACATAAAGCACCACCATGCAGAGGAGCACAAGAGACAAGCAGCAGTAAGCATGTGTATTAATAGTCACACACACAACAAGTAAAGGAGATACATCATATTGTTGGCAGCACAATATCTGAAATATCACCATCAATTAGCTTTTGTAGATAGTTGTATCTGTCTAGATCAAAAAAAAAAATCAAAAACACATCAGAATAAAAAACATCACATAAACAAGCTACAACTATCTACAAAAACTAAACATCTGGACAGATCAACACATCACATCAAAATGAACAGCCTCTTGGCAGCACAATTATCTAAAATATCACCATCTTGTACCATTGCATTGATAGTCAGACAAATAAAAAGTCTGAATGCAAATGATTGAAGTCAAATGTTGAGCAGAAAAAATACTAGCAACACATAATAGACCGATATATTCTTATTGACAGAAGCAAGTAACAGTAACAACACTACATTATTGCAATAGTAACGGAATGGGATATGTCTCAAATAGAGTAGTTGATAACAAAGGCCATTTCAAGCTGATTTTATAACTGTTAACTTCTTTATTCAGCCAAGATAGAGGTGCCAAGTTTCTTAACTTCTTGCTTCAGCCATAATCCACGAAGCCTGGGTTCATAGCCAAGAAAGATCTCCCTGTTTAGTGCATCCTTAAAAACATCAGAGGCTAGGATCCTTATATCATCTGAGACATCATTGATGTCCCTCAACACTGCTAAGCATCTAGTAATTGAGTATTTATCCTCTAGAATTTGGCTATGGATCTTGGCAATGTTTTGTTCTCTTTTCATTGCAACAAACTCAGAGATTGCTTCCTCAATGCGCGGGACCGACTTTGTAGCATCAGATTTTCTC
Source organism: Oropetium thomaeum (assembly GCA_001182835.1). Classification (NCBI taxonomy): domain Eukaryota; kingdom Viridiplantae; phylum Streptophyta; class Magnoliopsida; order Poales; family Poaceae; genus Oropetium; species Oropetium thomaeum. The sequence continues at coordinate 2,933,103 of LFJQ01000005.1, read as the reverse complement.
GATCTTCCTCTACTCGAACCAGCAGCAATAGATCTTGAAGTTTCCTGCCGCTGGTCTTCAGATTGGAGGTCTTCAGATTGGTGGTCTTGATCTGGTTCAGATTGATGGTCTTGAGTGTGTTCAGTATCCAAATCTTTTCCTCCACAAGCCATTCTTTGATGGGATGTCTTTTGTAGTTTATGTTGTGGATATTCTTTGTCTCGATGTTGGTGTTCAAAATCATTTGTCAGATCATCTCTATCATATCTTTCTTGAGAATCCACTTCATCAGCACCAACTTCAATTGTTGTGTTCCATGGACATTTCTGAGAGAAGTCTAAACGGACCTTATCTCTTGTCCCAGCAGCAATGCTTCTCCCTCTAGATTTCTGCACTTTGCTAGAGGTGGAGCAATGATTTCTTTCAGCCAATTGACCTATTTCAAAACAAGTTGATGTCAAATAAATTATGTCTCTCATGAGAACATTTGAATTAGTGGCCTTTTAAAAAACATTTGCATAAATTACCATGATATAACTGATCCAGGGAGTCAAATAGTGGAAAACTCTTGTTTTCGTACTTGCTTAACCTGGAGTCCTCCTAAATTTTTGGCAACACATCAAAATGGACTTTTTTTCTGTAATGAAAACTGAAATTAAAAGGAATTCAGAATAGACCCTTACTTGTATGATTTCTTCCCAAATCGCAGAAGTGGGTTGATCATATTATTTTTCCATGATACTCCACTACACTTCAGAATAGACTTGATCGCTCTGTAATCTTTCTTGAGCTGGGTCTCTTTATCTTAAATTTGATTTTTGGTGTACTTAGCTTATGGGAACTGTTTGTTGAACTCTTTTACAATTCTGTTCCAACCCTCTCAGCACCAGCCATTTTGGCCTCGATAATGAGATAGCTTATATTCATTTAGTACATCAACAAGGCCCTTTTTATATCTTGAAAACCACTTCGCCCTTTGTTGTGGCATCAGATCTGAAATAAAACAATACACAGGTAATCATTAGAATCGTCGAAATTAGATGTTATACAACAAAAACAGTAATCAGTAGATGTGATACGATAACATTTATGCAAAAAGAGAAAATAAAGCTTCGAAGAGTCATTAATGTCATCATTACAATTTATATAAGAAAGAGGACATACAAGTCAAACTACACATATGATCCAAATAACCTTTATTACGTAATGATTTGACAACAAAACTTAACAAAATGAAAAATCCTATAAACTAGCACGCTCAACGATGTCTCCTCCTTCGTTTTCTTGCTGTTTCATAATCTGCCCACATTCTTTTTGCTATTTCATCTCTCTTGTTGTTTCCTTCATTTCTCTGATTATTTAGGGCTTCAATATCATCACTATATCTCTCGTGATCCGTAGGAAGGGGCACAAACTTATGGGGACTGATCACATCTTCTTGATTATATAACCACTCTTCATCACCATTGTGCCTTCTAATTATATTGTGTAGCACAATTGCAACTGCTGGAATTTTCACTTGAGTCTCTATGGGATAGCGTGTAGCCACTTTCAGAATAGGAAATCTCATTTTTAAGACACCAATGGCACGCTCTATATAATTCCGTAGACGGGCATGACGAAGATTAAACAATTCCTTATAGTCTCTTGGCCGACAATGATTCTGCTTTTGCTCTTTGAGATGACACTGAACTCCTCGGTAAGGAGCGAAGAAAGTTTGGAGTGTTGGCATATCCCCCATCAACTAGATAGTATTTTCCTCTAGGCACTTGAAATCCAGAGGTGATAGCAGAATCTAAAACCCCAGCATCAGAAGCTGAGCCTTCCCAACCAGTAGAAACAAACACAAAATTCAGATCAAAATCACAAGCAAGCATCACGTTTGAGAGAGAGATCCTTTTCTATTACGATATGGTGCTGCCTTGCTCTCACTTATCATGATCGGAACATGAGTTCCATCTATAGCGCCTAAACAATTCTGCAATGGGAAGGAAAAGGCTATTATTGATTCATATAGCATAGAAAATGCCATAATTTCTTAATTATATAACTATATGCTAATATCTACCTCAAAGTACGGTCCATAGAGCGGATCAGATGATATTTTCCAGTATGTCTCAATTGATGGAGGCTTCACGAAATCAGATGTCAATGGTATTGTTGCATCAAAACAAGCTCCAATGTGTCTATGTATAGTCTCTCCACTATGCTGAAACCTATCACATAATGCTGTAAAGCTAGCATTTCTTGCTAGCATGCATATGAAAATGGCCACTTGTTCCTCTACTGTAACACCTCTTGTACTGTATATAGAAGATTTTTTGAAGCAAGGTAATTTGAGAGGGTCTGAAATATGCGAGGCTCCATTCGAAGAATGCTATAGCATCTACGTGGGTGACCCTCAAGCAGTTCAGATGTGTATTCTGCTCCAGAAAGCTTTGATGTATGACAAGGAATTTTCTTTGTACTAGTAGAAACTGTATACAATGCTACCAACATCATGAACTCCTCGTCTTCCTCCTCGGAATCGGTTACAGGCATCGTGAGGTCTTTATCATTCATTTTCTGAATTTATATTAGGTTATAAATTATCAGTTACCACATAATACATAAATGGTGAAATTAATATTAAAACTTCATAACTAAATTATATTAATAAACAATGCTTTCCTTTGTGCGGTCGTAGCAGCTAGCTAGCAGCCAACAATGCTTTGCAACTAAGAGCAAACAAATCTTTGCCATGAATTAATTATAAAATTTTTCATAAACTAAGAGCCAACAAGCAGCAGATCAAGTTCATCACGCATGGCACAACCAGCAATAAACACTGCAGCGGGGCAAATTTGAGATTTTGTTTTTCTTAATCCCATGAACAGAACAGACACAGGCTGTCATGCGTCATCCACACGCGAAGCAAACAAAAATATAAGTATTCATAGTGCTAGAAAGGAGCGGATTGCATTGAAGCAAGGGGATAGACCTGCACAGAGGCGGGGTAGGAGTTCGTGCAGGTGTCACAGAGGAGCAGTAGGAGATCAAATCGCGACGGGACAGCCAGTACAGTGCCACCAGAACGAGCAGCACCGGCGTACGGGAACCCGGCGTCGCCGCGTCACCGCTTGCGCCGCTTCCTCCTCTGGGGTACAGGATACTGACTACCGCCGCCGTCCACCGAGGAGGCGAAGAGCAGGACAGGCACGCGAGCGAGACGTTTTTTTTTCTCAAATAATATTCATTTAATTATTAATTTCAATTATAGAAGTCGATTTAGAAATATTGCAGAAATAGAAGTCAGTCGGTTACCGGAGGACCGATCAGGGACCTGTCGGTTCCCGAAAAACCGATAGCCTATGTGGCGATGACGAGGCGTCGACGTAGCGTAGTAGCTGAGAAATCGGATGGAGAGATATCCGACAGGGACCTATCGGTACACTGAAGACCGACAGGTCCCCCGCCCCTAGGGTTTGTGGCCTGTTGCGGTCTGTCGGGCACGTTAAAGCCCGAAAGGGGCCTATCGGTTGTCTGATTACTGATAGGCCTATCGGCAGCAGGAAAACCGATAGACCTATCGGTAATCAGACGACCGACAGGTTCCTGTTTCGGTTATCCCATGTCGAATTATGCAATGTTCATTGAAAAAAATAATCATGCAATGTTCATTAAAATAAATATTTTTGTTTATACATTTTATGTATACGTTGTGTATATGTATTGGATAATACGATTATTTTATTATACGTTATAGTGAGAAAAATATTATTAAATTAAAAAAGTATATATGCGGAGTATTAAAATTGCAAAGATACATTACTTATTCGAAAAAGAGTGAGATACAAGTACAATATATTCCCTTGAACACTACGGTAAGTGCAGGGTATTATCGATTATTAGTAGCAGATTTAAAGCTAGTGAAAATGAGAAGACGAGGAAGGGCGCTGTTGCGGTGGAGGTTTAGTAGGTCCAGGCTTGTGATGTGGGCATTTACAATACGGGACCTCGCACCATATCATGTCATCATCGTCAGCGATGGAAATGACAAGATCTTCATTGGATGGTTCAGGAGTCGGAGCATTTAGCAGCTGGGTGAGGTCGAAGATTTTGTCTTCCAGGTAGGTGATGAAGTGCCGATACGGATAGATTGCCTCTGGATCAACCCATGCAGCCCATCCGCAATTGTCGTCATCATCATACCACTGTGGAAAAAGTAATATGTTCATGAAAAGGAGTGTTATTGCATAATAAAGAGAGTTAAATGTGAAAGTAAATTAGAAATTCATAGTTACCGCTCCGTATGGACAGCGAAAAAACGGCGACCACTATCCTCGCCGTAGTCCATCGTTTGCACGACAGCATCAGCACCATGTTTACACTTGGGCCATTTCTCCTTTGTAGCATCATATGGCCGCAGAGGACTGCCTGGACTAAATTCAGATTTGAATTCTAGAGGGAACTCTGGTTTTGGTTCACTAAACCATGTTGGTCCGCCGATCGGAGGAGAGGTTGGAACGGCCCCCCGACCTCCACGACCATGACCTCTACTAGCCATTGATGAAGTTGGGTAGTTTGAACTTTGTATATGCATGAAGAAGAGGGCACAGCATGATATATAGAGACGGCGCGCAACACTTTGGATTCCCTAGCGCTACGTGGGAGTACATGTCGGATATCAGAGGACCGAATAGGGTATCGGAGTGGTCATGGCCGACACGTTTCAGCAGCATTAAATAGTGTTTCAGAGACAGACTTTATTGGATTCCCTAGCGCTATATGGGAGCACATGTCGGAGATCAGAGGACCGAATAGGATATCAGAGTGTTCATGGCCGACATGTTTCAGTGGCATTAAATAGCGTTTCAGAGACAGACTGTATTGGATTCCCTGACGCTATGTGGGAGCGCATGTCGGAGATCGGAGGACCGAATAGGGTATCGAAGTATTCATGACCGACACGTTTCAGTGGCATTAAATAGCGTTTCAGAGACAGACTTTATTGGATTCCCTGACGCTTTGTGGGAGCGCATGTCGGAGACAGACGTTATATGATAGCACATGGCGGAGATGGAAGGACTGAAATACGTAATAGATATCTGATGATACACATAATCATAATGCAACATAAGCATAGTAGAACATAATTATAGTGACACATAAATATAGTACAACAGATATCTAAACATTCAACCATCACGACGCCGCGTTTTCCGGTGCCTAATCTGCTGTCTCGGGTAAGTGAGGTGCTCCGGTGCGTTGCAAGTCCTAGGACCCTTCAAAGGAGTCGACTCCGCCTGCTGCGTGGGCTGACTTGGTACAGGAGCTCCGGACATCTGTGAATAACCCTCTACTTCCACGTTGGTCCAAGACGTCATCTCATCGGAAATGGAGGCCGTGACGTTCCTTGTGTAGGCACCTACAATAAGAGTATTATTAGTTTTACTAATGAAGGGGTATTTCAAAATATAATATGAATGTAATGCGGGAAAGAAAAGATGAACCTATTGGTGCCTGGTAACTTGGTGTCGGAATAAAACCGGTCCCAAAAGGGATGGCTGATGCATCGACGTGGAAATGGGACGGGCCGGGCTCGTAAAAATGAGATGGCCCGGGCTCGTGAAAATGAGATGGCCCGAGCTCGTGGAATTGAGATGGGCCGGGTTCCTGAAACTGAGATGGACCGCCCTCGTGAAAATGAGACGGGCCGCCGGCGTCGAAGTTATGCCGAGAAGAAGAGGGTTCCTGAGAACGGAATGACGGTGCTGCAGGGGCAGGTTCGACGGAACCAGTAATTTTTAATAAGATAATATAATTTCATTTTATGAGTTGGAAACTATGTTTCATTTGTAACAAATTACAGAAATATAGGCGAGTGCGAGGTTGGATCCAACCTGGCTGGGACCGCGGACGCACGTCGTAGGACTGAGAACATGATGAGCACCGAAGGGCGTCCCTGCAGCGCCGTGCAATGCGAGCTAGTGCTGCTGCCATCTCCCGCGCATCGAACCTAGGAGGGTTCGCTTCGCACTGCCGTGCGTACCCCTCAAGTTCTGATGCGACCTCCGCATATATTTCAGACTATATGCATGTTACATACGAATATGAGTATGACACATGATACATAGAAAATATAGCTCAATGGAAAGTACGTACCAGCATGTGGTATACCGAACCCGGTTGCGGAGCGAACGTGTTTGTGATGTCAACGAATGCGTGTTCTGGTGCTATACCACTGTAAGTACCGAACATACGGTTCCTCCACGAAAGGGCCAGCGGGGACCCAAACGTCCTCAGCAGCATCAGCCCACTGCTGAATCCAAGCCAACATCTTCGCGGCCCATGAATCTTCGTAAGCGAGGCCCTGGCCTTTCCTAGTCATCCTGCAATAATATTTACAATGTCTTACTGTGTACTCCCTACAGGTTGAAAAAGTAACTCCTTATCGATAATGATACGGTTTGCAAAGTAAATCATACTTACATATGGTCACGAAGGACGGGTGGTCGGAGAATAGGAAACACCTGGAATAGTCCAAATTGACGCATAACTCGGTTGACGGCGTATGGCTCAACAACGATGTCATACACAAGGTGTCGCTTCATCAACCATATGTGCTGATCACGAGTGCACAGGGACGACAACCCGCGAGGCGCACGCCTCTGGACCTCCATTGGACTGAATGGCGTCCATCGGACACGATCAGCTCTAAGTTGATCAAATGCAAGGACGTAGTTTGGATACCCCCTGCGGACGGTGCCTGTCGCCCAAGTCATCTGCATTATGATAAATATATTATTTACAAACTCTAATATACGACAAATTAACTGTAATTAAAATATAATTTAGTTACCTTTCACGTACACCGTAAGGATCACATTGTAGGCCTGTCCATCTCATCGTCGTCATCCGTGTATAGGTCGTCGTCGTATGGATCGTACGCGGAAAGAATAGGTCGTCCGATGTCGAAGCGCTCGTAATACCACAACATCAGCAACAAAGGGCATCCAGTAAGTGATCCGGCACTACTCCTACGTCTACAACCATCACATAACGCTCTGTAGGTCGCAGCCAGCACGGCAGAGCCCCAACTAAATTGGGGCATATGTGCCACGTCTATGTCAGCGATGATCTGGGCGACGCCTATCAAACGCTTGTCAACGGTGTCCTGGTGCGTGCTCGTGAACAGGACCCAACCAAACAACCACAGAAGGTAGGCCTCTAAATGGCGCTGCACTCTCCAATCCTCCGCATCTGCAGTCAACGCCTCTGCTCGAAACTGCTGCAGCCATACCTTCGTAGGTCCATGGTTATCGTTAAACTGTAGCTGATCTTGTTCAGGTAGGACGTCGTGAAATCGGTGCAAGATATCATGCTTCCATGTTGCTTGCACCGGAGGAGAGAAAACCACATCCCCTGCCAGAGGGAGGCCTAATAGCATGGACACGTCTTGTAGAGTCGGAGCCATCTCACCTGCCGGTCGGTGAAACGTGTGGGTCTCTGGTCGCCAACGGTCCACCAAAGCAGTGAGTAGTGCACGGTCAGCGGGAAACCGAGGAGACCTCCTACCCCTGGGGTCCAACATCTGCGCGAGTGGTAGTAATCCACATGCCTGTAACCTACGAACAATACAACATTGTTTCAAAATGAAGTGTAATATGTAACAAATAATATTTTCTGAATTAGTAGGTTACCTCGGAACCCATCGGTCGTCCACTGTCCAAAAGTCGTCGAAGCTCCGTAGTCGAAGAGGATCGTAAAGTTCACCGGTCTCGGAGTTAGAGCGATGCTTGGAATCAATTACCGGATCGATCAACTCCATGGCTTTAAGAAAAATTGACAATATTTAATAACAACATAAAATATGACATCTTACAATATGATAAAAATAGTACATCTCATAATATGACATAACACTTACTACACATGTTACAAATAAGAATATTATATCTTATAATATTACATAACACTTACTACACATGTTACAAATAAAAATAGTACATGTTACAATACGACAAAATACATAGTACCCATGACAGAATTAAGTAGATGGTCCTCCTCTTTCCATGCGGGCGCCCCTCCGCATTGGAACACGTCACACATCCGCGCCGTCAGGTCTCCTTTCCACTACGTACAAGTTGCAATCCTCTCGTAGGTGGTTACCTCCACAAACTATGCATTCTTTGTGACCCCCACGTGCCTGACTGGCATCCATGTCATTCCTGATTCGGCGTATTTTGCGCGACCCTTCATTATAACTCGTTTGCTTGGATCCGGGATCCAAGCTGGTTCTCCCTGTGGTGGACGTGTGAAGTTAGAGACAACTCTCCAACCAAGTAACTCACCACGCCATGTAGCCTCCACTGCTTCTTTGAAGTAGTATGGTGACACAAAATTATGGGTATCAATGTTTCCCTTAGCACAAGCAGTGAAGACATGAGAGCAGGGTAAATGCAGCAACTTTGGCTTGTTACATGTGCACTCACATTTGTTCAAATCAGGCCACAATATGCATTCCATTGTTACTTCAGCACGAGCAATGCCAAGTCCGCTCTTCCCGCGCAACAGCACCTCAAAAACTAGTTCTCTGTTACCTGTCCTCCGAACCAAATGTCTTTCACCTTCCTCACTTTTTTCTTGCATATACTCCGTGATTTTAGAGGAGTACAGTACTTGATGGTTGCACATGTTCAACATTGCTTGAGCATAACGCTCTTACAGATATGTTTGTGTACCACGTGTGATACCTTCAACGATAGCTACAAGTGGAAGGCTTCGTGTACCTTTCATTACCCAATTATAAACCTCTGTGAGATTAGTTGTCATTATACCATAACGGGATCCATCTCTATCTTCTATCAATGACCATTTCTCCATTGACTCCTCCTTAATCTAGTCCTAGAAACAACTCACTCTTCTTCCCCCCTTCCGCCTTCGTGTCACGTTGTGTGCTTCATTAGGAAGAGGATCCAAAGGAAGTGCCTCTGCATCATAACCTGGCAGAGCCATATCTCTTAATTCTTTCATTTGATTGCTAGTTAATCTATCAAGCTTCTGTAATAGTTTATTAAATTTTGAACATTGGTTCTGCTTGCATAGCTGCTTGAACATATTCATCAGACGTTTGCTCTTAAATTATCGGTGAAAGTTTGCAGCCAAATGTCTCATGCACCAACGACTATGTAAATCTGGCCAAAATGCTTCGTCCGTACTATTCGTTTGCAACATATCAATTGCTGATAATAGACTAGCATTTCGATCATGTATGATGCAAACATCTGGCCTATTTCTAACAACAGCTCTCTTAAGCCACCGAAAGAACCACAACCAAGTTTCAGTCCTCTCGTGCTCCATAAATACAAATGCAATTGGCACAATCTGATTCTCTTCATCAACCCCAATAGCAATAAGGATTTACCCTTTATACTTGCCGGTCAAGAATGTACCATCCACGCATAGCACAGGTCGACAGTATCTAAACGCTGCAATCATGCATCCAAATGACCAGAAAGCACGTTCAGGTATCTTCTTACCATCTGCAATGACAAAGTCGTGCTATGCAATTACAGTCCCCGCGTTCCGAGCTTGAATAACTTCAAGTAATGCAGGAAGATTATGATATGAATCCTCATAAGTGCCAAACCTTCTTTCCAATGCTTTCTGTTTCGTCCTCCATGTCATATCATACGATATGTCATACCCATATCTGTTCTGTATACTATGCATGATAGCAAAGGGAGATATTGCAATCTTTTGCACTATCTCTGAATACAGTACATCAACAACAAATTTTACTGTCATATTCCTATGTTTCAGAAGAGTATTTCTCAACATACACGAGTGAGGTATCACAATAGAGACAACAAATGATGTCTCATTCTTTGGTAGGTACCCATGAACTCGCCACGTGCAGTCTGGGGCAATGCACTTTACATCATATGTTGTTGTGTTTGAAATTATCACCCTGAACTGCTTCTTCTCAGAATACACCCACCGCTTCACCGCCATTTGTAAGTCCCCCTTATTACGAAACATCTGGCCCTGCCTCACTTCTACAGCATCATATTTCCAGGCTGACTTGTGACCATCATCACATGCCATGTTGTCCATATCAATCCAGTCCTCTGGCTCTTCATCACCCTCCTTCCACCCGGTCCGTGTCTCAATAAAAGTTTCATACTCATCATCATCCCTCTGCATCTCATCTACAATAACCTCATTCTCTTCTCCACAATCTACAACCATCATTTCCATCCGGCCTCCTCCAACCTCATCGTGCGTCTGATTAATCTGTTCTCTGGTACTATTATTCTCAACTTCAATATTTTGCTCGATGGTCTCACCGATTGCTAAACTGTTTGAAACATGCACATAACTTTCACCTACTTCCTCCTGCCCTTCCGATGTGCTCCTTGATTCATGTTGAACAAGTAGCACGTAATCAAACTTTTTCTGGATACCCATATACACGAACTTCCGCCAACTTGTTGTGTTTTTAATCTCAAAAAACTCCCATTTGTATACCGCTCCGTACATCTTAGGAATTAAAACTTTTGCCACTAACCGATCATGTAATAGGATATTCAACAATTCTTGCAACCATTTTCACACTTCCACTCTAGGCACCTCACAGGGTCCATTAAACCAACCATCAACATATGAAAATTCATCCAAATCTATACTATATTCACAATGTCTAATTTCTCCTTCCCCATAAAATATTCTGAATCTGACGACACTGGACATTCTGACAACAAAATTATTTTTAGCTACCCTTTATTTATTATTTAATTTCATTATAATTATAGCAACATCGAAATTTTTTTCCGTATGCTCTATATATATTATACGTATATAATATAAATTTTATGAACTTAGAAGATAATCATATAAATAAAATCACTATCTAAACAATCATTACAAAACTAAACTTGTATTGTACTAAACTATTATTCTACTTAATTTAAAAAAATACTATACTTACTTCTTCTTCTTCCTCTTCCTCTTGTTCTTCTCCCGCGATCTAAATAATCACTACAAAACTAAGCTTATATTATACATAAACTATTATTCTACTGAATCTAAAAAAAATATTATACTTACTTCTTCTTCTTCTTTTTTTTCTTCTTCTTCTTCTTCTGCTCCTCCTCCTCCTCCTCCTCCTCCCGCGAGCGCAAGCCACCCGCGCTCTCTCCGGCTCGCCCCGCTCTCCTCGCACGCCGCCTATTCCTCCGCTCGCCTCTCCGCCGCCTCTCTCTCTCTCTCTCTGTCTCTCTCTCTCTCGTGCAGCGCGCGACGCAAATGGAGAGCGGCAGGCCAAATAGGGGGACCTATCGGTCATCCGGAAACCGACTAGCTAACCTAGTTGGTCGCCCGATTACTGACTGGCGACACAAATCGGGTCCGCCGGGGCCCGACTGGGCCAGGCCTGCGGCGGCCTGTCGGTAATCCAGTTACCGACAGGCCTTTCGTCGCCCGATAGCCCATGTGCCACCGTACGTGACAGATAGTCGGGCATAGAAAAACCGATAGGGCATATCGGTTTGCCGGGAACCGACAGGCCTGTTATCGGTCCTCCGGTAGCCGACTGGCTTCTATTTTTGCAATATTTCTAAATTGACCCCCATTTTTGAAATTAATAATTAAATTAATATTATTTAAGGAAAAAAAACCCGAGAAGTGTCGTATTCGTTTTCGGGCCTCCAGAGATGTTTATTTTTTTTCCATCGGATTCATTACGAAACGTGTGTAAATGAAATGGGCTAACCGGTCTTCGAAACAAAATTTTGTCACCGGCCCAGTAAATTTTGTGGGCTTATATTTTACTCCTGTTTTGGGCTTAAAACTGCTCTTCCAAACAAGCCTTAAAGTACATTGAGGTATAAGCCAAATACCCCGAAGGCTAAAGCGAAAAAGGTTCTATAGTCAGTATGTTTATCACGTCGTCGTTCGAATTTGACTAAATGGTTGGTCTCAAGTAGGTCTTGCAATGGACCGGGCTCTAGTCAGGCAGAACTGAAACCTGCTTGTGGTGAGACAGGCCTCACTTGGAAATGGTTGATCAAAAACTATAAAAATCAGAAAAACCATCGAAAATCGAATGAGATTCAAAGAATGAATTGAAGCGATTTTGAACGGTTTGGAATCGATAAACCGGTCGTTTTTCTAGTTTATCAACGGTTTTTTAGTTTGTAAATTTTTTATAAAATAAACCGATACTATTTTAAAAGTGAATCAATAAACTACTCAGTTTTACAGATGAGCCGTCTGATTTTTTCGTTTATCGAATGTTTTTTATTTATATATTTTTTTAATTTTTTATTTTTTTATGACTGAATCGCTTTCACCAAAAACCGTGAAAACCTATTGGGTTTCCACCAATTTGATAAACACTGGTCTGAACTTGTCAAAGGAAAAAAAAAACTTCATCTGAACTCGTGCGGACGGTCCATCGCTTTATCTTCCAATGTTGCGGAATCTGAACGGACGCTCCATGATAGGATCCCGTGGACGGTTCTGGAAATAAGAAAATGAATATCTCGTGGAGTCAGTGCGGTGCGTGCTACTCCTAGTACTCAACATTTCCAGAAGATTGGAGGGGTTTTGTATTTTTGTTTCGTCATAAAATACAAGGCGTTGATTGAGAGTGGGTCCCACAAGAAGCACCACAGACGAGGAGCATCAGGATCACATCTATCACGGATTCGACTCGTCGGAAGTCGACTTCTCGGCAGTCGACCGAGCAGTCGCGCGGACGGCCGTTCGTTTTCTCGAGCCAAATCGTGCGGCCGGCAGCTCGCACCTCACGCGGCAGGCCGAAGGCTACGGCCCAATAAGCGGTCAGACTAGCTCGCCGGCCTTCGCACGTTCGCTCTGTCTGCTTGCTGTGCTACACTGTTTTTAAGCTTGAAAGCAAATTTAACTAAATAAATACAGATTTGAAACACTAGTCAACTCCGATAAACGACAGAAAAATTCATCTGAAACTGAACACATGCATAATCCCTCACCGGTTGTCCTCTTTCATGGATTGTGGCTATTTGTCTACCCTTTATTCACCTGTTTTTCGTGGTGCCGTTCAAAATATATTAAAACTAGAGGGTGAGATCTTTAATAGACAACTTTCAGATGTTAAAAATATTCTGATTGTTTTTAATATAATCATGACTCTCGTGTCACTAGTCACGATTAGACATAATAGTATGAGTCTAAAATATATTCAACTCAAACACATCATACTATTCCGTCATACTCTCGTAAAAATATGTACGTAAATATAAATAATTCTAATAAAATTTATTTTAATTTATTTCTTTACTATATTCCAACACAACGTCTTCCGCGTCTCATAAAATTTCTAAAGTGTGATTCGTACGGGAATACAATATACAAATTTAAAAAATTGGCTTGAAACTTGTACCAAACAATATTTTGAAAAATTAGTCTGAAACTGCAACCATGAACATTAGTGAAGTGAGTGAGATATCAAAAAAAAGTGACAGCCATTTTAAATTTCAATATCACCATTGCATATAAATTACTACTACTAGCTATTTTAAGGTGCTTATAACGATCTGATAAGAACAGTAGTTTTCTTGACGACAAGAAAGCCAGAGCAGCAGACGAGCGGACGACTGGACTGCTGTATTGGGCCGTGGCCTTCAGCGGTTCGGCCTGCCGCGAGCGAGCTACCGGCCGCACGATTTGAATCGACGAAACGAACGGCCGTCCGCGCGACAGTTTGACTGCCGAGAAGTGGGCCAATTGTCAAAACAAGGTTCGTAAGGAAAGCCTCCCTTAAGATAACATTATTAAAGAAGAACGCATCAAAACATTACTCATGAGCTCTGCTTATAATTCTAAACACTATTTCTTTTCTTCAAAATTATTTTTTCCCTGATCAAATGTCTAGAATGACCAACGTATCCTTGTCCCATTATCTATTGTATAGTGTGGTAAAAAATATCTTTTGTTTAAAAAATTAGATAAAATGTTAGAGACGCCCAAAAATTCATTTAAATAGAAAAATAATTTTTTTTTCAAAAATATTGAAAAATGGAAACTAATTTTTTTAATGTTTGAAAATTTTCAATCGCCTTTTAGAAACTTGACAAAAGTCATAATGACCCGCTGAAAAAAATATATCTTATACTCAAAAAAAGATAAAAATATATCTCACATATAAAATCAATATTAAAACCATAGAATTGAAAAAAAAAATTTAACAACAAAATCCGAGGCAACACAATATCTCATGCTCAAAAAAATGAGAAAAATATATCTCACATATAAAATTAATATTAGAACCATAGAATATGCAAATTAAAATATAACAACAAAATATTTGAGGCAACACAAATGAGAGTTAACAAATATTTGAGAGTCATACAACATGTCCAAACATCATAAGTTCATACAATATGTCTAAGCATAATAAGTTCATACAACATGTCTAAAATGAGAGTTCAACAACATAATATTTAACAATACAAATGAGAATTCATTCAAATTATTTAACACTCCCAGTGGGCTATTTAGAAACAGACTCCCCTCCTTCATCTTGGGAAAATACAAACAACCTTCTAGCTGAATCATTAGAAGTAGATGTACCAACTCTATCATCTCCATCCTCCATAAATACGTCCTCATCTTCCATCCACGAAGGGTCAACATTTTCTTCAGTGTCGTCACCACCTTCCTCATCGGAATCGCTTGGTGGAAGTGGTATATGTGGATTCCTTCTCACAGGTAATTTCTCCAATTTCGTCTCCATTGTAATGCTACTCTTGTAGGAAGGTTTAATAGGAAACTCAACAACAAAGTACACTTCTTTGCAGGACATAAACTTCTGAAATACCATCTTCAAATCATCATCTGTTGCAGCTTGTTGTAAACCTTTATTTTCTGTGTCCCAATACCAAAATGCAGGATGTTGACATATGCCCCAGATTGTTTTATTTCTTACAACATCCAAAAGGTTAGACATTAAATATCCTTCAACATCATTCACTTCAACAACATAATCTTTAGCATCCAATTCAACCGTGCTGCCATCATCCAAAATTGCAGTGTAACCAGGAATTCTAAGTCCAGTTCCCATTTTCAGTTGTGAATCATTCCTATATATATAGCGAAAAGTATTATAATTTAGCAAAACGAACTACCATCTCGTGAAGAACACATGGCATGAAGTAGACCTCACCTTGCAATGAAGCTTCCATTGCTAGCCGCTTCATCCATGGACGACCTACTCGGGAGGACGCCCCTGCCCCGCCCTCACCCATGCCCTCTTGGGACGTCATCGCCGTCTCCTTGCGCGTGCACGTCCGTACTGCTTCCCTGCCACGCGCCTGAGCGCCGCCTCCCTCCGCGCGTGTCGAGCGTCGAGCGCGCCGAGCCGAGGGCCGCCTCCCTGCGCCGAGCGCCGCCTGCCTCCGCGTGCCCGAGCGTCGGCTCCGTGCCGCCGCGCGCCTGAGCACCACGAGCACGATGCTAGGGTTTAGGAGAGTCCTCGATTTTGATTTGGTTGCCTGGGGGCCTTCGGGGATGAGATAATGGAGCAAGGATACATTGATCATTCCAGACATTTGATCAGGAAAAAACAATTATAAAAAAAATATTTAAAACTATGAAAAAAGATTATAAGTGGTGTTTTGAGGACTCCCGAGAAGTCGACTGCCGACGAGTCGAATCCCTCTGCTTCTCGCCGTCTGGCCAGCCGCCTGCACTCCTCCCGTCCCTGCCGCTTGTGCGCTGCTCCCTGCCATCCCGGCCACCGGCACTTAACTTTCCCTACACGACCCCTCCCCGCCGCTGGCGGGCCAATCCTGGCGGCGGTCGACGAGGACGAGCCATGGCCCCGAAGCGCAGGCTGCGCAGCAACACGTCGCTTGCCTCCGCCGCCTCTTCCGAAGACACTGTCTCCGAGTTCAAGATAGTGCAGCGCCCCCGCAAGGACCCTGTAGCCACGGCGCCGGCGGATCAAAAAAGCAACAGATTCGACGGCGACAACGAGATGGGTCCCGTATATGAGGTCTATTCATCGGACGAGATCGGGGAGGACGGGAGGCTCACCAAGCTTCACCCCCCGTCCAAGAAGATGGCAGCGGCGGAGGTTCCCACAAACAATGTGGCATCGCCGGTGGCGTCCCCGCTCGAAAGGAAGACGACCAAATCTCCCCCGCAGAGGAAGGCGATGAGGAAAGTTCCTGCGTCGGCTGCCAAGATTTCCGTGCCGCCCCCGCTGACGGGGAATGAGGCGGCGGACCAACGCGCCAGGTCGCCCTCGCCGGAAAAGACTTCCGGTCCGGCGGAGACTGCCAAGTTATCCCCGCCGAAGAAGGCGGCGGCAGCGACGGAGCATCCCTTGAACAATTTGGCATCCCCGCTGAAAAGGAAGACAGCCAAGTCTCCCCCGCGGAGGAAGACGACGAGGAAACATCATGCGTTGGCTGCCGAGGTTGCCATGCCGCCCCCGCTGACCGGAAACGAGGCAGCGGACCAATACGCCAGGTCACCCTCGCCGGAAAAGGCTGCAGGTGCGGTGGACACGGAGGCTGCCAAGTCATCCCTGCCGACGAAGGTGGTGGAAGCGGCGGAGCTTCCCACGGCCAAATCTCCCCAGCGGAAGAAGAAGACGGAGAAAGTTTCTGCACCGGCTGCTGAGATTGCCATGCCACCCCCGCTGACCAGGAATGAGGTGGTGGACCAACACGTCAGGTTGCCCTCACCGGAGAAGGCTGCTGTTGCGGTGGATACGGAGGCTGCCCAGTCATCCCCAGCGAAGAAGGCGTGGGATTCGGAGGCCGCCAAATCACCCAAGCCAAAGAAGGTGGCTGCTTTGAAGGCCACCAATGCAACCCAGCCCAAGAAGACTGCGGCAAGGACAGAGGTCGTGGTGACGCCCCCATCGCCGGAGGCTGCTGCCCCTACCGAAGCGGAGAAGGACCTACCACTTGTGCAGGAGGAATACATAGAGAAGCATTTCAAGGAGAAGACCCAGATGTACTGGTACCTGTGGCAGATGGTGTTGACTCTAGAGGAAGAATATTCCCTCCCATTCAAGGGGGCCTTTCTCAAGATTAACGATACTAAGGCCAGCATTCTGAATACCGAGCTCAAGAACATGCGTCTGGAGGAGATGAAACAGCAGGTATGCTGGATGGACATCAACAAGGAGGTGGCCCAGGTGCTGATCAGTTTGATCAAGTGATTGCAGGTTGATTTTCTGTCCTTCTAAACTTAAATCGTCAAAAGCTATTTTGTAAAATTGACCTTGCCTGATGGTTTCTTGTGATAAATGTTAGTATGAAAATGTAAGAAATGGGGGTTGAGAAGTTCTGATGGCTCAGATTATACCTTAGAAATAATCATGATACTTGTAGAACTGTCTTTCCTATGTAATTTAGTCACTATAGTTACTTGGGCATCTGGTATTTATTCAATTTTGTTGCCTGCTTGAGAAGACCGTAAGTTCTGTCTTGTCCAAACTATGCCAATTATGAAATGCGTTCTATACCAAACAGACATGGGATGCTGGTAGGAGGTGGAACAAACCAATCTTTTTTATCTCTTTCACACCCACTTAATGAAAAGCATGCTTATGCATGTTCTAAAAAAAGAACCCAGAACTATGGTGGGTGAGTTTTTTCGCACCATTAATTGAGTGTTGAAAAGCTAATCAGTTATTTGTGTTACATACTATTAATTTTCGTTGCATGCCATGATTGAGTGTTCTGAAGTTTATTGTTTTTGTGCTGCTAGCATTTACTCATTTTAATCTGGATTTTATATATGAAAAAAGTTAAACACTTATCTGGGGACAACGTTTCTTTCATAGCAAATTTTTGTGTGGGAGCTTTGACTTTGTGTTTGCAATTGGGCCGTTAAAATTACCATATACTACCTTCGTTTTTTTATTGTTGACACGTTTGACTTTTTACATCATCTTTGACCGCTCGTCTTATTCAAAAAGTTATTTCAAATGTGTAAAATTTTTAGTTGTGGTTAAAATATCTTTAGTTATAAATCAGATCATAGAAAATATTTGATATTTATCATAATTTTTTGAATAAAACGAGTGATCAAAGATAATGTCTAATGTCTGAAGTGTCAACAATAAAAAAACGGAGATAGATGTTTTGTGCATGGCGTCTGGTATTCCCCCCCCCCCCCCCCTCCTTTTTTTTTTAAAAAAAAATGACATCTACTGTGTTGTACTGTGTCCATTAACTTCTTAGATCTGTGATGTGTTTTAGTCATCATGCCGCACATTGCTGAACCAGTGAACCTAGAAATCGGAATGTAAGATGTCACTGGAACTTGATGTTTATCTTTGCTTACAAATTGGTCTTTAGCTATGCTATTTCAATAAGTTTAATCACAAATATCTGGAATAAATTGAAAACAGGTCACCAAATTGTTTCTTGCTGGTCCTTTATTGTTTCTTTGTTTAATTAACAAAGTTCTTGATCCGTCCCTACTTCTGTGAAACATCTTGCTGCTATATTGTCAACTTCCGGATGCCTAGATGGCTTGTTTAGGCTACTTGCAGCAAGCATGTTTTCAAGTTCTTGTGGTACAATGGATGATCTAGTGAAGCATTTGCTGATTTACTTGCCTGTTTGGTGCAGGGTTGGAACGAGGGGTATTTTGTTGTCACAAAGATAGCACTTGGTTCTTTTGTGTTGCTGTTCCTAGGCATGTTCTCTCATTTTGGTCCAGGCTGGATGTGCCTGGTCTGTTGATCAATCAACGGGTCTTGCAGGAGTTATGGAGCTCTACATGATGCAAGGGAGCTCTGATCTAATATAGTTGTAGCGTCAGATAGTTCTGATGCAAGATAACTGACCATGTATAGTGCTAGACTGCCTGCAAAGTCATCTTAGTGCGCATGTTGAACTTATATTGGTAGATCATGTGATTCCTGTCACCTCCAGATTCTGCCGTTCAAGGGATATTAGACAATGCACTTCCCAAGTATATTCCTAATTCATGTATGTTCGTTGTGCTCCTGCCTTCCCAAGGTGTTCCAAATTCATTTACTGCTCTACTTTCTAGAGCAAAAATGAACCTGTCTATCTGCACAAGCCGGGTAGGATGTGTGGTTCAGGTTTTGGGTATAATGGCCTCTTTGTTTCAAGTAATGGTGGTAGCTGGTGAATAAGAACAAAGAGTTGTTTATGTTTCAATTTTTACGAACTGTATTTATCCTGCCGACCTGCTCTCACCAAACAAGAGTGAAGAATACGCCTGACCTGAATATGCACCCATTTTCAAACAGGCTACCTGCTCAGTACAGCATCCGAACAGGCCATAAATTGTCTGTTCCTTTTGTTTTTTTCAATACAGTTTAGGTTTTGATGACATTGTTTTATAGCTTGTTTCCTGATGAAATATCAAAGGTTGTTCTCCAATCTGAGTAGGTGGCCTGAACTGAACCAGTATTATTTCTCTGCACGGTCATTCTTTACGCAATTTCTCTGTAGGGCATGAACCAAAATATGACAATGCTGCCGATTCAAAATCTCTGATCCATGTCACGGTTCTTGCCAGGATAGTTTCTGTGGCCTTCATATGAAGCATACTCTTTTACTGGTTGGTTCGCACTCCTCTTCAAGTACTACAACTAAGTGTTGCTAGGAACTTTTTGGACTAGAGAAATTGCAAGCTAATTTTTCAGATAGTGCTGTTGTTTTCACCCATCTTGTGGTGGGTGATTTGGATATGTATTGATAGTCTTTAATGCTGCTAAGTGCTAAATATGGAATCGAAAGCGTTATGGTTGCTGAACACAGAACAGCGACTCAAGGACATTTGCAAGGTTACTGCCTCAGAAACGTTCACTGGATCAGAAACTGAGTATCATTAATTGACAAGGTTACATCTATCTTACTACTACTGTACCTTATGCTTACTGCCTATTCCAGGTACACTATACAGTTAAAACAACCTGGTTGTAACGTCTAATATGCAACCATCTCACTAAAAATTTTGGACTGCAGCAGGAATTTAACAAATTTCAACGACTATCATCACTTCTGTTCCGTTATGTACTTTCAGAATTTGAAACCCAGTAAATCAGTCTAGATGTCAACAAACTGAAGAAACACGTCGCCACAGAAATGTGCGGCTAAAAGCTGATTTGCGTACGTGCAAACATAACTGATGCAAAGTGTTTCTGTGGCACAGAGAAATTACCCCCTTCTTCTCCGAACTTATTATACGCGGATAATACATGAGGAAAAACAGCAGCTCCTTTTTCTGTGGCCACTGGCCAACGCGGCAAGGTTGCTCCAAAACTGGGGCATGGGGACAAGCTTGTCGATGGGACCCACGTCATCGCCTTCCCCCACCACGGACTTGAGATGTTTTTACAAACGCTCAAGCTGCCGCCAACCACAACCTCCTCTGTCTTCTCTGCTACTCGAGCGCGCTCACGCGAGCGCACTCATGGCGGCAGCGTCGTCCACAGCCTCTCGACCAGTCACACTACTCCTCCGCGGGCACCAACCACGCCGGCGGCGCGTTAACGTCGTCGCGGCCGCGGCGAGCTCGCCGGACGCCGAGCCGTCCCCGGCTACGCCTACGGCGGAGCAGGGGAGGAAGAAGACGGTGGACACGAGGATACACTGGTCGGACCCGAACGAAGGGTGGATAGGAGGGAAGGAGAGCAAGGACGGCCGCGACGACAGCGGACGCCGCAGCAGGAACGAGCCGTTGGGAAGGAGCTTCGCCGACCTCATCAACAGCTCGTCCGAGTCTCACTACGAGTTGAGTTCACTCTTGCAATTCATGCTCCTCCTTCCATCCAAACCCAAAATCTTTTATAAACTCACAGCTCCACAGCTATGACAACTCACCAGTGTGTTCTTGCTTGCTATGACTCTGACAACTTGTGTAAACTAATAAGCAGGTTTCTTGGGATAGATCCTAAGTCGGACATTGAGGAGATCAAGGCGGCGTACCGGCGGCTGTCCAAGGAGTACCACCCGGACACGACCACGCTGCCGCTCAAGTCGGCGTCGGAGAAGTTCATCCGCCTCCGGGAGGTGTACAACGTGCTGAGCAAGGAGGAGACCCGGCGCTTCTACGACTGGACGCTGGCGCAGGAGGCCGAGAGCCGCCGCCTGCAGCAGCTCAGGTCCAGGCTCGAGGACCCCTACGAGCAGGACATCCAGAATTACGAATCTGTGCCCGACATGGTCGACCGCCTCGGCGGCAAGAACATGAAGCTCAGCGACCAGGCAATGACCGCGCTTGGCTTCGACATCTTCGTCATCCTCATCTCCCTGTGCTCCATCGTCTACGCCATCGCATTCAAGGATCAGTGATGAAGGCAGATTGCCAGCACGCAGCAGCAACCTTGCAGGAGTGTACCATATACAGGAAGATATAGGTAAATTAACTGATGATCAAAGCATAGTATTTTTGGGATGTTATATATAGGTGCATCACATATTGTCAGTACAGTAGGACAAGATTATTGGAATGATAACTTATTGTATTGGCCCCAACAATTATATGCTTGAATCCTAAAACCATAACTCCAGAATAGAACTCCGGGACAATCTGTGGTTTATTTGATCAAAAGATGTGAAATCAGAAAACTGCAAACCTAACACAACAAACGAGGCCATCATATATATTTCCTAGTTATCTCTCGTGAAAGTGAAAAAAAGATGAAAAAAAAAATCCCATGCATATCCATTAAACAATAGCATGGGCGCTGGGTGCCTTAACTCCTAAGAATCTCCACACTCGATGATCTTGACAACTGAAGAATCACCAATCTTTTCAAAAATTATCACCCTGTCAAAAGGCTTTACTATGCCGACGGACCGCCCATAGTTCAGTGCAAGTTTTATCCCATACTCTTCCTTTGTAAGCCCACCAGTTTCAGCCTGTTCCAGAGTTCAAAGATACCTGATGAGTCCATTCCATTTTTTCTCCCTTGGCATAATGGCCCAATACTAGTAGCAAGTAACAGGTCAACAAATACATACCTCATCAGTACTCCCCATCAAAGGGTAAACTCCCCGTATGGCAAAGCATTGCCTTGCCTGAAAGCAAATCAAGAGCATTATAAGTTTGCAGAACCTGCTTCATTTTTTTTAGATAATGTGTAGAACCTTCATGGTGAACAAATGAATTTAAGAGATTAAGAAAGTTACCTGTGTTGTGCCATAAGAACGCCACTTCGAAGGATCAGATCCGTCACGTGGGAAGACAACTGCTAACACTGGCATCGGTGGCCTGTACTTGGCAACTAACCTTCACGCAGACAAGCATAAAGTGAATAATAACTTCATATGACAGGAACTACGCAGTGCTGATATTTGGAGTGATATAGATCACCTAGCAGCTCTTCCCGAGAATGTGAACACAACAATTGCTGCAGCTTTTACTTTCATTGCAGAACGGACCTAAAAAAAGAATATGGACTGTCACTGGTATTTTTGCATGAAATTTATCTGTTCTTAGTGATTATTTTCGATGAAAAAAATAGCTGATGGTTCCAATGAACTAATGGTATTTACCGCTGCTGATGCCACAGATTCCTCATGGGGCATTGGCTCACCTACATGCCTCATTACTTTCTTGAATTGAAGTGGCTGGTTATACACAGTCTCAGCCTAAAAGAATTACCACTGATCAGTCAAATGTAATAGACAGTTCTGCTATGATTTATTCTTAAATAGGTAGAAACATACTTCCGCACATATTCTGCCCACAGTATTCACTGCATCAACAGGATAAAGCCCTCTAAGTGTCTCCGCACCAAGCAAGATACCATCAGTTCCTGCAATTCGATCGGCACACAAAATAGTATAAGAAAGACACTCATCAGATGGTTTGAAATGTGGTGAATGTTCACGGACCATCTAGGACTGCATTTGCAACATCAGTTGCCTCTGCACGTGTAGGGCGAAGGTTGTCAATCATGCTGTCAACAACTCTAGTGACGATCACAGTTTTACCAGCCAGATTGCATTTCTGAATAGCTGTTTTTTGGAACATGAAAACCTGAAGTGTCCAAAGTAACATATTACACCAAAAAGGCAAGAATGGCATGAATCATGACACTGAAGTAAATTCTGCATAGAAGACACAAATCTTTGCTGTGGTATTTCCAGGAATTGTGCAGCACATATCAGAGCTAGAACAAAAATGACAGACTTCTATGGTATTTATACCTTTTTTATGGGATGTTCTTGTATTTATATCAATATACTAGTTAACAATTACTTCAATAGACATGAGTCAGCACATTGATAAATAATGCGCATAAACAGTAGAAGGGAACTTCATGAAAGACCAGAATTTACATTTTCTGGTGGAAGGTCAATTCCCAGGTCTCCTCGAGAAATAATGACACCGTCCGCCTCTTCAAGAATTTCATCAAAATGGTCCAAACCCTATAACAAGAAATAAAAATGCAATAATTCCAATAGAAATGAAAAATATTATTTTGATAAAAAGAAGGATAATTACCTCATAGTTTTCAACCTTTGCATATATCTGTGTGTCATGAAGGTTGTGTGATTGCAAGAAGGATCTAAGCTGCATATCACAAACATCTAACGATCAGCAAGTATCTAGAACCTAGATTACTTCAATTGCTCGTGTTATATGCCCATATGTGAACAAGCATGAACAGCATAGCATCAGATAAAAGAGAAACTTGTGCACAAACATAATATCCACAAAAATATTATGCAAAACAAACAGTTGGCATGTTGTCCATCTTTATTCACAGCTATATCTGCATCAGACTCTCTAGACTAACAACAAATGCTCAGCAACTATTTGCCCCCCTATAGTAAATTAAGATAACTATCTGCATTATTGATTATCTTGAAATTTTAAACTATAAAGTCCATGGTGATGCCCTTGATTAAACCTACCGTGATAAAATTGGCACTTGTTGCACCAGACTGTTTCTTGTGATTTGATTCTTTTTACAAGTTGAAGAAAGCCTCATAAATAATGTACCAGAAGGAACCAAAATACAAAATAGATGGGAGTTCAACAATTAAGTTGAATGTTTAGTTCAGGTTGCAGGAGTGGGAGAATTAGGAAACAAAGCTCACCTCCCTGACATCCTCACCAGAGCGGGTATGGGAAAGAGATATAATGTCAACGTTGTTACGTGAACCCCAAGTTGAAATGACCTATGACAAGAAAACTGTGCTTAGGACAATTTTTGAAAGATCTATCAGCATCAATATGCACTTAAAAATATTTATACATTATCAAACATAAGTTGCTAAAAAAGCACAGTAACAAGTAATTTTTAACGAATATGAAAGTGCTTTTATTATTTATGACCTATCACAATAGCATTCTTATAAGAATTCTTCTGTCTGTTAAGTGCATCTCTAGATGTTCAAATGGACCTAGGCCTCTTGTCTCTGAACTTCTGGTGTGTGTCTAGTTCTAGCACAGCTCAACATTTGATGCTTGTTGTCAGGAGCAATGACTTAGTCCATTGTGTTAAAGAAAAAAAATAATTTTGACGAAGGTCTGTTTATCAAAAGCTAGAGTCTTAACAAACATCAGAAATTGGAAAGAAATGTAAATTCACATGTGATCTATCATATACTCATACTTTAGCTTGTTGTAGCTTCAGCAGTGATAAAGCTTCTCAGAAATCATACATCTTTCGTACAGACCAAGGTGGAAACGAAAATGAATATTGACAATACATAATTCAGTGATTTAAAGAAACTTAAAAGGTGGTTCATATTACTTCTTTATCATATTCACTTAAGGTGGGCAAACCAATGTGAACTTGTGAAGCATGCATTGTAAATACGGGGCCAGCAAGTGTAGCTGTGTTCTTCACAAGACAGTTCACGTTTTCACCCGAAGTCTCCAGAACCTGCACATAAAATCAAATAAGGTGCCAATACTGAATGACATCATGACTAACTTGATCTGAATCTTTAAATCCACACACCTCGAGCCACACAGATGTTGTTTCGCTTCCTGTAAAGAGATATTGACCAAGGAAGAATGTATCACCCTTCTTCACAGCCTGAACTCATAGATAAAGCAGTACTATCAAATTCAAGATATTCAAATAATTTGATTCTGAGAAGCTGTATAAACAAATATCTTTTTAGGGAAATAGTTTCGTACACATATTTTTAAAATTCACATGCTGAAGTCACACCACACAACAAGAAATGACCAAATAAGATGTGAACACATATGTTGCAGTATTTCAAAAAAATAGTCATCATCCACTTACTTTTGCAAGGCCACCAAACTTGATGGGTAGGATCTCAGCACAGGGACCTTTAGAAAGATCTGGAGTTACAGTGACATGATTCCCAGCTTTCAACTCGATTGGCTCACCACTAGAATTATGAACCTGAATTTCTGGACCCATTGTATCCAGCATTACCTAAAAATTATAAATTACATTACACGTCAATATGAAAGGCATCACATAACAAAAACAGAAGAATGAACAAAAGCAAACATAATGCATAGGTGAGAAGGTATGAACATAACGAAAAGTGGATTATTTCCAGAACGATAATTTTACAAACAAAACATCAACGAGATAATTTTGTATAGAATACAACAAACATAAAACTAGTTCAAAAACCATATATCAATTATTTGATAACAATATTGAAGTCCAGAACCGATGGAAACAATGCAAATGACATATATAAGCCTATTTTCGTGATACCAAATCAGTCATCGTTCACATGTGCTATATCTTATCTAACTTATGAAGCCATAAGTTCCATCATATCATAACTTATGAAGTCACTCCTGGTGATAACATCACTTTAAGAACAAGTTAAGTTTCAGAAAATATGATGTGCACATTTAGCTAAGGAAAATAGGATGTGCATTGATCTGAACATCTATACTGATGGCAGACAAAATGAGTTCACGAGAGAATTAGAAAAGTATATGTGGATTTTTTTCTCATCGAAGTGGAATGTAAATGATCATACACCGTTGAAACTGATTTAAACAATTAAACTGTAAATGAATCGACCGCCATGTCAACTGATTTTTTTTTTTTTGGGGGGGGGGGGGGGGGTGTTCTGGAGGTGGGATTAAAAGATTTCCAATGCTGCACAACAAAATATATTGCTTTTTCAAAGAGAAACAAAATATACTGAACCAATCATGTAAAAAACTTACAGGGCACAGCTTCTTGACATTCTGCGCCGCTTTCCTGAGATTGTCAAGGGTTTCCTGATGGTATGAAGCATCCATCCACGAGAAATCAAACCGTGCGACTGTGACAGAAAACATATACACATTTCAATATAATATTCACAACTGAATCGACAATGACAGTTCAGATTTAACCACATCCAATTTCCACTAGAGCTTGGGCAGAAAAGGCCAACCTGACATCCCAGCTGTGAGGCATTCCTCAATAACTTCGACCGAGTGCGACTTCGGCCCGAGCGTCCCAACAATCTTGGTGAGGGACGGAAACACTTTCTGCACAGAAGCAGCAAGACAGCATATCGTAAGTCCGATTCCAAATCCGTGAGCCTTCATGACCAAATCAATGTTGCAAAAAGTCTGGCGTACTAAATAATCCTTCCAAGCAGCAAGCGATTCTCATTTCGTTTGAATCAATGGATTAGAGGTAGCACTCCTCATGCGGTTTCATTGACCCAGTATAAGCCTCGATCCTGGGCGGCCGGCCTCTCCGACGCGACTCGAACGAGACCAATACGGATAACTCCCCATTCCCCGTGCCGTGACCCTGCACTCCCCCGACCCAAATTGGATCGAACCAACCGCACAGACACCTGACCCGCTGCATCCGGACGCGACGGGCCGCTTAGACAGGGAGATCCGCGAGAGAAATGGAGGGGTAGGGAGGGGACGACGTACCGGCTTGGTCGGGGCGAGGACGGAGGCGAGGCGGAGGGGCTCCTCGAGGAGCATGTGGCTGGCACCCTGCATCCTGCCCGCT
Organism: Oropetium thomaeum; assembly: GCA_001182835.1. NCBI lineage: Eukaryota > Viridiplantae > Streptophyta > Magnoliopsida > Poales > Poaceae > Oropetium > Oropetium thomaeum. The sequence goes on along the minus strand of LFJQ01000005.1, from coordinate 2,906,171 downwards.
CACTCCTTCCGCAAAACTTCTCGGAGGCTCAGCTGCTCTGCTCCGATCCGACGCGACGGCGATGCGATCCCGTCGACCTGGTTCGAGCACGAGCAGGGAGGGTGACGAGAGGAGCGAGAGCAAGTCGTGTGGAGAAAGAAAGAAAGGAAAGAGGTGGCGTTTCGACCTCGCCTTTTTCTTTGCCCTGTGTGTTCGGACTCTCGTAACAGTTTGAAGAGACAACGCAGTCCTCGCAAGTGGGGACCCACTCTGCGTGCCACCTGGCCAGCGTACAGACGGCATGGCGCTGCGTTTGGGGGTCCCGGGTGGCACGGACCCACCCTCAGCGAGCAAGGTTGATGCGCTGGGTTTACATGTGGATACTGGTAACATTTTTACTTTTTATTTGATTTTTTTATATTTCCAAAAAACGGGGATATTTTACCGTTGAACTCAAATTCTTTTGCCGGTATAAAAGTTTCCTAATGCCGAGTCTGTGATTAAGCGTGGCAAAAAAGTTCGAAGCTCGTGGCTCAGTTCAGTTTGAAGTAAGCTCAAACTTAGTTCGGCTCGAGCTCGTATTATAAACGAACCAAGCCGAACCATCTTTTCAGGTCATTACCTTAACGAGCCGAGCTTTCAAAGCTCATGAGGCTCGAATAAAATATGATGAGTCTAACATTTTAAATAGTCATGGTAAAATCACAAAGATCTATATAATATAATTTCAGTAATCTAACATGATTAGAATGATAATATGAAAAACTTTAAACTTCAACTCAATTGAAAACTGATATTATTGCATTTATCAAGGATTAATTTTTCAATAAATATAAATCAAGCATAATACTTATTAAATTAATGTTACATGCTCATCAAAAAAAAATAATGTTATAGCCAATAACATTTGTCTCATCTACATTTATTAATCATTGTTATTGATTCCCATTAATAGTTATTGCTTATATTATTTTAGTATTTTTATGATTTTTTATATTTTCAAAATAATTAAATTACGTAATTTTATGTCAGAATATTGTTGGCTCGCGAGCCTAACGAACTTGTTCGAGATTTCTAAACGAACCAAGCCGAACATCACTTTCAGCTCGCTGATCGAGCCGAGCTCGGTCGTTAGTGTGACGAGCCTTAACGAACCGAGCCAGGTCGTTAGCTTATCTGTGATGCATACAAATTGTTGATGGGAGTCGAGTTTAACCAATAGGATGGGCTCCATTTTGGGCTTGGTTTCGCCGGGCCACCAACAGGATCCGGGCCATGTAGGATTTGGTACGTCCTGTATGAAGCGATACCCCATGCATCAAACAAAATTGATTTTGATGTGTCCCTTTCCCTTCCACGCACCCACGTCGTATTAGGACCATCATGTAGCCAGGTTTGCCAATGGCGATCGACCACTAGGTGTATGTGCAAGCGCTTTAAAGCTTTCTGTCAGATGGTTAACCTCTGGCGACTCGGACCTGACGACGCACAATTGACAGTACTGGACCGAGGCCGGCCCTCTCTCCTAACATGCGTGTGCGGGCTCAAAGGCTCCACGCTCATCATACGCTTCGCACCAAAGTAAAGCTACTAGCTAGCTCGTACAACCCGCGCCCACATCGATCATGTCATGCTTCCTTTACCAAGAGAAGAGGGACTGCGCAACGCACCAGCTCCTCCTCATCAACCATGATGCCTCGATTGGCTAATGTTCTGTGCATCATCATTCACGCGCACTACCACCTCTCTCGTTCCAACAAACACACTCTGGAAACCTCGTCGCAACGATCTTAATTACACGTCCAAACACCACACGCTGGTTCTTGCTTCCATTATTGTCTTGGATCTCCCACTTCTCTCTCTCTCTCTCTCATGCCATGAGAGCGGCCAACAAAAACAAGCGCTTCGCCACCATGCAGCAGCAGCAGGTCCTCCTCCTCCTCGGCCTATTCGCCTTCTTCTTCCTAACGCCTGCCGCCCACGCGTCCGCCACCACCACGCACCTCCGGTTCTACATGCACGACACGGTGACGGGGCGCCCCGCCGCCGCGACGGCGGTGCGCGTGGTCAGGGGCGCGGCGCCGCTGCCGGGCGACCGCGTGAACCGGTTCGGCGACCTGTACGTGATCGACGACCCGCTGACGGAGGGGCCCGACGCGGCGACGTCCCGCACCGTGGGCCGCGCGCAGGGGTTCTACCTCTTCGCGTCCCGCTCCGACCAGGCCCTCCTGCTCTGCGCCGACCTGGTGTTAACGGTGGGGAAGCACAACGGCAGCTCGGTCGCCGTGGTGGCCAGGGACGCCATCCTCGACGACGTCAGGGAGCTCCCCGTCGTCGGCGGCGCCGGACTGTTCCGCGGGGCCGTCGGGTACGGCCTGCTCAGGACCCACTCCTTCAACGCCACCACCAACAACGCCGTGCTCCAGATCGACATGTACCTCAACGTCGTATCAATCTAACTCAAGTTAAAAAGCTCGCTAGTTGCACGTCGTATGCATTCCGTTCCGTATATCTACTGCCCCTGTCTTTGCAAGTCGCATGCAATACGTACGTACGTCGGTTTTACAACACAAGCGACGACAGCAGTGATGTTACTGTTGGAGATCTCAGGGACTTTTTAGTTTATTATTTTTGTCCAAGGTCATTAATTATATGTCGTGATATACTACCTCTGTTTTCATTTATAATTGACGTTAAGACAAGAGATTTATTTATTTTTGAATTAAGATTTGTGTCCTAACGTTATAAATTAAAAATAGAGGGATTATAGGAGTTTTTTTTTTCTTTTGACAGTATGATATATAGGAGTTATATATGTTTTTGGTAAGCGATGCTTGTTTCTCGGGATCCACACACCACGTACATCGTTGCATTCAAAACGTTTTGTATTTTTTTTTGTGTAATATATGATTGTAACTTTAACAATAATGAGTGTAACTAGGTTGTAGAAAACATTCAGGTGTAGGAAAACCTTCTAACACATGAATCTTTCTCGTCCTATATATTCTACTAGCATAAATAGCGTGCTTCGCTGTGCCCGTAATACTATAAGTAAATTTTAAACAAAAAATTATATATTTGTTTAAAAAATATTAATTGTTAAAATATGCTCAGTTGTGCCAAAAAACTATAAATAATTTAAATTAAAATTATATATAAGTTTTAAAGATAAAAATATGAATTGTTAAAATAGAAGGTCATCGACACAAAGATAGAGGTATTCAATTTGAGTCGGATTGATGGGTCTGGGACAATTCATTTTTAGTATTGAAATAATTGACTTTCATTGTTGGAATAATAAAAAACTAAAATAATGTATTCAAGAACTATTAATGAAATACTAACAGTTTCCGTGCGTTGCCACGGGTGCTAGTAAAAAGTTCTAAAAATTAAAGTATTGGTATTTTACTATTTTTTAAAAGATCTTACTATTTTTATTATTTTCATGAAGGTTAGATTATAATATTTTTTTCAAAAATTAGCAAACAGATAAAAAGAAACTAAAATTACTGCTTTTTTTCTTTTCCATTGCTTTACACACGAAGGTTCTGCATTCTGAAGTAAAATTCTTGTGTCTAAAACACAAGCGAACGTTTGAGTTGAGGTTTAGCGTCTCTAGTCTCTACACGTGCGAACTAAAATGAAACACAAGTGAACCTTCGTTGCTAGTATCCAACAGACGAACGAAGCACCCCATTACAACAGAGAAAACACACGAACGAAGCAGTCCATTACACGTGCGTGGTGACCTATTAGCCCATCAGTGCACCTGATAGACTCCGGAGCTCTCCCAGTCGTCGTTGATGCGGGAGCGAGCAGCTAGGATCGTGTGAGCTTAGAATAAAACTACCAATTAAACTAGATCAAACCCTAGCACCCTGCTCTTTCATATTTCACTCCTCTCTCTTATGTCCGAGGAAGACGGCGGGCGCGACGCGAATTTTCGACGATGGTGGCGGCGCAGTGCGGCACAGTTCCACCCCCGATGAGCGGCGGCGCGGCTCCTCGGTCGAGGCGCGGCCCCTAGGCTCCTAGGCGGAGGCGGGGGTCCACGACCGTGACGCGGCTCCTCGACGATGGCAGGGAACTGGCGCGGCTTCTAGGCGGCGGGGCAGCGCGGCTCCTAGGCCGAGGTCTGGGTCCTAGGCTGCGGCACCTCGTTGACGACGGCAGTGCGGCACGGCTCCTCGACGTCGAACGGGTCATGGAGCCTCGACGGCGATGCAACGTGAGGGGATGATTTGTTTTCTTTTTTAGGAGAGTTTGTTGTAATTAGACAGGTTTAGTTTGTTGTGATTCATCTTGTTTATATTTGATCGATATGGAGATCTTCATGTGATGGTAATCACTATGAATTTTTTCTTTTTTTCTTTTTTGTTAAAAGGGATAACACAATTAATTTTATGGGCCCACATTAATTAGGGATGAGCTGAAACCTTTAGTAGACGACAATATGAGCTTTAGTATGTAGTAGAGATTCATTATTGGTGAATTCTTAATGGAACATGAGAATTCAAAAATCAAATTCAACTTTCCTAGAAATATCCATTTCAAATGCTGAAAAAGTATATACTGTGAGATCTCATTTCATTAGATTAATTGCAAGGAACACAATGGTTTAAATGGATTCGAAAACAGACTTACGATTTAGTAGGAAAATTAATTTCAAATTAAACATTGAAAGAGAATTTATTAGCACCACATGACCGCACCAAAAGCATCTACATCACCCAAAACAATATGAGGGCAGCAATCTCATGCCGTTCAACTTTAGAATATTGGGGAATCTGAGTCATGAGAATTAAAGTGTCGAAGCCTTAATTGTCCAGAAATTAAAGTAGCAATTTTAAGTTTTTTTTTGCAGGATATTTTTGAGTTGTTGTTGTTGTTTATTGTTTTTAGAATAATAAATAAATAATTTTTACATTGGAATTATTAGCCTAAATGCCGAAAACAGTTAGAAACTCAAGGTTGTACCTGCTTTTATTCTCCTTTCATCTTTTAACATTATTTGAAATCCTGAAATCAAATTTCCTTTGGGGATGACGTCAAGCCCGCATGGCCTTTTCATTTCGTTGGGCCGTGTAAACTTGTGTTCGTCTCCGATCTTTACCATATTCCACGGGCCATGGGAAACTGGAAACTATACATGCAGCAGGTGCAGGTGTCGTCGATGAACTTGGCCTGGTTAATTAGAGCCCTTCAGATATTAAACCAAGTGTGGCCGGTCAGCTCGACCGCGCTGGATTCCTCCACCGATGGAGTTCGCAAAGATCAATGTTGATGCAGCTATAAGAATTCTCATAAAGCAGCTGTGGCTACTGGCTAGAGATGCTAATGAACTTTTCATTGGTACCTCTGTTATAGTTTTGGAAGGAATTGTCGACCTGCAGAGAGGGCCTCTCGCTTGCCAAGTACTACCTCCTACTACAGTCTACAGAAAGAAGGACAGTCTGGCTTCTGATTGCGCCGGCCGGGGCTGTTAAGAATATCCAAGGTGAAGGTTTTGGGGCGTATTTGGCCATGTCGTTAAACAGATCAAGACAAAGCGAAGGACTCACCAAGATTGAATTCATTCATTCATGAATTTCGCGAGTCTAATTTTGAGGAACATTCTTTAATTAGCTAAAGGTTATGTTTACAATTCTTTAGACCAACATGCATGTCTGGTTCTTACCTCTGCCCCTGGCATTTGTAACTTACTCTCTCCAGTGCAATAAAGGGCGCAAAATATAACTGTGTACTGTAATACTCCTCCTAAACAAATGAAAACTAGCAAAGCTTGCCCACTCTGCCATGCTCATTATTTTTTTTAAAAAGAATAGAGTTAAATTAAACACAAATTAAAACACGCATATAGTTAAAACGTGAAAACGAATTAAATAGTGTAGTAGTCAAGGAGTTCAAATAAACGTTACACAAATTATAGGAAACAAACAGAAGGCCTCGATCACAAAACCTATGAACACATTACACCACAAAGTGTAGAAAATAGAAAGGATCAATAACAAAACAATGCACTGTCATGGCTATTCCTGCAGACTACTCAAGGCAGCAGCATGCTCGCTCGACACGAAAGTCGTCCATGTTGTACGGAGCACAGGAAAGCATCCACATCATCTCGAAATCGCTGGGGAGGAGGAGGCTACGTCCATGTTCTAAAAAACGAGCCGATCGAGATCCTGCTCATGAGAGTCCAACAGTTTTGCCAGCGCGCAAAGCTTCCAAGAGAAAAGACAGATGGATTAGGTCTGTCATGTGGAAAAGTAGGCTGTGACCTAATACATGTTGTAAAAAACGAGCCGATCGAGATCCTGCTCATGAGAGTCCAATATTTTTGCCGGCGCGCAAAGCTTCCAAGAGAAAAGACAGATGGATGAGGTCTGTCTTGTGGAAAAGTAGGCTGTGACCATCGTTTTCATGGCTCGTAACTACTACTAGATATATATATTGAAATACGAAAAAGGAGCGGTGGTGCGGGCTGCTGACCACAAAGCAGAAACCACGGCAAAGGAAGGTGGTGTGGTCGTCGTCACCGGACACCAGTTACGGTCCCTTGGCCTCGGCTGTTGCCGTCACCTCCTTGATAGCTTTTGCCTCAATCTCGGCCTGTTCCTCGGCATCTTCCTCAGCCTTATTAGCTTCTGCCTCGGCCTTCGCCTTCTCCTCTGCCTCTGCCTCAGCTTTCACCTTCTCCTCTGCCCTCTTCTTCAGCTCCTCGATCAGAACCCCGAGGCAGCAGCTGGTGGAAGGCTCCGCGTCGGAGCGTGCAGCACGCTCCGCCGTCACGAGACACTCTGACACATCGGCAGGCGTGAGCTCGACCTCTCGCAGTATGTCGTCGACTGCGGCGAACAGCTCGTGCTCGTCGACGATGCCGAGGTAGTTCTTGGCGAGGGTCCTGAAGGCCTCGGCGCCGCAGTAAGACATCTCGATGTGCATGTCCATCCTGCCGCGCCGGATCAGCGCCGGGTCGAGCTTGTCGACGTGGTTGGTCGTGAACACGACGATCCTCTCGCCGCCGCACGCCGACCACAGCCCGTCGATGAAGTTGAGCAGGCCGGAGAGCGTGACCTTATCGCTGTCATGATCGAAGTCGTAACTTTTTCTCGTCTTTGACGGGGACGAGGACGAGGAGGAGGAGCTCTTTCGACGACGCTTGCCCGTGAGGTCGAGGGAGCAGTCGATGTCCTCGATGACGATGATGGACTTGCCGGTGGTCTCGATGAGGAGCTTGCGGAGGTCGTGGTTGGTGCCCACCACGGTGAGCTCGGCGTCGTAGATGTCGTAGTCGAGGTAGTTGGCCATGGCGGCGATCATGGTGGACTTGCCGGTACCGGGCGGGCCGTAGAGCAGGTAGCCTCGTTTCCACGGCTTACCTGTGCGCCTGTACAGGTCCTTGTTCTCTCGGAACGCGTCGAGGTCCTTGATGATCTCCCGCTTCTTGGCCAGGTCCATGGCGAGCGTGTCGAACGTGGTCGGGTGGTCGAAGTCCATGTAGCTCCATGCCTTGTACTCGTTGCTGCACATATATCAACGCAAGAATAATCAAACGAATCAGAGACTGGAGAGACGATCATAATTAATAAGCTAATAATAACAAGGTTTTGAGAGTGGGGCCAGGTTATTAATCAGTACGAGAAGTCGCGTGATTTGTTGTTGGTGTAGAGCCTGCGCCGCCGGTTGCTGAAGAGAATCTCGCGTCCTCGCCGGCGGACGTGGGGCAGGTACTCGTCGATGACGAGCTGGCGGTGGCGGCGGTGGAACGTGAGCCGGTGGCACCGCCGCGTGGACTGCCGCTGCCTGTTCTCCTCCACCACCGACGCCCACCAGAACGTGGTGCCGCGGAACTCGTCGGCGACCTCCTGGCCGCCGCGCATGCTGATGACGAGGCCGTCGCCTTTCCTGGCGCCCTCGGCGCGGAGCTCGCGCGCCTCCTGCGAGCAGGTGCCGCTCAGGTACGCCTGCACCTCCTCGAAGGTGCCGTCGGTCTCGCTCACGGGCCCGCCGTACCTCGAGTAGCGCACGGAGGTGCCGGGCTCCAGGATGTGGACGTTGATGTAGGGGTCGACCACGTCGAGGAGCCGCCGGGCGTGGCGGCGGAGCACGAGGTTGAAGTAGGTCTGGAACAGCCGCCGCGGCGCGTAGGCGGCAAGCAGCGGCGCCAGGAGGAACCATAGAGATCCGAAGTTAGCCAGGAACGATCCGAAGCCGGCGAACGCCAACTGACGCCATTGCACGACTTTACCCGTCGTCGTCCCGGCCATATATGGTAGGTAGCAGTACTAAGCATACGAGGGCGGTCCCAGGCCACACTTATATAGAGTTGAGGAATGACTGTTCGTTCGTGACGGCGAAAGGATGAGTGCCTTCTTTAAGGAAAGTTGAACACGACAGTTAATTCGTAGGCGAGTGAGATAAACAGAAGTGTCTCACATAGGTCATTCTGGTGACGCCTGGGAGACATTGGTCATCTCGTCTCACAATCTGATTTTTGGGTGAGCGGTCACTGTCCTCGACGACTTCGAAGGTCTTGTGGTCGCAAGCTTACAAAATGGTCTGCACTTCGTCTGGCCTAATGAAAGCAACTAACTTTTTTTTTTCTCCTGGTGGATATATAATGGTTATTCAGAAGACCCTATCCCGGCTGTAGATTTGAGCATTCCTACTTTTCCCAGCTGGAATTATCGTCCACATCATCAAACTCATTAATAATATGGGCTACATCAAGCAAATCTGTAAGGAAGAACACGATGAATTAAGAGTATTTTTCAGTAAACTCAAATTAATATGGATTATATATTTTCTCTGATTCAATAATTTAGGTTGGTTTATACTATTTCCAACCATTAAGTGTTGTTAAATATAATACTGAAGTATGTCAAGTATTGTAGGATAGTTTAAAAAAATATTTTCGTAAGGCTTAAATTAATATAGATCCTTTATTTTTAAAGATCTAAAGATTTATATTGGTTCACATATTTAAACCATTAAATATTGAGGTTTGTTACGGTGCTTGTAATCTCTATCTCTATCTCTATTTCTATAATGCAGCAACTCTATCGTAATTCATCCAACCCCTAAAAAAATTCCATCATGCTAATAATATCTCCACAATTACAATAACAACGTTACTTTAACTCAAATCCAACGACTCATGCGTGTTGCATTTAGTAATAAGCTTCTAATAAGCTCAACAAGACTGAACTGTCAACATGACTCTTTATAGCCGACACAATGACTCTATAGCCGATATCTGGATATGCAAGGCTAACTCAGGGTAGGTGTAAGTGCAGAAAAGACTCGCTCTAATTAGTGTTCCTCCTATCTTCAAGTTTTAGCTCTAACTAAGTTGAGAAGACTCAAACTTTAGTTTGCTCTATACTATAGAAGCATGTGTATAGATCAATTAAAGCCATCCAATTCATTCTCATTTTTCACTTTTTCTTAATATGAGGCGCGTTTCACAGTTAAACTCATAAACTAAGAATGACAGTAATTCGAATCGGTTTACACCTGAAGGAATAACTTGATTACATGACACGTGCACATCCTAAACCGCACATGTCCACCTTTCACTCCCACTACTAACGATGCCGAGCCGCTTCCACCTGCTCCCAAGAAGAGGCGGCCGCCTCCTTCTTCCCATATACAACTAGTACGAGAGAGGTGGTCTACATCCCCTCATCGAGGTCGTCAGGTTCCATCAGCTTCCTGGTCAGCTTCCTGGTCCCAGATAACATTATGTATTCAATATGTTGAACTCCTGTCAAATTCGAGTCACACGAAAGACAAGACTAATGCACACAGAACCCATGTCCTGTTGCCAATCCTACAACTCCTTATCTGATCCCAATGTCACGATCTTGTAGTATGAACTAGCCATAAGACTAGTAAAAGGATGTCAGTTTCACACAACTTCTATCATGTCGTGAGCAGTCCACTCCGTTCGACTTCTACCGTATGTCCAAACATATAAGTTTTATATTTTTCATGGAGGCTACAAATTTCAAAGAGTCCAGAACTTTTGAGATTACATTTTTCTGATGTCTCTACAATTAGTTATGCATTTTTGAAAGTTCAGCCAATTTAAAAATAAAGAAAACAGACAAATTAAAAAACCCTAACTAGGGCTAACGCCCTAGCTCACGTCAGAGCGCTGCGGCAAGCTGCGGCGTTCTGCCGGTGACGAGAGGCTCGGAGAGGACTCCACACGTAGTCCTTACTGTGGGGGACTCGCATGGCAGGTCCTTGAACGGTGGCGCGCACCGGAGCGGCGAACGGCGGTGCGAGGCGGCCTGCGGCCATGGTGCGGCGGCGCTGCTTCACGCAAGGGCCTCTGAAAACTTGTCCCACATGCCCCTACGCGACGCGCGGAACACGAAATTGAAGACAACAAGTAGCGGTGCTCACCGGAATGGAGTTCTCGACGTGAAGGTCTATGGCGCGTGGCGGCGCTCGTGTTCCCGGCGGCGTGGACCTCCACCTGGACAAAGAATGACGGGGTGAGCTGCGTATGAGCCTGAAGATCACGTTCGGCAAGGGTTCACGCTCTGAAAGGGGTGGAATAGGGGTGCTCACCGTGAGCCGCAATGGTGACGGCGTGCACCGGTGGCGAATCTCGCGTTCCCGATGAACTGGAGGTCAAACAGAGAAGCGAACGGATGTGAGAGATTCCTGAGAGTAATTCGGAGTGGGATGACAAGGTTAGCAACAATGGAATTGTGCAGTCATAGGATCTCACCGTCGAGCTGCTGGGACCGACGTGAACCATGGTGGAGAGAGCTTAAATCGCCATGGCTTCCAATGGAATCTTGTTGTGCGAGCTTGAGAGGTTGGGGCTGAGGTCTTGCGCACTAGACTGATCTGGATTGAGACGAATTGAAGAGAGATGAGCGAGTTGCTGCTTGCTCCTACACTCGGTGGTGAGGAAACAGAGAGAGAGATAGCAGCAGCCGCCTCTGCTGCTCCTGATTTTATACGCGTCCAAGCATGGTGCAAAGCGGTGCTCTGCTCAGCGGTGTTGCTCCCACGCAGCTGGTTGCCTGCCTGCTTGTTGTGCCTCGGTGGCTGCTAGATGAGGTGCTTGAGCGGTGCTGATGAGTGTTCTGCGCAAGAGAGAAAACAGAGAAGTACAGAAACAGAGAGAGCAAGGGAGTGACGGGTGGGACCTGCCAGCTAGTGGGTCCCACCCAAGATTTATCCAAGATCAAAAATTTGGAAACAAAACAAATTACATTTTTACTTCATCAGGAAATTCTGTTATAGCCTTTCCAATTCAAGATTATTTGGAAGTCTGAATTTTAATTAATCAATTATCAATAAGATAAATTCATTTGAATATTCACTTGAATATTTATTTATTAGTATACTTTTTAATTTCTTATCTCAAATCGTTATATTGCAGTACTTGGCTTTTCTCGTGATTTATTGATAAATTCTTAAACAGAGTTCAAAAATTTAATTAAACTTGAATTCCCTTCAACTAGAGTATTTTCCAAAATTTTTATACATTATTAACACTTATAAATGTTTGTCGAGGGTCGATACCAGAGGCGATCAGCATTGACGGCTCGTGGTATTAACAGGACGAAGAAGGCGAAGCAATCTCCGCCTCGCCCGACCCCTGTGCTATAGCGACACTCGGCGGTTCGGGTCCACGGACGATCTCCGTCTCACCCGACTTCTCTGAATAGGGGTCGGATTTCTCACAATTCGACTGATGCGCTCAACCTCACCGCGTCGAGGTCGGGAGACCGCACAAGGCTCCGCCTCGCTCGACCCCAGGGTCGGACGAGGCGCCTACTACACTACGGATAGGCAGGCCGGTGGCAGCTGGGCAATAAATACCTTTGACTCCCACGTTCATGGACAGGTGAGGATAACGACTACTCAATCAAGTGGAGGAGTAAATGCGTACGATCCACACCAGCCAAAGGACTGTCACTGTTCCGACAACTCCTGTCAGAGCTCACTCCCCCACTAGGACGGGACACTTCTGAGCGACGGCTCAACGGGCGCGAGGACGATGACGACTGACGCCGCTCCACCAACCCCGCTGAAAGTGATCCACCCATACGGATGGGACAATCCAGAATGACGGACGCTCCTGATCGGAGGGGCGCTGCCATGCCGATGACACCGTCCACAGCAACAACCCCGGAGTCCAGTAAAAGTTGCCTAGAGGGGGGGGGGGGTTTAATAGGCAATGATTAATTTTCCTGCGAAACAGCACTCAGCAATCTGAATCAGTTCCTCGGAGGTCCGGCAAAAGGCTGGATATCCGGTGCGTCGGAGTTCCGGTACAACGCCGGAACTCCGGCAAAACCTGGAAAATGCGGAATTCACAAACTGAGCAGGTATTTGAAAAATTATTTGAACCAAAAACAAGCCTAGGTATGTAAGACCAGGAAAGGACTGGCTAAACATGTTATAAGCACGTATATGCGTAGATCGAAGCAAATAACTAGAGGAAATGAAGAATAAGCATAAATTGGCTAGAAGAGAGAAAAGCACACGGAGACACAAGATTTGTTTTCTGAAGTTCAGCTCCACAAAGAAGCATACGTCTCCGTTGAGAGGTCCACAAAGAATCGAGTCTCTTTCAACCCTTTTTCTCTCCAAGCAACCACAAAGGTCAAGCTTGATTCTGCACTAGCAAATTCCTCTTGTGAGGAGGGGCAATACAAACTTCCCGAGGCGTCGCCACACAAATTTGGGAGCTCCCAGGCGACCTCTAATCGTCTAGGAGATGAATCCCCAAGAGTAATAGGTCAAAGACCAAGCTTCGTCTTCTTGTTGTTGATCGTCTTCTTGTTCTTGAACATCATGTGTTGGAGGACATGCTTGATTAGAGGATGGCTCATCTTGTGTATCATGTGGCCATACATCACCTATGGTCATCTTCCTTAATGCTTCACACGGAGGTTCTTCATCATCTAATTCATCAAGATCAACTTGCTCCACTTGAGAGCCTTAGTTTCATCAAATTTCGCGTCAGACGTGACTTCAACACAACCGGTGGTTTTGTTGAACACACAATAGGCGCGACTATTTGAATCATAACCAAGCAGGAAACCCTCAACCGCTTTGGGAGCAAACTTTGAGGATGTGGGTTTCTTGTTAAAGATATAACACTTGCTCCCAAAGACATGAAAATAAGATACATTGGGTTTGTTACCGGTGAGGAGCTCATATGGTATTTTCTTCAATAGTCGGTGGAGATAGAGCCGGTTGGTGGCATGGCATGCAGTGTTGATGGCTTCGGCCCAAAAACGATCCGAGGTCTTGTGCTCATCAAGCATGGTTCTTGCCATCTCTATGAGTGTGCGGTTCTTTCTTTCGGCAACCCCATTTGTTGTGGAGTGTAGGGTGCCGAAAATTCATGCTTGATTCCTTCTTCTTCAAGATATTCCTCCACTTGAGTGTCTTGAACTCACTTCCATTGTCACTTCTTATTTTCTTGACTCTCAAGTCGACCTCATTTTGAGCTCTCCTCAAGAATTTCTTGAGTTCTTCTAGTGTTTTACTTTTATTATGCAAAAAGAATACCAAAGTGAAACGAGAATAATCATCAACAATTACAAGACCATATTTGCTACCACCGATGCTTAAGTAAGCAATGGGACCAAAAAGGTCCATGTGTAGTAGCTCCAACGGTCTCTTCGTTGTCATCACATTTTAGCGGGATGATGTGTTCCAACTTGCTTTCCCGCTTGACATGCTTCGTAAAGCCTATCTTTTTCAAACACCACATTTGTTAGTCTTAGAACGTGGCCACCCTTTAGGAGCTTGTGTAGGTTCCTCATACCGACATGGGCTAGCCTCCTATGCCAAAGCCACAACATATTGGATTTTGCAATCAAGCATGTGTCATGTTTCGTTTTATCCGATCAAAAATCCACTAGATAAAGCTTCCCTTTTAACACACCCCTAAAAGCAATCGAGTTGTCACTTCTCCTAAAGACAGTCACATCCACATTTGTGAACAAACAATTGCAACCCATTTCACAAAGTTGTGAAACGGACAACAAATTATAGTCCAAGGATTCAACAAGTAATAAATTAGAACTGAATGCTCGGTTGTGATAGCAATTTTACCAACACCCATGACGCTTCCTTGACTATTGTCACAAAAGGTGATGGTGTCATTCTTATTTTCTTCATATGAGGTGAACATCTTCTTCTCTCCGATTATGTGATTTGTGCATCCAATATCAAGCACCCAACTTTTTCCACCGGAAAAGTACACCTACAAAACAGATTATGCTTTGTTTTTAGGTACCTAAATTTGTTTGGATCCTCTCATATTAGTCACAAGAGTTTTGGGCACCCACACACAACTTTTTGCTTTCTTGTTGCATGGTCCAACATATTTAGCAATAACTCTTCCATGCACATTTCTCATAAGAATATAAGATGCATCAAACACATCACAAGGCATAGTAGGCATATGTGAAGCATTAGCATGAGGGTTATGAGCAAAAACATGATCATTAGTTTTCTTACTCTTTTCTTGCTTCTTTTGGTGAGAGCCCTCCTTGGTGAACTTGAGGAACTCCTTCCCATTCTTGATCTCCCTAGCACTATGTTTGGCATCATGCACATAGCCAATGTCATCCTTGACATTAGGACGCCTTGTGTTTTTGTATGCACCTCTCGCATACTCCGCCTTCTCTTCATCAAGGATTTTCTTCTTGTATTGCACTTGTGCTTAAAGCACCTTTACTTGATTTTTCAAATCCTTTACAATTTTCTCATTAGTAGCACAAACATCAATATCAACAATTTTAAAGCAACGAGCACACCCTTGACTTGTGGAGGGTTTGGATGGTTTGGGTTCCACCTTTATGTGAGAGGATGATGTGGTAGACCAAAGGACATTAAATTGCACTTTAAGATCTTCATGGGCTTTACTTAAGTCACCATGCTTCACTTCGAGTGCAATAATTGATCCCTCGAGACTTGAACATGTCTCCTTGCTTTTAGCAAGTGTTGGTCCAACTCTATATTTTTGTCCTTCTCTAATTTTACGAGATTCTCAAGTTTAAGGTTTCTCTTCTTTTCAAGAATGAGCAAGTCTTCTTGTTTCCCAAGAATTTCATCCCGTTCATCCAAATCCTCCATAAGTTTGTTTATTTTAGTGATAGCACTTTTACTTAGGCCTTTTAGAAAGTTTTTATCATCACATTCACTATCATCATCATCATCACTTGTCACATATTTAGGCGAGGTTTTAGCTTTTACCTTCCACTTGCTCTCCTTTGCCATGAGGCACGTGTGGGTGGTAGTCTTCCCTTTGTTGAGGTTGGGGAAGAGTGACTTGGTTGACGATGACTTCTCAACTGCTATTGTTGCCACACCTTCATCATCAGAGTTGGAACTCTCATCATTGGAGTCCCATTCTTGTCCAAGGTGTGCTTCACCGGAGTACTTCTTCTTGAAGGGCTTGATGTTCTTCTTGTGATATTTCTCTTTCTTCTTCCCTTCATCTTTTTTTTTCTTCTCATATGGATAATTTGTTATGAAATGCCCATGCTTGCCACAATTGTAGCACATTCTCTTGAGCCTTGTTCTTGGCTTGTTCTTGTCGCCTTTGTGATTACGCTTTCTTCATGAATTTCTTGAATCTTCTTATGAATAGAGCCATGTCTTCATCATCAAGATCGGAGCTTTCCTCATCTTCATCATTTGATCTCTCAATTTCTTGTTTGCCTTTGCTTTTCTTACTTGCTTTGAGAGCTATATCTTGATTCTTGGCATTTGAGAGAGCTTGAGCAATACTTTTTGTTTGTTGTGCTTCTTGTTCAAGCATTTCTTGACTTAGGATTTCACTAAGCACTTCTTCGGGAGTCATCTTTTTGAACTTTCTCTCTCTAGGAATGAGTGTGCACACGGTTGTATTCCTAACCGTGTAAGCTCTCAACATCCTCTTGACCACTTTATGATCGGTCCACTTCTTGCTTCCATAGCTTCTTATCTTGTTGATTAGAGTCTTGAGTCTATTATACATGTCTTGAGGAATTTCATGATCTTCCATTGCAAATCTTGACAACTCCGCTTCAAGCAAATCTATTTTGGCCTTTCTAATCTTTTTAGATCCTTCAAAAGATATTTTGAGAGTGTCTCAAATATCCTTGGCAACAGTCAATCCATCAACCTTGTTGAATTCTTCTTGTGATAACGATGAGAGGAGAACGGTCACCGCTTGAACATTTCGGTGAATCTCTTGTTGACGTTGAGGCGTATTAGCATCTTCATCATCGCTATCCGGTGGATCAATCCCTGCTTCTACAACTTGCCATATAGAAGGATTAAGTGAGTACAAGTAAAACTTCATGTTGTGTCTCCACTTAGTGTAGTTCGTCCCATCGAAGTGGGGCGGTTTACCGAATGGGACCGATAAAAAGTTTTGCACTATTAGAATTTAAAGAATCATAATTGAAATGAGTTCTAGTATAATCCTTCTTTTTGTTTTTCCTTTTGTCCTTCTTCAACATCTTGAGTAGGCATGAGAGACTTCATCACCATCACTACTTGTGCTTGATGAAGAGGGTGAGCTTGAACTTGAGCTTGGGTCCGAATCTTCTTGTGTTTGTCCTTTTTGCTCTTGTTCTTACTCTTGCTCTTCTCTTGCTCTTTGACGATGACTTTTAAAAATTGTCATCTTTCTTCCTGTCCTCAACATCTTTGATCTGCATTTCAACATTAGTCTTTTCTTTGACGTCTTTCGTCATATCATTCCTGGTTCCCAGTCCTTTGCTCGAAGCCATCGTCTCTTCAAGCGGTTAAGCTTCGATGCGAAGAGTTAGGCTCTGATACCAATTGAAAGTTGTCTAGAGGGGGTGAGTAGGCAATAATTAATTTTTCTGTGAAACAGCACTCAACAATCTGAATGAGTTCCACGGAGGTTCGGCAAGAGGCCGGATATCCGGTCCGTCGGAGTTCCAGTACAACGCCGAAACTTCGGTAAAACCTGGAAAATGCGGAATTCATAAACTGAGCAGGTATTTAGAAAATTATTTGAACAAAAAATAAGCCTAGGTATGTAAGAACAGGAAAGGACTGGCTAAACAGGTTATAAGCACGTATATGCGTATATCGAAGTAAATAACTAGAGGAAATGAAGAATAAGCATAACTTGGCTAGATGAGAGAAAAGCACATAGAGACACAAGATTTGTTTCCCGAAGTTCAGCTCCACAAAGAAGCATACGTCTCCGTTAGAGGTCCACAAAGAACCGGGTCTCTTTCAACTCTTTTTCTCTCCAAGCAACCACAAAGGTTAAGTTTGGTTCTTCACTAGCAAATTCCTCTTGTGAGGAGGGGCAATACAAACTTTTCGAGGCGTCGCCACACAAATTTGGGAGCTCCCGGGCGACCTCTAGTCGTCTAGAGGATGAATCCCCAAGAGTAATAGGTCAAAGACCAAGCTTTGAAGACTCCTCAAATGCTCAAGAGTGAAAATGAAGCGTTCTCAACCTTTCAACCTCTCTCACTAGCAAACCCTAGCTCAAATCTTTGCTTGAAAGCCTTAGAAGGGTGTGGGAGAGGAAGAGAGAGCTCAAGAGGGTGTTTTTCATATGCAGGCAAGAGAGCTTGAGTGTTGGAGACAAAGGGGTATTTATATCCGTAACCCACAGCAACTAGCCGTTAGGGTATGGTTATAGAATCC
Source organism: Oropetium thomaeum (assembly GCA_001182835.1). Lineage (NCBI taxonomy): Eukaryota > Viridiplantae > Streptophyta > Magnoliopsida > Poales > Poaceae > Oropetium > Oropetium thomaeum. The sequence goes on along the minus strand of LFJQ01000005.1, from coordinate 2,888,519 downwards.
ACGGAGTTCCGGCAATTCACCGGACTTCCGGAGGCCCGGAGTTTTGGTGATAGGTCGGACATCCGGCCAGTAGCTTCAGGAACACAATACCGCTCGAACGGTCCGGAGGTCCGGCAGATCGAAGAACTTCCAATCCGCCGGAGTTCCGGCCGGAAGCTTCGGGCAGTCGATACCGTCCAAAGTGTCCGGAGGTCCGACATATTGCCGGACTTCCGTGTAGCCGGAGTTCCGGCCTGAAGCTTCGGGTCCGAAAGTTGGATTTTGATTATTTTGAGCATTCGATTCGTCCATCCACTTTGTTTTGTACCCTCCTTTATAGTATGACACGCCTAGAAGAGAGAAACAAAGATTGGACTCAATTTTCTTCACGTATCTCCCTTATTTTGATGTCCTTTTGAACCTTCAATTTTTTTAACAAATTGAGAGGTATCCTTTGTAGGTCATGTGCCATCTTTTCTTCGTATGCATACACTTTTGCTGTATAATTACTCAAAATATGATAGCTCTTTAATTTTATTATCATTAATCACCAAAATCCACTTAGGGGGCCTAGATGCACTTTCACCCAGGGAGCACCGGCAAGCTTCACTTAGAGCGTACGGCGACGACCACCACTCCACAGTCTCTCTCTCTCTCTCTCTCTACAACCATGCATCCCATGTCTCACCCCTTGCAGTATAAAAGGGGAAGACTGGGATTTCGCAAGGACAACAGACAGAAAACACTCGACCACGCACCTTCATTCACCTAGAGACTTGGGATACCGTCCCTCTCTCGTTCGTTTGTAATCCCCTACTACAAACAACGCAAGTAACACGAGCAGTCCGAGACTGGACGTAGGGCACGATTGCCTGAACCAGTATAAATCCTTATGTCCTATTGCGAACCATCCGATCTCAAAAATGCGCATCCCACGATAATCACTAGCCGGTGGTAACGAACACCAACAATGTTTATCATTTAGATTAAATTATGCTCTTTGTGACCTTTAATTCATGTATTCAAGTTTTTGCCAAGCATTTTATGGATTTATTTTTTATGACCCCAAGTTAATTTTTTTTGAAATAGCTCTTACAGTTAATATGACACATGGATGTCACACATATTTAATCCTTATTTCTCTCAACTCACGGTGAGCCACGTCACCTTTTATTTTTGCACCGTCCGATCATGCTCTCTCGATCCTATTGGTGCGACCTTCACTCAGCCATTCCTTCTCCTTGTGAACCGAAGACCCTATACTGTTTCAATGACTTAATTACATTTGCTATCGCCACTTACTTGCAACGTTACACCAGCTCTATTGTGATCTATTTATGGCTTAATTACAAATACTCACTCATAAGCTCATTCTAGTTTGATATTTCTCCATAAGATAATTTATAGTAAAAACCCACCCACCCACCCACAATATTTACGCATAATCCACCCTCCACCTACCATCAATCCCACGTGACACAAATTGTATTTTCTAATAAACTTAGTAGATTTGTCGGTTAGTGTTCTAGTCTTCTGTATTCTCCTTCCTACATAACATTCTCCCAAGCTTCCTTCCCATACAGCCCACCATCTGTCCATTCCTTCCATTCCTCCACAGAATGTCCATGTGCTAAGCTCATGTGTCGCATGCTTTTTTTTTTTTTCAGAATATTGCAGTTTCAGGTTTCTTCCTTCTTTTTTGATGTAAGCGTTGCATCTTACCTTCTTCATGCATTTCATATTTTAATGACACGATAACTTTTGGTACAGATTAATAAATCAATAGCAATGAAATGTCATATGAGCCTACCATCCTGTCTGGTAGACCGTTCAAGATTGTGCAATCAATCAAATACTTTCATCTGCGTTGAGCTAAAGGTGTTCCCTTTCAAAGAGGATCCGTGCTCACACTATTCTCAAATATGATATCTCAGGTAAGCTTATTTATAGATTTGTTTTGTTACATATATACATGCAAATTGATTATTTAACATTTCATTACTGACTAATGGACGGCATAAAAAAGAGGTCAGGATAGCAATAGTGATACTCATTGTACAGAAAGTAATTTACCATTATTTATTTGTGTTATTTGAGTAGGCATATTTATTTCACCATTTATTGGATTTTTCTATTTTGAGCGGGCACAATTAATTTACCATTTTGATTATTGTGGTATTTTGAGGCAGACATAGCAGGAAATGTTTAGTGACGCACTGAGAATCCTTCCGTGCAGCTGAGATGACCTAACATTCTATTTCTATCTTTTCTTTTTTTTTAGAATTAATGTTTATCTATCCGTCCTTTACTTACAATGTTTCATTTCAAAAATCATGGCATCTAAAACATGTATTTTCTCTCTCTAGCCTTCCAGTGTCTGCTTCCTCTATAATGATATGGCTAAGCATTTTTTTTTTCATGTTAATTAAGTCTACAATGAAACCGACATCATGTCGTATGCCATAAGTACAAACATTTTTTAAATTTTCAAGTTGGCTGGAATTTCTTTTCTCTGTCTTCTATCAAAGCTATATCCAACAATAGGTGCATACCTATCTTTCTATTCTCTTCAAATTATCCAAGTCTGCACATACATTTCTCTTTGAATTGTTCAAGTATGCCCATACATGATCTCTTTCTCTTCTCTTCAAATTCTCCAAGTACGTACTAATCTAGTTTGATAGGGGGGAATGTCTCACATTCCATGGAAATATTGGCTGCCGAGAGCTCTGTAGGGAGGAATAAATGGATAATCGCTAATGATCGCGTGCAAACAATTTTCAAAAACAATGGACGCTTGGCATGTAATCCAACCCAATGCATATCTCCTAAGTCCGTCTTTTCCAGAAACAATGGTTTTCTTTTTTACAATTTTTCTGCATCGAAAGTAAAGGTATGAATAAATTTTGTTGGGGATTTTTGTGAGCACTCACAAAAAGAGTTTTGATCTGTAGGATACTGAAAAACTCCATTTTTTTCTAGAAGATTTTATACCACAGTGATGCATGAAACTTGACAACTTTTGAATTTTCTCTCTCAAAATGCATTATAACTTGAAATTTGGCAGAAAGATATAATATTGTATTCCTACTTGTGTTTTTATTAATTTCATTTCAATTGCCTTCATAAGTTTTCTACAAAAATAATATTAATTTCACAACCAAACTATAAAAACAAATAGACAAAATTCACTTGCAAAGTGAGTAAAACATCTTATCTTTATGCCAAATTTCAAGTAGTAATTTTTTTACATCATGATAATAAAATAAAATACTCTATTTTCCTGCTTGATGGACAATTTCACAGTTATGTTATGCTCATAAAACAAAATCGAGTTTTTTTATTGTTCTTGCAGAGCAATCGCTATTTTTTAGTGGCATATTGGTATAACTCTAAATTTTGTTTGATGCATGGGACATCGCTTCAAACATACCGTCCCAGACTATTTCTATATGTGGGCTAGAGCCTGTGTTCATGTGGTCTGGCACAACCAAACACAAAAATGGAACTCACCCGATTGGTCAAACTCAGACACGTATGAACAATTTGTATGTTCTACCATCACACAGGATCATATCATCCTTTAATTCAACGGTAAAAACCAAATCTTCTTTCTACCCTAGTTCATCAATCCAATCCTGTAATCAATATTGTACAGATACTTCCTCCGTTTTGTTAGAGGGAATGATATATACTCTCTTCGTTCTTTTTTTTTAATCACCGTTGACTATTCGTCTTATTAAAAAAATATAAAAAACATTTGATTTATTACTAAAGATTTTTGAATCTTAATTTTTAATTTTATAAATTTAAACTATCTTTTTAAATAAAATGAGTTGTCAAAGTATTTGGTCAAAGTCAATGATGACAAAACAAAAGAACAGAGGGAGTATATCACAGGAGATTGAAAGTAAATTTAGATAATATTGGTTGACAAGTATAAGCTTCGAATGAGGATTGAACACGTTACATCGTCTTCCATCTCATTCATCTCTCTCTCTTCCGGATGGGTGCAGGGCCACGCTCCCTTGCCTCCCACCTTCTTCCAATCGTCTGCTGTCTCTCCTGCCTCCTCCATTGTGTCTACCTTCGTCGCCCAACCCCCGTTTTAAGATCTGGAACCATGAAGCCCAAAAAAGGCAACCTCTTTTTCCCTTACAGTGGTAAAAATCTTTATCGATTGACAGTTTCCTTGATTTCAGTCAATTGTAAGAAAGCAAATCTGTTTTTTTTTAATAATGGGGGAAGTAGTTCAGTAGTATGTGTTCTATATTTACAAAACAATTCACGAAAGAATTTTATAAACAGGGAGTGCTCTGCTTTGTTTCTCCAGAAACAAAAACAAACCATACACGCGCACCTCACGATTCGAACCAATGCGTTACATGTACCGGCCATTACAATTCTGCCACTTAGCTACGCTGCAAGTTTGGATAGAAAGCGATGACATGATATCTAATATTTTCTGGTAGAGGATAGATGATGTTTAAAATAACTTGATTTAAGTGTCCGGAGGGAGTACATCAAAGTAATGCTTCTTTCATTCACATAAAACATTTTAACAACAGCTGCATTTTTCTACATTTCAGTGAATCAATACACATAGATAGAAATGCGATCTCTGGATGAGTGGTACTATACCATCCAATACGATAATTTTAGAAATATGACTGAGTCTGTATTGAGTCTCCTATATGGTCATGTTATTATTTTTCAGCTGATATAAAATATGATGGGTTTGGTACTGTTTTTGTGTGGTTCCCAACACCAGAGCATCGGGAAGTCAATGTCTTCGTAGGAGGCAGACCCAACAAACCCTTACCATTGGTTAGTACTACATATACGTCAAACAAATTATTTCATTTACATTGCTTTACTGTTCACGAACTGATGTTAAAAGAATGACTAGTCTCTCAATTAGGTTACATCTCGTCATGTTGTTAGATGTATTCAACTTCTTGGAAGGTGGGAACGGAGAGTTGACTTGACTTGGCCAAGTCTTCCAAGGACTTTTTAAGTTTGCGGCCGGGTTTCGGATCTGAAACTTGCAAGCTGGCCTCTGCTCAAAAGCCAGCTCCCAACGTATGGTCGGGGGTGTGTCCAAAACATAGTGATACACTATTTAGGACTTGTCTGGATCTAAATTTAATTAGTCGCAAAAATGACGTCTTAACTTTCCTCAATCAAATTCTGCTATGGCTTACAACAAGTTGACCAGTCTCCTTCAATGCAGTGTCGTTGAATTTCATCGTTGGACACCACCAGCCTTGCATAAGTTGCATTCCCTTCTTGTGTGCTATACAGTATTCAGCAGATACGCACTTTCTGTATTTGCCTCAATACTTGAACCAGCTTTAATTTTAGTAGCAAAATATATTCGTTTCTGCACATGGCGCTATTTGCAAAGCAAGCTAAACATTCACTTCTGCACATAGTGCTACTTGCAAACCAAATACTCCCTCTTTTAAATTGATGTTGTTAGATAATAATGTTCAGGAGTATAAGACGTCTTCTAACATGACTCTACAAATCCTACTATAATACGACTCATATTTCTGAACAAATAAATAAACTTTTAATCAATTCAAAAATTCTATTTTATTAATAATTTTCAAAACCAGAAATAGTTTTGTTTCTGAAGAAAATATTTCCAATAGCTGCAGAAAACATTTTTCTTGAAACTCTAAACAATCATTTGAGAATTTTTGACCAGACGTATTAGTGGGACTAAGTACCTAGCCTCTCGTTTCTTATGATTTTTTTCAGTTACGATTTGATCAGTTGTCTTATTATAATCTAGTAAATATTATATATTTTTTATGAATAGTTTTCCCGTGAAAGGAATTTTGTGCATATATAACATAGCTTTTTAATTACTGAACTTTATATCTTTGGATAAATTGGATGATCAAAGGTGTGATGCTAAAATCAATTGTGTGCATAATGTAGTTTAAAATCGATCCAAAATTTCTATTCTAGTAAAAATAAACTTCAAAACCGGAGACAATTTTTTTTCTGAAGAAAATGTTTCCAATAGCTGTAGAAAACATTTTTTCTTGAAACTCTAAACAATCATTCAAGAACTTTTGATCACACGTATTAGTTAGGGACTACATACCTACCCTCTCGTTTCTTATGAATTTTTGCGGTTACGTTTGATCAGTTGTCTTATTATAAATCTAGTAAATATTATTTATTGTTTTATGAATATTTTTGTCCATGAAAGGCTTTTGGCGCATATATGACATATGATTTTAATTACTGAACTAACTTTTGAATAAATTGGATGATCAAAGGCGAAGCTAAAATCAGTTATGTGCTAAATAAAAAAGAATGGAGAGAATACTTTGTTAAGCTATCAACAAGGCACATATAAAATGACTAGTTGAGTTAAGTCTCCTCTCTTCGTGTTATTATAGTTAACTGACATAATAAATACCCAATGGCATATTGGAAGTTGCCCATCGAATCACCATCTAGCTGACACATAAAAAATGACTAGTCTGAGTTAAAGTCTCCTCTCCCGTGTTATTATAGGTCAACTGGTGCTAATACCCAATGGCTTTGGAAGGTGGACATCTATGGTACTTGGCTTCACCAAGTCTACCAATGAGACGAGGCATTGTAAATAAAGGAATAATAAAGGGAGACCGAAGACTTCATTGTTGCTGGTCACTATAAATCTCACGCTTCCGTTCCGTGTCAGCCTCTGCTCAGAAGTGAGCTCCAACCTACTGGAGAGCTGTCTGTTCCTGAGTCAGTCGAGCCATCGGTTCTACTTAACGTAAGGTTTCCTTCCCTACTGGAGTTGCGCGTGGGTCTAGATTCTAGTCACAAAATGACCGCATATTATATCTTTCCTCAACAAAACTCTGCTTTATCCCTTCAAAAAAAAAATTCTGATTGTTTTCCTTTTTTCCATGGTACTATCTGAGATATGTTGAGAGTTATAAGATTTAAGCCCTGCAACTTCTTTTAAAATTTGATATCCTCTTCCATGCAGAGCTTTGATTCATCGTTGGACACCATCCTTGCAATTCCTTCTGTGTGTATGCCACAATTGGGCAGGTATGCATTTTCTTACTCAAGTGTCTACCACGTACTGTTCTTGGCTTAGGAGAAAAATGATTTGCTTCACACGGATCAGCTCTAGTGAAAAATTAAAGGGAGGCGATTAATCAAAGATTACTAATTTTCACATTAATTACGATTGCACATCCAAATCATTAAGATATCATTACCGTAAAAATCCATAATAGTTAGGGAAAATTTGCTACACGACATTGCTTGTATGCGTATTTTACTGTTGGACATGCTTCGTTTTAAAATTAGTTGTAGGACATTATGATTCAATGTTCCTTGCCATGGGACATTAAAATGCACAAGAAGTGTTCGTGTAAACATTTTTATCTCGATGAATAAGATACATGATGACTTTAAATTTTGTATGGAGGTTGAGAACTACATTCCTTATCTATGTGATGTTTTACAGAAATTTTTTTTGATTATTTGTATGACTTTTCAACTTGAAGAATATTTATTTTTTAGACTAAAGATAGAGAATGTAGTTTTCAATCTCCTTGTAAAATTTGAAGTTATTATATATTTTGTGCACTGAGATAAAAATATTTCCAAGAACCCTTGTCATGCATTTTGAATCATAATGTTTTATAGCTAATTTTGAAACCAAAGATGTGCAGAAGCAAAATATATATACGAGCGATGGCCTTTAGCAAATTTTCCCTAATAGTTATGATGATTTTGCTAACAAGACCAGTCAGTCCGAACAAATCCAGATGTTATTACCAAACTGACCATTCAACGAGAATAGGAGTAGGAATAATAAGACCAAGATGCAAACTGTATCTCCATTTTGCTATTATCTACGGCTACTTAGGGACCTTTAGAGGGGTGGTTTTAGGTTGATCAAAAGCGTCACAAGACAGGACGGAATAAGGGAGGCTGATTCTTATGGCCAACCGCTGCAGTTCGGCTACATGCTTAGGGTGTGTTTGGTTGAGCTGTAGCTGTGGAAAAAGCTGCTGTGAGCTGTGGCTGTAGGAAGCTGCTGTGGCGAGACGCGTTGAAGAGAATAGAAAAGAAGGAGTACGTTTGTGTAATCAGTGGCAGTGGTTAATTTCCTCCAACTGTAGCATCCGCAGCAGACAAAAGCAGGTCCGAGGCTGCTGCAGGTTTTTCACTCGGTGGAAGCTGCTTTGGCTCGTAGCTGTCCTCAAAAGTTTTGGTTTTTGGTTGGAAAGCTACTTTTGTAAAAGCTACAGCAGGTTGAAAAGTTGAACCAAACACAGCTTATTCTCACGAGTTGGTCTTAAGACAACGATAAATTCTACTAGGGTGGTTAGCTAATCGTAAATTCTGACTAATGAATAATGAATTTAGAGCATAGACCCTTTATTATTTTTAATTTGGCAACGCAATAACAATATATATTAGGAAAAATAACATAAACCACATCATAACTCACTTGAAGTTTAATATACCCACCCATAAATCATATTATAAAATCACCCTAATTCACAAATACCTATACAATTTTGTATGTTTTTGTGAATATAAATCTAAAAAACGTCAAGTTAACTACAATTAATGTTGTTAAAGTGTGTTAAACATAAAAAATTCTTAAAATTTATCTAGATATGCTTCGTCAAAAAATATGCTAACATAAAAAAAATCTATTTATATATAAATTTGCAAAGCATTGTTTAAACTCCAATTGACATTCTTCTTTTTTGTTGCCAATATTTGAAAAATATGAAGATTATACTCTTCAATTTTTTGTTAAAGTTCGATAAGGATAACATCAGCTATTCCAAACGAATGAAAATGGGCTAAAATATTTAAACATGTGTGTTTTGGGTTAGTTTTTGCAACAAAAGTAATGAGTGGGTGGTCGTGTACAACAAATGACTTATGAGTGAGAATCTTAAAATTAAAATGGCATTTGTCAAAATATCCCTTTATGCAATTATTCCTATAAATTTCAAGTATTTTTTGTTCAGTTCAATTATAATTTCTCTAAATTTATTTTATAAGTAACCAGAGGGAGTACATATAGGTTAATTTCCAGCTCACGAACGCACAATAGTAGGTGCCATGCCCTTTTCCATTTGACATAATTAAAATTAATCAAGCAACGTTGTTGTCCGGTCCGGTCCTCGCTTCACACCAATGACTTAAAAACACTGAGAAAATTCCTATGAGCCATTGCAAAATCGTGTAATATGGTATTTGCCACTGTCAGTGATACATGTAGGTTCCTTCTGTCAATGAAACATCGATGACATATGTCATATTGAAATTTTTTCCGCATGTATCAAATTGCAACTAAAAACAAAGTTGAACGTTCTACTGCTACCGGGGAGTTGGCTTTGCCAAGTCTACAGTGTGGCGATGAAGGACAGCTATAGCTCACGTGGCAGCGTTAGGACGTCGGAATGTTGACACCATAAGGACAGTTAGTCATTCTTTTTAACCAAATTCGCTGAGAAATAGACATGAGTGGCATGTAGGGGCTAGAAATTGCATCGGGATGTTATTTCATATATGTGGAATGAACACTTTGGCGCTGTCCTCTAGTTTATTTTGTTCATGGTCTAGGTTCCGTCAACCTCCTAAGTTACATGCGTGTTTGGTCCTGATTTTGGTTGGTAACTCGCCCTGAATCTATTCCGTCGTGTACATCTTTGTGCACATGGTCTAGTTCTCGTTTGTGTACATTTCTGAAATTCAGAACTTGCCCTCTAGCTAGTATCTCTATTAATGAAATCCTGAGTTAATCGGCCAAAATCTTCATGTTTTAATCTTCAATAATGCAGATCTTGGGTACATCTTTGGGACACCAGCGCGTGTGCAGCACCTACTTCGCGTGACACATCATTGTCTAAGCTCAAATAATAGGTATGCGTTTTCTTAATTTCATGCATGCTGGCCATCACATATGAAATGCAATTGCATAGTTCGTGTCAAAAGTATGATCTTAGTATACATAATTCTCCGTTCGCTCATCATATCAAATGAGGCCACTGCAACCTATGATCCTGTTCATGTTGCTTCGTTCTCTACCATCGTATATATGAATTGGGGTGATTTTAGATGCCAACATTTTTCTTATATCAGCTAAAAGGTCTTTCTACACCTAAATTTTGCATATACTCTCATTACTGTTCACATATAAAAGAGTTATAGTCGTGTACATAGTTATAATGATTTTTTACTATAACTTTTGTGTTGTGATGGTGTAACTTTTGAATGTTGCAACAACTGCAAATGCTTGAATTTTCTATTAGTATGTAAAATTAGATCTATTCTGTGTCATAGATTGAAAAATTTAATGGCTAAAAATAACCTTTAACTAATTATTAGTCAAAACGCACACAACTTTTATGTGGATCAATCAACAAGGCCTCTGTTTGGATCCTTCTAGTTTTTAAAAACTGGTTAATTAGGTGACTGTTTAATTAGATACTAGTTCGAGAAAGATTCAACCGTTTTAGTCGTTAGAGACCGGTCACAAACTGTTGTAACTAGAAAGCCAAGGGTAATGAGTCTTTTGTTGAGTAAAACTAAACATATCTGGATGATTTTCATAAAAAACTAAAAACAAGGAAAAGAAATCTGAACCGCTTAAAACCATTTCATTTTTCAAAAACTATGAAACGTATCCATCTTTTCTACAAACCAAAATGACTCCAAAATGAACATTTTCTAGTTCCAAAAGTAATTTTTAATTTATAAGAAAGTAAGAATAATATAAATGATCTAGAGTTGGGAGGTTTGTTATGGTGCTTGGAAGTAACAGCAACCATTCATTTGATCAGATCTAACGTTAAGAATATGGAGGTACTTATGATACTTGAAAGGTACTTCTTAGTACCTTTCTTTTTAAATTAATTCTAACCGTTAATATTAAAAAATTGGTACCGCGTTCATCTATTTTAGTACCGGTCCACCACTTTAAGTACCTTTTAGTAGGTAACTCCATATTCTTAACCGTTAGATCTGATTAAATGAATGGTTGCTGTTAATTCCAAGCATCATAACAAACCTCAAAGCTAGTTTCATTTTTGATAAAAGACATGATATCCTTTGTGATTTTTAGAAAATTATGATATTTTATAGCTAAAAAACTAAATGAAAATTTGAAATTAAAGAAAAATAAAGAGAATCATTAACTACTCCATTTGCCCTAATTACTTAAATGATATTTTAGCTCTAGGCAGGTAAATTAATGAGAGAAGAATAAGATAGGTATACGTGAAACAAGAGAGATAGAGATGGACAGAGAATAAAGAAAGTTGTATTGACGAGCGAGAGCATCAAATAATTTAGACAATTTCTGCATGGTAGAATGTCATTTAAAAGGGATCTCATGTGTAAAGAGTTAGATCTCAATTTTTGAATATAAGTCTTTAAACAAACTCATATAGATTTATTTAGGGTACGTCCGTGTTTCAAATCTCTTAAGGTAGTTGTTAACTATCTAATAAGTTGTTAGTTGGGTGTGAACAGCTAATAAAATACTTGTTTTATTTTTTTATTGTTGACAACCTGTAGTATGAAATTGTAGCATCAACATCAAAAAACGAATGTAGTGGAAGTAAAGGTTATAGATAAGGACTAGATAGTTAGATAGACATATTAAAAAATATTACAAATACTTTTACAAACTAAGATTTATAACCCACTTCTTCCGTCTTAAACTTTTTGACACTTTAGTCGCCTTTAGTTTTTTCAAAAATATTTAAAACTTTTTTTTTTCCTAATATGCTATCTTTCTTCATTTACAGTACATCATCATTTTTATCTCTTTCATCTCATTTTCTATGAATCTATCCTTTTCATCTCCACCTAAAGAAAATACTCCTCCATTCCGTTTTATTGATATCTTTTAGAATTGCACTAACTGACGTAAAGTTATTTCAAACAGAGTACTCCCCCCGTCGCATAATATTTAACACTCTTACTTTTTAATACACATTTTAAATTCATAATATATCTCTATTGTTATCTCTTTTGTTATCATTTCTTATGTACCTATCTCTATCTCTACTACTCCCCCGTTTCAATATTCTTGACACTTAAGCTATCTTAAATCTTTTCAAAATACTTGACATTCTTATTTTTCCAATTTTTTTCATCCTCAATACATCTCTCTTTATCTCTTTCATACTTTTTTTATTCACTTATCTTTACCAACTTTTTTAATTTTCATGACCACATCTAATACGTCTAAGTATTATAAGACGAACGGAGCTTCTTTTCTTAATTCTTGTGCACACACCGGTAAGAGAGAGAGTATACATTTTTAAGCCGCATGGAATGGAACCTATGGCTATAAAGCCTATAATTGGCGACAAAGTCTAAAATACCCTCGCCCCTTTCACACAGTCGTATCTATACCTGTACATATGGGCCTGCCAAATGGGCCGGCACGAGGCCAACTACTTTTGGCCCGACACAGGTACGACACGGCCTGACCGTCGGGCCGTGCTTGGGCCGAGGGTGCGGCCCGTAGTGCCGGCATGACATGGCCCGTTTTATGAAAAAGTACAAATATATTTTCTATTTATTATAAAACATCAAAGATTATGTGCTCTAGTGGTTGGTATGACCTTTATAATACAAGAGATACTTAGTTCAAGCCTCCACGATGTATATTTTCAGCTACTTTTTTAAAAGAAATACATATTTATTGGTGGACCAGCCAGACTATCAGGCCAAAACGGCCCGTTTAGCCTCACTGAACCGTGCCATGGGCCGCCGGCTAGACCCATGGGCCAAGTAGGCACAATCCAGTAAAGGCACAGGCGCGACCGGGCCTGGGCTGGGCTGAATATAGTCGCATCCGGATCGAAAGCGGTCGCCTTCACTACACAACCTCACTGCGGCAGCTGCCCCCGCCGCTGCAGCATCCCACGCGCGCGGCATGGGATCCAACTCGTCGGCAGTCGGCTCCTCGGCAGTCACCCCAGCAGTCGCACTGTCGACCGTCCACTCCTGCCGAGCGCATCCAACGGCCCCAGGCTCGCTCGGTCTATTAGCCATAGCCTTCCACACGGGAGCAGCCACTGAGCCACACAGCTAAGCAAACACAGCCATGGCCAAGTCCGTCGTCAAGGTCGCCACGCACCTCGCCCTCGCTGTCTCCCGCGTCTCGGCCGCTGGTTCGTCGTTCGCGGTGATGTCGGGCAGCAGCAGTTTCCTGCCATCGGCCACCTCGGCCACGCCCTCCTCCATTACCAGCAAAAGCACCGGGCCTTCTTCCTCCTAATCGTATGCAACATCCAATCTAACGAAGCTGCTATGGAATGCAAGGACCTTCATTTTGGATTGGAACTACGGATGCAAGGAGCATACTCAGACAGATGCCAGTTACCATGACATGTTGTCTCTCCCTTAATTCCATTTTCTCCTCTTTCCAAACTGTAGCTAAAAATCAAGAAATTTGTGACAAATCATGGGTTTCAACAAATTGTTCACATAATCATCTTCTAAATCTCCCACCGAATCCATTTTGATGCTTACCGACAACATTCAGCGACAAGATAGAGAAGACGACTCAAATAATTTGATTTGGGACTGACTGGCAAAAAAAAAAACAGCCAAATCAACTCAGAATATAGAACTCGTCAAACATGGCTTAAATGAATCGAATGAAAAGCATTCCGGTTCTATTTGTTGTAGAATCGAAGTTGAGCAAGTCCTCTCCTTCAATTAGTTGCAGAAGAGAGAAGGTGAGAGTACTGGAGAGAGCAGTGCCAAAGCTGCAAGCGATAGCGTCAAAGCATCAGAGAAAAGGAAGGAGAGTATGTGTGAGTCGTTGGATGCGTTCTGTGAGGCTGGACGGTGGATGGGTCGACTGCTGGGTCGAATGGCAGGAAGACCGACTGCCGAGGGGTTGAATCCCGCGGCATGGCCTCTACGCATGGCGCAGCGGCCCGTTCCCCTCCAATGCTACATCACTCGTTACCCAGGCTCCATCGCATGCTCGGGTTCGGCTTCTCCACCGCAGTCATGCTCCAGAAGCTCGATTCCACCCAGGCAGACGCCGTCCGGCGTATTGCCACCGGATTTTCGCCGGATGGATGGAGGCTATTGCCGTTGTATCAGAAGTTCGCGGTCCGGATCGAGGTTATTATGGAGCGTCGGCGCTTCGCTCCGCTACCTCACCCCCATGGCTGGCGGCCATGGGCTTAGGCCGGATTGGTCGGCGTCGATCCAGCCTTAATGGCGCGATGGCTGGGGTTGCTAGAGGCCAGTTCCCACATATCGAATTGACGAGATAAGCGAGATGGAAGTGGGCAGCTGTGGCAGGCACGGAGATCCAGTGGCAAGAGCAATGCGGCGCAACGAACGGCGACCGTGCCGACCGACGGTTTAGGTTTCCCGAGCGAGGTATCAGTCAGGGTCATTTTTTTTTTCTTGGATGCCTTGCTTTGTAGTACGGTGGGACGCGGCGTGAAGGTCTCACTTCGAATGCTTGCTTTGATTCTCTTACGACAAGGTTCCTGTTCTTGTTTTTCCCCCTCACTTCTTGCTTGGACCGGTTTTCTCTTTTTTCTACTGAAGCTGAACTAACAAGAATATGTTTTGTCGCTGACTCTTGTTGACTTGTGTCTGAACGAAGCAGAGTCCCAATTTACCATGTCGTTGAAAGTACAATCTGCAGCTTACCTTTATATTTACGAGAATCTTCCTTTTCAATCTTAGATCAATAACCTGAATCATAGAGTTGCAAAGTGAAATTTAATTTTTATGTCAAACAGTCCCTGATGAAATCTTGTTACCAGAAACAAATTTGCATTTGTGAACCTACCGCTTAGCCCAAGCTGTCCATGCTATGTACTGTAGTTCGAATTCATATGTGATTGCCTACAAGTTTGATGCTGCTGCTGGCAAAATATATGATGATATCATGGGAAATCTGTATGCTATTAGGTACGGCAGCAGCAGCAGCAGCAGCATTCTCAAGCTGCATTTTTTGAGAGATACAAAAGATAAGCTGTGTTTTCTTGAAAGATACACAAAATCTGTTTAGTCAATGTAATGGATAGTATGACATCTGCAGTTATGTTCTCATATGTATTCCTGCTCTTCTGTTGTGGTTTGCCTTCTTCGTTATAAGCGTCAGGTTTTTGCTCGCAACAGTTGTATTTTTTTTTCTAGTTTTATCTCCACTTCATTGCATCATTATAATATGCTCCGTGTTAACATTTTACAGTACAAGCAAATGGCGGAGGTGGCATTCGTTGCCGTCTCAAAGATTGGTGAGGTCTTGGGAGACAAGGTCTTGGATGAAATAATAACCAAGTATGATAATGTGATCGCGCTACCAGAGAATCTTGAGAATGTAAAGAAGGATTTGGGTATGATGAGCGGTGTAATTCAAGATCTTGACTCCTCAAACCTTGGCATAAATGCGGTTCAGAAATGGATTGACCAGCTACGGAATGTGTCCTTCCGAGTTGAGGATGTAATGGATGAATACTCATTCCATGCTTGTGAGTGGAAGGAAGAAAGCTCAATCACGAAGTTCTTTAAAAGTGCAAATTATGCCATGATTTTCAGTGACATTGCTAAAAAGGTAGAAGATATAATGAAAGAGATACAGAAAGTTAAAGAGCTGCAAAGCTCCTGGCTCCCTATTGTTCAACTTGTTCCAAAAAATTCCGTTGCTTTTGATCGACGGGGCTCTCACGGCTTCTTTCCAGTACTTGTTCAAGATGAAGATCTGGTTGGGATTCAAGAGAACCAGAGTAAGCTGATTGAATGGCTTCATTCCAATGAGCCGAACAGCACAGTGATAACTGTGTCAGGTATGGGTGGGTTAGGAAAGTCTACCCTGGTTGCCAATGTGTACGACCGTGTGAAGATTAGCTGTCAAGTTAATGCATGGATAGTTGTTTCCCAGACATACAATATAGATGCTTTGCTGAGGGAACTACTGTGGAAGATCGGCTACACTGAGAAGCCACTGGACCAAATGGACACCTATATGCTAAAAAAGGAAATAAGATCGAAGCTCCAAGGCAGCGGCGAGTGTTTGATTGTCTTGGATGATGTTTGGAACAAAGAAGTATATGAAAAGATCCAAGATGTTTTCAAGAACCTCCAATCAACTCGTGTCATCATCACGACACGCAGAGACGATGTTGCGTCTCTTGCATCCTTGGGAAAGCACCTTCAGCTCCAGCCCTTGGGTGATGCTGATGCCTTCTGCCTATTCTGTTCAAGGGCCTTTAGTAACTCTGTGGACCGGAAGTGTCCCCCTGATCTTGAGTCTGTTGCTCGTTCTATAGTTGAGAGGTGCCGGGGCCTGCCACTATCACTTGTCTCTATGGGCAGCCTAATGTCGTCGAAGCAACAAACAAAACACGCCTGGAATCAAGTGCTCAAGCAGTTCCGAAGTGAGCTATCGAAAGCCGATGATGTGCAGGCAATTGTGACGCTAAGCTACAACGACTTACCAGGGAACCTTAGAAATTGCTTCCTGTACTGCAGCCTGTTTCCTGAAGATTACACAATGTCACGGGAGAGCCTTGTCAGGCAGTGGGTTGCTGAAGGCTTTGCGGTGGCCACTGAAGAAAGCACGCCGGAGGACGTTGCTGAGTTAAATCTCATGGAACTCATCAACAGGAATTTGCTGCACGTAGTGGATTATGACGAGCTTCACAGAGTGAGCACCTGTAAGATGCATGACGTCGTTCGTGACTTGGCTCTTTCTACTGCAAAAAAAGAGAAGTTCAGTTCAGCAAATGATTGTGTTGCAATGTTAAATATGAAAGATGTTCGTCGTTTGTCATCATATGGGACGAAGGATAGTGGTTCTTCCACAGAAGGTTTCCCAAGCCTCCGCACCCTGATGTCACCCGGAGCCGTAATGCCTACTAAAATGTTAGCCTCAATATTTTCTGGTTCCCCTTACCTGACTGTTCTTGAGCTGCAAGATTCAGCAATTACAGAAGTGCCTGCCTCTATTCAGAACTTGTTTAATCTACGTTACATTGGCTTGCGGCGCACAATGGTCAAGGCACTGCCGGAATGTATTGAGAAGTTGTCAAACCTACAGACCCTGGACATCAAGCAGACCAAAATTGAAAAGCTTCCAAGAGGCATAGTTAAGGCCACTAAGCTGCGGCATCTGTTAGCTGACAGAGTCGTTGACGAGAAGCAAAGAAGTTTCCAGTACTTCATTGGGGTACAACCACCCAAGGATCTCTCAGACTTGGTAGAACTGCAGACACTAGAGACAGTGGAGGCCAGTGACAACCTTGGAGACCATCTGGCAAAAATGAAGCAGCTACGAAGCGTGTGGATTGGCAATGTAAACGCTGCGCATTCTGCAAAGCTTTTTGCTAGCCTGTCGGAGATGAAACTTCTTTCTAGCTTGCTTCTAAATGCATGTGATGAGAAGCAGGCCCTTTCCTTGGAAGCTTTCGACCCACAGTCCGAACAGCTCCACAGGTTGATTATCAGAGGACAGTGGGCTGCTGAGATGCTGCGGTGCCCAATATTTCAGTCTCATAACCACACGAGCAACCTCAAGTATCTAGCTCTCAGCTGGTCGGGACTTAAGGAAGACCCACTGCAAATTCTTTCATCATATGTGCCGAACCTCACTTATCTGAGCCTTAACAGGGCGAGCAGTGTAGAGACCCTGACTGTTTCTGATGGGTGCTTCCCAAAGCTGAGGACGCTTGTATTGAAGAACTTTCCCAATGTCCACCAGATTACAATTGGACAAGGTGCTCTTCAAAGTATCCAAGGTTTATATGTTGTGGCACTGCCCAGGCTGGACAAGGTTCCTCAAGGCATGGAATGCCTCACCAAATTGAAGAAGCTGTGGCTGCGTTATCTTCACGGGAACTTCTATGTTCAATGGGGCAAGAATGGAATGGACACGAAGATGGCACATATTCTAGAGCTCCGTCTATACGTGGCCAAGTAACATCTTCCTGCAATAATATTCTTCCACATGGGCTGCATGGGCACAGAACTGCAGCATGCATCTATTTCTTACTTTCCAATAAGTTGTTTATTTCTGATATTGTCTGCTTATTACACCTTCCATTCTTTTTCAGTATGTCATTTGCTTGTGCTAAAAAATAAGAACTGTATTTGCTAAAGCATTTGGGTTGTGAACGTTATTTGCCAAAGCATTCTGTATTCATCTAAACTATTCAGTACTTATTTGTATGCCTGTTCGTTCACGGTATAAACAGGTTTGGGTTGGTTTCTCAAAACGAACCATAGGAGGCCGGTTTAGCTGGGTTGGACTGGTCTTAACGATATGGAGCGAGGTAGTTGAGTGGGTTGGTTTGGTCCGGTTCTACGATTTTATCAGTCTGAAGCCAGACATCAATGAGAGATGACGATGCAGCAGATTCCCCATTGTCTTCCTACTGTTCATGTCGCCGATATTGCTCGAGGCCCTCTTGCGCCCTCGTCACCGTGGGCAAGGAGCCAACGCCCAGCACTTTCTCGTCAAGAGCGCGCTGCTGCTGCCCCTCTTTACCTCTTCCCCACGCACTCTCAGACTGGACACAATTGCCACCTCCTCTGCCTCCATGTGGACAGGCCACCATAGCCAAGCCATGAAACCATGTCAAATAAATTCGCCTCACCTCCCTTGAGCTGTCATACCAAGCCAATTTCTCTCTATCACACTCAATCATCCGGAAGGAGGTTGTCTTCTACTTCTAGCCAAAATCAAGCGCCACCACGATTTCTTCGATTCCGGCCATCTCGGTCAAGCTTAACCTCATCCCTTGCAACAACTCCTTCCTCTCTTTCTTACGCACCTTCCTGATATCTTTTTGTCCACAGAAATCAACCAGAATAAAGATATTAATAAAATAAAAATTAGTTAATTAAACAAAAATAAAAATACTAAACTCCTTAAAATACTGATCAGTATTTTGACGAGAATACTGGTCAGTATTTTGGACCTTAAAATAGCTCAACCGGAAACCCGTTAAACCCATCCAAATCTATTTGGCTGGTTTGGTTTAGGTCAGGTTCACGGCTTGACTGGTTTGAACCCGAACCATTTTCAGACTTGCTTATTACATTGCCCTCGAGAAATTGTTTTTTTCATAACTTGTTCTGATGTGTACAGCCAGCACAAAACAGGGGTTCTATTGCGAATTGGTTACATTCAACTAAGCATTATCTCGACTACATTATATAATTTTGAGCTAATCATCCGCCCCTTCCTCTTGGGCGTTTTCGTGTTTCATTCCTAGAGCCATCTGATCCGCGACGTTTAGGTTGTGTTTGTTTTAGCTCCTAAAGCAGCTCCTAGAGCTATTAGAGCTGAATCTAAAACAAAGACCTATTTTGAAGAGTGATTCTTGTTGGGAGCAGTTAGGAATAGTTTTAAAAAATAAACTAGAGGAGTTATTTTGGTGGGAGCTGAAAATTGCAGCTTCTTCCCACTCCCACTTTTACATGTAGTCCTTAATTTAAAGAGGAACTATTTTACCAAATATTTTAACATCTTCTGCTCCTCCGTTTGAAAGAGCTGCTTTATTTAAAAAGTTAGAGTTTGAGCAGTTTTTTAGGAGCAGAGCCGAAACAAGCATGTTCTTAGTGTTGCATGCAGCACCAGAGCCATCAATTGTTCGGTCAACCCCACTGTATCGCTAAGGCTCCCCTCTCGGTTGCTTGATCCGTACCATCACACCCTTCACATCCATGTCAGCGCCCTATCGTCAGCATCCACCAGCGCAACCTCCATCCTTTGCGCCCCTCCTTGCAGGATGGCTATTTGAAGGTTGTGGATTCCGTGACCTGAGAGGTGCAACGAATTGGTTACGTTTTACTTGCTGCTTCCATCTTCGATCATGGCCTGAGAGGTGCGTTCCGTGGAGATATTTCGTTTCATCAATCGCGTTCTCCTCTGCAGCGGATCCCTGCACCTGCTCCACCCTCCTTTTGCCGCACTACTGCTAAATTTGTGTTGCGTCCTATTGGGGAATTAAAAGTACTGGTCCCCTAAACAGTTGAAAAACAAAATGAATATACACCGATGTCACCTTCTCAGAAAATGTGTGCTTTATATATCTACCTTGTGTCTCCTTTAATTTTATATCGACCCTTTCTATCCTCACAGTAACAGTAAGAGACCAAGCCTAAATACGGCACATGTCCACTCATATTTATTGGACCACACCTATCTTGTAACTTGCTTACATCGCTTCACGTAAAGAATTAATCTGAAATATACTATTTAACGTGGTTTTTTTTTTCACTTTCTCCAAAAACAAAAAAGAGGGTTTTGTTATGATGTTTGGAAGGTACCAACAGGTACCTCTCCTTTTGAATTAACAATAACCGTTGATATTAAAAAATTGATACCGGATCCACCTATTTTAATACCGGTCCACAACTTTAAGTAACTTTTGGTAGGTATATTCATATTCTTAGCCGTTAGATCTGATCAAATTAATGGTTATTGTTAATTACAAGCATCATAACAAATTAAAAAGTTGGTTCTTTCCGCTCTAGTTTTCTTATGCGGACTAAAGTTTTTGTATTCTTGTGCTGCACACACCAAGCACACATGGAAGCTGGCCCAATCCAACAGGCCCACGGGCAAGGTCAAATTCAAATGGAAAAATTCTATTTTACACCCCTCAACTTTCACCAAAGTCCAGCTTTCACCCCCCACCTACAAAACCGGGTATTCTGGAGCCCTGAACTAACGAAACCGGTTTTTTCTCACCCTCCGATGGTCTGGACCCTGGTTTCGTCCTACGTGGACCGCCAAGCTGGCGGGTGGCACGCAGGCGGTGCTAAGTCAGAGAGGGAAAGAAAAAGGCACGTACGGCCTTGTCTTCCTCCGTTGTCCGCGGTGCTGAGTCGGAGAGGGAAAGAAAAAGGGGGGCACATGGCCTTGTCTTCCTTCGCTGTCCGTTCTCCATTTTATAAGACCTCCTAACCCTAGCTCGAGGCGGCGGCGACACGGGCGGAGATTCTTGGAAAGGGAGGGATCTGGTGGCGGAGTGGATGCGGGAGCATAGTTGAGGCAAGATTCGCAGGTTAGGGTCTCTTTTCCCACTTGATGTGTCAGATTGGGTGTGTGCAACGAGGAGCTGAGTATTTTAACTAATGTTGATATTTTTTTTGAGTTTGGTCTTGATATCGAGGTTAGGTAACTATTGTTTATGTGATTCGCAGTACGGTAGGATGGTGTGACACCTCGAAATTTAAACTTGATCAATTCGATGAATAAGCAAGTCTATGGTGTTAAAATAAAGAATTAAACCGTTCTGTGTCAAGTAAGAAGGTCGAGGGAAATTAAAATAAGTTATAATCACTTTTTGCCATTTTTAACTATTGCTAATTTGTTAATTTGAGTTGAAGTGAGAAAAGAGCACGGTAACATTCATGCAAAACGGGTGGAAAGGGATTAAGGCACGAATAGGGTCGAACTTCCGTAACTATTTCATCGAAACCCTAATTGTCGAGTAGATTGAGTAGTGGGGGTAAATGGGACCTAGGGTTATCGGATTTCATTGTTGATCAAACCTTGGCTTAAGTTCCGAAACGGCCCAAATCGAAAACCTAATTGTGTCGGGGATGTAAACAATAGACATGAGGCAAACGATTAATAGAAGAAAATTCGAAATTTGCATTGAAGATTCAAATTCAAATAGCAATTCAAGAATTCAAGATTAATTCCTTTTCATTCCTAGTCATCCAACCAAATTAGTGAAACTTCAAGAAAATTTTGGAATTCAAATTTCAAACCCTACCCTAATTCTTTTCTGTTCTTCCTCCCTTTCTACTCTACTGTCCTGCCTTCCTTTCTTATTTCTCTGTTGTCGGACAAGCATAGTACGAGCAGCTGCTGAAGGACAGAGCCGCCCATGCCGCTTTCTCTCGCCGGAGCGCCACCCTACGCCCCTAGCCGCGCAAAACCGAGCTAGCCCGACGTGCGACTTGATGAGCCTCCGCGAACGCCGCTGCTCCGCTCGGCCGGCGACCTAACCGCGTACGGGAACCGGCGACCGCCTTCACCGTAGCCACGGCCGCCCGATTAAATTCATCCCGAGCCCGCCGCTGCAACACCGTCCGGCCAACTGCCTGCGTACCGCAAACCGACTCAGTGCACTACAAATCGCTCACCCATCGGTTTTATTCTTTCTCCCCGCTCCTCCTCGCTCTTCTTCCTCACTGCCACCGCCATTGCCGCCACCCGAGCTTCCACGTCGACCGGCCGTTCCACTGCAATCCGACGCCAACCGAGCTCCTCCATCGCGCACAAGATCACTCACTACACCCTCCGACATCCAATTAACCGTTCCCGAGCCGAAACCCTAGCCAACTCCGGCAATTCCCTCTCGGAGCACCGCCGTACCGCCATTATCGCCGCTCTGTCAAAATTCTTCATCGCCGGTGAGATACTTTCCAATTCCTTCCGTCGGCGAGACTCTCGGGTAGCCCTCGTTCCATTTCAATTGATTGCAACGGTTTTGGTGAAGCAGCGGTGACGGAATCGCCGCGACATCGCCGGAGCACCCGCCGAGCCGCCACCTCACCGTCGACGACCATCTTTCGGCCACTTTCACTTATCCTCGCCATGCCCAGCGACATCCCCGACCTCTGCTTCAGCTCACGGTGCTCGCCCCCGACTCTCACTGACCGCCGAGTCGTCAGAACACCGCCGCCGCCATTGTCGAAACCGGTCCACCGTCGCCGGCGTACCTCCGGTGAGCCCCGACCCCACTCCGTGATCAAATGGAACCTCCAAGCCGTGCTGAGCGTGCTGGGCACCACGAAAGCCGCCGCCGACTCCCCCTCCGGCGAGAACCGCCGGTGGTGCGCCATCGGGCGCTGCCCTAGCGCCGCCCCCTGTCCAGTGTCACTGGCAAGCGGGCCCGGTCTCTTTCAATTTATTCAAATCTCAGGAAAATCTATAGAGTTGTAAAATTCATAGAAAATAGGATACTAATCCAAAAATAGCAAACCAAACCCTTTTCGAAACTTCATGACTAGGACTAAATTTCTGTTAAAACACTTTTTATGAAATGGCCACACATTTTTCAGGAATAATTAAAATACTCCTTGCTGTTTTTGAATTTTAATTCAAATTTTAGAGCAGTTATAAGGCTGAAATTTGATCTACAAGTTCCTCATGGCAGAACCCACCTACTAAAAGTTTATGGGGATTTTAGGGCCACCAAATCGTATATAATACTTTCACAATACCCCAAATCTGCCTATTAAAATATCATTTTCTAAAATACATTGTAGAAGTCAGTAAAAAGATTAAACCCCAAAAACAAAGTTTATATTTGGTTCCCCTGAGTGACACCATAAAATATCATAATTTTATTCCAAGACTTACATATTGTTTCTGATTTTATAAAATCTAATAACAGAAACTTTGTTGAATTTTTATAAAATCTAGAAAATTCACCTAGGCCACAACCAAAGCGTAAAATTCATATTTCAGAGAGTACCATCAATTAAAAATAATCTTGAGGGGTAATTAAAAATTTCATTTTAACCTAGATAAATAGTCGTAGTTATTAAAACGATTAATACTCGAAGCCAAGTGTCGGTCTAACCCTAATTTCCAACAATGACACCCTAGTTAATCTTTAATAAAAGCATTGTGACTACTGTCAATAAACAATTCATTGCATTCCGTCATATAGGGACCGACCAGGAACTTCCACCGGTGAACGAGAGTCCAGAAGAGGCACCCGCAGGAACTAACTCCTTGTTTGAGTGCTCTGACTATTCTGCAAACCAAGACAAGCCCCGGTGCACACCTATGTTTTACAAATTTTCTGTTTACCACTATGTGTGTAGAAATTGTTTGTGCATTAAGTTTTGAGGATATTGCCGTGAAAACCTAGATGCATGACTTGATAGGTTTCCTGTGGATTATTTTGGTAGAGCCCTCGATAGTATGCAATGCTTAAAAAGATAGGGATCCGGTAGTATCCGAGTAGTACGGAGACTACTCGTGTTTATTCAAAAGAGGAAAAGTCGAATAATATGTTGATCTTAATTGGGATTAAAATTTGGGAACCCTATCGGGTGCGGTTGCATTGGTCAAGTTTGAGGTGTGTACCGAGTGCATACTGTTATATGGGACCAGGAAACCGATGTAGCTCACCGTGCTCTGTTGGACAATTGGCCATCCCTTTTTCTGGATGAACGGACCAGCAAGGTGGATGAATTTGCTTTTGTTTTCTTGGGCTTGTGCTAGTGGGAAAGGCTTGGGGCCATACAGGGATGCAGGGCATCGCCTGGAGGACCATGTCCTTGGAGGGATGGATGTTGAGCCAACACTGTCACGATGTTGCGAAAGGTAGCCACGTGTGACTCTAGTTGAGTGTGCAAGTGTCGTGTCATTCCGGTTTCTCCTGCAGGATGTAAATCAATTATAATTGCCACTACTCATGGTTAAGAGTAGCACTTGCTCCTTTCTGCCGCAACGATATGAGAATAGTGGATTATGTGAAAGTGGCTAATTTCACTCTGCCTTGTTGCAATGAATTCTTGATTGTTAGAATAGCGGCACATTTAGTAACATCACAGTGACTACTGTTAATTTGGCTAAAATTGGAATAGAATATTAGCGCCGTTTCCGCCATACCCGATCAACCTCCACCAATACCCCTGCATTCTAGGAGTCGGTCATTAGATGGCCACGTTGACGGGTAAGTCTTGCTGAGTATTAGTTGCTCAGGCTTTGTGGATTAATATTTTTGCAGGTGATTCTTCTAACCTTGCTTCGTGCGGTTATGGTGGTTGGGAAGGGGAGGCACCCTTGGAGTGGACCTTCGAGTGGGTTCCCGCTTCTCCGACCTATGAAGATTAAGCACCCGTGGGCTGGCGTGCTTAATTGTATCGTCGAGTTGTAATTAGTAGCTTCCGCTGACTTTCACTTGTTTTCGAACTACGTTTCCGCACTTAAATTATCTGAACCAATGATGTAATATTAAGAATTCATGTACCCTTTAAATTATGTTTACGTGTCCTTGTTAATTATTGTACTGTATGGTCGCTTGCTTCGCCAAGTGGCACCCTGAATGATCCTGGATGAGCAACCGTACGATTTTATCGGACGGGGTTGCGACAGATGGATCCATTATCGACTTTGGCAGTTCGGTTCCATTTTCATGGGGAATTTGTTCGCACTAGGTGGGAACTATATTATGTAGGGGGGACAGAGCAATGTCTTACATTGATAGGGACAAGGTTAGTTTTTCAGAGATTGCTGGACATCTGAAGGACCATACCAATGTGGTGGAGGGGTCAAAACTGTTGTAGTTGTTCCCTGGGTCTGCACTGAAAGATGGTCTTCGGATACTATAGGATGACGGTTCAGCTTTGGAGATGTCTCAGGCCATTGTTGAGTGTGGTGTTGCTGACATTTATATTGACTCTGCATGTGTGGAAGATGCTGACAATAATGATACTGTTGCAGTTAGTGACTATGAGGATGAAAATGGCACAACTATCATTAGAAGAAACATATGGAGGTGAAGGTGATGACGAAGTAACAGTGATCAGGCAATCCAGGGCAGAATCTTTGTCTAAGATTAAAAAACTAAAGGAGTTCTACTCAAGTCCAAGAAAGGCAGTATGTGGTAGTGGAAGTGGTAGGAACAAGGGCACTAAAAAGAATGAAGAGGAGAAGGATGAGGCTACTGGAAATGAGAATTCAAGTTGTGATAGTGATTATATCCCAGGTGATGATGGTTCCTCTGAAGAAGATGATGAAGCAGTAGAGATAAGAAAGAAGTACAAGGAATTTAGGAGGAAGTTGAGAAGTGGACAAACAGCTAGGTTGGATGATGTAGTTCTAAATGATTCCACAACAATAGAATCTAGTTTTGTTGGTTTTGAAGATGATGCTAATGAAACAGAGTACATTGACTCAGATGATGAAGAGTCCTTGGATGAGCTAGGAAGTGATAGGCAAGTTCATAGGAACGCTAGTAAGTTCCCTATGTTCAGAAAGAGTGATGAAGTTCCAAAATTTTCTTTAGTAATGAAGTTCAGTGGGAAGGCAGAGTTCAAGAAGGCTATTGTGAAATATGCAATGGCTGAGAAGAAGGTCATAAACTTTGTAAAGGATGAGGCCAAAAGGGTTAGCTAAGTGTGACTGGGAAACATGTCCATGGATTTGTCTACTCTCTGACAACAGTAGGAATGAAGGGTGGCAGATTGTAACATTTGAAGATTTCCACACATGTCCCCCAAGGAGGGACAATAAACATGTCACTGCTAAAAGGATAACTGAAAGATATGAGAAGTTCATAATGACAAACCCATCTTGGAACCTGGCAGCCATGCAGGTTACCATTCAAGAAGAGATGTTTGCTAATGTCTCACTATCCAAACTGAAGAGGCTAAAGCACTAGTAATGCAGAAAATCCTTGATGCTAGTAAAGATCAGTACCAAAAACTATATGATTATCAGTTGGAGCTGTTGAGGAGCAACCCAGGGTCTACAATTATTGTGCACAAGCTCCCAGATGTTGAGCGTCCACATTTCAAAAAATATACATCTGTCTTGATGCTTTAAAAAAGGGTTTTTTGGCTGGGTGTAGGAGAGTGATAGGGTTAGATGCCTGCTTTTTCAAAGGAGCATGCAGTGGTGAGCTTCTTTGTGCCATAGGAAGAGATGGAAACAACCAGATGTACCCAATAGCATGGGCAGTTGTTGAAGTTGAAAATAATGCATCTTGGGAATGGTTTTGTGACTTGTTATGCAGAGACTTAGGGGTTGCACTTGGAGAAGGATGGGTTTTTATTTCAGACCAACAAAAGGTAATGTACATATTGTATAGTTCATGTATTCAATAGTTCATATGTAATACTCAGTGCAATTTCTAACAATAGGGTTCTATGTAATACTCAGGGTATTATTGAAGCTATTAACAAGTGAGCTCCTGATGCTGAGCATAGGAATTGTGCAAGGCACATATATGCCAACTGGAGGAAACATTTTAGAAACAAAGAGTGGCAGAAAAAGTTCTGGAAATGTGCAAAGGCACCATGCCTCATGTTATTCAACCTAGCTAGAAGGGATCTGGCTCAGAAAACTAGAGATGGAGCTCAAGCCATCATGAACACTCATCCACAACACTGGAGCAGGGCCTGGTTCAGGCTTGGATCTTGTTGTAACTCTGTTGGCAACAAATTGTGTGAGTCTTTCAACCATTGGATTGTCGAGGCAAGGTTCTTTCCAATAATAACAATGCTAGAGACCATTAGAAGGAAAGTAATGGTTAGAATCCATGATCAAAGAACCAAGGCAGCAAGGTGGCAGACTCAGATATGCCCTAACATACTAAAGAAGCTGAATGTTTACGTCAAGGAGTTAGCATTTTGTCATGCACTCTGCAATGATGGTATGAAATATGAAGTTGCACATCATGATCATAGTTTTTCAGTGGACTTGGAGAAGAAAGAATGTAGTTGCAGATATTGACAGCTATCAGGGATGCCTTGCCCCCATGCCATATCTTACATTTTTTTCAAGACAAACTCTCTTGATGAATACATTGCTCCTTGCTTCTCTGTGACACAATTCTGCAACAATTACAGCCATTGTCTGCAGTCAATAGAAGGGATGAGCAGTTGTCCTGTGTCAGACAGATGTGCATTGAGAGCCCCAGGTTATGTTAGAATGCCAGGGAGGCCAAAGAAGGAAAGAAGAAGGGAACCACATGAGAATCAAAACCAGGAAGGATTTCAAAAGTAGGTACAAAAATCAAATGTACAAAATGCAAACAAGTGGGTCACAACAGATCAACCTATGACAGGTTCAATGAAGGTCATTCAGATGCTTCTATGAAACCTGGACCTGCTGTTGCACCGCCTACCACTACACCAGTACCTGTTGCTGCTACACCCCCTACCAGTCAATCTCAGGCTTCTAACAATAACATGGTTCCCTTACATAATAGCCAACACAGAGATAGTTCAAGCAGAAAAAGGAAAAAAAAAGGGAACCATCAAATAATGCTCCTTCTCAGGTATTTTTTTCCTCATTTTTAAACCATTGCATCATTATATATGTGTCTATTTCCATCTCAACTGTTCAATTCCTCAATTCAGAGCCTTTCGAAGAGTACTACAAATTTTAGAGTCAGCACTGGACCTAGAGGATCAGCTGTACTCGAAGTCAGTGTCACTCTACCAGGTTCTCAAGCAAGGTCAACTATAACCATCAAGAACGCTGCTACTTCTTTAGTACCAAGAAAGAGGACTGCAGGCAGGATCAAACCAAGTACTCAGTGTGCCCCGTCATGTTTCTACCACCATGGAAATCTGCTAAACTGTGATACCATTTTCATTACCTGTTTCGATGTGTGATGTCTGAACTATGTCTGAATTATGTGAACTATGTGTGTCCATTTTGTATTGGCAAGACTATGTGGCATTTGTGCACCTGTAGTGGCAAGACTATGTGGCATTTGTGCACCTGTAATGGCAATACTCTGCTTTCTATGTTCTTTGATCAGTCACATCACTATCTACATTTCCTATGGTATTGACAAAATTTTGAAAAAAACATATGCCATACCACAACCGAGATTAACATAACACATGGCATAACACTAGTTCATCATTGCACACACAGTTCAATATTTACCATACACATGGTCAGTTCTACAATATCACATGGGCAGACGTAACACTAAACGAACTTAACACAAACACATCTACTTCTTGCTAGCAAAACAAGTTAACCTATTACATTGCCAGCCACTTCATTCCAAAGCAGACCAGAAAGAAGGCACAGATAGCCCGTAGCACCATCTTCTCTAGCTCCAGCTTCCGCACAACATCGCGCAACCCTTTATTCTCAGCCCGAACTCCTTCCACATTTGCCGCTTCATTCTTTAGCTTCGCCAGCTCCTTCCCCTGTTCCTTCACCTGTGCCTCCGCCTCCTCCAGTGCTTCCTTCAAGACCGTCCTCTGCCTCTTCCCCGACCATACCGCATTGCGTAGGTCTATGAGCAAAGTTTGCACGAATGCGTCATGCGGTCCCTTGTGCCAGCCCATGAAATTGCAACCACCATCCTAGATCAGCACGGTAAGATAAGAACAAATCTCAAACCAATGTCCCTACAAATACTTCTAATCAAACACATTTCCATTCCCCTTGTACTCACCCTAGCTCTGTAGCACTTCAAGTACCGGCGTCCGGGGTTGTCATCGCTCCACGAGATCCACATCGCCGCCTTCTGCTGGCAGTGGCAGTACGTCGGAGGGTGGTAGTCCAGCTGCCCCACACGGTAGCGATTGGGAGAGTGACGCGCATCCTCCCCTGCGCTCCATGCCGACGAGCGTAGAGAGCTTGAGCTCATGGGTACTGACCTTAGGGTTATATCGCAAAAGTCCGGAGGAGTGCGCCAAATGAATGAACAAGCATGTCTTTTTTCCCCGTCCACCGCCCGTTTTATTACCGCTGCAAGTAATCCTAGTCACCCCCCTTTTCCCGCCAGCATGGCGGTCCACGTAGGACGAAACCAGGGTCCAGACCACCGGAGGGTGAAAAAAAACCGATTTCGTTAGTTCAGGGCTCCAGAATACCCGGTTTTGTAGGTGGGGGGGTGAAAGCTGGACTTTGATGAAAGTTGAGGGGGTGTAAAATAGACTTTTTCCAATTCAAATGGATCAAATCCTATTGATTTTTCCACCCTCGCTCCTATGAGTTGAGACAGCACCAACGATCGAGTTAATAGGTATGATTTGAAAGCAGATTATATACGTGTGAGAGCGTTGAATTCACCGGACTATTTATTAGTACCTGACTAATTTTTTGATAACCTTTTGTCAATAAGGATGATCGTAACAAGACGGTGGGATTAATTGTTAGTGAACTCATAAATTAATTATTTTCTTATTAGTCCATCCACCAAGCGAACAGTGGCTAATAGAGGCTAACAAGCCTATTCTTTCTCCTCTCATTCCTTACGGAGACATATTTTTTTCCTTCTCTACCCGATGCAAATGTACAGGAGGTTGGTAGAAATGGGGAGCCGCCTTTTCAAACAAGTCATTTCTACGTGCTACGGTCCATGCAATAGGGATAAACCCTTGTACGACGCTGCTATTTCACACAAATAATTATTTTTTTTGCAGGGACACAAATACATACTTGACACTGCAAATACGAAAAAACCAATATATGACGTTGATTTGCAATTTTATCTTATATGACATCGAATTTATAGTTTAAATAAAAAAAAAATTAAGAAAGCAATACTTCTAAAATCCATCAAAATCCCAAATTTTTTGTGGTGGTAGGTGAAACAATTAATATTCTACAGCTTTCCTTTTTGAGCTGAGTCCAAATTTGAAAACTATTTCAATTTAAAATTAATATATTTAAATCTACCATAAACAAATTTTGAATTATCTGAAATAGTTATGTTTGAAATAAATTGTAAAACTTGGTCCAACCATTTCTTTCAGACCCTTGATCGCTCTAAAATTATGTACACTGTTTTTTCCTATCAAATATGTGAACAAATTTCATAATTTGAATTCAAGCCAAATTTTTAACCTTCACAAATTTTGTAGTAATATACAGTGACCATAACTTTATAGTGAGTATCAACCTCTGGAACATATGTGAACCAAGTTTTATAATTTATGTCAAAGTATAACTATTTATATAATTCAAACAACATGGTTATAGCAGATTTCAATCTATAAATTTTAAATAAAAATTATTTTTGAATTTGATCACGGGTCAAAAAGGAAGTTGTAGAAAATGATTTCATCTGCTACCATAAAAAGTTTGACATTTTTTTTGGATTTCATAAGTTTTTTAGTTTACTTTATCTGAACTATAAGGTGAATGTCATAGGAGGGATTAAAATGACAACTCGAGGTCATACAAGGTTTTTCATATTTAAAGTGTTAAATAAGAGTTTGTCTAAAATTATAGTATTATACATGGGTTTATCCCATCCAAATTTGTGCTTTAGATGCGGCTTTGCATCTCCGTCAATCGCTTGTGTCGTAATAGTGAAAACTGAAAATAAAGGAGGTGTCCGTCGTGCAAACCATTTGCCCTCTTTGTAACATGGTTCACTGTCAACTGAAAAATGGAAAGATAGATGCATGCATACATATACATAAATAGAGACAGACGTAGTACAGACATACTTATACGCAGCTAGCTAGCTAGAAAACTAGTGCTGCAGGTAGACGTCGATCTCTACTACGCCGCCGCGTGCGAGGTCGTAGTCGTAGTTCCTGGTGAGCATGTACCCGCGCGCGAACCGGAACTTTCCCGTGCCGCCGACGACCACCGACTCCCTGACCTTGGCGTCCATGTCGATGCGCCCGCTCGCCGTGATCGAGCTGCCCGCGTGCTCGCCGGCGTCGAGGACGAGGTGCAGCGTGAGATGCGAGACGATGCCACCCTCCGACACGCGCACCGCGAACCCCTGCGCCGTGCCGACGCGCGCGGCTTCGGCGTCGTCGGGCCCCTCCGTGAGCGCGTTGTTGAGCGCCACGATGTCGCCGAACTGCCGCGGAGACGTCGTCAGCTTCAGCAGGTCGTCGTCCTTCGTTCCGGCCGCCGTGGTGTCGCCGCCGGTGATGGTCGTCGGCGAGGGAAGGACGAGGGACCTGCCGGATACGACGCGGGCGGCGGTCGGGCGCGGGCCGGTGTAGTCGTCGTGCATGAAGAAGTGGAGGTGTGTGTGCGTGGTGGTGGCGGCGCCAGGGGCAGGGCGGGCGGCAGCATCGTCTCGGTTGCCGCTTCTGCCTGCTGCGTCGTAGCCGTGGAGGTAGATGGCTGCACCGAGGAGGAAGGCGGCTCCGAGAAGGAAAGAGGAGACCGCGGAGGAGGCCATAATCATCGAGAGGTTTTATTTGCTTGCTGAGAGAGCGAGGCTGCTTGAACTGTGGTTGTGTGGCTAATTCAGGAGATTACATCTATACTATATATGTATAGCGTGAGGAATAAAGCAGGATGTCATCACGGATCCAACCAACACGTTCTCATCTAGTCTCCATCGAGTTAGGATCACATATTTTTCACACTGATCTAAACACATGTCGATTCCGCTGATACGTCGCTATAACGACATACACTGTTCCCATAATTTCCACGGGCCCCAATCAGCCGTCTTGATTCACAAAACTATCGCATCATGCTGCCACATACTTTCTATGTTTTTTTAAATATAGTCATAGTTTATTTTAATCATTAATTTTGATCGTTTGTTTTATTTAAAAAATTTATTTATATATGTCAGATAAAAATTCATGTTTTAAAAATATTAGCGATAAATCAAATTATAACAAAATATTTAATATTTCTTATTTTTTAATAAAAAAATAATTAAAATTGATGGTTAAACTCAATTGACTATATTTAAAAATGAAGGGAGTATATAGCTTGGCTGGCTTGACGGGTCGTCGCAATTACTTAGTTTTCGGCCACACAAAAAGCAAGGCCCAGCCCGAGGAGGGGTGTGTACTGCTCCTATTTCCAGCACAAAATGCCTCAGGTTAATTTGCTCCCAACAAGTTGTAATTAA
Source organism: Oropetium thomaeum (assembly GCA_001182835.1). Classification (NCBI taxonomy): domain Eukaryota; kingdom Viridiplantae; phylum Streptophyta; class Magnoliopsida; order Poales; family Poaceae; genus Oropetium; species Oropetium thomaeum. The sequence goes on along the minus strand of LFJQ01000005.1, from coordinate 2,855,976 downwards.
GCTGTTGTTTGCATTAATTTAGCAACACAGTAGCATTAGGTTTACAAATTTATCCTACATCCCGGCCGGTTTCTTTTGCTGACCTTTGGTGTGCAGATGGTCTTTTTTTTTGAATAATTCAAAAAGAAACCTAATTCTATGTGTAGCCGCAGCAAGTGCTCCACAATTTAGACGGCCGTTCAAATGCTTTTTTAGGGCCATTTTTCTTTGGACTCATGTTTTGTTTTGAAATAGAAGTGGAGAAATCTAGATTTACTTAAAAAATGTTTCTTCAGAGCCGTTCAAATAGTTCAATATTATTAATAAATATATTCCCTTGATTTTTAAATTATTACTGTTGGGACAACAACATTAGTTTAGTTTTGAACTAGTCCTGTCGTTTAAAATGATAATAATTTAAAAACAGATGGAATATATTTTTCAAAATAAAAAATGTTAAAATCTTTCTCATATGCCTAAATCAATTCACTATATATGGTAACTTAGGATAGCATGGAAAAGCGTCATGGTCCACACCGCTTGGTGGACCGGGCCACTTAAAATAGAAGGACACGCAACCCTAATTCGGACAACGCACTTTGGGATTGATGCATCAGTGCAAGGACAGTTGTGGATGATCAGGGTGGCTTCACCGTGTTAATTGATCGTTAGCCAGACGTAATAGCTGACCCATAGTTGATCAATGATGAGATTTTGTAATATTATGTGTTTCACCTGTATGGATAAATATTTTTATATTTTTTAAATATAAACAAACATTATTTTTAATATTTTTATACATACAGGATGGCATAATATATATTTATATGAAGATGACATAATATATATCTATATGTCAAAAAATATGAAAATATTTATACATACAAGTAGCATATATAATATTCTAAAATCTGAGTGCTAATTGGGCCGTAGTGGTCATTCCATATGCACGTCACATCATGTCTAATGGCAGCATCTCGACAATGACACAAAATATTAAGTTTTGCAAAAACAATGACAACACCGTATTTTATTTTGAAAAAAATCCAATTTACTCCACTCAAATATAGTCGAAGTCTAGATAAGCCCGTAAAGTATTTTTTTAGTCTACTTTATCCCAAATTTATGTCATTTGATTTAATTTACGTCTTAGAAAAATTTATATTTTTATTTATTCACGCACAATTTGAATTTGAATTTTAAATTTTATATAGTGGTAGGGGACATCATAATGTATATTTCAAAAATATTTTAAAAACTTTTGCTATTATTTTTCATATAATTTTATATCATAATATTTATTTAATAATTAAATATCCTTCTCTATCAAAATGATGTTAAAAATTTATGAAATATTTTTCTAACATGCATTATAATGTGAACTATCATCACGCAAAATTTTGATTTATAATTTTACTTATGCATGAAGAAAAAAAGAGTCAAATTATGTTAGGGGGTAAATTAAAACAATTGACATAAATTTGAGAGGAAAGGAAATATAAAAAATTTAGGGGGTTATCGACTATAGTTCAGGGGACTAAATTAGATTTTTTTTTCTTTTATTTTTTAGGATAACAGAAAGCATTTTATATAATTTTATAATGACATATAACAATTTATTCCAATAGCTTTTAGTTGGCACACAAGCAAGCGAGCCCCCAACCTTCGAGTGCTCCTTTCCGAACACAAAATGCCACAGCGAGTGCTCCACAATTTGGACGGCCGTTCAAATGCTTCTTTAGGGCCGCTCTGTTTTGTTTTGAAATGTAAGTGGAGAAATTCAGATTTTTTTAAAAAAAGGGAAATGTTTCTTGAGGGCCGTTCCAATAGTTTAATTTTATTAATATTACTCTTTCGGTTTTAAATTATTGTTGTTGAAACAAAAAAATTAGTTTAGTTTTGAACTAGTCTTGTCGTTCTAAACGATAACAATTTAAAAATAGATAGAGTATATTTTTTTAAAATGAAAAGTGTTAAATCTTCCTCATATGCCTAAATTAGTCCACTATATATGATAATTTAGGCTAGCATGGGAAAGCGTCATGGCCTGCACCTAGTTGGTGGACAGGGCCACTCAAAATAGAAGGACGCGCTATCCTAATTCGGGACAGTGCACTTTGGGACTCATGCACCCAGTGCAAGGAGAGTTGTGGATGATCTGGCTTTGCGTTGCTTCAGGGACACGTGGCGTCGTTTCAGTGGATTGGGGGTTGGGGGTGGGGAGGGATAATAATATTACAAGCTACAACAGACCTAGCTTTCAAGGCCCCTCAACATTCTCAACATTTTGAACCCTGTGGACCATTTTTTCTGCTAATAAGTTGTCACATCCCTAAATTTCAGTCTTTTATTCAGATAAAAATGAGCTCATTGAACTTGATTTTAAATTTTGCCCATTTCCTGTCAAATGGAAAGTTTTGGATCCGGGTAACAAAATTATTCATTTGCGGATAACTTTTGTTATGCTTTTACAAAAGCTTTTGTTTTCGTAATGAAATCATACCAATATTTTTATATTAATTAACTGCACATAAGAATATAATTTTAGAGATTTTATCATAATTTTTTAAAAAGGTTTAACCCCTTTAAAATATTCAAAGAAATTTAATCTGTTGAAAACAATTGCAAAATTTTAGAAGCTGAATTAGGACTCTTTCCTAAAACAAAAGTTGTTCCAAATAATGTCCTAAGTGCCCACAAAAATTTTCATAATTTTCGGAGCCAAAGAAGTACGATTTCAATTGAAGTTGAAAAGGAGATTTGAAATATTGAAAAAAAAAATTTTAAAAAATAGATCGGCGTGCCGCGCCTGCTGCACCGCCCCGGCGGCCAACCTCAGCGCCGCAGGCCGTGGCAAACGCCAGAACCACTCTGATCCCTCTCTTCTGTCCCATCGGGCCGGAAATCCCGCTCCCTCCTTTGTTCTCCCTCTCTGCACCCTCCCGCGCGCGAAGAGGACGACGGCAAGCGACAAAAGCAGCGCACCAGAGTCCTCTCTCCTCCACGCAATGCTTCTGACGCACCACTGCCACACACATTTCTTTCTTCCCTGCGCGTGCCCATTAGCCGCCATTGCCGCCCTGCAACCCCCTCACGAGGACAGCGGCCATGGGCAACTCCTGGAGGCAACGCCTTGCTATTTAACCTCCTCTCACCCCCTTCAGCTCTCAGAGCAGCGGCACCCCCTCTGGTTCACTTTGCTCGCCGGGAACACCATCTTCTTCAACCTTCCACCGAGAGCACCGCCGCCGGCATTCGAGCTTCAAATTCGTCCTCTCGGTACCATCTTAGTTCAATTCCTTTCGCCACCTAGATTCTCTCGTCCTTGCGCTTCTTAGTGACAAGGTTTTGCCCACAGAAAGCCGCCGGTGAGGAAGAACTCGCCTCGCCACCTCTACCGCCTTTGTCGTCACCGTGAGCTACTCGTCGCCGACCAGTCTCCAGTCATCCCCGTGATCTTTATCACCAACCAATCAACTCCACACGACACGGTGATGCTCCCAGACATCTCAATCAAACCTTAAAACCCCTCCTCCACCGCATGCATCGCCGGCGATGAACTTCTCCTGCCGCCCTTGTTCTGCTTTTGCTTTACTTTTGAAGTTCCAGAACTCTTCTGGAGTTGGAACTGTGCCAGAAGTATGTCATAGCAAGCAGAACCCCTTTTTCTGCTTTTGCTTTATTTCTGTAGATCTAGAACTCTTCTGGAGTTGGAACTGTACCAGAAATATGTCATGGCAAGCAGAACCCCTTTCTGCTTTTGCTATACTTCTGGAGTTCCAGAACTCTTCTGGAGTTAGAACTGTACCAGAAGTATGTAAGGGCAAGGAGAACCCCTTGTTCTACTTTGCTTTACTTCTGGAGTTCCAGAACTCTCCTAGAGTTGGAACTGTGTCAGAAGCATGTCATGACAAGCAGAACCCCCTGTTTTGTTTTTGATTTACTTCTGGAGTTCGAGAACTCTTCTGAAGTTGGAACTTGTGCCAGAAGTTTAGATAACTTTCTAAGCTTTCGAGAATGTACTTATTTGCCCTCATTCGACATCTAGATCAGGAGTTATGAGTTTTTGAAGTTGGCTGTTATGCTGAACAATTTCAGAACAGAGGTACATCTCCCTCCTTAAAGAAAGGAGGTTAGACAATGGATTCCCTAGGTTCTAAAAGTCTTTTGTGAGGATAAACAGAACTGCAACATAGGGAGAACAATTTTTTTTAAGTTCTTATGTCATATCACCATTTTACCATTCCTGTTGAAAATTATGATATTAGGTTTGTTGATTAAGGTGAAGTATTAACACACATGCATCAAGATAGGAAAATGGAATGGCCTAATCGTCGTCACCAAAAGAAAACCTGATACGTTAATATCGGCGGCACTACTCGTTCTCTCAAGTCAAATTGTTTTCTACACGTTCTAACCTTTGTTAGTGTACCCGCAGAAAACCACAACACAAGCAGTGCAATAATAATATATAAAATAAATGCAACAACCCATATCATTGTCATATGGGTCGTCCCGAGTAGGCCACGTACGGGGATCACGTGTCCGACCTTCAATGCGCCGCGACAGATTGCACTTCACCTCAAGCAGCGGAGGTATGAGAATGTTCTACAAGACCTAAGTCCCGAAGGAAAGACTCATCTCTTGTGCGCCAACGGCACAAGATGCTACTATTACGAAGGTCTGCTTTCGCAATAGGTCCATATCCCACACCTCGTATGGTAGAGGGCTGCTTCTCTCCTTAAACGGCAAAGGGGTGTATGTACGTTTCATTGAACATACCCACATCTCGTACATCATGTACGAGACGCTACTGCTGCTATCGCAACAGGGATTTTCCGACTTTCACCGTATTCGGAGACGTACCTTACCTCGCTTTGCTGAGCATAGGTGCGTCGTTATAGAAAAGTGAATCTAAGTGGGTTTAGTTAACTCCCTATACTAGGTTAGCTTTGCCACCTTCCACTACTAACAACTTTATGTGGGCTTACAAGACCGAAACCTCACCGTAAGCGTTTATTTCCGAAAATACGTCTCATTAATTAGAGTACTAACCCAAAATTGCTCTGATACCACTAACGCAGAACTGTCCTCATTTTTAGGATTGGCTCACTCATCTAGGATCATTTGGGGTGTCACTTGTCGAAGCAAGGAACCAAATAGTACAAGAATTAATTAACAAGGGCAAGTAAAAAAAATCGATTACAAGAGTGAGGTAAAGTTATTACATGGTTCTTGGTTCAGTTTAGAGTGTGGAAGCGAAATTTTAAAACCAAGTACGGAAGCAGAAGATAAAATATACAACTCGACGATACATATATATACAATAAGCACATCAGCCCTAATGTGCTCATTCTTTAAGAATCGGTGAAGCGGGAATCCACTCAAAGGACCACTCCCTATGAGCTTCACTCTCCCCACGAATGTTAGCACAACCAACAAGAGAATTATCAAGAGAAATACCTATAAAAACAATTAAGCCACAAACCCTGAGCAACTAATTCTCAGCAAGAATAACCCGTCAACATGGTCTTTTAAGACCGACTCCTAGCATGCAAGGTCATTTGTAGGGCTGGAACTTAACTAGCCAAAAACAGCACTAAGAGTTGATCCTAATTTCAGATTTTAGCCAAATTAAAAGAGTTCATTAATAAGAATAAAAATGTGCCACAAGAACTAATCAAGTATAGCTGCAATACAAATAATTAAAATAGCATCAATTCAGCAATATTTCCATAACATTTTTCATATCTTAGTTCCATGCGGCACAAAGGAGCAAGTGGTACTCCTAACCGGGAGGAGCAGCGATTATAATCGATGTACATCCTGCAGGTGAAACCCGAATACACGACACGTGCACAGTACGAGTCACACGTGGCCACCTTTTGCAACATCATGACAGAGCCGAGCCAAAACCCATCTCTCCCAAGGACGTGGTCCTCCATGCGATGTCATGCATTCGTGGTTAGCCCCAAGCTTGTCCCACTAGCACATACACGAAAACAAAACAGCAACAGCATCCACCATACCGGTCCGCTCACCCGAAAAAGAGAGTTGGCCGATTGTCTAGCTACTGCATATGAGCTACGACGTCTGTTTCCTGGGTCCCATATATCCGTATGTATTCGGTACACAACTCAAACTTGTCCAATAGAACCGACAACGGTACGGTCTCATATTTTAGCCTTGTCAACCCAACATTCTCAACAATTGTAAAACTTAAAATGAGTAGTCTCCATACTACTTATATACTACCGTCTATTAAATATGCATAGCAACTAACGGTTGGCTGTAACATAACTAGATTAACCCATCGGAATCCTGACAAGGTTATGCAGCTAGGTTCCATAACAAATCCTTAAACCTAATGCACCTTCCAAATCTACAAGCATATTGATAAAATAAAAATTTTAAAACATATGAGTGCACCGGGGCTTGCCTTGGTTCAGCGGAATGTTAACGCAATCACAACAAAGTTAGCAGTAGTGTCCTCCTCAACTCCGGAATTCTCGGCCGGAAGATCTTGATCGGTTCCTATATGATGAATGCAACAATGAAATGATGATCAATAAAAGTTAACAAAATCAATTGTTATTCTAGGTGACCGAGATGTGAGTAAGAAGGATGCTTTGGACATGTAAATAATGCTACTTATTAATGACATTAGTCTGAAATATTTCCTTCATTAAATTAACAAGTGATAAAGCTATTAAGTATGGATGGTTGTATGTAAAAATGATATCACTATCTTGATCAAGACTTAGTAGAGATGAAATTTCATGCATGATGTACATGAGTTAAGGAGCATCAGTACCAAAATTGATGATTTTACCAAGAATGACTGAGGGGGAGTTAATTAATTAAGTTTATGTCCATTTTAGGTGTAATTAAGAAACACACATGGTTAACTAGGTCAAAATATTGTGGGACTTTTTATGGTGACAAGGAATCCTAACTGGAACATACTGACCAAAAATCAAAATTTTTACGCAAGTGGATTAGTCATAACATATATATTACGATTTTACTTGTAATAATTAATATTTTTGCCAAAATATTTGTTAACATAAATATTTAAGTTGTCAAGGAGATAGATTAGATCGAGGCGAACCCAACAAAATCTCTACTACTATTGATTTCGTAACTATCGTTCGTGCACCTCTGACGAGAGGAATAAGCCATCGCGCGTTCACCCTGCCAGCTGCTACCGAAGAGTTCTGCCACAGTTCCAATTCTATAAGAGTTCTTGAACTCCAAAAGTAAAGCAAAATCAGAACAAAGGGTTATGCTTGCTATAACATACTTCTGACACAGTTCCGGCTCCAGAAGAGTTCTGGAACTCCAAAAGTAAAGCGAAAGCAGAACAAGGGATTCTGCTTGCCATGACATATTTCTAGCACAGTTCCAACTCCAGAAGAGTTCTGTAACTCCAGAGGTAAAGCAAAAGCAGAACAAGGGGTTCTGCTTGCCATGACATACTTCTGTCACAGTTCTAACTGCAGAAGAGTTCTGAAACTCCAGAAGTAAAGCAAAAGCAAAACAAGGGGTTCTGCTTGCCATGACATACTTCTGGCATAGTTCCAACTCCAGAAGAGTTCTGGAATTTCAGAAGTAAAGCAAAAGCAGAACAAAGGGTTTTGCTTGCCATGACACTTCTGGCACAGTTCCAACTTCAGAGGAGCTCTGGAATTTCAGAAGTAAGGCAAAAGCAGAACAAGGGGTTCTGCTTGCCATTTCAGAAGTAAAGCAAAAGCAGAACAAAGGGTTATGCTTGCTATAACATACTTCTGACACAGTTCCGGCTCCAGAAGAGTTCTGGAACTCCAAAAGTAAAGCGAAAGCAGAACAAGGGGTTCTGCTTGCCATGACATATTTCTAGCACAGTTCCAACTCCAGAAGAGTTCTGTAACTCCAGAGGTAAAGCAAAAGCAGAACAAGGGGTTCTGCTTGCCATGACATACTTCTGTCACAGTTCTAACTCCAGAAGAGTTCTGAAACTCCAGAAGTAAAGCAAAAGCAAAACAAGGGGTTCTGCTTGCCATGACATACTTCTGGCATAGTTCCAACTCCAGAAGAGTTCTGGAATTTCAGAAGTAAAGCAAAAGCAGAACAAAGGGTTCTGCTTGCCATGACACTTCTGACACAGTTCCAATTTCAGAGGAGCTCTGGAATTTCAGAAGTAAGGCAAAAGCAGAACAAGGGGTTCTGCTTGCCATTTCAGAAGTAAAGCAAAAGCAGAACAAAGGGTTCTGCTTACTATGACACATTCCGGTGAGGTTCCAACGCGAAGAATACAGTATAACAAGGCGAACTCATCTAGCAAGGTAGCAAGCACAGAACCTCACCGGGAAAACAGTCGCAACGAGTAATGCTGAGTGCAGCTCGGGACAACGACAATGGCGAGCTCGATTCACACCTTCCTAAGCTCGAAACAAAAGGAAAATGGTTCAGGAAGGTTCACCCATGCTTGGGGAAAACCGCGCGTACTCGAATCGCAGGTCGGAACTCACCGTGATGCGGGATTGACGATGCGCTGCGAGCTCCGTGTGAGAGACCCGACCAATTTACATTCAAATTTACCAAGTTGACTCGCGGCCCACGCATGGTATGCGAGAATTCAACCCGATAAAAGAGAATATAAACCCGACAGTCCCCCGACATGCTTCTCAAGCAATGCCCAAGATCCAAGCACGTCGGCTACGTCACGGGTGATACATCACATAGGTCACCTTAATTAATAACATTAAATTTAAAAAGTCTTACATAACTAGTTTCATCACGAGTCCTGAAATTAGCAAATTAAAGAGCGGAAGCGATTCTAAGGAAGACGATAGTCGCAGCGGTTGCAGCAAGGAAACAGCAAAAGATTGCGATGCCCAGCCCACGAACATCGCAAACCACGGTCACTTGAACGTCCCGACTACGCCTCGCCCTCGCCGACATCGGCGGGGACGAAGTAGCCGAAGACCAACTCATCCTCACCTGCAAAAACTTAAGCAACAAACGTTGAGTACGAAGGTACTCGCAAGTCTTACCCTGTTGTGGGAATTAGTTCCCGACTCCAAGGATAATGCAATGAGGGAGTAGCAAGGTATAAGGCATAGGAATGGACTCAATTGCTTAAAGCAGTAACCAAACATATGTGAATAAGCATAAAATTAAAAAGGACTCTTGCGGGCATGAACCTCTAATGAACCCAATTCCCTAAGTATCATGTAACCATGAATCATGTATGTGCCATCATCCATGTTCCATCCGAACCATGGATACCAATACCCATATTCCAATTCCATCAACAGTACTCCAATTCCCATCATGTTATGTGACAACTCTACGATATTATCCAAAGGACACTGAGCTTGATCATAACCGAGATCGCGGCGATTCGAACCGATTTCACACCCTGCAGGGGAGTCCAACTGTACCCACACGACTGAGGACCATACGGCTCATGCAACCCGCTAAAGTTACACAAGGGGGTACTCATGTCAACCTTTTTCACACTCGTGCCCACACGGTTGGAAAATCCACACGGTGCCGAGTACCACGGCCTCGCAGGCACACGTGAGTCCCTCGTCGAGTGTCACGGCCTCGCAGGCACCCATGACTCCCTCGTTCCACACACCATGCAGTCATCGGCCAAACGTTGGTACGCAGTGAGATACTCAGCTTGTCTTACCATTATATCGGACATGTGGTATGAACGGAAAGTGCTCAGGCCAAGAATAACACGACCGGTTCCTAGGTCAACCCAGACGAGGCCTACGGCACACAAGACCTCCATGTCTTGCTGCACTCCTATTCCACCGTCCAGATTTCAGCTTTTAACACTTTTCAACTTTTACCAACATATGAACTCGCCACAAGTCCATAAGTAATCAAGGTGGTTCCTATACGTGCGAGTGGGACTTACCACTCGACTTCTACCGTGTTACCTAAGCATGGCTAAGCATTTCGTGACTCGAACAAAGACACTCTACCCAGGTTGACAAGGTGACATATTCAATACCAAGGAGGGGTACATGCAACAATAATAGGTTTTCCCAATGTTACTACTAAGCCCGACTTTATGCATTCCTATACGTAAGCATTCATATTAATCATTAAGTAAATTACTTAGGGTAGCAATATGAGGTGCTTGCCTTCAACAGCAGTGGTGTCGACCTCCTCAGCAGCTGGATCAACCTCTGGTGCTTCTCCCGTAGCAGCACCCGCGTCACTCTCCGGTGGATCGTAAGCTATAAAGTAAAAACGCGTCGATAAGATGTATGCCAAGATGCCATGATGCACAATGACGCGATATGATGCAGAGAGGTAGCTACTGAGTCTACGAACACAATGCAAAAAGAACGAAGTCAATCGGGGTTCTACGGTTCAAGTTATGCCAGAAACAGTTTTACCGATTTCCGGTTACGGGTTTCCCGGTTCCGGTTCCGATATCGGGTGGCACACGGATGTCGTTTCCGGGAAAAATCCCAAAACCCTTCTCGTGTACTGGCTTTACTAAGTGGCTTGGGTTGCTACGAGACTAAGTTTGAGTGGTTTTGACTCGCGTTAATCAAGAACACGAGCTCTCCGACTGTCGTTGCCCGTTTACGACATCGGGAATACCGTAACGGTACCGTAAAAGTCGTAACGACTTTTCCGGTGAAAAATGAAAGTTAAGTTACAGGCATGGGACCATTTTCAGTTTAAAGTAGGCTCTAAAATAAGACTTTTGGCTCTGGTTTGGGGTCAAGTTGAGCTTCTATGATTTTTCAAAAAATCAAACAACCTTCTGTTTTCCAAACCTATAAAATCAGAAACATGCACTAACTCTTATGGAAAAATCATGAAACTTTACAGAGCTACTACTGAGCACCTAAACTAAAGTTTTTGTTAAAGGCCTCAGGCCTTTTGGTGACTTTCCTAATGTACTTTAGATAAAGGCAATAAAACTAGGGTTTAGGGGGTATTAGCAATGATATGCATGCACAAATGTTCATGAAAAATTCTGGTAAAAATACAGGAGATGCATCATGCCAAGATAAAATTATGGTACAAAGATCAACCCTAGAAACCTTCTAGAACTTCAACTAAAAATCAACAACAGAAATAATTCATTGAATTATTAAAGAAAATGCAGGGACATTTTTGAAAATGTGTTTTAACAAAAAATTATTTTATGGTTCAGGGATTCAAAAAAAAAAAATTAGGTTTGTCATTTTTAGATCTTTCCTCTGTTTTCTATACATTTTACAACTTCTGGATAAATGAAGGGAAAATGAGAAATTCAATAAAACAGTAGAAAACAGGGGCGGCTAAGGCAGAGGCGGCGCTCCGACGGGGATCTCGCCGGAGGAGGGCCAGGGAGGGGGGAATGGAGTGGTCGAGGAGCATCACCGTGAGCCAAGGAACCGATTTGAAGAGGGTGAAGGCCGCGGAGAAGGCAGGAGGGTGGTCGGCGACGGTGAGCTCCGGGCGGCTTCAATGGCGGCCGAAGGTTGGCGAGTGGTGTTCTTCTTCACCGACGACGAGCTGCGGCCGATGGCTTATCAAACTCGTGCGCCTAGGTGAGAGGATCAAGCTGGTGCAAGCAATTGGAAAACCGAGCTACCTTATTGACGGAATTTGAAGAATGGTGGCGACGGAGGCGTTGTCGGCCGGTGAACAGGGGCGGCGGCGTTCTGAAGAACTCAGTGCACGGCCGGCAAATTCCGTGAGTGGTGAGCTTCTGGGGGTCGAGGAGAACTTGCTGGGCACGGTTATGTGGCTTGGGAGGGGCCGAATTGAGTTGGCGTTGTGGAGGCGGCAATGGCGGCGGTGCTCGGTTGTGGCGGGCGCGGCAGACAGAGGGAGGAAGAGACAGAGGGAGGAGGGTGCGGGCTGTGGTCTTAATACACGAAGGAGGAGCCAAGGTAGGGAGAGATGTAGGGCGCTGGGGATTGGAGTGAAGGTATGGCGCGAATTTGGCCGGCGCGGGGCAGTCGGCTTTGCCGGACGGTGGCGTGCCCGAGCAGGGGCTACCGTGCGCCAGAGGAGAGAGAGGGAAGAGAGGGAGCGAGGAGAGAGGAGGGATGGGCGCTGACAGAGGCGACGACTTTGCTGCGACGTTCCATCGGCGAATTGAAGGCGGCGCGGCGGATCGGCCGGCCGGCGCACGGCGCGGCAGAGGAGGCAGCGGCAGTACAGCACGCGGGTCACTGTAGCCGGTAAGAATATTGTCAGGATTTTTCAATTGCCTCACCTGCTCTTGATTTGATTGAACATCCTAGCTCCCGAATTCAAAAATTTTTGAAACTTTCTGTGTGTACTAAAGAAATTATCTGGAACAACTTTCATTATAGAAAGATCTTCTGATTTGGCCCCTAAAAGTCTGTGAATTTTCAAATTACATCAAATTTGTTGGAATTTTAAAAGTGTTTAAACCTTTACCAAAAATTCTGATAAAATCTCCAAAATTATATTTTATTGTGTAGTTAATTGTTATGCAAAAACATTTGGGTAGTTTTATTAAGAAAACATGAGGCCCCTTAAAAGCGCGGCTAGGTTTCGGAAACGGCGAATTTCGAAAACCCTAACCCAAGAGCGAAATAGGAAAAAGGTTGAAATCCAAGGATTGAATCAGTGAGCTCAAAATCAAAAGAACAAAAGATTGAAACTTTGGGATGTGACACTCCGCCCGAAAATGACAATTTTCGAGAAAAAGAGTGAACAAGAGAGAGAGTGACTGGGAGATGGAGGACGAGGTGAACGAGGCGCACCTTTAAATGCTCGCGTCCAGCTGGAGGCGATGCCAATTGAGCAGGCCACGTGTTGCCATGCATGAGTGTCCAGCAACGGGGAGAAGAAAGAGAGAAGAGAGAGAAAGGGATGACTGACGAGTGGTTCCCACGAAATCGAATTATATTCAGATTCCCTCACTTAGATAAATCAAACCAAAATGATTGAGACCTCCAAAAATTATGATAATTTCTTTTTTGAGGACAGAACGAAACACGAACTACAACTTTTATTTAGGATGACGTTCAAAATCGAACTGGATTTTGAGCTAAAAATCTAGAGATTAAATCTGCTATAAGTTTGTTTTGATTTAGTAAAATTAGTTAGCCTTTGATTCCAGAGATGAAACTTGGTCAAAATTTTTGGTTAGAGATTTTGATCAATTTAAAATTATGACCACTGCATTTTATCATTAAATTTATGGGAGTTTATTTAGCTAACTCAACTTCGCTTGAATTAAGACAATTTCATATTTGAATTATTTTGAAATCTTGAAATTTGAAATTTTCTTTATTTTGGCATAGCTACAACAAGGAATTGATCTTTTAGATAAAGAGACATCTGGGGTGTCACAACTTTTTGACTGAGTCAAATTGGATGATTTATCATCGTTAATACACTGTCCAAAAAATTTAGCAATTCGTATTAATATCCCTTTTATTTTAAATGATTCATGTTTTATTTTTTTTCAAAGCCTCATATTACTTTGCATTTTCAATTTGATTAAAGTTTTACAGGCATAGTGCAGTGCGCGACCTACGCTAGTTGGAATAATTTGGGCTGGCTCCAGAAAACATCGTGACCTACACCCAACTAGGTAGGATGGGCCACTCAAAATAGATAGTCAACCCGCTACCGGTCACGCACTAGACTGAAAACTACGGGCTTGAAGGCTTGATTTTCAAGCAAATTCAAAAGCTCCCTCACTCTTTTTTGTATATCTTTTACAGCTTTAGCTTTCAACTATAAGTTACGCACTGCGATGATTTTTGAAAGAGAGCAGGTCACAGCGTTGGCGGGGTAGGGCATTAGAGCATCTCCAATAGATTGCTTAAAAATTGTCCCTTAAAACCATTTTTTTTAGCAAGAGGCAAAAAATTTAAGGGCCTAATTTTTATCCACTACTCCAACAACTCTCATAAAAAGTTCTTAAAACTAGCCACGTCATCTCTTTTGGGCCCAAAATAAGACAAGGTACGTACTCAACAGTTTCATCATTATATTAGGAACTAGTACTCCACTTGTTCGTCAGGCTGTGTCCAGATCACCCTCACCTCTACTCCTGCTCTGTTCGTCAACAATCGCCTGCCACGCATCTATTCAATTCGCTGGCAGCCATTTAGGATCGATGCTTCCCTGTGAGGCTCGGCAGCCACAAGGATATTATACCAAGCAAAGGTGCTCATAGGCAACAATAAGTACTGAACAAGCAGCATCGAGCGGATAAGCATTAGAAAATCAAAAGAATGGTACCATATCCTCCAGCTTTCCAATCAGACATCATTGAGCAAAACAAGCAACAGACCACCACCAGAAATTTCACAAGCACTTGCGCCCTAAGCCTGTAATGGATTCCAGTTCATAATACAGATTTTAACCAGGTCGATGGGGCATGGAGCCGCCGTGGATGCAGCTCGAGTCAAGAGGAGACGAGGTTGATGGGGATGGTCAGACGGGAGCTCGACTTTTTGGGGACGGAGCTTAACTTGCTGGGGACGGGCGGGCGATTGACTTGCCGGGGACCTGTTGCAGTCGCCGTTCACGGAGACACCACCATTGGTGGTGGGATACGAACTCCACTGACGGCCAAAGGGATCAGTGCTAGGCAGAGGCTGTCAGTGCGGAGACGGGGAATATAGGGCAGAGAGGAAGGAGCGCCAGAAAAGAATTGACTGAGAGAGAAGAAAGCGGCAGCAAATATCGCGCGCGACACGGAACGAGGGGATTCGCGTCCCCATTCTTTTCTCTAAATATAGCTAGAAGTACTGTGATTTTAAGGAGAGCCAAAAGACAGGATCGTTTTTAAGACATCTGTTGGAAATGAGTTTTTGCATAAATCCCTCATATTTTATTTTATGGAGGGGTTTAAGTAGTCTATTGGAGATGCTCAGAGATATGGTTTCTTTTAGAGCCAAACAATAAGTTAAATAATTGTTAAAGCATCTCAAATAGAGAGTCTAAAATACTTACTAAATGAAATTATAAGGGATTCAAGTAAAAAATCATCTCCAATTGATATCTCAAAACTACTCTTATTTTTGGCCTCCCATAAATTCTTCCTATTTTTAACTAGAAATTGAGAAAAAAAATAAGCAATGCCAATTTCATCGTCAGACTATCAGACTCTTTTTTTAAACTATCAATTAGGATTAGGATCGGAGAGAGGAGGTCAGACTCTTTTTTTAAACTACCGAATAGGACTAGGATCGGAGAGAGGATGCCAGACGCTGGACTTTAAGATTAAAAAACTGCTGACAATGCATAATTTAAAATTTAAGGGTCTATTTTTACGCACTCTGTTGGAGGAGAGGATAAACTTTAAGTTTAAAATTTTTTTAGTTGTTCCTAAATTCATGTTTTGGGACTCATATTTAAGTGGACCATTGGAGATGCTCTTAGATGCTCTCATATGATGAATATAAACTAATATAATTGGTAGGGTTTTCTCTTCGGTCTACGACCGTGTACTTGTATATATTTTCCTAAATTATATATGAAAATAGGTAGGGGCTCTCCTGCCGACTTTGATAAAAAGGATTATAAGTTACGCAAAGAAATATATATGCGTGTACCAAATATCTATCTCTACTACTTATTAAAGGGCTTAGTGTCGTCGCCCCAAGCTTTCGGCTCACCTGATTCGCACGACGTGTCAAGATTGGTTTCCTCTATGTCGTCAGATGAAGTCAAGTCCCAATTAGATGAAAAATGAAAAAAAGAGAGTCCATATCAGATGCTTAATGAAAAAACAGCCCACCATCGCGAATGTTTCCAATGGAAAGAATCGACAGGATCAAAAACAGAAATCAACCGTGATCTGTTTCCTAGGAAAAAAAGCAACAAGATTAAATCGCAAATCACAAAAAGGATGTGAGTAAATTGATTCGGAAGGCAGGGAGTCTGGTGTAGGCGGACGCCTCATGGCCGCGCGCACTTTCTACGAGCTCCAGCTCCAGCGACGCAGAACCGCGGTGAGGTGTGGTGACTGATGAGGGAGGGATGCCGCGGTGGGAGCAGGGAGCAGGTGGACTCCTGCCTTCCCCATGGAGTAGGAGGATTTTGGAAGCCGCACCACCGGCCTTCACGCTATTCTCGTTGCAGCATGGATGGAGCTCGCATGCCATATGAGCTGAAGAAGTGGCAAGTGGAGATGATGGTGAGAGAGGGGAGGAGATAAGGTTGGCCGATGGTGTGGACTGGACATTCAGTCTTCATTGAAGCGGTGGTGCAGGTCAAAAAGATGAAGTCAACAAAGCTCACTGTCACATCCCAAAAGTTTCAAACTTTTGTCCAATTGAATATGAGCTCACTAGCTTTGAATTTGATTTCGACCATTTTCTGCTTTGCATTTTTGGGTCAGGGTTTCAGGGTTTTATCGTTTTCAGAAACCCTAGTTGTGCTATCAAGAGGTCTTTTGTTTTATTAATAAAACTACCCTAATGTTTTTTCATAACAATTAACTACACATTAAAATAGAATTTTGGAGATTTTATCAAAAGTTTTGGTAAAGGTCTAAACCCTTTTAAAATTCCAACAAAATTGAACTAAGTTGAAAATTCACAGATCTTTAGAGGCTGAATCAGGGCATCTTCCTATAAGCAAAGTTGTTCCAAATAATTTCTTGAGTACACACAAAAAGTTTCAAAAAATTCTTGAGCTTGGAAGCTAGGGTTTTCTGTTGAATGAAGAAGGAGCTTTTGAAATAATTCAAAAATCAAATCGAAAATAGCGCGACGGTGAACAGTGTTACCGCCGCCCACAGCCAACCACCGCCGAGGCGTGGCCGACCGCCCCAGTTTTCCCGCGCCGCCTTTACTTCACCGGATCAAATCTTGCCCCAAGAATCTTCTCCAGTGCCTGCTCCACTGCTCTCCTTTCTCCCCTGTCTCCTCCCTCTCTCTCACTGGCGCAGTGCTTCTCTACGGCGCACGCCATCGCCCACGTCCGAGCCGACCGCCCTAGAGCGCCAATTGCCGGCCACCGCCCTCTGCTCCAATCCACGGCGTGCTCCACTCCTCTCTCCCCTTTTTTTTGGCTCACTCCTCGGGTATAAAGCCGGCACCGTCCCTTTCTCCTTCCTTCTTCTTCCTTGCTCTGTTCTGCCGCCGCCGCCATAGCCGACCGCCGCTCCACGACGCCAGCACAGTCCAGCCATCCCCACGCCTCGCCACCGTGCCGAGCAAGTCCCTCTCCACCCCCTGCTACTCTCAGACCACCAACGGCCTCGGCCGTGCCCTAATTTCGCCAAAACACCACTGTCCTCTCCTCGGCCGAAGAGCATCGCCGCCGTCGCCATTTTCCAAAATTCGTTGCCGCGGTAGCTTCTTTCTTCAATTCCTTTCACTGGCTATCTCCTCTGGTCCTTGCACACCCAATTTGACATGATCCCGGCCACAGGTGACCGTCGGTGAGGAAGAACACCCCGTGCCACCTCTTCGGCCGCCATTAACGCCGTCGCATAGCCCACGTCGCCCCGACCACCGTGCTGCTTTCCCCGTGGCCATCTTCGTCGACAAACCAGTTCCTTGCATTGAGATGAAGCTCCACGACACTTCAATTCCTGCCCTAGCCCTCTCCTCCAGCGAGAAGCTCACCGGAGCAACCACCGTGCCCTAGTCCTCTGTTCTGTCGTCCTGCTCCATCAATTTTTTCCATTTTCTATTTATTAGCCAGTGATTGTAAAATGTTTAATAAATCATATAAAAATCTAAAAATTCCAAACCTAATTTTATTTGAATCCCTGAACAATAGACTAATTTTCTGTTAAAGCAATTTTTCAAAAATGTCCTCTAGAATTTCCCCAATTATTCAATGAATTTTTCCTGTTTTTGAATTTTATTTGAAGTTACAGAAGGTTTCTAGGGTTTATTTTTGAACCATGATTGTATCTTAGCATGATGAATCTTCTGCATTTTTTCCAGGATTTTAGGGCAACATTTCTGCATGCATGTCATTGGAAACATTCCTAATTGGCCAGTTAATTTGTCTTTTTCTAAAATGCATTAGGAAAGTCTTTCAAAAACCCAAACCCTTAACCAAAAATTTATTTTAGATTCTCAGTGGTACTTTCATAAAATTTCATGATTTTTCCATAGGTTTTAGTACATGTTTCTTATTTTATAATTTTGAAAAACAGAACCTTGTTTGATTTTTAGTAAATTCTTGGAAGGTCAACTTGACCCCAAACCAGTGCCAAAAGTCTTACTTTAGAAGCCACTTTGAACTAAAAATGGTCCCATGCCTGTAACTTAACTTTGATTTTCATCGAAAAAGTCGTTACGACTTTTACGGTATCGTTACGGTTTTGCTCGATGTCGTAAACGGGCAACGACGGTCGGAGGGCTCGTGTTCCTGCTAACACGAGTCGAAACCATTCAAACTTAGTATCATAGTAACCCCAAGTCACTTAGTAAAGACAGTACATGAGACGTGTTTTGGGATTTTTCGCGGAAACGATGTCCGTGTGCTACCCTATATCGGAACCGGAACACAGGAACCGGGAACCTGTCTCCGGAATCGGTAAAACTGTTTTCAGCATAACTTGAGCTGTAGACCTCCGTTTGACATGGTTCTTTTTGCATTGTGTTCGTAGTCTCAGTAGCTACCTTTCTGCATCATATTGCATCATTTGTGCATCATGGAATCATGGCATGCATCTCATACCGATGTATTTTACTTAATAGAGTACGATCCGTCGGAGAGTGACGCGGGTGCTGCTACGGGAGGAGCACTAGAAGTCGACCAAGCTGCTGAATAGAACACCACCAAAGCTGTTGAAGGCAAGCACCTCATATTGCTACCCTAAGTAACTAGTTAATGATTAATATATTTGCTTACGTTTAGGGTTTGCATTAAGTTGGGCATAGTGGTAAAGTTGGGAACACCTATTATTGTTGCATGTTACCCTCCTTGATATTGAATACGTCACCTTGACAACTAGGTAGTGTGTCATTGTTTCGAGTCACGAAATGCTTAGCCCTGCTTAGATAAACGGTAGAAGTCGAGTGGTAAGTCCCACTCGCACGTATAGGATTTACCCTGGTTACTTTTGAGCTTGTGGCAAGTTCATATGTTGGTAAAAGTTAGAAAGTGTTAAAACTAAAATCTGGACGGTGGAATAGGAGTGCAGCAAGACATGGAGGTCTTGTGTGCCGTAGGCCCCGTCTGGATTGACCTAGGACCCGACCGTGTTATTCTTGGCCTGAGCACTTTCCATTCATACCACATGTCGAATATAATGGTAAGACAAGCTGAGTATGTCACTACGTACCAACGTTTGACCGATGACTGCACGGTGTGTGGAACGAGGGATTCATGGGCGCCTGCGAGGCCGTGATACTCGACGAGGGACTCATGTGTGCCTGCGAGGCCGTGGTACTCGGCACCGTGTGGATTTTCCAACCATGTGGGCACGAGTGTGAAAAAGGTTGACGTGAGTACCCCCTTGTGTAACTTTAGCGGGTTGCACGAGCCGTATGGTCCTCAGTCGTGTGGGTACAGTTGGACTCCCCTGCAGAGTGTAAAATCGGTTCGAATCCGCCACGATCTCGGTTATGATCAAGCTCAGTGTCCTTTGGATAATATTGTAGAGTTGACACATAATATGATGGGAATGGGAATGTGGTTGATGGTATATGTGGTTTATGGTTACATGGTACTTATGGTCATGGGTTTAATAGGTGTTCACGTCCGCAGAGTCTTTTACTTTATGCTTCCACATATGCTTAGTTCAGCTTTAAGCAATCGAGTCTATCCTATACCTTATTCACCTTGCTATTGCCATATTGCATTATCCTTGAAGTTGGGAAATAATTCCACAACAGGGTAAGTCTTACGAGTACCTTCGTACTCAAATTTTGTTGCTTAAGTTTTTGCAGGTGAGGATGAGTTGGTCTTCGGCTACTTTGTCCCCGCCGATGCCGGCGAGGGCGAGGCGTAGTCAAGATATTCGAGTGACCGTGATTTGTGATGTTCGTGGGCTGGGCATCGCAATCCTTTGCTGTTTTCTCGTTGCAACTGCTGCGACCATCGTCTTTCTTAGAATCACTTCCGCACATTAATTTATTAGTTTCAAGACTTATGATGAACCTTGATTTGTTAGAATATTTGAAGTTAATATTATTAATTAATGTGACCTATGTGATGTTGCCGACGTGCTTGGATCTTGGGCATTGCTTGAGAAGCATGTCGGGGGACTGTCGGGTTTATATTCTCTTTTATCGAGTTGAGTTCTCGCATACCATGCGTGGGCCGCGAGTCAACTTGGTAAACTTGAATGTAAATTGGTCGGGTCTCTCACACTCTCCCAACTGGACCAAAAGTTCATGGGCTTTTATTTTGTTGGGTAATTCAGATATCGGAGAGGTAAACATACATAAGGCCATTAGGGCGATGAGTAGGAGAGATAAGTGAGCAACATATGAAGCAGCGATGAGTTACGGTATAGAAGAATGACACAAGGGTTCTGTAAGCAATGATATAACAACTCCATAGCAACGCACGGGCATTTGACTAGTAAAGCATATATATTTAGATAATCAGGTCTTATATATGTACCGAGCATCTCTAACAGACTAACTAAAAATTAGCTAAATGGGATAATCCAACAGACTCTTCAAATACTAGACCATTGTCACATCCCAAAAAGTTCAACCTTTTGTCCTTTTGAATTTGAGCTCACTAGATTTGAATCTGATTTTCGACCTTTTCCGTTTTGGCTTTTGGGTCAGGGTTTCGAAGTTTTCGTCGTTTTCAGAAACCTTAATCGGCTTTCAAGAGGTCTTTTGTTTTCTTAATAAAACTACCCCAATGTTTTTCCCTAAAAATTAACTACACATTAAAATAGAATTTTGGAAATTTTATCAAAATTTTTGGTAAAGGTTTAAACCCTTTTAAAATTCCAACGAAATTGAACAAAGTTGAAAATTCACAGATCTTTAGAGGTTGAATCAGGGCACCTTCCCTTAAGAAAAGTTGTTCCAAATAATTTATTTAGTACACACAAAACTTTTCAAAAATTCTGGAGCTCGCGAGGTAGGGTTTTCAAATTGACTCAACAGAGGATATTGGAATAACTGAAAAATCAAATTGAAAACGACATTACCGTGAACAGTACTAACCGCCCGCAGCCATCCTATCGCCGGCCGACCGCCCCGGTCGATTTCCCGCGCCTTTACTTCACCGGAGCAAGATCTCACGCAAAGATCTTCTTCACTGCTTCCCTCTCTTCTCCCCCCTCTCTCCTCTCTCTCTCTCCACTGGCGCACTGTTTCTCCTCCACGGCACACCATCTTCGGCAGAGCCGACCGCCCCCTAGCGCCAATCGCTGGCTACCGCCCTCTGCTCCAATCGACGGTGCGGCCCACTTCCCTCTCCTATTTCCCTCCCTTGGCTCAGCTTCCCCTCGAGTATAAAGCCGAGCACCGCCTTCCTCTGTTTCTCCTTCTTCTTCCTCTGCCACTGCCGCCAACACCATTGCCGCCCGAGCCGCTCGCACGTCGACGGCTCACCTCAGCACTCCCCAAGCCCCGCAACCTTGCTAGCTAGGTCCCTCTCCACTCCCTGCTACTCTCCGTCCACCAAGGCCGCCAGTCATCCCCCGCTCTGCCCGGAACGCCGCCGTCCCTCCTTTTTGGCCACGGACACGCCGGCGGCCACCATTCTCCAAAATTCGTCGACATGGTAGCTCGATTCTTCAATTTCTTTCACCGGCTATATCCTCTCACCATGGTGCACCAATTTGTCAAGCTAACGGTGAGGAAGTTTCTCCCGCGCCACCGTCGATCTTCACTGGAACTACCGCCATTGCCATCGTCGCCGACCACCTTACCCTCTTCCTCGTGGACTTAATCCTCTTCAAATCAGTGCATTGACTCATGGTGATGCTCCACGACTACCCCCTTCCTGCCCTAACCTTCTTCTCCGGCGAGATTCCCACCGGAGCACCGCCGCCCTCTGTTTTACCCTGTTCTGCTCACTGTTACATCAATTTTTCCATTTTCCTTTAATTAGCCAGAAGTTGTAAAGTGTGTAGAAAATCATGGAAAAATCTAAAAATTCCAAACCTAACTTTATGTGAATCTTTGGAAAATGAACTAATTTTATGTTAAAGCACTTTTTCAGAAATGTCCCTGGAATTTCCTCAATAAATCAATGATTCTTTTCAGTTTTTCAATTTTATTTGAATTTCCAAAAGGTGTCTAGACTTGATTTTTGAACCATAATTGTATCTTGGCATGGTGCATCTCCTGCATTGTTACCAGAACTTTTCATGAACATTTGTGCATGTATGTCATTGTTAATATCCTCAAAACCCTAGATTATTTACCTTTGTCTAAAGTACATTAGGCAAGTCACCCAAAATCCCAAGACCTTTAACAAAAACTTTATTTTAGATGCTCAATAGTAGATCTATAAAGTTTCATGATTTTTCCGTAGGTGTTAGTACATGTTTCTGATTTTATAAGTTTAGAAAACAGAACATTATTTGATTTTTAGTAAATTAATAGAAGCTCAAATTGATCCCAACCCAGAGCTAAAAGTCTTAGTTTAGAGCCTAATTTAAACTAAAAATAGTCTCATGCCTGTAACTTAACTTTGAATTTCACCGGAAAAGTCGTTACGACTTTTACGCCACCGTTACGGTTTTCCCCGATGTCGTAAACAAGCAATGACAGTTGGAGAGCTCGTGTTCCTGTTAACGTGAGTCAAAACCACTCAAACTTAGTCTCATGGTAACCCAAGTCACCTAGTAAAGTCAGTGCATGAGATGTGTTTTGGGATTTTTCCCAGAAAGGATATTCGTGTGCCACCCGATATCAGAACCAGAAACCCGGGAACCGGGAACCCGTAACCGGAATCGGTAAAACTGTTTTCAGCGTAACTTGAGCTATAGAACTCCGATTGACTTGGTTCTTTTAGCATTGTGTTCGTAGACTCAGTAGCTACCTTTCCACACCATATCGCATCATTTGTGCATCATGGCATCATGGCATTCATCTCATACCGACGCGTCTTTACTTTATAGCTTACGAACCGCCAGAGACTGATGCGGGTGCTGCTACGAGAGAAGCACCGGAGGTTGATCCAGCTACTGAGGAAGACAACACCACTGCTGTTGAAGGCAAGCACCTCATATTGCTACCCTAAGTAATTTACTTAATGATTAATATGAGTGCTTACGTATAGGACTGCATTAAAGTCGGGCATAGTGATAAAGTCGGAAACACCTATTATTGTTGCATATACCCCTCCTTGGTATTGAATACGTCACCTTGACAACCTGGATAGAGTGTCTTTGTTCAAGTCACAAAATGCTTAGCCATGCTTAGATAACACGGTAGAAGTCGAGTGGTAAGTCCCACTCGCACGTATAGGATTTATCCTGGTTGCTTATGAGCTTGTGGCAAGTTCATATGTTGGTAAAAGTAGGAAAGTGTTAAAAACTGAAATCCGGACTGTGGGATAGGAGTGCAGCAAGACATGGAGGTCTTGTGTGTCGTAGGCCCCGTCTGGGTTGACCTAGGACCCGGCCGTGTTATTCTTGGCCTGAGCACTTTTCGTTCATACCACATGTCCGATATAATGGTAAGACAAGCTGAGTATCTCACTACGTACCAAAGTTTGACCGATGACTGCACGGTGTGTGTAACGAGGGATTCATGTGTGCCTGCAAGGCCGTGATACTCGACGAGGTTCTCACGTGTGCCTGCGAGGCCGTGGTACTCGGCACCGTGTGGATTTTTCAACCGTGTGGGCGTGAGTGTGAAAAAGGTTGACATGAGTACCCCTTTTGTAACTTTAGCGGGTTGCATGAGCCGTATGGTCCTCAGTCGTGTGGGTACAGTTGGACTCCCCTACAGGGTGTAAAATCGGTTCGAATCCGCCGCGGTCACAGTTATTATCAAGCTTAGTGTCCTTTGGATAATATCGTAGACTTGTCACATAACATGATGGGAATTGGGATATCGTTGATGGAATTGGGATATGGGTATTGGTATCCATGGTTCGGATGGAACATGGATGATGGTATGTACATGGTTTATCATTATATGGTACTTAGGGATTGGGTTTATTAGATGTTCATGCCCGCAAGAGTCCTTTTTACTTTATGCTTATTCACATATGTTTAGTTTCTGCTTTAAGCAATCGAGTCCATTCCTATACCTTATTTACCTTGCTACAGCTTCATTGCATTATCCTTGGAGTCGGGAACTAATTCCCACAACAGGGTAAGACTTGTGAGTTCCTTCGTACTCAACGTTTGTTGCTTAAGTTTTTGCAGGTGAGGATGAGTTGGTCTTCGGCTACTTTGTCCCGGCCGATGCCGGCGAGGGCGAGGCGTAGTCAAGACATTCGAGTGACCGCGATTTGCGATGTTCGTGGGCTGGGCATCGCAATTCTTTGCTGTTTTCTTGCTGCAACCGCTGCGACTATCGTCTTTCTTAGAATTGCTTTCGCTCTTTAATTTATTAGTTTCAAGACTTATGATGAGCGTTGGTATATAAGAATATTTTAAATTAATGTTATTAATTAATGTGACCTATGTGATGTATCACCTATGATGTTACTGACGTGCTTGGATCTTGGGCATTGCTTGAGAAGCATGTCGGGGGACTGCCGGGTTTATATTCTCTTTTATCGGGTTGAGTTCTTGCATACCATGCGTGGGCCGCGAGTCAACTTGGTAAACTTGAATGTAAATTGGTCGGGTCTCTCACAAGCGCTGGTATCAGAGCTAAGGTTCACAAATACACCCTAAAATTTTGCTTAGCAACACGGGGTGGGTAGTTGTGTCTTAAAATCACTAAACCAACTAAAATTTGTAGTAGTAGTTGCTGTTTTTGTGGCCTCACCATTCTTAACTTGTTTTGGTTTTGAGAATTAGGAGTGCACCCTTGCCTGCTGCCCTCCTTGTTAGTTGGGTCGTTAGAATATTTTAGTGGGTCTTGGCAGCCACCCATTTGTGATAAGGCACGTGTTTTATCTAAACCTCCCCTTCTATTCAAAATCGCCCATGTTAACATTGTATGTTTATTTTCAGTAGTGTTGTTGTGCTTCGGAGAGTGTTTATGCATTCGTGTGAGAATCGATAGTACGAAGCATTTTGCATATCATTGCATGCATCGATCATCTCCTTTGACTGTTTTGAGTTGTAAATTGCTAGTTGGGTTTTGGTCATCTTTTGTTGACTGGTTTTTAGCAACAAAAGGAACAAGTTTGTTTCACCATTGAAACGACTTGTTCAACTTTGAAAACTTTTGCCGTTATTTTGAGTTTCGTGTTCGAGTTTAGTGAGCTCATCAAATCTAAACATCGGTGTATGTTGGTTGATACACCATGTCTGTCTCCTTGTAGCATCAATCGTTGCTTTCGTATCGCCAACAACGTTCCAGCAAATTCATTTTTCCCGATTATGCCACGTCCTTTTTGTCATAAAATGCATCGCCTTGTTATCCGTCAACTCTCGCCCTACCAAAGTTCTTTTCGATTCTGGTGCATCCCATTCCTTTATTAGGCGAGAGTACGCCACCCAATATAACCTAAAAAGATTCCCTACTCGTACACCCTATATCATAGAATCCCCCGGAGCGAAATCCACGTAGATTCCATGGTTCCGACATCATTGACTCCAGTCAGCGGTGTTACCTTGCAGGCCAATCTCTTACTCCTAGATCTTCAAGGGTTAGATATTATTCTTGGGATGAATTGGATGATTTCCCACGATGCCGTCATCCACGTGGTTTCCAGAGTTGTTTGTCTGAAAGGCGCAACCGGCAATCTTTTTTCGCTACACCTTGAGGGTGATGATTCGGGGCTGTACCATCTGAAAGGTGCGGCCAGCCCTGAGCTTCCTCCATCCCTGTAGTGTGCGAATATCCGAATGTTTTCCTTGAGGATTTGCCGGGTATCCGAATGTTTTCCCTGAGGATACCGCTCGAACCTGGAACAGCTCCGATTTTGAAGCGGCCGTATCTGATGTCTTCTGAGGAGCTAGCTGAAATGGAGAAACAGTTGAAAGATCTCCTCGACAAGGGTTTTATTCGTCCAAGTTCTTCTCCTTGGGGTTGTCCCGCTATCTTTCTGAAAAAAGAAAGACGGCACATTGCGCATGTGCGTCGATTATCGTCCCTTGAACGCCGTCACCATAAAAAACAAATATCCACTTCCGCGGATCGATATCCTTTTCGATCAGCTTTCTGGCGCTCGTTGTTTCTCCAAAATTGATTTCAGGCTGGGCTACCATCAAATAAAGATCAGAGATGAGGACATTCCAAAACCTACCTTTTCTACTCATTACGGTTTGTACGAGTACCTTGTCATGTCCTTTGGTCTCACAAATGCCCCTGCCTACTTCATGTACTTGATGAACTCTATTTTCATAGAGGAACTCGAAATATGTGTGGTGATCTTCATTGATGATATCCTTGTGTTCTCCAAGACGGAAGCAGATCATGCTATTCACCTCTGAATTGTACTCGGGAAGCTCCATGAACACCGTCTTTATGCCAAATTCAGCAAGTGCGAATTTTGGCTGCACAAAGTGGCTTTTCTTGGGCACATCATTTCTGAAAATGGTGTTGCCGTGGATCCCACCAAGGTGCAAGAAGTGCTTGATTGGTCTCCACCAATCAATGTGAAGGAAGTCCGCAGTTTTCTTGGACTTGCGGGTTACTATCGTTGGTTTATCAAAGATTTCTCCAAGATTGCCAAGCCAATGACTAGGTTGCTGTGCAAAGGAGAGAAATTCCTTTGGTCCTCCATTTGCGAGCAAGCTTTCCAGACATTGAAGACATTGCTCACAACAGCACCCGTTCTTGCTTAACCCGACATCCACAAGAGTTTTGGCGTCTATTGCGACGCTTCTCATGTTGGACTCGGATGTGTGCTTATGCAAGACGGGAGAGTCATTGCTTATGCTTCTCGCCAGTTGAGGTCACATGAGGAGAATTATCCTACTCATGATCTCGAGCTTGCCGCCGTGGTTCACGCTTTGAAAATCTGGCGACACTACCTCATTGGCAAAACTTGCAATATTTATACCGACCACAAGAGCCTCAAGCACATATTCACCCAAGCCGATTTGAATATGAGGCAAAGAAGATGGCTTGAGTTGATCAAGGACTACAAGCTAGAGGTGCATTACCACCCGGGAAAGGCTAATGTCGTGGCTGACGCGTTGAGTCGCAAAAGCCGTTGCAACTGCCTAGTCGGGAAGACCCGAAATCGCTCCCTATGTGAGGATTTTTGGAAGCTTGGTCTACAAATAGTGGAAGAAGGTTTCCTCGCCAACCTTGAAATAAAATCCACACTTTTGGATCAGATCAAGGAAGCCCAGAAAAATGACAAAGGCATGGCTCATATCCGAGAGAAAGTGAAATCAGGCAAAGCCGGATGTTTTTCTCTCGATGAGCAAGGCGTGTTATGGTTTGGAAAACGCCTCGTGGTGTCAAAAGTGCATGAGCTGAAAATGAAAGTTCTCAATGAGGCTCATGATTCCTTGCTATCCATACACCCGGGGAGCACAAAGATGTATCAAGACTTGAAGACCAAATTCTGGTGGACTCACATGAGGCGGGAAATTGCTCAATACATCTCCAAATGTGACGTATGTCAGCGGGTGAAAGCTATCCACTTAAAACCCGCAGGCACGCTGCAACCATTGCCTATTCCATCATGGAAGTGGGAGGATATTGGCATGGATTTCATTGTTGGTCTGCCTAGAACTTCGGGTGGTTACGATTCCATTTGGGTGATCGTTGACCGCTTGACAAAGTCTGCACATTTCCTTCCGGTCAAGACCACCTATTCCTTCAAGGAATATGCAGAGTTGTACCTCACTCGCATCGTGTGTCTTCATGGTGTTCTAAAGACAATAATTTCAGACCGAGGCACCCAGTTCGTCTCTCGGTTCTGGAAAAGTTTTCATCAAGCATTGGACACCAAGCTCATTCATAATTCGGCTTACCACCCGCAAACAGGAGGACAAACCGAACTTATCAACCAAATCCTTGGGGACATGTTGACAGCTTGTGTGCTAACTTACGGCCAAAGATGGGAACTTTGCTTACCTTTTGCGGAGTTCTCTTACAACAATAGCTACCAAGCTAGCCTCCAAATGTCTCCATTTGAAGCACTCTATGGGAGAAGTTGTAGAACCCCGTTGAATTGGTCTGAATCCGGGGAACGATCTTTCTTCGGTCCTGATTTGGTTCGCGATGCTGAAGCTTAAGTGCACCAAATTCAGGAACATCTCCGAGTTGCTCAATCTCGCCAAAAGAGCTACGCCGATCGTCGTTGGGTAAAACTCTTCTTCAAGGTTGGAGATTATGTGTACCTCAAAGTTTCACCGCTCCAAGGCACGAAAAGATTCCAAGTGAAAGGGAAGTTAGCGCCACGCTACATTGGTCCCTTTAAAATTCTTGCAAGACGTGGTAACGTGGCATATGAGCTAGAGTTGCCATCCTCTCTTGGTAACGTCTACAATGTCTTCCACATCTCGCAATTGAAGAAGTGTCTCCGTGTTCCGACCGAGGCTATTTCCATGGAGCATGTCGAAGTCCGGCCTGACCTCTCCTATGTGGAGTATCCTCTGCGCATCCTTGCGCATTCGGAACGCAAGTTGCGCAATCGTGCAATCCCGATGGTGAAAGTACATTGGAGTAGACACACCGAAGAAGAAGCAACATGGGAACATGAGGACAAAATGCAGGAGGACTACTCGGAGCTTTTCACAGAGCCGTAAGTCCCCTCGTTGTTCTCTTCACATTAACTTCTTAGCATTCCCTATCATTGATATTCCTTTCGCCACCCTACTTAACCTATAATCTCGGGATGAGATTATTTTAAGGGGGGATGGTCTATCACATCCCAAAAAGTTCAACCTTTTTGTCCTTTTGAATTTGAGCTCACTAGATTTGAATCTGATTTTTGACCTTTTTCGTTTTGGCTTTTAGGTCAGGGTTTCGAAGTTTTCGTTGTTTTTAGAAACCTTAATCGGCTTTCAAGAGGCCTTTTGTTTTCTTAATAAAACTACCCCAATATTTTTCCATCAAAATTAACTACACATTAAAATAAAATTTTGAAAATTTTATGGAAATTTTTAGTAAATGTTTAAACCCTTTTAAAATTCCAACCAAATTGAACAAAGTTGAAAATTAACAGATCTTTAGAGGTTGAATCAGGGCACCTTCCTTTAAGAAAAGTTGTTCCAAATAATTTATTTAGTACACACAAAAAGTTTCAAAAATTCTGGAGCTTGGGAGGTAGGGTTTTCAAATTGACTCAATAGAGGAAATTGGAATAACTGAAAAATCAAATTGAAAACGACATTACCGTGAACAGTACTCACCGCCCCCAGCCATCCTATCGCCGGCCGACCGCCCCGGTCGATTTCCCGCGCCTTTACTTCACCGGAGCAAGATCTCACGCAAAGATCTTCTTCACTGCTTCCCTCTCTTCTCCCCCCTCTCTCCCCTCTCTCTCCACTGGCGCACTGTTTCTCCTCCACGGCACGCCATCTTCGGCAGAGCCGACCGCCCCCTAGCGCCAATCGCTGGCTACCGCCCTCTGCTCCAATCGACGGTGCGGCACACTTCCCTCTCCTATTTCCCTCCCTTGGCTCAGCTTCCCCTCGAGTATAAAGCCGAGCACCGCCTTCCTCTGTTTCTCCTTCTTCTTCCTCTGCCACTGCCGCCACCACCATTGCCGCCCGAGCCGCTCGCACGTCGACGGCTCACCTCAGCACTCCCCAAGCCCCGCAACCTTGCCAGCTAGGTCCCTCTCCACTCCCTGCTACTCTCCATCCACCAAGGCCGCCAGTCATCCCCCGCTCTGCCCGGAACGCCGCCGTCCCTCCTTTTTGGCCACGGACACGCCGGCGGCCACCATTCTCCAAAATTCATCGACATGGTAGCTCGATTCTTCAATTCCTTTCACCGGCTATATCCTCTCACCATGGTGCACCAATTTGACAAGGTAACGGCCGCAGATCATCGCCGGTGAGGAAGTTTCTCCCGCGCCACCGTCGGTCTTCACTGGAACTGCCGCCATTGCCATCGTCGCCGACCACCTTACCCTCTTCCCCGTGGACTTAATCCTCTTCAAATCAGTGCATCGACTCACGGTGATGCTCCACGACTACCCCCTTCCTGCCCTAACCTTCTTCTCCAGCGAGATTCCCACCGGAGCACCGCCGCCCTCTGTTTTACCCTGTTCTGCTCACTGTTACATCAATTTTTCTATTTTCCTTTAATTAGACAGAAGTTGTAAAGTGTATAGAAAATCATGGAAAAATCTAAAAATTGCAAACCTAACTTTATGTGAATCTTTGGAAAATGAACTAATTTTATGTTAAAGCACTTTTTCAGAAATGTCCCTGGAATTTCCTCAATAAATCAATGAATCTTTTCAGTTTTGGAATTTTATTTGAATTTCCAAAAGGTTTCTAGACTTGAATTTTGAACCATAATTGTATCTTGGCATTATGCATCACCTGCATTGTTACCAGAATTTTGCATGAACATTTGTGCATGTATGTCATTGTTAATATCCCCAAAACCCTAGATTATTTACCTTTGTCTAAAGTACATTAGGCAAGTCACCCAAAATCCCAAGACCTTTAACAAAAACTTTATTTTAGATGCTCAATAGTAGATCTATAAAGTTTCATGATTTTTCTGTAGGT
Source organism: Oropetium thomaeum (assembly GCA_001182835.1). Taxonomy (NCBI): domain Eukaryota; kingdom Viridiplantae; phylum Streptophyta; class Magnoliopsida; order Poales; family Poaceae; genus Oropetium; species Oropetium thomaeum. The sequence goes on along the minus strand of LFJQ01000005.1, from coordinate 2,825,330 downwards.
GTTAGTACATGTTTCTGATTTTATAAGTTTGGAAAACAGAACATTGTTTGATTTTTAGTAAATTAATAGAAGCTCAATTGACCCCAACCCAGAGCTAAAAGTCTTAGTTTAGAGCCTAATTTAAACTAAAAATAGTCTCATGCCTGTAACTTAACTTTGAATTTCACCGGAAAAGTCGTTACGACTTTTACGCCACCGTTACGGTTTTCCCCGATGTCGTAAACAGGCAACGACAGTTGGAGAGCTCGTGTTCCTATTAACGCGAGTCAAAACCACTCAAACTTAGTCTCGTGGTAACCCAAGCCACCTAGTAAAGCCAGTGCATGAGATGTGTTTTGGGATTTTTCCCAGAAATGACATTCGTGTGCCACCCGATATCAGAACCAGAAACCCGGGAACCGGAAACCCATAACTGGAATCGGTAAAACTGTTTTCAGCGTAACTTGAGCTATAGAACTCCGATTGACTTGGTTCTTTTAGCATTGTGTTCGTAGACTCAGTAGCTACCTTTCCACACCATATCGCATCATTTGTGCATCATGGCATCATGTCATTCATCTCATACCGACGCGTCTTTACTTTATAGCTTACGAACCGTCAGAGAGTGATGCGGGTGCTGCTACGGGAGAAGCACCGGAGGTTGATCCAGCTACTGAGGAAGACAACACCACTGCTGTTGAAGGCAAGCACCTCATATTGCTACCCTAAGTAATTTACTTAATGATTAATATGAGTGCTTACGTGTGGGCATGAGTGTGAAAAAGGTTGACATGAGTACCCCCTTATGTAACTTTAGCGGGTTGCATGAGCCGTATGGTCCTCAGTCGTGTGGGTACAGTTGGACTCCCCTACAGGGTGTAAAATCGGTTCGAATCCGCCGCGGTCACAGTTATTATCAAGCTCAGTGTCCTTTGGATAATATCGTAGAGTTGTCACATAACATGATGGGAATTGGGATATCGTTGATGGAATTGGGATATGGGTATTGGTATCCATGGTTCGGATGGAACATGGATGATGGTATGTACATGGTTTATCGTTATATGGTACTTAGGGATTGGGTTTATTAGATGTTCATGCCCGCAAGAGTCCTTTTTACTTTATGCTTATTCACATATGCTTAGTTTCTGCTTTAAGCAATCGAGTCCATTCCTATACCTTATTTACCTTGCTACAGCCTCATTGCATTATCCTTGGAGTCGGGAACTAATTCCCACAACAGGGTAAGACTTGTGAGTTCCTACTCAACGATTGTTGCTTAAGTTTTTGCAGGTGAGGATGAGTTGGTCTTCGGCTACTTTGTCCCGGCCGATGCCGGCGAGGGCGAGGCGTAGTCAAGACATTCGAGTGACCGCGATTTGCGATGTTCATGGGCTGGACATCGCAATCCTTTGCTATTTTCTTGCTGCAACCGCTGCGCCTATCGTCTTCCTTAGAATCGCTTCCGCTCTTTCATTTATTAGTTTCAAGACTTATGATGAACCTTGGTATGTAAGAATATTTTAAATTAATATTATTAATTAATATGACCTATGTGATGTATCACCTGTGATGTTACCGACGTGTTTGGATCTTGAGCATTGCTTGAGAAGCATGTCGGGGGACTGCCGGGTTTATATTCTCTTTTATCGGGTTGAGTTCTCACATATCATGCGTGGGCCACGAGTCAACTTGGTAAACTTGAATGTAAATTGGTCAGGTCTGTCACAACTATATTCAAAAACATGCCACGTCATCTAGATCCCATTTGAATTTCTCTTCTGTCTGATTTTTATTTCTTTATTTATTTTTCTGCGGTTCTGCGGGTATGCTCAAAGAAATAAGTCCTCCAACAATTCACAGTTACAGCCGCAAATGTTGGCCCCTCAGTAAAAAAAGAAAAGAAATGTTGACCACTCGTTGCTGGGCGCCCTCGTTGCTCTTCGACATCACCAAAGGCTTAGCACCAGGCAGCAAGCAAGATGGTGGCAGATCTAGTGAGGAAGATGAGCTAAGAGCGTGCTCGTCTAGAAGCTCCATCGAGCTCTGCAGCGAACTGACGTGCCACGCGCTACAGACCGCTCTTCCTCCTGCCAGGGGTGGCAAGTTGACCGCAGCGCATATAGCTCGCCACGGTTTCATTTATCCCTGCCACCATCGAGCTCCTCTTCTTCTACTGGGGTCGAGATGATCTTTGGAGCGGGAACAGAGTGAGATGGGCATGGGAAGGAGGGAGAGAGCGCGGGAAGAAGCGGTGAACGTGCGGCAACAAGGCGATGGCGAGCCACTGCTGCTAGGCAAATATGGCGAGTCGTGGAGGCCGGATGGCGAGCGAGGAAAACCATTGAGTGGGACAACGAGTCTGTTGGATGTCTATTTTGTCGTAACTTAGCTAAATTATATTTAGAGGAGGTTTTGACCAGGCTGTTGGAATTGCTCGACAGCCCTTCTTGTTGCCTAGGACCGTAACAGGTCAGAATAATTACTACTCTTTCCATTCTTTTTTACTTGTCGTCGTTGACTTTAATCAAAAACTTTGATCGTTGTCTTATTCAAAAAATTAGTTTAAATATATAAAAGTAGAAATTAAATTTTTTAATATTAAATCAAATCTTAAGAAAATATTTGATATTTTTATACTTTTTTGAATAAGACGAATGATTAAAGTTATTAGTCAAAGTCAATAATGACACACAGAAAAGAACGGAGAGAGTATTTCGGTCATCTCAAACCAATATCCAATATGTTGCCCGGTTACATGAATATTCGATCTTTTCAGCCTTGAACTCATTTTATTTTATCCTAATTAACTGAAGGATCACACACCTGTTCACGAGAGAAACGTAACTACTACGTACTGAGGCTTTAGAGCCACAAAACCCAGTAATTAAACACTTCGAGAGGAGATCAATGCAGTACTTATTTAGTTACATCACCTTGGATACGCCTGACATAGTGAATCCCGTGAACGACGTTCGTTCCAGGGCGTCAATTTTTCAGATTGAGCAGGCAGAACCATTCTCCTGCTTCGTCCCCAGGTAACTAATTGGACTTTTACTTTTTCTAAACAGAAGGTAGGTATAGCTAGCTAGCTATAACTGACTGGTTTGTTACAAATTACACTAATTTAATAAGACTCCCAAGGTTCAAAATGCTAGTTAACTATTCTATCAAACTACTGACTTGTTAATTTCGATTGAACTATTAATTTACTAATTTACGTTGGGGAAGAAATTTTAAGATGCTGCTTCTATGTAATACAAAGAGTGAATTGCACCCACCGTCCTCCAACTTGTCGGCGGTTCTCAAACAAGTCCTCATACTCCTAAATTGATTACTTGAGATCCTTAATCTTTGATTCGGTCTAAGTATGAGCCCAAGACACCTCTGGGTGCATCAGACTACTGCTTACGTGGCTTGTTGTGCGTGTCAACTTGGATCGGTGGGAGTTTTTGGCGCCATTTGCTGTTGTAGTTTTATAAAAATCCCCTCAAACAAGTTACAAATGTTTCATTGACCCTCATCGCTCTTTCCAGGCATTTCATTGACCTCATTGCTCTTCCCAGTCGATCAAATTGTGATATGATATACCATATTTCCACGGAAAATAATATGCACCATAAAAATAGAGAGAAAATAGAATAATTGCTAGATAGCATTACCAGGTTCATTGGATTAAGCCGTACCAACGTAGCACAATACATAGTAAGCATGAAAGCTATCATCGATAACTGAACGAAGCATCATCGCAAGAGCAACCATTTAACCTCTTTGTACAAAAGGAAGTTGTATGCCATTTACAAAAACAAACTGTGGCATGCACAAAAGATTCACAAAAGACTAATTTGATTCTTTGCAGGCTAACATTTCTTCTTTGTTGCCGCACCATCAGTTTTCTTTTTTGCCGGAGCCTTGCGTTTTCTCGTCAACATTGCCTTCCCAGCTTTGGATACAGTTGTCAGTGGAATTGGTCGTGCCACAGGTTGGTTCTCAGAGACAAAGGCACAATCTGGCAATGGTGCAAGTTCCTTTAAAATGTGGCCGACGTTTGATGCCTGCAAAAAAAATTCCAAGAATCAGTGACAAGCAAAAGTACCGGTTGCATATGAGATTGTTTATGCTAAACTAACCTGATCCAACATCTGAGTTAACAATGATTCACCAAGTGGCTGTACCCTAGCCTCCGGCATACCCACATCCTAAAATTTTGTGCAAAACTTGAGCATATACAATTACAATAAGAAAAAGAAAAAGAACTATTGGCTATATATCTTACTTGTGTGATCACCGGCTCATCTTCAAAGTTATCAACAACCAGATTGTTAAGCACTTGGTCAGGCATGATTCCTTCCTTCTTGAGAGCACATCCAGCAAAGTTGTGACCCTCTCCCTTACACCACCTGCATTTTATGACAGTACCATGCCTAGACAATTTTGGTCCATTCTTGCCCTGAACTTCATGTGGCTGCTTCCTCCTAGATTTAGGTGGCCTACCAGGCTTTTTCAAATACACAGGTGGTTGGACTGGAGGTCCATTGGTCTTCTCCCATGTAGACTTGTCACTGCATGGCATTATGTTGAAACCATACACCTTGGAGTAAGTTTCAATTGAGTAGAAGGAAGGGAGTAGGTCCTCAGGGGCAATTCTTTCATGTCTCAAACAAGAAATGGCATGGTTGCATGGAATTCCTGTCAAATCCCATCTTCTACACTCACATTCCTTCTTGATGATGTCAACAACATATTTTGATGCCCTTTCTTGCACTTGAAAGATACCTTTACCAGCTGGTACAACATAACATATGTTGGCCATTTCTGAAATTTTGAGCAGCTTCTTCCTAATCTTAGGACAAACAGGACCTGTCCACTTTTCCATCAACTCCTTCTGCTTGTTGTACACTCTACTCATTAGTTGTCCCATGATTTTCTCAAACATGCTAAGTATTGGCATCTCTCTAGCGTCTAGTATGAATTTGTTGAACACTTCACAAGTATTGTTCAACAATATGTCACACTTTGGGAATGTGCTAAAAAAGGCTCTAACCCAAGTGTTTGGTGGCATTTGTTCTAACCATTCATGTGCCTCAGCATTGAGAGCTTTCATTGCTGCCATGTTTGCATTCCATTCTACAACTGAACTAGATCTAGCACAAGCCCAAAGCTGGTTTTTTAGATGCTCACCTTTGAAGTGTACTTGGAAATTGCTGTATAAGTGCCTCACACAAAACCTGTGCTCTGAATCTGGAAATACTTGCTGCACTGCTGGAATAAGACCCTAAAACAACAAAAAATGTATTGATGAGTAATAAGTACGTACATGAAAGGAAAACATGTAAACTAGTATGAAATGAGTACCATGCAAGAAATTTTGTACCTTCTGTTTATCAGTCATTACAGTCCAAGGGTATGTGTTGTCAATACTAAGGTCTTCCTTAAGTGTCTCAAGGAACCACTTCCATGTCGTCAAAGATTCCACCTCAACCACTGCCATGGCAATTGGAAAAATGCAGTCATTTGGGTCAATACCCACTGCAGTTAATAGCTGACCACCAAACTTTGTTTTGATGTGGCATCCATCAAGGCAAATCAAGGGGCGACACCCACTTAGGAAGCCCCTCTTAGTAGCATCAAGTGAGAAGTACAAACTGCTGAAGTGACCATCATTCAATCTGAGATAGAATGTGCTTCCAGGATTTGATCTCCTAACCTCTTGTCCATAGTCCCACAACAAATTGAATTGCTCAAGCTCATCACCATAAATCTGATCCATTGCAATTTTTCTTGCCCTGCTTAACTTACATCTAGATGGTGTGAGGTTCCACTCCTTCTGTACAATCCTAGCAAAATTGGCTAATGTCATCTTCCTGTCAGCTCTGAAAGTTTCAATATACTTTGCAGCAAGCCATTTTGCTGTGCACTTTTTTAGCTCCCACTCTTTCCTACAGTTGTGCTCTGGAATATAAGTCTTAACCAAATACGTCTTAACCCTGCTATCCCATGACACAAAAAGGAACCAAGGACAACCAGCTGCACAATGTGCCTTGATTCTTGACCTATCATTCTTTAAATACTTTATATCAACTCTATGCTTCAAACTATATTCAGTGACAGCTTGTCTGATCAGCTCAACTGACCCAAAAACCATACCAAGGCTGAATGTTGGATTGCTTAGATCTTCTGGCATGAATGTCTTAAACTTCAACCTAATATCACCTTCCCCTTGCTGCTCATCTGGAAGCTCAAGCTCTTCATCAGTAGACTCTTCTTCTGTCATGTTGGATGGTACTATCTGATTACACGTCTCCTTACTCACTTTGTTTCGTTTTGCTGCTCCTTGATCAATGACATCACCATCAACATTATCTGCAAAGAGATCATCATCCCCATCATCCATCTCATAGTCACTGTCAACAAAATCTGAGCCATCATCACTACAATCATCTTGAGTAGCTGCTGCTGCAGTGTTTGAAGAACCCTCATTCACACTGCATCTTGGATTCTTGTCAAATGCCTTCGGCAAATCTGTACGCAAATTTGTACGCTCAATATGGTTGACATGATCAAAGTACAGCACGAAATTCTTCACTTTATGAGCAACTGAACGCATGATAAAAGTGTCTTGATCATTGGAAATAACTCTCAATCCATCTTTAAGTTCTTTACTAGGCAACAACCAATACACCTTTAGATTAGGAGGACAGAACCCGTAGCCAAGCTGCATTATCGCTTCTTCTACCAAGAAAAAGCACCAACTGTCCACATCAACATTATCAAAGAAACTAACTTTTGAATTCACATAACAACGATTCGCGCTCAGACCACAGAAACACCCATTGTGGTGAATCTCCAGCGTGAAAGCTTTAGGATCAGCACCTAAATTGTACAAAAAAAAGCAACCATCAATATCTACCATGTGTTCTGTTGCACCAGAAAAAAAAAAGACACTAAGATGCAGACTACTCGATGCTCTATAGGCTACATGTAAATTTCAGGAATTCAATCACATATTCTATTGCACTAACAACACTAAGCCGCTGGACCCAAAAAAATCCATTTAATTTGACCAAAATCATAACTGAATCATAAACCCTAACAAAAAAAAAACTGAAATTTGCATCCAAAATCCATGCCGCTGCTACACCCAATCAGAGATTCTACACCTATTCACGTGAGATTAGGCCATGGGGTTACCGTAATCAGGAGGTGGTTCCCCTTCCTTCCGCAGCATGAGGGCCATTCGTCCCCAACCTTCCTGTGCGCGACGAGGGGACCCGGCCAAACGAGACGGCGCCGATGTCATGCGCGACCAGGGAGCATCGGAGGAGCCTCAGATTGCGACGTCCGGTCTCCTGCTAGATCGCCTCAGCCCCCCACCCCACCGTGCTCTCAAGCCTGTCCGCCTCTCTCGTCTCGTTTGGAACGATTGCAAATTGGTTGTGTACTGAGATATGAGAGAGAACAGGGGGGTCCATGCATATTTACACCTCCAGAACCCTTCACGTGAAACATCAAGCAGGCGGCAAAATTCTCGCGCACACGCCACCCATCCACATTGGCACGCGCTGCACGCCACGTAAGCAATCTGGTGCGCCAGAGGTGTTTTGGACTCCTACTTAGACCTAATCAAAGCTTAAGGACCTCTAGTAATAAAATTGGGAGTACAAGGACCTGCTTGAGAAGCGCTGACAAGTTGGAGGACGGCGGGTGCAATTCACTCCAATACAAACAAAAGTGTAGATTTTGCCTCGGATTTGGATCTCCTTAAAGAATATGCTTGGCATTGATTAGTTGGGCACTTTACATTTACAAGTCTTTGCTTAAAAAAAAATATAATATCCTACTAACAGGGGTGAACTATTGCTCACACATTTAAGACTAGTTCATCGTTACCCGTAAGTCTTCCATTCATAAATCCTGTGTTTCAATGCGCTTACGTGCATAGCCTATGGGAATCGGTCCATATATTAGACTTTTTTCTTATAAAATTGTTAATTAATCCAGTATTTTTAGTTTATAAACCTCCGTCCATTGACATATTTATCACTAAGCTTGTACAATCAAGTGCTCAAGTTCAACGCATTTCTGCGCTAAAGCTCCCGTACGTATTTACGGCTTCTCAGAGTGGTTCGCCCCGATGAGCTTTTAAGGTGGTTTTGGGAAGTTGTTTTTGTTGTTTGAATATAAGGATGTTTTTGATTTAACTCGAGGCAGCTCCGCTCCTGCACTGTTCCATCACTATACATTTGGTTCCCGGAAGTTGTTGGAGAGGAAAAACCAGCTTCACACACTCCCTATTCATTTTTACTCATTCGCGGTCGAAGTGCTCCCAGTTACAAGACACTGCAGATGTGCTACAGTGATTATGTTAGCCGGGGCAGGAGTTGGACGGAGCTAAAAAAACACATCCAAGCCTGATTGGATTTAAATTATTAGTTTAGTACGTTGGGTTTTCAATTGACAGAGGCGAGTCTAAATAGGGGTACTCTCCAAAATTATTTATAAGTAATTTGAGACCTCGAAGATGTCAAAGAGCAAATAAAGGGCAACCTCCCCATTTTGAGTTTCTCCCTAGTATAAAAATCCAAGAGAAATACCCAAGAAACCCAAACGAAAGGGTTTACCTAGGGTTGTACCCAAAGAAAATCCTTGGGTTTAGACCTACTAATCGGTTGTGTTGGGTGCATGCACTCTAATGAAGCGAGGGTTGATCGAGCAAACTAATGGGTGGCAATAGGGTTATGAAATTTGGAAAAATTGCTTATATGTCATATGTAATCTTTTTTTTTGGCCACGATCTCTAATCTACCATTTTGGTAAAACCAATGTCCCATATATATAAGTAGTGGCATGGAACAGAGAAAACTTTAAGAGTACTGGCATATAAGTGACCGATATAAGTTTTATTGATACTAGATCAAGGATTAGAAGTTTAACGATGTTATATTACAAAAAAAATTCGAGTAAAGTGCATGACAAGTACTTAAACTTGTCGAGGCGTATCATCTAGGTACCTGTACTTTCAAAATGCATTTTGAACTACCTAAATTTATCATAGTGTGTCATTTAGGTTCTAATGGGTTTCAACCCGTTAACCAATCTGACGTGGCGCGCTGAGTTGGACCAAATAGCTGACTGGGACGGACATTTTTGCAAAGAAGCCCTTCCCCACGCCATTTATATCCCCCCCCCTCCCCTCCTTTTCCCCAAACCTCTGCCCGACGCTTCATTTTCCTCGTTCCCGGGTAGTCGAGACGGCGCAGGACCTAGCGGCGGCGGTGACGGCGATCAACGGCGATCGAAGGGAGGCGGAGGAATGGCGAGCACATAGGCCGTGCAGTGAAGGTAATCTAGCCCACGCACCGACGCTGGCGACACAAGATGGTGGCAGTATTGTGGCGGCAAGGTTTGGGCGCTCCTGCGTATGGTGAGTCGATCAAAGGACAATCCCTCTTGTAGCGGGTATTGTTGGTCAATGCAGGGCGTGCTGGAGTTGCTTGTAGCTGAGCGCTGAGGCTTTATTTTGTCTTTATGGTGGCTAGGGTTTTGATTTCGATAAAAAAATTGAATTATTTTTCATTTCCTTTGATGCATGTTCTAGAGATGCTAATACTGAGGAGTTCTCTGTTGAGGTTCACCACGGAGGATTTTTTGTTGGCCATGGCAATCTGCGCTCTTATGTTAGTGGCAAGATTAGCTGGTTCGATCATGTTGAGACAGACACGTGGTCACCTTTGTGGCTTGATCAATTTGTGGAAGATTTGGGGTACTTAAGAACTAACAGTTTGAAGATTTATTGGCTGTTACCAGGAAAAGACATTAGTGATGGACTTAGAGTCATTATCGAAGATAGTGATACTAATGTGATGTCATCAGTGGTTGATCGATTCAAGAATTTGGTTGTGTACTTCGATCATGATAATAGTCTTGTAGATTTTGATTGGGATGACATCATAGCCAATCTTGTTGCAGACTTGCCCAAAGTAATCAGTCCTAGGAAGGTCAATGTGATTTTAGAGAATGATGGTGATAAGTTGGCTTCTTTTTACAATGATTTGGGTAGCAGTAGAGAACAAGGTAGCAGCAAAGGACAGTGTAATCGGAGAGGGAAAAGACAAAATATATTAGAAGATTCAGAAGATAATGAACATGGCAGTGATAGTAGTGACAGTGAGTATGAAGATTTTTTGGACAGTGACTATGAATTAGATGATGGTGATGACGACCTATTTGTTGATTATGTCGATGACAATGTACAAGATGAGGGAGTTGCAAAAGGAAAGAAGATAGAAAAGGGGCAAAAGGCCAAAGGTAGCAGGTTGAGTTCTACTGAAACATGTGGAACAAGCCATGCTCAAGATGAATCAACAGATGAAGGGCTTGATTTGCCAGCATCTGATTATGAAGGTGAAGTAAGGCTGAAGTTCAAGTCATTTACGGAGGAAGACATGTCAAATCCAACCTTCAAAGTTGGACTTGTGTTTCCTTCAGTTGAAGACTTAAGAAAGGCAATCACAGAATATGGTGTCAGGAACAGGGTTGAAATCAAGATGCCAACAAATAACCAGCACAGGATCAGAGCTCATTGTGCAAAGGGATGCACATGGAGCCTATTCGCTTCAGAGGACAGCAGGGTCAAGGCAATTGTGATCAAGACATACAATGGACAGCATAATTGTCAAAAACAGTGGGTGATCAAGCAGTGCACATCTAAATGGTTGGCTGCAAAGTACATAGACACATTCAGAGCTGATGACAAGATGTCTCTCACAAATTTTACAAGGACAGTACAGAAAGATTGGAACCTGACCCTTTCTCGAAGCAAACTAGCCAGGGCTAGAAGGTTAGCTATGAAAGCAATCTATGGAGATGAGGTCGAACAGTACAACAAATTGTGGGATTATGGCAATGAATTAAGAAGAAGTAATCCTGGGACTAGTTTCTTTCTAAAACTTCAAGGTAGCATGTTCAGTCAGTGTTACATGTCACTTGATGCTTGCAAAAGGGGATTCCTTAGTGGTTGTAGGCCTATAATTTTCTTGGATGGGTGTCACATTGAGACTAAATTTGGTGGACAATTATTGACTGCAGTGGGGATTGATCCAAATGACTGTATATCCGATTGCTATGGCTGTAGTTGAGGTAGAATCCCTTGTTACATGGAAATGGTTCCTTCAAACATTGGTTTCTGATCTTGGAATTGATAACACCACACCTTGGACTATAATGACAGATAAGCAAAAGGTATGTTCTAATTATAAATTTACACTTAATGTATTCTTTTAGAAATTATTTGTAAATCTAGTTGCAAATTGATATATTATAGCATTTTTATTATTTATATAATTTTTGCTCCTGTGTTTAATTACTTGTAGGGATTAATTCCTGCTGTCCAGCAAGTGTTCCCTGACGCAGAGCACGGATTTTGTGTCAGGCATCTGAACTCTAATTTCCAAGGTCAGTTCAAAGGTGAAGTTCTAACGAACCAATTATGGGCATGTGCAAGATCATCTTCAATTCCTGAGTGGAACATGAACATGGAGAAAATGAAAGCTCTGAACAAAGATGCCTATGCTTGGCTGGAAAAGATGCCACCAAATACATGGTCCAGAGCTTTTTTCTTGGAATATTGTAAGTGTGATATATTGTTGAACAATAATTGCGAGGTGTTCAATTATATTGTGACCAATAGACCGAGTGAAAGGCCTGCTAGACTCACGACCTGCACCAAACAAGGCAAGGCTACTGTTGCTGCATCTACAAAGAAGAACGGCATGAAGAATACTGGAGCTGCAGCAAAAAACAAGAGGGCTGGAGCTGGACCAGCAACAAATGCATAGATGCATTGGGAACCACTGAGAAAAGTGATTTTTTTGGTTTTATGGCACATAGTTGCCGGAACAGAGCATGATGCTTAGTTTCGATGAAACAGTTCTTTTGGTTTTGCGGTAGATACTTATGCTGACTGTGCCCGTTAGTTCTCTTGCAAAAACTTTAATCTTGGTTTGTGGCGTATTGCTTTTGTCAAGTTTCATCTTGGCTTAGTTTTAAGCAGCTAGTACTGATTATTGACAATCTTATGCTTTGTTTCTTGAAATGAAATTAAATCATCTATTTGATGCGTAATGTGTAAGGAAGAAAGGAAATTTAATGCGTAATGTTCCTTGAAACAAAAAGAAACCACCTATTTAATAACGTGTAAACAGCGTGCCCAATGAAATATTATACTAATTTAATAAGTTTGCATAATACAAAATTTAATATGTAAAATAACAGCTTGTAAGGTCAGGTAATTAAGAAAACAAATAAGTGGCGTGGGGAAGGGCTTCTTTGCAAGAATGTCCGTCCCAGTCAGCTATTTGGTCCAACTCACGCGCCACGTCAGATTGGTTAACGGGTTGAAACCCATTAGAACCTAAATGACACACTATGACAAATTTAGGTAGTCAAAAATGCATTTTGAGAGTACAGGTACCTAGATGACATGCCTCGACAAGTTTAAGTACTTGTCATGCACTTTACTCAAAAAATTCCGAGTAACTAATACATTCTGATTGGTTGGGTTCAGAACGGGTTTACACCCGTTAGCAGGTTACGGTTAAGAGATACTTCCTCCGTTTTTTTTGTCGCTGTTGACTTTGATCAATAACTTTGATCATTCGTCTTATTAAAAAAAGTATGAAAAATATCAAATATTTTGTTAGGACTTGATTTATTATTAAAGGTTTTTGAATCCTAATTTTTAATTTTACATATTTGAACTAATTTTTTAAATAAAACGAGCAGTCAAAGTCTTCGGTTAAAGTCAATGGCGACATTAGAAGAAATATGGTATTCTATGATGATTTGTTTTTGTCACAAAACTTAAAAAATTCGTCACAAAACAGTTTCTGTGACGTAACGGTGACGAAAATCGAGTCGTCATGCATCATGCGTCTCTAATTATGTTTTGTGACGAAATTAGTATTTTCGTCACTAAATTTAATGACGTTTCTATATTTGTCATGGAATTATGACGCTAAATTTTTGTCATTATTTCACTTAAAAACGTCACAAGTCATCACAAGCAAATGACATAGCAATGATGTGGCTGTGACATGGAAATGACGTGGCAGTGACATGGGAATGATGTGGCGGCGATGTGGACATGATGTGGCAGTGACGTGGGCATGATGTGGCAGCTTACTGGGGCATGACGTGGCAGCAACTTATTGGGCTTGGCCCATATTGTTACCTTTTTATTGGACCAGGCAAATTAGTCTATGCATTTTGGGCCTGGCCCATTATAGTAACCAATCCATACAGTCATGGCTCATTTATCCTCAGCCCACAACACAAATCAATAGCCCATGAAACAAACAGCATCTCAGAATTGCAATTGAAATAGCAACACAGATCATACTTCCACCATAGATGTCCAAATGCATCTCAAAATACAGTCAGACCAAATCCATCAAAAATACATCACTTGGAGTACCAATTGTAACAACTAGCTACATACTACATTCAGGAAAGTCATCCTTACAACCACAAAATTACACATCCCATGACCAATCCATGATGTACCTCCCAACAAAATATAAACACCAACTAACCATTGCATTGTGAAACAATAACAGGTAAGGTAAAAAGGAAGCTAATGTTGCTTACCAAGTTTGAGCAGACTACACAAAAGCATAGCTTGCTCCTCCTGTCCCTTCTTCAAACTTTCAATTTGTGCTTCCGAACTCTTTGCTTTCTCCTTCAAGCTAGCTAGCTCAACATCCTGAGCTCCAATCTTATCTTTAAGTGCTGCTGACTCTTGCTTTTCTACATCAAGTTCTAACTCCAACTCTTCCACACGAGTCGTAACAGTAGTTTTGCTACTCTTCGGGGCTGCAGTCACAAGGCCAGAAGTTTGTAGAAACTTGGATTTTGGTAAGACTTCAATAAGAACTTCAGTTGGGGACTTTGGTTCTTGGCCTTCTAATTGTGTAGGTTCAGCTAAAATGGCTTCCATGTCATCCTACAAGCAAATTTTCATGGATCAGATTCCATTGGTGCAATGCACTGGCAAGTTCTCTTATCAATACAATGGAAAGCACAATTCAGAAGGAAATGAACGTAATAAAATATTTGCAACCACCAACTAAAATAGTAATAATTATCTATACTGGGATACACACATTTTTAGCATTGTGCAAGACAGATTCACAGCAAAATAAATTTGACTGGCACACTATCCTGTCACCATTTTTCATTCGATTATGGCAGTCATGTAAAGAGGAAAGATTACAACTAATAGAGGTGCGGTACTTACAACGGCTTTTTTGGCAGGTTCGCTATCTCCAGTTGTGCTGCTGCAGTAGCAGTCCTTGAAGAGATCAATTGTTGTGGGCTCCATATCTTTATACTTTTCTTGCTTCCACGGTTGAAGGAAAAAAATAAATATTAGTTTCAGACCATAACAATAGGTCCAATACGTTACATTCAGACACTACATTTGACACACTCACCATGGCATGGCAATGCGCTATGAAGCAGCGAGAACCAGTCTTCTGCTGAATCCGAACTTTCTCGCGGTTTTCTTTATTTTTCATGCACTTCTCCTATATAGAAGTGAAAGTTTTAGCAATATACGAAAAACATTGACTATAGCTTAATGAGAAAATACATACATAAAACTTATGCCACACAACAACAGTAATAAAAAGATGTATCTGTATCAAAAACCTATTAGTAATCAACATAGTTTCACAGCTAATAAATAAAGGATGAACTCAAATATTTAAGACCAACTAACACTTAACAAAGATTCAGCGGGTACCAAACTGAAGCACTCTGTGGCTAAACCAATCGTTTCAAGAAATAAGCATAAAGTAAATAATTGCCAACTCCATTACAGTATCAACACTGCATAGCACAATAATGGAAAATAGCTTGTGACCAAGAAATTGCACAACAACAATTTTGAACAGCATTAAGTAAATACCTTATGCTTAGCACTTGACCACATTGCAACTAAGGCCCTCCATTCTTCATCAGTCATGCTTTTCAATGGTGATGTTGTTCTCACTTCAAATTTGCAGGTATACCATCAAAGTAAAGTTTCTTGAGCCTGTATCTCAGCTGCCTTTGCCCACCCTTGAACAAATCAATGCATGCTGTTTTGACCGCCTTATCATCAACATCAATAGAAAAATGCCTCTATACAACGAATGAACATATTAGAAGATATTCAACACATGCATTGAAATTTCAATGCACAATTGGCAACTAAAGTCAACAGAACCTAGTCAAGACAGACTTACTGCCACTTTGCCCATGAAGTTGGTCATGTGAGTCTGAGCATTTGGCTTCTCATAGTCTTTCCAGCGTGGAAAAACAGGAATATGTTGCCTTAGAATTATTCCAGCATCAGATGCAAGCTTTGCAGCTTGGATGGGTGCCTCAGGCCGTTTCTTTCCTTCAACGATGTGTATCGGGATCTTAGCATTCAAACCTCTTGTCATTCTTTCCAATTCTTTGCCCATACTTTGACCTCTATTCCAACGAGCTACCATGACATTTTCTTCTGCTGAAAGAAAAAATAAAATTGGTTCCAGGAAGGGTCAAGTATAACATATTAGTACATTGCAGTTTATAACAGACTTGGTAATTGCAAATGCACAAAACAAAATAGTAACTTGCCTTCGTTGGATATCTCCATCTGATCAGCAAGTTGGCTAAGTTCTGAGTTTGTAGTTGAACCTTCAACACCTTCATTAACTGACTGCATTTCCTTTGTTCTCTGCCTTGTTATCCTTGGTAGTTCAACTGGTTCCTCAACTGCCATGACTCTCTTTGACCCCGTTGTTCCTCTACCACATGTGCCATTGGTCACTGTCAGGTTGATGTTAGCAGCACCCTCTGAAGCCTACGTGGCCACATATGCAAAGTAAAAGCAGAAATAAATCCAAATTAATCAATAGTGTTGAATATAATATGTATGGCCTCGTAAGCTGAATGTAACAGTGCATGAACAGGTGTGAGATATAATTCTCTTATTATATGACAGTAAACAAAAACTTCAAGGGTAGGTGCTGAGATCCAATGCATACCTTAACAACTAAGCCTCCTTCATTGTTCCCACTATACCCAGGTTCAACACCTCTACGCTTTGTATTTCCTGACAGCCCGTTTACAATCTGAGCTAATGCAGGGACACCAAGCCTATGCATCATCTGATTGTTTCTCAACACACGTTGAGCCCTCTCTTTTTCATACTCAGTCAGTGGTGCTTCTGTACCAGCAAAAAAAAATTGTTAACATGGAGGTTTCACAATAAGTGGCAGCACTTGAAATTGATTAAACATAAATAGATGTATGTTGAACAGTAGAAGCTAGTGACACACATATGACGCATGTACAACAAAATAATAAGATTTGAGTATCTAACGGTCATGTTTTGGCATAGCTTATTTCCGTTTCTTCACATAGGTATTATTTACAGAGAAAGAAGAGCTACAGAAATATCAAGGTATGTACACCAAAATGTATTACAAAAATAAAATACAAAGGAAAAGAACAAGCGAGTGATCTGCCAATAAACACGCTCCCCTGCTCAGGTTTTATCACCGAGACCTGACACTCTATATACAAATGCTTAAAAACGAACCTGAGTGCGTATTGCCGGATTGCTTAAAAAAAGTCAAACCTGACTAAGTGCATAAGAATTTTACCTGGCTGCCGCTTGCTTGAAGACTGGTTCCGACCAAGACCCATCTTGAAATGCCCTGGTGAACGACGAGCACAAGACGCAGGTCGCTGGACTAGGCCGTCGAGTAGCCCTCAATACCAGGGAAGAAGAACGGTGGTCACGGCGGATGGGAGGATCTGGTGGCGGAGGGGGAGTGCACAGCAAGGAGCCAAGCTGTGGATTCGTAAAAGTGGAGAGAATGAATGGATTTAGGTTTAGGAGCCGGGTGGTTCCTTATATATTAAATACTTTTTTACCTTTTTACCCTTGTGCGGTGGCAGTTCCGTAAATCTAGTTTGGGGCACGATTGTAATTGTAGCACTGAAAATTTTTGGTTGCCCGCCTTGGGTCAAAAAAAATATCGGACGCGCGGGCCGAGCTATGGCACGACAAAATTTTCCCGCCTTGATTCCACAATGTTGGTCCTACTTGGCAGTGAGAACATTTGAAGGTGTATATAGTGAAATACGCCTTTAGACTAGAGAGACGAATTATTTATTGTTTCGTTTTAAATTTTTTTAGTTATGATGCATAAAAAAATTAAAAAATCTCGCAACATTCACAGTAAGTTTAGGAGTCTATTCTACATGTATCTATAAATTTTAAAGTTTCAGGTCATCGTATTTTAAGGGATACAATAAAATTTAAATGAAAAGTGACTTTTTTCCAATTTTGTTTCCTTTTTATCTCTCAAAATATATTTTTTTTTAACTCAAATTTGTTGTGTGTCTATTTTATTTCATTTCCAACATCTCTATTTTTTTATAAATTTTTTAACGTTTATATTCCTCAATGTGGTATTGAAAAGTGAGCATAAGGCATATGTGACAAGGACTCTATACTCTAATTCATGATGAATATAGATCACACAAGTGTAGGTTTCACAAAAAAAATCACAATTATTTTGATGCACAAGTGCATGAAATATGCTTATATACGTTATCTCATTGAAAATTTCAGCTATATTAATGATTTACAAAAATAATGAAGAAAATGCCAAAAGATGCTCATTATTAGATGTATCAATAAGTAGAAAAATAAATTTCAGTAGCTTGAAGTAAATACATAAAAATGATAGAGTGTATTTTTCATTATCTATAGCTAAAAGAGAACGCCATCGGTTCTGCTTCTCCATAAAGAGAACTACTGTATTGAATTTCTAACTGTTTTTTAGTGCATATTAAGTAAAATGTAATTCTCCTTAAAAAGAGATGAGGATCGGTGGTACAATTTGAATCTAATTTCTGCCAATTCGTGATCATTGTCAATAACAACTAGAATCAATTACTGTTTGACTCCTTACTATGCTGAAATGCACATTACACAATTATTGAAGGATAGTTGTCAACTCAATTACCATAAACAGTAGCAACGGTACAAGTTTACATGACTGAAATTAACATTTAATGTTACAAAGCAAATTGACATCTAGAATGAGAAAAGCTACTCACTGTCACTTTCATCATCATTACAGATATTTGACCTTTCGTTGTCGCTAACATATTGCCATGTAGTTTCATCTTCATCATCGCTAGACTCATCATCTTGCACTCCTATGTCCAAACAGGCCTCATCAACTACACTTCTATCAACAGTAAAACAAACTGGACCATCCTGAACCTCATTCTCCAAAATTCCTTCATTAACTTGCACATGAGGACCTATACAGTGATCATCTTGGTATGACAATTCAATGCCACTGGTTTCACTCTCCTTTTCAGCCACACTCCATAGGTGTCGGTGTGCAAATTTTTGAACTATTCTCCACCTATCACCGTGCTTTCTATCTTTCAGATAAAATACTTTTGTGGACTGTGTTGCAAGAATAAAAGAATCATCCTTGTACCAAAGGCTACCAACGTTGATGCTTGTAAAAAATCCATCATCTTTTATTCTACCCTTCTTGCTATCAGTATCAAACCAATCACATCGAAATAGAACCACCGTCCGGTTCACATTCAAATCAGAGTTAATCTGCAACTCAATAATATCTTTCAAACAACCATAAAAGTTAATATATTCTCCATTATGTGTACCCTCAGCCATGACACCACTGTTTTGAGTTCTTCTATTTTTCTCCCGATCAACTGTGTGGTATCGAACACCATCAACAATACACGCTGAAAATAGTCGTATTCGAAGATCTGGTTCACACGAAAGTGCATACAGGTCATCACTGATTTCTTCTCCCTTCTCAAAACGTAATTCTGCAATCTGTACAAGCAAATACTTAATATGATGAAAACAAATGCAGCTTATGATATTTTCATATATATTGACAAGCTAGCAAAAACTCACATGCTTCTTAAACCATCTAGGGAATTGCTTCTCAAGGGCTTTTTCAATATCAGGACTTCCTAGCTTCTCCAGCTCTTGCCTACAAATCCTGTGATGCATGTATAGTTAATTGAAATATTAAAGGAAATAATCAATGTTATTTAATATAAAAAGAGGAAAGTTAGGAAGGACAACATACTCCATATATGGTTCAACCTCTGGACAATTATTTAATACATACCACACCATTTTGTCATGATCATGTTTAAGCACTGTTATCCTTGAAGCTCCAATTAAATCAACACCATGCCGAAAAATAGATAGATCACCTTTCCTCAAATCAACTCGCTCTCTATTCCTGCCCTCTCGATTATGTTGTGTCTCCACATCATCAAAGTACCTCGAACAATAAGTCATACACTCACTAGCAACATATGCTTCTGCAATAGATCCTTCAGGCCTGGCTCGATTCCTCACAAAATGTTTCAATGTACACAATCTTCTTTCTACTGGGTACATCCATCCATATTGCACTGGGCCTCTAAGGATTGCCTCTTCAGGTAAATGAACAGCCAGGTGCAAGCACACATCAAAGAAACGAGGAGGAAATATCTTCTCAAGTTTGCAAAGTATTATAGGGATTTCACCTTTCATCCTATGCAAAACTTCCACCTTTAGAGTTCTAGCACATAATTGTTGAAAAAAATTACCTAATTCAGCAATTGCTTCATATATATCCTTAGGCATGATCTCTCGAATAGATGCAGCTAATATCCTCTGCAGTAGGATATGACAATCATGAGTTTTCAATCCCTGGAGGTTGCATCCATCATCACTGATATGTGTTCCCAAGTTGGAAGCATACCCATCTGGAAACTTAACACTCCTTAGGTAATCACAAAATGCAATCTTTTGTTGTTTATCCATTGTATAGGGGGCATGTGGAACACTGTATGAATCTCCATCACGCTTCAGGTGTAAATGCTTTCTAACACCCATGTCTTCCAAATCAAGCCTTGCACTAATGTTGTCCTTTGACTTCCCAGGAATGCCAAGGAATGTACCAAGAATGTAGTCGCATATATTTTTTTCTATGTGCATCACATCAAGATTATGACACAACTTCAAGCTTGTCCAATATGGCAAATCAAACAAGCTGGGCCGGCGTTTCCAACATTGGTCATCTGCTGTCCTCTTTCTCTTTTTGCTTTGAGGGCACTTGCCTGGTCTCACATCTTTAACCCTCTCTAGTTGTTCCATCATCTCATCTATACTAAATTCCTCTGGCTTGTCACGTTTCTCAATTTGGCCATCAAAACATTTCAATTTCCTCCATGGATGGTCCCTTGGTAGAAAACGTCGATGGCCAATGTAACATATTTTATTTCTTATTTTTCTAGAGCAAGAGTTTTTATCACAACGCACACAACCGTGATAACTTTTTGTGACCCTTCCTGACATCACACCCAAAGCGGGATAGTCATGAATGCACCATAGAACTGCAGCATGGAGATCAAACATTGTCCTACTAAATGCATCATAAGTATGAACACCTTCCCAAAGCAGCAGTAACTCTTCTATGAGTGGCTCTAAAAAGACATCAAAATCTTTTGAAGGGGCCTTGGGACCAAGAATGAGTAAGGTCATCATGAAGTTGGACTGTTCCATACATTCCCATGGAGCAAAGTTATATGGAATAACAAATACTGGCCACATGCTATGGGACGAGCTCATGTTCCCTAATGGATTAAAACCATCTATAGCAAGGCCAAGTCTGATGTTCCTTGCATCTTGTGCGAACCACTGATATTTTGTATCGAAATCTTTCCATGCCTCCCCATCAGCTGGATGGCTAAGCTCGTTCTCCATGGGCTGCCTCTTCAAGGTGTGCCATTGTGCACTCTCAGAATGGCGCAATACGTTATGAGGAAAATGGCGCAATACGTTATGAGGAATCTTCTTCAGCCTTGAAATTAAAGGAAAATGGCGCAATACGTTATGAGGAATCTTCTTCCTTCCTTCAGAATCTTTCCATCTGGATGCACCACATACTTGGCATTCAGCAAGTTCAGCATACTCTTTTCTGAACAACATACAATTATTTGGACACACATGAATTGAATCATATCCAAGTCCCAATGCACGAATAACTTTTTTTGTGTCATCATAGGACGCGGGAAGGGAACAAGCTGGGAATGATGATGATAACAACTTCATAATTGCTGTGAATGCAACATTACTGATCCGATAAAATGATTTTATATGGAGTAGCTTCACCACAAAAGAAAATCTTGAACAAGGTGAGTTGTGGTAAAGCTGCTTCTTCATCTCATACAATACAGCTGCAAACATAGATTGCTCTCCACCTTGCTGTTCAGCGATGTGTAGTTCCTCTAACATCTCTGGAATTCTATCATCTTGGCCTTCTTCACCATCATCGAGACAAATATCCTCACGAAGGCCAATGTGCCCATCCCGCTGATTTGCATTTTCATTCATTTCTGCATCTGGTGATTCTCCATGATCTGTCCACACTGTGTATGTGCTAGCCATCCCATTAATGTACAAGTGATCCTCGACAACTCCTTTTTTTGCACTAACCTGATTCAAACACCGACGGCATGGACAAAGCATATCTTCATTACTAGCATACCTCTGTGAAACAAAGTCCATGAACTGGCTAACCCCATCCAGATGTGCCTTGCTAAATAGTCTATTATTAATCCAACTTCTATCCATCTGCACAAAATTGAGATGGGAAAACTGTAAACAACGACTCAACGAATCCTAAAATTCACAACTAGTGTGTTCTGATCAAATTTAATTTCTTTGCTACCACTAATTATATTTCTATTTCCACAGATCAATTTACAATCGGCGAGCATTAATATACAACTAGTTCATCGGAAGAAATGGTGCACTGGAGAGAATCGTACCTTGGTTGGCTGTTGCAGAGGTCAATTGCAAAGCGGTGTGCTGCGATGTGGCGGGGAACCAGGTGTCGTAGGCGGCGGCCGCTGTGTTGAACAGCACGTCAAGGGGCGGCACTGAGGAGCAGGGAGTGACAGCCAATGCTTGTCTCTGGGGTCAGCTCGGTGGCAGGGATGCGGCGTGTTTGCAGCTCGGAGATCCGCCCATCACCGGCCGGAACACGGCGTGCGGGCTCAAGACGGCGGAACAGCAGCTGCAGGCGGCGGTCTGTAGAACAGCAGCTGCGGGCTCAAGATCTTGCCAGCGATGGGGGACTTTAGCTAGTATGACGCATGGCGGCTGGGAGGCGCTGGAATAATGCGACGTGGTGGCTGGGATGTGTGGCCGTCGCCGGCGCCGCGAGCAGCCTTCAGTCGGAGTGCAGCAGATTCAGGCGGACGAAGAAATCCCGTCATCCCCGTGAGTGGATAAGTCCCGGTAGGTGAATTGTTATTTCCCTTATCATTACAGTATAAATACGACACCGTCTCAGTCATTGAACAAAGACATGCTTCACCCTGTTGGTAAGGCACCACATTTGCTACCCATGAGTCCTAAGTTCGACCTCCACTACACTCAGAGTTTTTTTTTCCTTTTATGAACCAACGTTTTGCTACCCATCAGTCTTGAGTTGGACCCCCACTACAATCAAAGGTGTTTTTTTTCTTTTATGAACCAGCGTAACTTACTGCTAGCATGTGTGTATTATTTTTTTTTGAAGAATAAATTATGTCACAAGAGACCAAACACTTTAGTTTTTTTGTGATAAAAAATTATTGTTATGACAACATAGAATTCGTCACAAAGTACCTAAAATATATTTTATGACGATTCATAAACAGTTTTTGTGACGAATAGGTAGCATTCGTCATTAAAACAAATTTGGTCTACAAAATCATCATAAACCAAATAATCTTATGACGTTTTTTGTTTTTGTCACGATAGATTCGTCGTAGAAGACCATATCTCTTGTAGTGCGACAAGTAAAAAAAAATGAGGAAGTATATGCCAAGAGTGATAAGAGGTTATCAAACAACATGTAGGAGTATTACAGCTCTTGTATAAAAACAATTACTATGTCATAATGACATCTTGGTGAGTTGCCACCTACATCAGAAGTGCTGATATGTGAAACCAGGTCTCCTCCGTATAGTAATTCTTTTTGAACAATAACATGGTCTTCAAATCATAATTTTAACTTTTATTTTTAGTTTCAAATATTTATTAAAAAGTGATACATATATAAACATATATTCATATGATTCATATTTTCAAATTTAATAAATTAAAAACTATTCATTGTCTGACTAAAACCTTGTTATTAAAACGAACTATATTGTGAAACGGATAGAGTAGTTTACATGGATGTGGACAGACACGTGTTACATATACTTACTCCTCTCCCTGTCAACAAAAATTTATTAACACATAGCACACGAACATATTTTTTTTAGCAAGACATAGCATAGTATCTATATGATCACACTTACATGTGCGAACGATCACACATGATGCTAAATGTCAACGACGACTTCAAATAAGACAGAGAGCTAGCACAGTAACATGCATACACGCGCAATACCTTTTCACTACACGAGAGCACCACACACACCATATACTGTATGCGCGTACGTACGTAGGTCTGTAATTAATCATGCTCGTCTTCCATCGGTAAGCTGAGGTACATGTCGATCTTGAGCACGGCGGCGTAGGTTGTGACGTTGTACTCGTGCGTTGTGAGCAGGCCGTACCCGGTGACGCCGCGGAACTTGCCGGTGCCGCCGACGACGGGGAGCTCCCTGGTCGTGTCGGCGAACGCGTTCCTGGCCAGCACGGCGAGCGTGCTGCCGTTGTGGGGACCAGCGGTGAACACCACGTTGAAGCAGAAGAAGAGGGCCACCTCGTTCTGCGCCGCGAAGATGTAGAAACCCTGTGCGCGGCCCACAGCGGGCGACGAGGCCAAGTCGGGCCCCTCCGTCAGCGGGTCGTCGATCGCGTACATGTCGCCGAAGCGGTACCGGGGGTCGGCCGCCACCGGCGTGGTTCCCGTCGTCATCCGCCCCGCCGTCGCCGGCCGCCCCGGTGATGACGTAAAGGAATCGTGCATGTAGAACGTGAGGCGCGTGGGCGGCGGCTTGGCACCGTCGCCGGTGCCGGTGAGAACTGCCGCCGCCAGGGAGATGATCAGTGCGAACTGGAGCAGCATGGCGTTCTTGCCGCTGTGCTCTGTTCTGCGGCTGTATGTGCCAAGCGAGGGTGTACTTGAACGCATGGCGCGCGCTGTATTTATAGATGAAAACCTCGGTGCCCATTATGTCGCCGTGGTGCAGTCTACTGCTACTGAGTGCATATGAATGACACCGTCAATAACCAAAAGGTTGGTTGGTGTAGACATTTGTACACACCAAAAGAATGCTTCCAGGTTCGAACGTCAGCTACTTTTGATTTTTGAAAAAATCTTGGTGCTCGCATCAACAAGCTAATTAAGTGTCTTCTTTTTGACCCACACTACTTCAAATTTTGTTCGAGAGGCATGACACTTGCCCTGATCACCCTGGTTATCATCCTGCTCCAGCGTCCGTGTCATCATGTGAAAAGGGAGAGGAAGCCCAAAAGATCGAGGTGCATGGCTGACACACGTAACCTCGAGCTAGCGTGCCTCGCTCCAGCTTGGACTTTGTTGGAGCATCAAGCAGGTTTACAGATTGCATAGTTTTTAACGAATTATAATGTTTATGCTGCTTCAAGCAGCTTCATCTCTCAATATTGCTTTTTTTTGTTTTTTTTTAGATCAGTTTGCCTCGGCTTTTAATTACGTTTTTTCTCCAAAGCCATGCAAGGTCGTACTCGTAGTTCTTTGTGAGCATGTATCCGCACGCCAACCGGAACCTTCCCGTGCCGCTGACGACCACCGACTCCCTCACCTGGGCGTCCATGTCGATGCAGCCGTTCGCCGTCACCGAGCTGCCCGCATGTTCGCCGCGTCGAGGACTAGGTGCAGCATCAGGTGCGAGATGATGCCGCCCTCCGACACGCGCACCGCGAACCCCTGCGTCGGCCCCTCCGTCAGCGGTTGTTCAGCGCCATGATGTCGCCGAACTGCCGCGGAGACGTCAGCAGCAAAGGTCGTCGCTATTGAAAATCGGACCTTTGCGGAGCGTATAATTCTTTGCTGAGCTTAATGTTTCAAGCACTCGACAGAAAGCCTATTTGCCAAGTGCCTGCACGAAAACACCGGTAAAGCAAACACACTCGGCAAATAGGATCTTTACCGAGTGTTTCTACAGAGACACTCGGTAAAGATAAAGTTTTGCTGAGTGTTAACGGAATGCCGTAAGTATATAAACTAACACTCAACGAAACCCGTCTCCGTTACTAGCTATTACCACCCGTTAGATATTTGCCGAGAGCTTATAGACAATACTCGGCAAAAGACCTCTTTGCCGAGGTATGTTGTCGAGTGTTCTACCCTAGCACTAGGCAAAGAGTTTTTTTTTTTGCTTTACCTGCTTTAATTTCTTTTAATATAAATACAGTGTATTATAATTCCTTTTCAAATTTGGCATATTTTGTACTCTGTTTGCTATATTTAACAAGTCAATTTTGTTTAATTGAATTTTTTTTGAATATATCAAATTTGAACTACAATTGATTTTAATAATAGAATAAAAATAATAGAAAAATGATATTTATACTTTTAATATTAGAGTAAAGTTAAACTCTCAGCGAGTAATGGGATTTCGAAATCACTTATAAGAAACACGACAGCGAACTTGTTAGCATACAGTATTAAAATTTTAAAAAAACAAATAAAGTTTGAAAATCATGAAATTTGATAGTATATCATAATATTATACGTGAGAGTTGTGATAAATAGTCTAGAAAGTTTTGTGCAAGTTGTCATGTACGATGCTCAGAAAACAAAACAGACGACTCAAAGATTCATATGTTTAAAAAGAATCCAGTATGACTCGATGTTACAGTAATTGAAAATTTTAAATTTGAAGTCACGGTTTTTTTTATAGTCAACACATAACATACATTATGTCTTGTGAAAATTTGGTAATTTTTCGGATCTATAGATAATTTTAAATTTTTCAATACCTAGAGGAATATATACTTTAACGGGTTTATTGACAAAAGCACTCGGCAAAGTTTTGTGCCGCTGAAGGGCACTCGACAAATAGATTTTGGATCTTTGCCGAGTGTCATATCCGCGACACTTGGCAAATAGATCTGGCAGTCGGCAAATAGATCTGGCACTCGGCAAAGAAAAGGGAAGCTGTCTGTCATTTTGTATTGTCGCACTATCATATTCAATGACTGCCTCAGCGCCGCGCCCACGCCCGCGCCGCCGCGCACCGCGTCCCCGCTGCCTCGTTCCCAGTGCTTGCCGCCTCTTCCCCACTCCGCCGACCCGTCCCCGCCCTGCTCTACTGCTCTCTTCGTTTCCGCCCCGTCCGCCGTAAAGGTATCTTGATTGTTTTGTTATATGTTCAGCTGTTGTGTCATGTGGTTGTCAGCCATCGTGTCGTATGGTTGTTGCAGGTTCCTGAAACTGCACCTTATTGGGCAGGTGCTGTCAAAATGTCCCATTGACACTAGTATGTTTTTTGGAGAAAACACTCCGTCGGTCGTGTTAGCTTATCTCCACTGTCACCCAAGGTAAAATGATATATACCGTGCCATGTTCTTAGGTAACGTAACCTAATTACACGTCTCCTGTTCGAAAAAGATACGGTTGGAAATATGCAGATATTTGCATATCTATAATCGTATCTGGTTCGAATTGTCCATGATATTTGGACAGTTGAAGAATGCATAGATGGAGTTTGTTTCCATGGTTTACTCTGATCCGAGGTAGAGTTCCGACATCATCTTCCTGTTGTTCTCCGGATATACAATCTCCTTACAATGACGTGTATTTAGAGAACAGCGGGGAGGTGCTGTCGAAATTCTGTCTTGGATAGGAGTAGAGCATGGAAACTCACTTTATCTACGTATCCACGGGTGGGATTAAGACCTATCCTCACCTATTACATAGTTGAAACAACATCTAGATGCAATATATGGTTACATTATTCGTTGCTATAAATGTTAGAGGATGGGTTACCGTGAGTGGACTTACACGGGCCGCACAAGTCAGAGTTCATGGATGGAGGAATGGTTTCAGACCGATGCTTTCTTGGAACTAGTTTTTGCCAATGCTAAAGATCGAGTGTCACTTGGTGTCCCTGCAGCAAATGTGCAAACACGCGTCGAAAGAAGTTGTCATGGGCAAACATCTTTGTAAGAATGGATTTATGCCTGACTATACCCGATGGATCGATCATGGTGAAGCCGATCATATCAGAGAGGAGGTCGTGAGACAACGCGCCGATGATTATGATTCCGACGCCGACGTAGAAGACATGCTAAATGACTATCAAGAAGCAAACTTTGCTGAAGGTCGTATGGAGGAGGAGCGAGAAGCAACCACAAAGGCATTCCTAGACATGTTGACCGCGGCTCAGAAACCACTTACACGGTCATACAAACGTTTCTCAATTGGAGAGCATTGGACACATAATGGCATTCAAGTGTCAGTATAGCTTGAGTCGAGATGCCTTTGATGTCCTGCTGACAATTTTGGGTAGCTTGCTTCCAGATGGTCACATTCTTCCAAAGAGCATGTACGAGTCATAAAAACTCCTTCGCGCACTTACGGAAGGGGTGCGTGTCCAAAGGGGTGCATCCTATATAGGAAACAATATATGGAAGCAAAGTACTGTCCAAAATGCAACTTCTCTAGGTTCTTGGAGGTTGACTCTGGTAATGGTCAAAAGAGGCAGCTCGAGATCCCCGTGAAGATCGTACGGTACCTTTCATTCATACCGAGGATCCAATAGCTATACATGACCGAAGAATCCGCGAAACAAATGACATGCATAAAAATGGTAAACGATACAATCTTGACAGGTTGGTGCATCCATCCGACGGTGAAGCATGGACCCACTTTATGGGATTCATCGTGACAAAAGCATTAGAAGCTCGTAATGTACGTGTACATTGGCAACAGATGGGTGCAATCCTTATGTAACGATGGCTGGACCATACACATGTTGGCCCATTTTCGTTATCCCCCTTAATCTCCCCCCAGGCATCGTCTTTCAATGACAGAACATGTTCTTATCGTTGATAATTCCTGAACACCCAGGGAGTAATATGGGTGTGTTTATGGAGCCTATGATTGATGAATTGATCCGTGCATGGGAGGAGCGGGTATGGAAATATGATTGAGCTACAAAGAGAAACTTAAAAATGCTTGTTTGGTACCACTACTCTCTGCATGACTTCCCGACATATGGGATTTTCTACGCCTGGTGTGTTCATGGCAAGTTTTCATGCCCAATATGCAAGAAAGATCTGAGGTTCATTTGGTTGAAGAAGGTGACAAGTTTTCATCATTCGACAAGCATCGCCAATTCCTCACTCTTGACCATGCATTCAGACGACACATCAAGAACTTTGTGAAACATGTCGTAGTTACTGACCCTGCACTGCAGATGAAGATAGGTCTCGTGGTTCGTGCTCAGATAGATGCTCTCGTGGTGAATCATCAAGAAGGTGGTTTTGTGGGATATGGTGAGGACCATATGTTGACTCATAAGTCGCGCTTGTTGAGGATTTTCTATTTTGATGACCTTCTTCTTCCACATAACATTGATGTAATGCACACCGAAAAGAATGTTGCTAAGGCACTTTGGTCGACAATAATGGACCTTCCTAATAAGACCAAGGACAACGTTAAGGCTAGAGTGAATCTGGCAACGTTATGCGATAGACCAAACCTGGAGATGAAGCCTCCTAGTCGCGACAAGATATGGAGAAGGCCTAAGGCCGAACTCGTTTTGACAAAGCCCCAAAGGAGGGAGGTACTAGAATAGTTCAAAACCTTAATGTTTCCTGATGGGTATGCAGTGAATCTAATTATGGGAGTGAACGTATCTACTATGCGAATCAATGGGATGAAGAGTCATGACTTCCACATATGGATTGAGCGGCTTGTTCCGGCGATGGTTCGAGGCTATGTTCTAGAGCATGTGTGGCAAGTGCTGGCAGAGTTAAGCTATTTCTTCCACCAGATTTGTGTCAAGGAGTTGCCTCGGACCCTGGTTGCCTCGGACCAAGGACCCATATGGGGGACAGGGGCATGCAGACCCGTTGGTGCTATCCTATTGAGAGATTCTTAAAGTTTCTTCGAACTAAATATAAAAATAAAGCCAAAATTGAGTCTTCTTGCAGAGGCATATATTCTGGAGGAGGTATCAAACTTCACAACAACATACTATGGTGATAAGCTGCCTAGTTTGCATAATCCACTCGTTACAATGCCGGCGAAAATGAATCGAAACTCAGCCTTTTCCAAGGGCAACTAGGAAGTGCAAGTGACGCGAATCCCAAGACCTCAAAACATGAAGAGTGGTGCACTATCATGCTATATGTGTTGAACAACCTATCTACAGTGGAGCCGTACAAGCGGTAACTTCTCAAAGAACTTGTTCTCAATTATTCTAGCGTTCAACCTATTTTGTATCGAAACCCCTTGTTTCTCGTTTGTGTAGGGAATTTCATCATCAGTTCTGGCACGACTCTAAGGAACCTACCCTGTAGGAATTTGAGGCCCTACTTAAACAGGGTGTGGGAAATGGAATTACTGATTTCATTTCTTGGTTCAAACAGAAGGTTTCTAACATATTCCATTCTACTTAGTTTCACTTTACAAAATCCTCTTGTGTCAAAATACTATATAGTGCTTACGCTTGCAGGGCCAAACCGATGTGTCTATGAGTGTCGACGTGAGCCAGCTTGCCAATGATGTGCCTATAGGGTTAGGTCATTTACCGGCTATGATGTCAATGGTTATCGCTTTTACACAACAAGATACGAGCAGAGTCGGCACAATCGATGAACCACAAATTCTGGAGTTTTTACACCCAAGATGGATGGGGTCGAGTATTATGGCAATATACAAGCTCAAGTTTCATGGTTGCAAACCTCTTAACACTGAAGTAACGAGACAGACCCCTAATCTTGGGCTAGTTGAAATTCGCTGGGATTCTGTCTTACTAAGAGACGATGCATATAATGTGGCTCAATAGGCCATGCAACTTTATTATCTTTCATACCCGTGCCAACCGACAACCGTCTTAAGGGTTGGGATATTGTACACAAGATACCGCCACACGGTAAAGTATCTGTCCCAAACGATGAAGACTATAACATTGACCCAAACACATATGATGGAGAGTTCTTTCAAGAAGAGGAGCTAGAAGGGAGTTTTGAGATAGACTTAACCGAAGCGATTGGAACGGAAGTAGACTATGAAAAGGTTCTTCATGACGAAGATGGAGGTGAGGTGCAAGATGTGCAAGACTTAGCATTACTTGAACGTTTAAGTTTAGGCAAAGACAATGAAGACAACATTGCTCCTTCCGATAATGTTGCATATATTGACATGGAGCATAGCGACGATGAGACATGATCCATCTAAACCCGATTATGATGATTACTTCTAGTACATATAATATTATATTATTTTATAATTCTGTTTTCTTTGTTTTACAGATCTTTCTTAAACTTGTTGCTTACCTATTCGCTCTTTTAAATTGTAGGTGATTGGACAAAGATGGTGGGCGGTATGAGGAACATAGCGTCGCTTTATCGAAGAAGTTGCCGTAAGAAGGAGCCATCACCTGAGGCAAAGGAGGAGGTACCGCAGACGGAGGAGGAGGCAGTGACGTCGCCTAAGGAGGAGCAGGAGGACAACGAGGAGGAGGCGGTGCCGTCGCCTGAGGAAGGGGGGGGGGTCAGCGGGTATCTACCAACGAGGTCCCTCGAGCCTCCCTCAGCGACCGATACCTCCTGAGAGACGTCAGATGATGATTCGACTTGGTGGGGAAAGTTAAGTAACTTTAAATTTTATTACTACTTTATTTCATATGTTGAAAATCACAATACAAAATAATATCATTTCTTAATTATTTGGACAGGAACTGGAAGATTTTCGTAAAAGGTAAACACAGACGGCATGTCAATGGCATCCTGGGTCTTCTGTGCAGAGAACATTTTCCTGGCCTGGTTCAGTATGGAAGAGTGTGGCAGCCAGCGTACACGTTTGACCACTACGTGACCGTTCCTGATTCCAGAGATCGGGATTGCACGTTATACAGCAACAAGGCGGAGCGGGTGACTGACGAGCTATGGGTAAGTGTTTATCTTACTACATTGCTCAATATGCCATTCATATCACAATTTTAAAATAATGAGCTGATGCATCATGTCTATATGCAGGATTTTTTCAGATGCATGGAGGGAATATGAGGACAGGACGGCTAGGGTCGCAAACAAAGCCTGTTACAAACTCGTGAAGGACATGCATTATGGGGCACGCATCCAGGCCGTCCTCATTTACCACACAGACTTCCTTAAAGTGAAGGTCACAAAATCTCAAGCAAGAACCATGATGCTGACTCGAGAGCAATACCTTGAGGTAAACATAGAACATCAATATCGAGAATAAATACGCTTAATTTGATCTTCATATATGACATGTAGGTGCCTCCGTGGTTTTGCGTGCAGCATCTGCAGTGATGGACACAGATGGTGGATAGGTGGTACGCCGGGGACTTGGAGGAGAGGCACAACGCTTGTCGGGAGCGGCGTTTGATGATGCCAAGTGCACCACACCATCAAGGCAACCTAAACCTTGATGCATATGAAGAGAGATGGGTACGTGAATTCATTCATTTATTCTAATGCTCAATCCTGCATAGTTTCTAATCAGCTTCCTGTTTTGCTCACAGTCGTTGTCACATGGTGGTGAGCCTTACTCCCAGTTCCAGGCATAGCTATGTCTCGAAAGGGGAAGGCGCCGTCCGATGTCCACTACAACCCAAATGACCCGCCCGAGGCGTACATCAACGCAAGCGT
The DNA here is from genome assembly GCA_001182835.1 of Oropetium thomaeum. NCBI lineage: Eukaryota > Viridiplantae > Streptophyta > Magnoliopsida > Poales > Poaceae > Oropetium > Oropetium thomaeum. The sequence continues at coordinate 2,793,418 of LFJQ01000005.1, read as the reverse complement.
TCACAGCCGCCTCAGCGAGTACACATCAATGGTGAGGGCGGTTCATGGAGAAGACTATTATCCGACCACCCAGGACTTTGATGACGAAGTCGTCATGAGGGCGGAAGGAGGCAAGAAGCATGGGCGCTATTGGCTTGGCGACGGCGTCATCGACAGTACAAGTACTCCTACTCTCTCAGGTTTTTTTTCTGTTTTATACTGAAATAACTTGTAACAATGGTGAGATCATATTGTAGGCCAGGTGCAAGAAGAGAGGAGGCTATGGGAGGAAATGGAAGCAAGGTTACGACAGGACATGGAAACGAGGTTGGCGGCCCAATTGGAGCAGATGTTTCAGTTTTTGCAATTTGTTGGCATCCAAATGGGTCCAACCCCACCACAATTTGTGCCGGCAACTACTCCTATAAGTATGAATGTTTATCGATATGAAAAACTAAGAACTCACTACCAAAACATGCACTCTCACTTAAACAAGTCATTTTTAAAGCAATTGTAATCTTGTCTGATAGACATAATCTTCGTGTACAATCAATCGGCGGCATCGAATGATGTGCCTCATCAACTTGCAGCGTCTCCGACATCAAATGTGAGGACTCCTCCATTCGGAGCGTCGCCGTCGTCAAATGTTCGGCCTTATCACCCCCGACAGTAGCCGTAGTCGGTTTGGTGATTGTTTCTGGATGTTTTCTTCTTCCATTTGTCGCACTTGGCAATTACGTTTATGAATGACTTATGTTCTGATGTTTGTGATGATATTTGTGAAACTATTGTGTTCTGTGTGAGATATTGACGTATGTTGAGAAATATGGGATGTTTTGTGAGATATTTGATGTGTTTGTGACATACGTGATATTTGGTGATATGTGATGTTTGATGATATATATTTGTGATATCTGTATTGTTGTCAAAAATGTGATATAAGATTGGTTGGAACGTAATAAACAGGAAAAATCTTTAGGTCTGTAACAATTTTGTTGAGTGTATTTACCAAAGCACTCGAAAAAAATTTAGGTCTTTATCGAGTGTATTGACCACAACACTCGGCAAAGCACTCGGCAAAGCCTTGAGCCTTTGCGAGTGCCGCCTCCGACACTCGGCAAAAGAGCCGTCTGCGTCCAACTCCGTTCTGACATCTTTTCTATGCCGCAGGGCAGATCAGCCACTCGGCAAAACATTTGCCGAGTGCCCGACGTTTGACTCGGCAAAGGTGCCTTTGATGGCAAAATCTTTGCCGATGGCCACGCTCGGCAAAGGCTTTGCCGAGTTTTTTCTGAGGTTCACCGAGTGTCCCTAGCACACGGCGAAGGAGGCGAATCCCGTAGTGCATCGTGCTTCGTCCCGGCTGCCCTTGTGTCGTTGTCGGTGATGGCCGGCGAGGGAAGGAGGGACCTGCCCTGCTGAACACGACGCGGGCAGCGGTCGATCGGGCGCGGGACGTGTATTCGCCAAACGGGGAGGTGCGTAGTGGTGGTGGTGCTGGTGGTGGCAGCATCGTCTTTCTTGCCGTCACCTGCTGTGTCGTAACCGTAGAGGTAGACAGCTACAGCGAGGAGGAAAGCGGCGCTGAAACAGGTAGGTTTTGCTGGGCGAGGGAGGCTCTGCTTTTTTAAGAAAAAAAAATCTGGAAACTCATTATTCTGGATTATATTAATATAAGAAGACTGCAACTCATATTTAAGGAAACATTTAAGGAAACGAGGCCAAAAACCGTACCAAAGAAAAAGGAGAAAAAACTAACCACAACATGTGTCCGTCCGATCGAGAACACAGACTCTAAAGAGACAGCAGCAGCAACAACAACATCCAAATGATTTGGGCTGGCCAAATGATTTTCTTCTAGGGCTGTTAAAATGGTTTATATTATTAATAATATTTTTTATAAAAAAAGAAAAAATCTATTTTAGGTCCCTCAACTATTGGTCGAGTCTGATTTTCATCTCTTAGAGCTAAAACCAAGCACCTTAGGTCTCTCAACTATTGAATCCATTTGTCTTTCGTCCCTTGGTGGTTTATAGAGCGGTTTTAGCTGACGTGACACACGCATGGTGGTGGGCTCCACTAGTTAGAAGGCCAGATCATTTTCCCTCGGTAGTTTATAGAACGAACTCGCCGGAGCTTGTCATCCATGGTGCCTCCGCGGCGCACAGCAATGAAAAATGAGCTCGAACCCGACGCTGGAGCAGAAAGCATGCAAGCATCCTCCGCCACGTCCATCCTCTCCTCTTCCAAAACCAACACACGACGAGCCTGTGCAAGGCGGCGACGGTGGTGGCGAGCACTAGGTGAGGACCGGGATGGAGGGGCGATAGCGCCAGGCGGGCTCCGGTCGAGGATGGCGGGTCGACGAACAGGTGAGGACGAGGGCAAACCCCTAGTGACGGCGCGCCGAGGTACCGGCGAGGGCTCCGCCGCCAGGCGGGCTCGGTGGGGGCGAGCACTAGACGAGGGCCGCGGCACAAGCCAGGCTCCAATCGAGGACAGCGAGGACGAGCACTGGGCGAGGGCGGCAGCACCAAGTGGACTCCAGTCGAGGACGGAGGTGCCACCAGGCGAACACCCGGCGAAGGCGGCGGCTCGCCTGTTTGTGCGGCAAAGTCCAACGAGGGCGACAATGCGCCGCGGGCGCCATGGAGCTGGGCGCAGCGCTGGGACACGGCCTAGGGCGGCGGCTCGAGTTTGAGTTAAGCACGAGCTCAAGCTTGAGCTCAGGCTCCGCGTCGGCGCAAAGTGAGAGGGCTAGAGCTGCACGCCCCGCATTTACTCGATAAAATGCGTACAAAGGATGAAATAAGGACGACGAGGAAGAAGATGACGTGGCTTTCTTACGTGTGGAACCCACTGTCACGCATGCGCCACATCAGCTAAAACCGCTCTCTAAACCACTGAGGGACGAAAAATAAACGGTTTTATTAGTTGAAGGACCTTAAATACCCGGTTTTAGCTCTAAGGACGAAAATCAGACTCGGCCAATAATTGAGACACCAAAAATAGACTTTTCAAAAAAAAAGAGTCGATATTCTTCATATGTAATCCTGTCCATTATAGTTGGGCTGGCCCGGAAAGTGTCGTGACCCACACGCACCCCACTAGATAGGCTGGACCGCTCCCACTAACGGTTTAACGCACTAAGACCACGCTAGACTTATCGTTTCAGTTGATCTATTAAGCAGAATGAAAACTATGGGTCTTAGCTTGATTTTCAGGTAAATTCAAAAACTCCCTCTTTTTTTGTATCTCTTGTGCAGCTTGAGCTTTCTACCATAAATTACACATGCATGCTAAGCAGTTCCCTTTTTTTTTGTTTATCTTGTAGAGTGCTTAGATGCGCGTTTTACATCAAGAAAGACGCATATCTACATAGGGAAAAACATTTCAGTGATACTGCAATTTTACAAAAATCTTTTGGTAACCCTATGTGTGACTATCATAGCGTTTTTACAAAATTGCAGTGTCACTAAATAGTTTGCCCCATCTACATAATCAAGTCTGATATATGTACCCTTAATTAACAGGTCTTGTTGCCTACCGAACAAGTCTGAAATATTTCGGTCATCTCAAATCAATACCCAATATTTTCTTTAGAAACAGGAATATATTTCAATATATCAGCATATGCATTGACCAATGCACATTGATGTCTATTATTAGAGTTATCAGACCACCAGATCAAGCATTCTGGAACAAAATACAATGTCACTAAAACTAAATTCGATTGCTAATAATGGTAGCCGATTGCTAAAATTCCTACCATTATTAGTAAAAACTTGCATCATAGCGGTTTCAAGCACACGACACCCCCAGGGTTGTTCTTCTTCCTTCTGCGGCATTGATCGGAAGCTGATACATTATGTCATTTCTACTTAACCAAATTGCCCAAACCAAAGTGCACGCACCAATTTGAATTTTGTAACGAAGTTTCTTATTAATCTGTGCAACCCAATCACAGAATATATGATGTGTACTCGTTGTGTTAGGTAGATTAAAAGAAACTTGTACTACTCTATATATTTCTAGCCACATGGCAATCAATAACGTTGTACGTCAATAACTTATTCGCTACTTGAATCCAGGCTATTAAAAATCCCCAACCAAACAACGTCGGAATTGGACATTTAGCGTTACTGATCTAAAAACAGAAGCAACATTGGCACTTTTCTTGGGAACAACATTATATAGATTAGGATAGAGATGTTTAAAAGCCACGTCTCCCCTAGCCAAATATCTTCCGAGAATCTTACTTGATTACCGTTTCCCGATCTGAAGCGTCCTAATTTTTAAAAAAATCATTGTTGACCTTCATCAGGCCTGATAAAAAATGAGAATCTCCAGGCATGTGTCTACTTGTGTTATGGTCTTAAATATCAAGTATTTTCTTCTCAGAAGGCTTTTTCATAAACCGTCTTCATTAATGAGCCTAAAAATCCATTCACTTAGAAGACATCTATTCTATAAGCCAAGGTCCATAATTCCTAAACCCCCTTGATCCGTTGGAGTACATAGCATGTCCCATTTAGTGAGCCTATACTTCGTTTTGTTATCAATTTGTAAGAACTAAATGACCTCCTACAGAAAGCATCTTTCCTTTCCACCCACTAATCTTTTTTCTAAAATCTCTCTTCTACTTCTTTCCGGTCGGAGTTACACACCTTTCTATGATGCAAAGGATTCCTAAATATGGAAACGGAAAAGAGCTCATATCACATCCAAAGATTTGTGAGTATTCCTTTTCCATATTTTTAGCTTCAATTTTATGGAAGTTGATCTTAAGACCAGATAACTGCACAAATGCACATAACATAAACTTCATATTTTTAGCCTCCTCTAAATCATTTTCCATAAAAAATGATTGTATCATCCGCGTACTGCAAAATTGATAAGACATCATCCACTAGTTGAGGTACAACTCCTCGGACTTGACCACTATTTTTTGCTCTTAATTAAAGTTGCTAAGATATCACCTATATTAAAACAATAAGAATAGGTGACAATGTCTCCCTGTCTAACTCCTTTTTTGTCTGAAAATAATGTCCTATATTGTTATTAACATTTATACCAACACTACCCTTCGATATCACTTGGTCGATCCAAGCACACCACTAAGGAGAAAAACCTTTCATTCGCAACACCTGTCGTAGAAAAGGCTATTTCACCTTGTCATATGTTTTTTCAAAGTCAAGTTTCAAGATAACACCACTTTTCTTTTACCTATGCATCTCATGAATAGTTTCTTGCAGCACAACAATTCCTTCCATAATAAACCTATGTACCAGGAATAAAAGCTGTTTGAGACGATCTAATTACTTTATGAACTACAAGCGTTATTCTATTTGTTAAAACATTAGTAAAAATCTTAAGGACACATTAAGAAGACAAATGGGTCTGTATTGTTGTATTTTGCAAGCCTCTATCTTCTTAGGTAAGAATGATATGATCCCAAAGTTTATGAAATGTAGAGGTAAATTTCCTTTATAAAACTAATCAAAAAGCTCAATCAGATCATTTTTAATTAATTCTTAAAAGAATTGGTAAAATTCAGCAGGAAAATCATGTGGTCCTGGAGCTTTATTATGTTCCATATTAAAAATAGCCTCTTTAATCTCCTTCTCACTTAATGGGGCACTAAAATTTCTTCCTCAACAGGACTGACTTGAGGTAAATCTCCCCTTTCTAACTCATTTAGAGAAAAGTTGTTAACCTCAGGCGACCCAAATAAAGATTTACAGAAATAAGTAATATATGTTTAAAATTCTCTTGGCATACTATAATACCCTCATCCAGCTCTATTGATATATTCGTGCCTACCATTTGCTAAAAGCTGGAAATGTTTAGTATTATCATCATCTTTTAATAACTTAGTTGCCTTTGATTCTGGAGCCAGAACAGTTCCTCTTTCCTAAAGCAACTTTGTTAATTCAGTTGTAAAATAAACAGAAATTCAGTCTTTTCGGCATGATCTCAATTTTTTCGATTTTGGTTTTTCGATCCTGTTTCTTTTCCTAGGCCTAGATTAATTCTTACAGCTCGGACAAACTGACGGATCACCTGCTCACGAGGGAAATGGAACCGCTACACAGACTTTACAGCCAGAGACACAGTAATTGTTAGAATTATTGGGCTAGGCCCATTTAAAATTCAGAATAATTTCTAGAAAATCTCAAAGACCCATTCATGTAAGTGGATGGTGTAAATTTTAGTCCCATCTTGCTAGTGGATTAAGTGGAGTGAGGCCAACTTAAATAGTTGGTTGCTCCACACCCATTTGAGGTGTATGTTGGGAGGAAGAAGGAAGAACACGCGCTCGCCTCGGCTCGGCCGACCGTGCGGGCTCGGGCAATGGGCGCGACGTGCGCGTGAATGGTCCGCCAAAACCCGGTCCGAGGCCTTGCGGGTGCGTGGCCTCCTTTTGCTATTGTTTCTTTTTGCGGTTTCGTGTCCAACACGTACGATCCGATATCGTAACCGACCTGGATGAGAGATCGTGCCCACCACGGCCACGATCTGTAACCGACTCGGTTGAGGGACGCCTCAACCCTAGCGGTTCCCCCTATAAAACCAGGCCGAAGCCGCAGCCAGAGGGCACCTCGCAATCAAACACATCCCAGCGCATCTAAGTTTTCGCCTCTACTATCGCTGCGCCGCCGCTGCTGCCTACTCCATCCTGATCGCCGGCATGCACCGTCGACCGGGAGAGCAGGTCTCCGGAACCCTTGCCCTCTGAGCTCCTGCGGAGAGAGGACGAATAAGGTTTTTTGGAAGCGCTCTGCGCGACTGCTCGATCGCTTCCTCTTCATCGCTCCGGCGCGTTCGTCTTCAACTTCGTCACCACGGCTCGACTTTCGTGCCGCCATCTGACGTGCACCGTTCGTGATCTTCTGCGTGCGGTTGCTGTTTGGCGCGGACATCTACGCTACCCCGCGATCGTCGTCGAGAAGAAAACATACGTACTCGCATCTGCTATCATGTCTTCTATTCATGCTATGGTGATCTACTATATGTTCACATTGCTTGAGTGTATGGTAGAATCTATGATTCTGTTTGGCATGATAGACTTGTTTAGATCTAGCGTAGATCTGTTTAATATTTGCGATCTGCAATGTGTGATCATGATTTATTTCTGGATTAAATTAAAACTAAAAGTGCTGTTTGTTTCGACAATCCAAAAACCTTATTTTAGGCACTTTGGTATGGCTGGATTTAGCGAGGCGCTGAGGCCCGATAATTTTACTGGCATGCACTTCAAGAGATGGCAAGTCAAGGCCATTCTATGGCTTGAATCCATGGAAGTGTACTGGACTCATGCTGGTAAACCAGAGGGTAATTTGTCTAATGTTGAACTGGCAAAGTACAACAAGGACAATATACTTTTCGTTGGCGCTGTGATCAGTAATCTTGTAGATAATCTACAAGACGCGTACATGCATCACAAAGTCGCCAAGGAATTGTGGGACGCCCTGATTGCTGACTATGGTGTCAGCGATATCGGCACTGAGATGTATATCATGGAGCAGTATCATGACTACAAGATGGTCGAAGGCCATTCTATAGTAGATCCGGCTCATGAAATACAGTGCATGATAAAGGAACTTGAGCTTCTCAAGGTCGTCGTGCCGGACAAGTTTGTGGCTGCAGGAATCCTATCCAAGTTGCCCCCATCTTGGAGAGATTTCGCCACGGCTGTCAAGCACAAGAGGCAGGAGATATCCGTTTCGGATCTGATCTCCTCGCTTGACATTGAGAACAGAGCTCGTGCTAAGGATGGTCGATTCAAAGCAATCGAGGGCCAGACTAGCGCCAATATGGTGCAGCACCAGAGGTTCCATCAGGGTGGAAAGGGCAAGAGCAAGAACAACAAGCCTAAGCAGACCACTACCTTCAAGAAAAGGAAGAACAAGGAGAACAATGAAAGCTGCTTTGTGTGTGGTGCCAATGACCATTGGGCCAAGAAGTGTCCATAACGCAAAAGCAAGAAGCCTTCACCAGGACAGAGGACGGTGAACATGGCGACCAGCGCTGGTGAGGAAAATAGTGGGTATGGTTATTTCCCTTCTATTTTCTCAGTGTTTCAATCTATCAATTGGTGGCTTGATATTAGTGCTAATGTTCATGTATGTTCTGATGCCTCTTTGTTCTCTTCTTACCAGGTCGCTCAGGATTCTTCCGTCTTGATGGGCGACGGGTCTCATGCTACTGTTCGTGGTGTTGGCTCGGTCGATCTGAAGTTCACTTCGGGAAAGATCGTGCAGCTGAAGAACGTGCAGCATGTCCCTTCTATCAGGAAGAATCTAGTTAGTGGCTCCCTATTATGTAGGGATGGTTTTAAGGTAGTGCTTGAGTCTAATAAAGTTGTCATGTCTAGGAGTGGACAATTTATTGGTAATGGCTATGAGTGCGGAGGCTTGTCCGTTTTTCCCTTTCAGATTTTTGTAATAAGTCTGTGAACTTTATTTCTGATGGTATTAATGAGAGTGATGCTAGCGTTTGGCATTCACGTTGATGTCATCTAAATTTTTGTTCTATGACTCGTCTATCCAGCTTGAATTTAATTTCAAAATTTTTCATTGTCAAAGGTTCTAAGTGCCATAGTTGTGTGCAATCAAAGCAACCTCAAAAACCTCACAAGGTGGCTGAGGAGAGACACTTGGCACCGCTAGACCTTATCCATTCAGATCTTTATGAAACGAATGGTGTTTTGACTGCGGGTGGAAAAAGATATTTCATGACTTTGATTGATGATGCAACTAGATTTTGTTATGTTTATTTGCTTAAAACAAAAGATGAGGCTCTAAACTACTTTAAAATTTATAAGGCTGAAGTTCAAACTCAACTAGAGAAAAAGATCAAACGACTTAGATCCGATCGTGGTGGTGAGTTTTTCTCAAATGCATTCGACTTATTTGTGCGGAGCATGGTATTATACATGAGAGGACGCCTCCCTATTCTCCCCAATCAAATGGGATTGCCGAGAGGAAGAATCGTACTTTGACTGACTTGGTTAACTCCATGTTAGACACTGCGGGATTACCTAAGGCATGGTGCGGGGAGGCTTTATTGACTTCATGTCATGTCCTAAATAGAGTTCCGATTAAGAATAAGGAGAAGACTCCATATGAGGAATGGATTGGGAGAAAACATCATTTTCTTACTTGCGCACATGGGTTTGTTTGGCAAAGGTAAATGTGCCAATAAACAAGAAGCGCAAGTTAGGACCTGAGACTCTGGATTGCGTCTTTTTGGGATATGCTCATAATAGCATTGTCTATAGATTTTTAATAGTTAAATCAGAGGTGTCAGATATTCATGTTAATTCTTTAATGGAATCTCATGATATTACTTTCTTTGAGAGCATATTTCCTATGAAAAATTTACATAACATCTCTAGTTCATCATCTGATATGATTGCTGATATAACTTCTACACCTATTACAATTTCTGATCATGCTGAACAAACACTTGAGCCGATCCACCTTTGCGTAGGAGATCAATGCAGTACCTATTTAACTGTATCACCTCCGATATGTCTGACGTAGCGAATCCCATGAACGACGTTCTTTCCAGGGTGTTACTTTTTTAGAATGCAGTACTCAGAATTGGACGAAATTTGGACACCAGCTTCCTGACAACGTTACGGACCTTCCCAACAGGAAGCAATCAAAAAGCTTGAGAAATGAGGAGATATGGAGTTTTAGTAAACCCTACCAAAAGTTGGCTGTTTGGATGAAATTCATGATTTCGTGATGCTCATGAGGACATTTGCAACGAGATCACTCAAAAAAGTTTTCTTATCGTCCTAGCATTGAATCCACCCAAGAAATCCACCAAAAAACTCAAGCAAAAGAGAAATCATGGATTTTGTGAAAAGTTCAAAGAGAAGGGAAGGGGGAAAAGGATGGGCACGAAAATGATTCAACTTGAATTCAATTCATAGATCAAAGAACAAGAGTTACAGCTGAATCTTGGCTAGGAAACAGTCCTCATCCTCCCACTTTTTGGAAGAACAAAGATTATCTCACACAACCCTCTCCTCTCTCACAAGAAGCACACCCTAGCCAAAGGCAAAATGAGAAAACTAATGACTTGGGTGGGGAGAAACCCCTTCTCCACCAGCCCACTCCCTTCTTACATAGGCTAGGTCCTCTCGACTAAAAGACCACAATGCCCTTAGTTACATATACACTCCCACCAACCACGAAAAAGTGGAGACAAGAGGTAGCAGAGCGTCGTCATCATCATCATCGTCACTTTGAGCAAGTGGATCAACAAAGATGCTCTCCTTCAGTTCCTTGTCACCAGCACGCTCAACAACATTTCTTGCATAAGCATTTGACTCATCAAAGGTTACATCACAGGACTCCATGATGGTGTTAGTTTCAAGTTCAAAACTCTATAAGAATGACCATGTGGAGTATAACCAAGAAATATGCCATCGGAAGATCTCGACTCAAACTTATCAAGACTGCCACGTTTAAAGATAAAGCACTTGCAACCAAAACCCCGCAAAAGAGAAACAAATGGCTGCCTCCCAAAACGCACTCATAAGAAGTCACATTAAGAATTAGGCACAAGAAAACCCGATTTGAGACATAGCAAGCAGTGCTTATGGCTTCAGCCCAAAACCGCCTCGGAGTCATATACTCATCAAGCATCGTCCGGTCCATCTCAACCGAGGTCCTATTCATTCTCTCAACAACTATATTTTGTTGGGGGACTCGAGCAAAAGAGAATTGATGCTCAAAGCCATGCTCAAGATAGAAAGCATTGAAGGAGGAATTCTTGAACTCGGTGCCATTGTCACTACGAATTACTCGCAATGCTCCATGAAGTTCCTTAAGCAACCTCAAAGCTAAGCTCCGAAAGTGTTGAAACACTTTATCTTTTCTCTCAAGAAAGTACACCAAAGAATAGCGAAAAAAAGTCATCAACAATCACAAGCATTATACCATTTGCCACCCACCGAACGAACCCGGGAAAGACCAATAGTGTCCATATTAAGCAATTCCCCTGGGCGTTCAGTCATCACCAAATTGATTGGTGGGTGAGAAGCAGTAACCATTTTTCCATGAGGACAGGGCGCACAAACCAGATTTTTCTCAAATTTGAGCTTAGGCAATCCTCAAATCAAGCCAAGGCCACTCAAGCAACAAAGCAAGTCAAAGCTCATGTGACCTATTGTTGGTATTTCTTACGATCACAGATAAATTCGCAAGCGCACGGAGTACCACTGTAGCACTTCACCCAAGAGTATTTCAAGGTATCGTAATTTCCACGGGGGAACGTGTGTAGGCTAACTACTAGTCAAGTCCAGGGAACAACCTCACTAAAAAGTGGGCAAAGGATAGAGAGGCAACTTAAGAGATAAATCCTAATCTAAGCAAGAAGGTTTATTCTATCCTCGCTTACTTCGGCCTCCGGTTTACTCCCAATCTAGGGAAAAGACTCTGGTAACTATAAAGGCTACTTATATATCCAGACGTAGAGGATTACAAAGGACGGACAAGGCTGTCACTTCAAGCCGCCTACCTCTAGATCCGTGGGATACACAACACTCACAGGCAATATTCTATCTAGACACCACGTCTACACAGACTATTACTACTTTAAACATGCGCCTATCTAGCCCGTAATTAAGTTAAAGCATATACTAAGTAGTATACGATGAACAAGCAAGCGAAGAATAAACACTACTTATCAGACTAAGACAATATACTCATAAAGTGTGCACGGATACTTACTTGATTAAATAAAGCATTCGTCGAGGTACAAGTGCGAAGCAGACTGATGATAGGCCACCACTCTGACTCGACTTTGTAGAGGATCCTATGCCAAGAGAGCATCGACAAGCCGACGCTTCCCTGGAGAACTTCCGCCTCACTCTCTTCTTTTCTAGAACTCTAAGGACTAGAGCCTAAGAGCCTAAGCCTCTAATGCAGCAGCACAAGTGTAAAGGTGGAGTGAAGAGTTGATGCTACAGAGTGAGGAGAGGGCTCCTATTTATAGGTGGAGGTGCCTTGGGGGGTGAGTTTCCTTCCCTCCTTGTTTCTCTCTTTTCCCGCCACCTAGAGTCGGTAACTCCTGAGCCTGGTCAACACCGCCTTTGGTACGTCAGTTGGAAGCTACCTACCAAAGTAGGGCCTGAGTGGCCCCACTGGCAGGTTGGGCGACCCCCCAGGTCGGCCGACCTGTGGGGTGCCCCACTCGGGCCTGGCTTCTTCTGGGCTTCTCCTGAGTGGGTTTCAATCCCTTCTCCATGCTGGGCTATTTGGGCAGATTTTATACGTTGAATAGCCCGTGGATCCTTTTATGCCTCATTGGATAATACATTTCTTATCTTTTTCTCTCAATAATTCTGGACAAATCACCTGCATACAAATATTCACCAAAACTTGTGGAACTTGGTTAGTAATAAACCTATTCCTAATTTTAGTGTATTCTTTTTGATTATTTATGCAGAGATTTGACAGTCAAATATGACATAAGGACCGTCAATAGCTAGTCTCATATGCCATGTCCAAAGCTTAGAAGTAGGTTGGGCAATCAAACACTTGTGAGAACCAAAGGACATAGCAAAGTCAACTCGAAAAACTCTACAAATAGGAGAGATGTGACAAACCAAAGAACCAGTCGAATTAAAGACTCTAGAAGCATTTCTTGAAGAGCACTTCCAAAACATCGTCAAGCATTTGCGAAACAGAAAGCAAATTGTACTTGAGATTGTCAATCAAAGCAACACCTTTGAGCGTGAAGGTGTCATTTACCTTGATCACGCCCTTTGCCTTTACCCTACCTTTCTTGTCATCCCCAAAAGTGATGTATTCATGTCGTTTCACTGGTTGAGGCTTGTTGCTGAAGAACCATTTTTCATCTCCGGTCATGTGACGTGAACATCCGGAGTCGATCAAGCATGTGTTCTCCAGGACCCATCATCTACGTACATAGAACAAGAAGGAAGAGTTGAGGGCTCAATGCTGGGGTTAGTAAACAAACTCTTAGGAATCCAGCACCTCACCACGCGACCCGTGGAGGTAAAAACAATCCTACAAACATCATCATCCGAACGCGTGGGACGAGTTCCACAATGAGGAAAACATGGACCGTCAAAGCATTGATTCTCAAATCTTGTGTCATGTGGATGAAAACCATATCCACGAGGGGGACGAACACCACGATGGGGAAAACGTGGGTTGTCAAAGCCCTTGTTTCGTGAGCCAAAGCCATATGAGTGTTGGCCAAGTCCACGGTAGGCACGAGTAGAGTAAGATGGCTCAAAATCAACATAGTCACTATGCATTTCATTCCTAGTCAACTCAAATTGCCTCTTCTCAATTCTCTTGCGCCTAAAGAAAAACTCATCCAAATGACCATCTCGACCACAAAACATGCAAATGTAGTCTCTCTTAGGCTTAGGATACATTTGCGGTTCAGATTTTGGCTTCTCAACTTGTTTGGGTTTGAAGGAAGGATTTGGGTTAGGTGGGTAGTATGTGTCTATGGGCTTGATTGATTCACTCTCATCTTTGTAGTTGGAGCTTGGCACAAACTCACCCACACTCTCACTCTCCTTGTCGCACCTTTCAAAACCCAAACCCAACTTGTATGTGGAATTAGAGGCACACTCCTTGATTCTAGCCAAGTCACTCTCAATTTTTCTTCACTCACCAAGGTTCTATTGAGGTAGGTTATGAGATATTCATTCTTCTTGATGAGCTTTTGGTTCTCCTCGCGAGTGATGAAAAGCTTATCGTTAAAAGAAACACACAACTCGCAAGGAGAAGGATGCTCTTTTGAGCGAGTCCCATTTTGCAACTTAGACTCAAGCTCTTTGACCCTTTTGGTTCGAGCATCCAACTCAATGGTGAGGATATTGCAATTCTTGCAAGCACCCAAAAGAGTTGGCATAGCTTTGACTTCCTCAAGCTCTTTCATGGCACTCTCAAGCTGACTGGCAACTTAAGCTTGCACATTTTCACTTTGAGCAAGTTTATCTCAACAATTTGACAAGATTTGCATTCAACAACTATATCATCATCAAGTTGCGATCTAAGAGAGGCTATCTCAAAATGAGTACTATCAAGTTTGGATTTAAGCTCCTCCCTATCACGAGCAAGACGATGAACTTTCTTGTTTTGCTCAAGCACAACAAACCATAGTTTCTCTACTTCAGAGGTGAGTTGGTCAAGAGTGGGTGATATCACTTGTGTCGCTGTCAGAGTTTGAGTCGTCATCCTTGGCCATGAAGGAAAGGTTGGTGAAGTCCTTGTCCCTCTTCTTGGCATGAGGCTTCTCAGTCTCCTCCTCCGAGCTTGAAACATCATCACTTGATGAGAGGCCGACGTCGCTAACTGCAGCAACACAACCTCGAGCAACCACCTTAGTAAGCTTTTTGGAAGCCTTGCCTTTCTTAGAGAAGTACTTCTTCTTCTTCTTAACTACATTGTTGTTTTGTAGTCCTGGGAGTCGTACTTCTTCTTCTTAGGGCAGTCGGCGATGAAGTGACGAGAATCGCCACACTCGAAGCATCCTCGAGTACTACCAGCTCTTCTCTCCCTGTAGTTGTTGTAGAACCTCTTGAACTTCCTTGTCAGGAGGGACAACTCCTCATCAGCTATGTCTTCCATCTGCTCATCAGAGGCTGAAATCAAAGAAGATCAGGTAAATTCTAGGGAAGACTTGTGATGTGAGGGGTTAGTTCCAAGCGAAGCATTATCATGACCAACAACTTTAGAGCTAGAAAGTAAAGCCATGCTAGAAGAGGGATGATCATGATTGGGTCTAGATGTCCTAGCAACTTCATGAGATTTTAACTTGCTGAACAACATCTCACAATCAAGAGTATGAAAATCAGCGGTTTCCTCAAAAGCAAAGATCTTGACACACCAAACACTCTCATCAAGCAAGTAAAGCAATTGTTTTGCTCTCTCGTTATCAGAATAGGCAAGTTCACCACAGGCACGAAGATTGCAAATGATAGCCTCGCACCTAGCAAAGGTATCATTCAAAGACTCTCTAGGCTTTTGAGTGAAGGTTTGGTACTGCCTATTGTAAGAGTCCATGCGCATAGACTTGACCTGGTTGGTACCCTCATGATAGGTACTCAACTTGACCCACATAGCATGAGCGGTGGTCAGGTGACTGATGCAATCAAACTCTTTACTACTAATAGCAGCAAACAGGATGTTGATGGCTTTGGAGTTGTTGTCATATTTGAGTTTCTCACTCCGTGACCCTTTAGGGTTTGGAGGGATCACGTACTCTTTCTCAGCAACCTCCTAGATGCCAACACTTCGGCTCGTCAGATAAGCCTTGGTCCGAGCCTTCAAATAGGGAAAGCCCTCCCCATTGAAAACCACAAGCTTCATGTCTCCTTTCTCCATGTCGCCTTCGCATCACAAAGCTGGTTAAGGTCAACAAGTGATCAAATCGACTCTGATACCAATTGAAGGACCGAGCAAGGTGACCGGGGGGGGGGGGGGGTTGAATGGGAGCCAAATAAATTCTCAACGAGAATTTGGCCTATGTCCCAATTACAATCCAACGCGCCTCAGAAGCAATCACAACGAGTAAACACACCAACTTGTGATGTGCTACCCTCCAAAATGATTCAGAAAGGTCCCTCGTAAAGCGGAAGCAAACTACACCCAAAGAGGAATCACTGGAAGCAAAAACAACACTCAAACAGGTCACAAAACACCGAACACTCCGGTCAAGTACCGGACACTCGGGTACCGGGCGGTCCGGCTCGGGACCGACACTCTCTGGAACTCGAAAATCTGTTAGGAGACTGGACACTCCGGTCCGGAATGATCCGACACTGCTGCACAGCATCTCGGTAAAAGTGACAGAAACCCAGTCAAACAAACTCGGAATTGGACAAAATTTAGACAGCAGCTTCTGACACGTTACATACCTTATCCAACAAGAAGCATTCAAAAAGCTTGAGAAATGAGGGAGATATGGAGTTTTCAATAAAACCCTACCAAAAGGTGTCTGCTTGGACGAAATTAATGGTTTCGCGATGCTCGTGAGGAGATTTGCAGCGAGACCACTCAGGAAAGTTTCCTCATCATCCTAGCAACAAATCCATCCTAGAAATCCACCCAAAAACTATAGCAAAAGAGAATTCATGGATTTTGTGAAAAATTCAAAGAGAAGGGAAGGGGGAAAAGGATGAGCACGAAAATAATTCAACTTTCATAGATCAAAGAACAAGAGTCACTGCTGAATCTTGGCTAGGAAACAGTCCCATCCTCCCACTCTTTGGAAGAACAAAGATTACCTCTCACACAACCTTTCCTCTCATCTCTTACATGGCACACCGTAGCCTAAGCCAAATTGTGAATACTAATGACTTGGGTGGGGTGAGACCCCTTCTTATATAGCCTATGTCCTCTAGACTGAAAGACCACAACACCCTTGGTTACATACACACTCCCCCAACCATGGGGGCAAAATGGTCCAACTTTTTCTTCGTCGCCCGAACGCCATCGAGCTCTTCACGACTTCGCTTCGCCTCGACGCAAGCTTTGCGATGATGCCACGTGCACCACCATTTGTTGCCGCCGGTTTTGAGGCAAAACCGGGAAACTGCCTTGCACGCTTCTTAAATCCTGTCTTCCGATATTGACAGGTGTCACCTTGTCTTGCGATCCTGACCGTCGGCAAGCCTCTCCCAATCCCTATCCATTGGGCCCCCTTGTCACTTGCGACCGGCATCCCTTTCGCCTTCAATGGTCAACACGTCGTCTTCATCATCCCCGCGGTTTTGAGGGTCAATCGCGAAACCGCCTTTGCTTCTTGCCTTGTCCATATGTACGGTGTGCATCACACTTGACCTCACACAGCCGCCCGATTGTCTGGCTGCAATTCCCCAACTTATGCCCGATTCTCTCGACATTGACCGCTAAGTTGACTCCATTTACCTACACATCATAAGACAATCATACACATTTCCTTGTCCTCCATTTTCTCCAAACTTTATCTCCAACTCCGGTTAGTGAAAAACATAATCATGCATATGCTCAATGCAACCCTTAAAATCCCACATTTCAACTCAAACTCCAAATGACCAATGCCAATTTCTCATCATCTTACAAATTGAACCATGGCACATCTGGTTCTCAGTATCAAACTATTGACGTGATAGTTTTGATTGAACTATTAATTTACTAATTATTTATGTTGTGAAAATTTTTGTCATGACAATAATTGCCTCCAGTATTTGAAAATCTGACCAAGCGTCATGCCTTAAGTGGCAGTGTGGCCTTGCTTCTTGGCATAAGTACCCTGAATCTTGAGAAATGCTATAATTATGGCTACTCATGGATTGTTACACAGAACAAATTCCAAAGAACATGAAAGACAATTAGATCAAGTATGCATGGAAATTAAGGTTTCCTCATATTTGAACACATTTGTTTGCCTCAGCTGTTTCGTGTAGTGCAAACCGAAAGGGCAGATTTTGCCTCAGAATCGAATCTCCGTAAAGAATATATTTAGCATAAATTAGTTGGATATTTTACATTATATTGCAAATCTTTGCTTCAAAAAACCTATTATCTTACTAGCAGGGTGAACTAGATATCCTTGACACATTCAAGATCAGTTCACCATTATCTCTATGTCTTCTATTCATAAATCTTGTATTTTACGCATTACCGATCGACCACTTGCAGGAAGGTTTCAATGCACTTACGTGCATAGCCTTTGGGAATCAGTCCATATATTAGACTTTGTTCTTATGAAATTATTAATTAATCCTGTATTTTAGTTTGTAAACCTTTGTCCATTGACCATATTGGTCAATAATTAAGCTTGTACAATCAAGTGTTTGTTATGAATATAATATGACCAAATTAGATAATAATAATAATAGCCGTAATAGGACTATATATAGATACATGAGGGAAAACCTAGACTAGTACAATGATTATTATACCCTTAACACCCACCCTCAAATGCAACACCAATGCAATGAGTTGCATTTGAAGGGTTCACAATAGACACACGACCTCATTAAACTAGACACTAGACCTATTACATCCAAAATTACTGTCTTAAAATCTTCATGAGATGGAGTCTTCATAAATTCATCAAATCAATCCCAAGAAGATGAGATAATGATGAAACACTACTGCAAACCGTTGCAATGGAATAATAATGATGATGATGACCCACTACTACATATCGCCGTAGTGGAAGAATGATGATAATGACCCACTGCTACCAATCGCCGTAGTGAAATAATAATGATAATCATCTGCTGCTACAAATCGCCGCAGTTGAATAATAACAATGATGATGACCCGCTGCTACAAATCGCCACAGTGGCATGATATTGATGATGATCCGCTGCTATAAATCGCCGCAGTGGAATAATAACAATGACAATGTAGCCAAGCCGATAAACAAAATCGACAAGAAAACTACAGAAAGATCAAGGTGACAAACAAAAACTCTAGATCAAAATAAGTAGAAATTCGACAAAAAAATCAAAAGCTACGAAGATCTAGGTAGTTGTATGTCATCAAGAACGACATGATGTGATTAACCAAATAAAAAAATTTTTGATTAATCTTAAAAAGAGGAAAAAAGAGGTAATGACTTGACGGATGAAGAATACGTGGACTCATAGTAGATCAAAAGAGAAGAGAAGATATTTGGACGTGGACTCTCATGACATAGATGAATATAAAAAGAAAAACTTTGATGGCGACACGCTGAAAGACAAGATTATGTGAGATAAACTAAGACTATGGAATACTTTGATAGAAAAATAGGAGCAAACCAATGCGCATGAACCTAGCCAGCGGCAGCAGCAGTGCATACTAATTAGTTGGACAGACGAAGACCTCAATTGGTTAGCAGGCAACACCAATATAATGCCTCCTGACATGACGTATTGCAGATCCAATCCAATCCAATCGGCGGCACATGCTTGGATCTGAACCAGGCGGCAGCTCTGCCGAAATGGACAGCAGCAGGTCCTGTCCATGATGATTCCCGGGCGGCAGACTCCATGAGGACGGTGACCGACAACACGCAAGGCACCCTCATCGGCGTGGAGGCAGGCGTGAGGTGGGCAGCGCCGCGACTACGATGGAAAAAAAAAACATGACCCAGCTGGATAGCGTGTTATATGAAAACTAGTAACTTGACTGTACATTGCTACGGGTTTAACTTATTATAGTAAAGAAAATAATATGTATAAAATGTTAAAATTTGAAAAGCATCGTAAACCTTTAGAATTTGAGTGACCAAGATAAGTATTTACAAAAAAATACATCATCCCTAACAACACAATCCTGAACTTTTTCACACATACTTTCAACGAAGATATAAACATTAACTCGTATGACTATTCACTAAGTTATAATTACAAAATACCATAGCTACCTCAACAAAAGGGATCAGGATATTATCAAGCTTGTTAATCAAAAGTACATTGTAAGCATTAAAAATGCATACTCTCAATTAGGTCAAATGGCTAGGCTAGTCCTCATATGCTTTATCATTGTTTAGCAAGTGTAAAGCAAAATTTGATCAAGAATAAGTAGTTACTAATTATTCATAATTAACGACTCACTTACAATCACATGCAATCTATGCTCCATTGCACAAAGCCACAAACTAATCACCACCACCACCATGCTTCACATCTGCATATCGTAGAAAATGGCAAAGCCTTACATTGTATGGGTCACAGCTGAAGAGCTCGTACTGCCACTGCTACCTCTCGTGCAAGCACTATAAGACCCAAGAAAAATCCAATAATTAAAATCCACAATGAATCAAGCAATCACAAGATCTTTAAGTCATGAATTAAAAACAAAGATCAATTGAAGAAAAGAGAACTTACCATGATGAAGAGGATCACATAGCCTTAGTTGCCCAATCAATGGAGTTATTTGTCAGTTTGTCACTATTGCCTCCATGGCGCAAGGGCGTGCGGCTGCCCAAACGGAGAGAGCTTCCACCCCATCTTCCTGAAAACCATGTCGAAGATCCATCCATCACCACACAAAATCAAAGAAAAATGATTAGAAAAACAAACTACAATAACATGAAACCCACGATAGCCATGAGCAAAATATTGTGGTCAAATTCTGATAAAAAGGTGAATAGCAGGAGAAAAGTAAGGATTGATGAAGAAGAAGAGGGAACTCACCTAAGTGGAAGAGAAGGGAGCTCGCTGTGATTCCACGGAGGGGGCTAGTACCTATGCTGCCACCTGAACAAGCTGGGTCTGCTCATGCCAGGAACCGCCTAGATCCAAACACTGTCGATCCATCGACACGCTCAAGGGATTAATCGGCCATGGCAGTAGTAGCCTGATAGAGGAGGCATATCGATCGAAGTGGATCAAAATCCTCTGCAATCGGGGAGCTAGCAGTCACACCTCGTCCCCATCTCTGGACGCACGATACTTGCGTGGCGGCGCTGATGTTGATGACGGACGTCAATGATGCCCGCGGTGACGGTGGGGACAGGAACCTAGCCGTCGTGCGCTCAGTCATCTCAGCGTTGCACACCGTCACACATGCGCAGCTTTGGCTGGCGGTGGATGTGCTCGTGCAAGGGAGCAGGAGGAGGCGACGTGATTGGAGTGGCGACGGTGGCGGCTCGATCCAAGGACGAGGGGCCGTGGACGAGGAGGCTGCGACGGCGTGATCTGATGCGACCTGAGGGGCTGAGTTTTGGGATGGGGGGTACGGGAGAACGGACCGAATCGTGGTGGTGCGTAGTGGAGACACGGCGGACGGCAGTAGAGAGGCTCCTCGACGGACAAGACGAAGCGGCTCGTGGCTGCTCGACAGACGGCGGTGGTTCTCGTGGAGGCTCGATGTACGGCGCGGAGGCGACGGACGGAAAGTTGTGGAGGCTTCTCGTCGGATTCTCGGGCTCTGTCCTCTAATTCTAGGGAATCGTTTTAAAGTATAGTATGGCGTGAGGAAGCATGACCGAATAAGTACGGCAGGAGTCTCCCGCACGCGGACGCGTTCGGGACAACAGAGTAAGATGTGGACGTACGACCATTACATAAATAAGTAGTAGAGATTAGATAATAATATAGTCCTCAATAGGGACTATATATATAATATATGAGAGAAACCTTAGACTAGTATAATTACTATTATACCCTTAACAGTGTTCAAGTTCAATATATTTGTCACTGAGCTCCCATTTCATACGTGGAGCATTCTAATGGGGTGTGAGATGATGGGTTGAGCAGTTGAGTGATCAAATTAATGAATGAGAGTGGATTACGAAAATTTTCTTAATTATATGTCATCCGTTAATCCTCTGGTCTCTAATCTGCTGTTGGCAAAACCAATATCCTAATTTATATATCACAGGCACTGGTAAACTTTTATCACTTTCCTCAGTAGTGGCATGGAACAGAGAAAAGTTTAAGAATAGTACTAATAACATATAAGGAATAAGGCATACTCCTCCTCTTTTAAATTATTATCGCCCTTTACTTTGACCGTCACCTTTAACCATTCGGCTTATTAAAAAAATTATTCAAATCTATAAAATTAAAAAGTTATGTCTGAAGAGCCTTTAATGATAAATCGAATCATCACAAAATATTTGATATTTTTCTTATTTTTCTAAATAAGACAAATGGTCAAAGTTGACGGTCAAAGTCAACGGCGACAACAATTGAAAAAAGAAGGGAGTATGAGTTTTATTGATGGTAGATCAAGAATTTTAAGTTGAACAGATGGTATATAATAAGTTTTTTCCAATGAATTAATAGCTTTAGGTTGGACTGGGTTCAGAAATGGGTTTACACATAGCATGCTAGGGTTGAGAATGAGATAGGCCAATGATTAGTAATTATTGAATGACAATGTCACTCACGCATCGAAACTGATACTCCCTATTTTTCTAAATTATTATCGCCGTTAACTTGTTAACTTTGACCATTTATTTTATTCAAAAAAACATAAAAAAATATCAAATATTTTGTTATAATTTGATTTATCACTAAAGGTTCTTCAGATATAACTTTTAATTTCGTACATTTGAATAAATTTTTTGAATAAGACGAATGGTCAAAGTTAACGGTCAAAGTCAACTGCGACAACAATTTAAAAGAAGAGGGAGAATATGAAATCTGTTCTCGTCAAATTATCATTTTACATATGGAAGTAGAACGGACATGACTCGTATTACATATACTTACACCTTCCACACATGTCTGACAATCGACAATATCAAATAAGACACATATACAGTACACTAACTTGCATATTGCATACATACAATACTTTTTCATTACACGAGTACCACCATGTATGCGCGTACGTGGGTCTCTAATTAACGATGCACGTCCATGGGTAAGCTGAGGTACATGTCGATCTTGAGCACGGAGGTGTAGGTGCTGAAGTTGTACTCGTGCGTGGTGAGCAGTCCGTACCCAGTGACGCCGCGGAACTTGCCGGTGCCGCCGACGACAGGGAGCTCCCTGGTCCTGTCGGCGAAGGCATTCCTGGCCATCCCGGCGACCGTGCTGCCGTTGTGGGGCCCGGAGGTGAACAGCATGTTGAAGCAGAAGAAGAGGGCCACCTCGGTCTGCGCAGCGAAGATGTAGAAGCCCTGCGCGCGGCCCACTGTGGGGGACGTGGACACGTCGGGGCCCTCCGTCAGCGGGTCGTCGATCACGTACATCTCGCCGAAGCGGTACCGGTGGTCCGACGCCACCGGCGTGGTGCCCGTCGTCATCCGCCCCGCCAACGCCGGCCGCCCCTGGAACGACTTCAGGGGTCGTGCATGTAGAACCTGAGGTGCATGGGCGGCGGCTTGGCACCATCACCGGTGCCGGCGAGAGCGAGAGTCACCGCCAGACAGACGAGTGCAATAAACTGGAGCAGCATGGTGTTCTCTTGCTCTGCCTCTGCTCTGTTGCTGTTGGGCCAAGAGGGGTGATGAGTGATTGAGTGTACTTAGAACGCACCGCGCGCGCTGTATTTATAGATGGAAGCAGCGGTGCACATCATATGTTGTTTGTCCATGGTGCCGTGCGTCAACTATTATTGAAAACTGCACATCAAGACGTTTGGTGCATAAACCCACTTATAACTTCATTATAATCATATGTTTTAATCGTTTTAATGTAAATACAGTTCATTATAATCATTTTTCAAATTTGGCGGTTATTGCTTATTTGGTTCTGTCGTTTGGAGCTGACCGCAAAGTCTTGGACAACTACTGTGACTTTGGGCAGCAGCTAGTAAGTTCTTATCTTATACAAGTCGCAGATAATATATGACAGATCGTGGTTGAATGTATAGTGGTTGGAAGCGTGGTAGGCTATCAAATGAATGGGTTGATAAAAAATTAGAGTTTTTGGATCATGCCTTCTCAGTTGAGTCTGATACAGTTAGGTTCCCTTGTTTCGTATGCCGGAATTATTTTTGGCATAAAAGGCCTACAATAGAGCTACATTACCAAACTTGGACAGCACATGGTGAGACGCAGGGAATCACAACCTTGAGATTAGTTCCGGGGTAGAAAATAAGGGATATGGTGAGACAGATCAAATGGATGCTATGCTAGCTGACTTAGCTGGTGAACACCCACCATTAGTTGATGAAACACAAACTGCTTTGCCAAAGCTTTTTATAGAATGTTTGTTAGTACAAATGAGCAAACCTTCCAATCTAGTCTCTCTGTTGTTCTCGTCTATTGGCCATTAAATCCCAGTACAATCTTTTAGTGGCATATTATGATGGTTTTGTGGAACTCATGCATCAACTCCTCCCTCCTAATTGCAAGATTCCTAAGGATTTCTACCGTTCTAAAAAATTGCTAGAGGTCTTTGGTATGCTACCATAAGATCGATGTTTGTGATGAAAATTACGTGTTGTACTACAAAGATAACAAAAATAAGGATAAGTATGACATATGGGGAACCTCCTGATGTATCAAATAAGGTTCCTCATAAAGTGTTGTGCTACCTATCCCATTACAGATAGGTTACAAAGATTATATCTACATGAGGGCGCAACAAAACTCATGCGTTCACACAAATAAGCTCCTTGTTGACGGTCCTTAAGTGTCATATTTAACCATCTAATTCCTACATAAAAGTATAAAATGTCATCACCAATAGTAGTGGTAGGGTTTATTATTAACCATTTCCACAAGTGTTGGTGTATATTTATATGCAGGTGATTAAATACGATATGAGAATAAAGATTCAAATAATTATATTGAAAACATTCTTAAATGATAATTCGGATTATACTATTGTGAAGGGCTCGTGCATATAATAATCTGAGTCTAGATGACAAAGTATGAAGCACACGAAATCCAATGAACTAGCTGAATCATTGATTATGTCATAGTTGACGTCAGCACACGTGAGAGGATGAAGGAAGGTTTTCCTAGCCCAAAATGGTGGAATAGTCAAAGGAATATTCCCTAGATGCTTGGGAGGTTCTCCACTCTCTCAAGGCACCTCCACACTATAAAAGGACTTCTCCCCTTCAATCAATTGGCTCAATACATCGCACTTTATTGTACTGCTAGCATTAGAGGTTTAGACTCTAGTTCTTATAGTTCTACTAGGGAGAGAGCGAGACGGAGGTTCTCTAGGGGTAGTGTTGGCCTGTCGGCACTCACTCGGTCTGAACCACTACTTAGTCCGGTCAGAGTGTTGGTCTGTCAACACTCTGCTCTGCACTTATACCTTGATGGATGCTTTATTAAATTAAGTATTCGTGCTTTACTTATTGAGTATATTATTCTAGTTTAGTAAGTAGTATTTATTCTTTGTTTGCTAGTCACCGGCGTAGTATATGTTTTAATTTAAAGGCAGAGTCTATGTACAGAGTTAAAGTAGTAATAAACTATATAGACGTAGTGTCTAGATATAATATTACCTGTGAGTGATGCGTACTCTCACAAAGCTAGAGGTAGGCTATAGGTAGTGACAGCCCTATTAGTCCTATGTAATCCATCACGTTCGAATATATAGTAGTGTTTATAGTTATCGGAGTCTTTTTTTCTAGATTGGGAGTAAACCGGACGATTACGTAAGCGAGGTGAATAAGCCTTCTTACTTAGATTAGGAAATCTGTCATAGTTAGCCTCTTACCCATTCTTAATGTTGTTGCTCCCTGGACTTAGTTCATAGAAAACCCACACATGTTCTCTCAGGACATTACGATACCTTGTAATACTTTAGGGTGAAGAAGTGCTACAACGATACTCCATATGTTTGCGGATGTATCTGTGATCATAAGAAATAGCAACACTCCTCTAACAACATCTAATAAAATGTTGCATTCATGTCATGGTGAGGCATGAAAGCAATTTGATGCCAATTACCCATACTTTGAACAGAATGCTTGGAATGTAAGACATGGTTTTTTGCAACCTATAAATTGAACGCAGCCTGTTACTCTTGTTGGTCAGTATTTTGGGTTCCCTATAATTTTTCACCTGATGGTTGTATGAAGCCTGAGTATATATTCCTTGCTATGGTCATCCCTTGACAAGAACACCCTGGGAAAAACATAAGTACTTTGTTTCAACCTTTGATAGATGAATAGTTATAACTATGGGCTGGTGTAGAGACATGGGATGCTTCAATGAAGCAAAAATTTACAATGAGAGCAGCATACTTATTGTTTATACATGATTTTCCTGCATAAGGCATGTGCTGAATAAGCACCAATTGGATTTTTGCATGTCCACAATATATGTGTGATTTTAATGCATATCGGTTACATAAAGGCCAAAAGGTGTTGGGGTAAGGATTGCAGGGCCTCCAGTGCAAAGAAATGCTCGTTGCTTCTTTTTTTTTCATGGTTAGAATCGAAAGTTTGAGTTGAAATCTCACTCTAACAGTCTCACCTTCTTGGTTCCACACTTCCAACGTTCCTGGTTCGACTATCAAACCGTTAGTGAGGACGACAGTTCAGTTTCCTGCAATGTTGCGGTTGCTCTAAGAGAAACACCCAAAAAACCATTAGGAACGGGTTCACCGAGGGTTGAACCTTCGGCAAACTAATTGTTGAGGGTCAGTACCAGAGGTGGTCAATCTTAATGACCCTTGACCTTAACCACGCGAACAAGGGATAAGCAACTCCCGCCTCGGACGGTCCATGCATCGTACGGACACCCGACGGACCATGCCGATAGGCGACCTCCGCCTCGTCCGACCCCTTCATGGGGGCTCAGGTCCCCCGCGTACGAGCAGCACGTCCGACCCCGTCCTCGTAGGGGTCGAGCACTCACATCTCTGCCTCGCCCGACCCCAGGGTCGGGCGGATCGCTCGTCGCACCATGGGTAGGCTGGACGGTGACGGTTGGGAAATAAATGCCTAACACACCCACGCCCGCTGACAGGTAGAGCCGTCCATCGCCCAGGCGAGTGGGCGTTAAATGCACACGACGTGCACCGTCCATGGGATGGACGTCGCTCCTACAGCCCCTGTCAGAGACTCATCGCCCCTTCACAACGGGACGTCCCGAGCGACGGTCACAACTACTGCGTCACCACGCCAATGCCTATAGTGGTGTTTCTCCATACGGACGGGACTCCGTTGAGTGACGACATGGGCCACTCTGTCGAGCAGTAGCAACACCACCATACCGAAGACGTCATCCGCCGTGGACAGGCCCAACTTACGTACGGCCATGACCTGCTCCACGGAACCGGACCTCCCCACATCACAGTATAAAAGGAGGAGGAGACCAAAGACGAAGAACAAGTTTTTCCATAAGCCTACATGCCTACGACGCTCACTAGCTCACTCTAACCTTAGAAAACTCACCCACGAACACACTTAGAGATGGGGAGCACTCTCCCCTTCTCCTCCTCTTGTAACCCCCACTGTAAACCTTGTCGCGAGTAACAAGAGCAGCTCGTAAACTGGACGTAGGGCATCATCGTCCGAACCAGTATAAACCTTGTGTCCTCTTGCGAACCATCAAGACCTCAAAACGTACCCCCCACGATAAATTCACTAGTCGACAGTAACGAACTTTGACAGTTGGCGCGCTATGTAGGGGTGCTGTGCGTTTTCGTCGATCATCCCTCAGGTTTCGATGGCAAACCACGTCAATGGGTGGATTCCCGGTACTGTCGTGTCCTTCGGGGTCTCGACTTCGTTGCCACTTCTAGAGGCAACTTGGTGCTGGACGACGCCTCGGCGTTGCCGGTCACTGCCCTTGTTTCCCCTTACACGCCGGCCGTGCCGGCCAACGGGAAAAAGCGACGCCCTGGCAAAGGCTCGCGCTCTCGAAAACCCTCACGCAAGGGCATATGCGCGACCTCTTCACCCAGCCAGGGCAATTTTGGTAAAGCCACGACGACTCTTACGTCGTCGTGCGAAAGCCCGTGCTCCACGGACACCGAGTTCGTGGGAATGACAGGCTATACGTCAGAATCCTTTTTCGACCTCCTCGACCAGGCGAACAGAGATTCTGGCCCGGAACGTAGCGAGGGAGGCAACAACCCCTCGCGCGAGTGCCTCATAGCACATTCTGAAGACCCGCTCGACCCGGGGAGTAATCTCCCTCCCACCCAGCTGCCACCGGCCTCCGAGACCCCCTCCCGCGACGTACTGCCCGAGCAGTTACAAGCGTGGAGAGAGGAACTCCAAGAGGCCAAAAGCCGGTTGGAACAAGAAGAAGCGGAAATCGACCGAGAGCTCGCTCGCGACGAGCCCAGTGGGCGTGCCCGCTCCATGGCGCGTGACGTACGCCAGCGGATCATGGAGGAGGGCGATGGGCGCTCACATTTTGCGCGGGCAAGCCAGAACCTTGCTGCTACAGCAGCATTGCTTCGGGAGCTCCCCGAACCCATCACGCCCAAAGCCCCACGCACTCAACGTGAAGTTGGGGTGCTGTTGCAACGTGCGGCGGCACAGCAAGCGGAGAGCTCGCGATCGCGAGCACGTAAACCGCACACCCCAAATGCGTCTGTACAGCAGACGCGTTCGGGGACAGACGAGGCCTCAAAACCCTGCGTCCGTGGACGTCTCGGTGCAAACCGTGACGCCCGCGTTACCCTGGAGGCGCGACGATGGCAACTAGAGCGTGCCCCCGAGACGGGTCGAGGTAGTCACCCGCGCCGAGGAGGGCGCTACGACGATGACGAAGACAGGAGTCCGAGCTCGGACGCTCCGGGACCTCGGGCTTTCAGTTCCCACGTCCGGAACGCTCCGTTTCCCCAGCGTTTCCGGCCGCCGACCAACGTGCCGAAATACGCGGGGGAGACGAATCCGAGCCTCTGGCTCAAAGACTATCGGCTCGCCTGCCGAGCCGGAGGAGCAGATGATGATTGTTTCATCATCCGCAATCTGCCACTCTACCTGGCCAACTCGGCCAGAACGTGGCTCGAGCACCTCCCCGCCGATCGGATCACAAGCTGGTCCGACTTGAGAAAGGTCTTCGTAGATAACTTACAAGGAACCTACGCGCGCCCAGGCAATCCGACGTACCTCAAGAACTGTCGACAGAAACGAGGGGAGACCCTCCGGGAGTATGTCCGACGTTTCTCCCAACAGTGCAACGAGCTGCCGGATATCGGCGACGCCAATGTCATCGGGGCCTTCTTGTCCGGACTACGTGCCGCACCCTAGTCCACAAGCTAGGGCGCAAAAGTCCACGAACGGCCAAGGAGCTTTTGGATATTGCGACCAGTCACGCTTCCGGTGAGGAAGCCGTTGGCGCGATCTTCAACCGCCCCGAGACGAAAGGGAAGCAGGACGACAATGCCGGCGAAGGCCCCTCCAACCGCTCCCGTCGAAGAAGAAGAACCGGCCACAATCGTCTGAAGGACAGATGGTTGCAGCCGCCGAGCGGAAGGGCACCAAGGCGCCAGCTATGGAAACCTCGGACCACTTCGAGAAGAAGTGGAACGGTCCGTGCCCCAACCATGAGTACCCCGTGAAGCACATCTACAAGGATTCCTCACTTTTGAAGCGGTTCTTGAAACAGGGGCCTCCGAAGGGTAAGCCGAAAGGCAAGCCCCGACAAGCCCCTGAGGGTGCAGACGGCGAGGGCGACGCCAGCGAAGGCAATGACGGGTTTCCCGAGCCCGACGGCTGCCTTATGATCTTCGCAGGCCCGGAGGCGCACGGAGGAAAGCGCCGTGCAAAGGTCGAGCGTCGCGAGGTGTTCGCGGCTGAGCCCGCGACACCAGCCTTCCTCCGGTGGTCGGAGGCCCCGATCACATTGATCGATCCGACCACCCCAGCCACATTTCGCGACCGGGTCGATACCCTTTGGTGGTCGACCCCATCATTGGCAAGAAGCGTCTCACCAAGTTCCTCATGGATGGAGGCAGCGGCCTCAACATCCTCTACGCAGAGATGCTCGATGCCATGGGCATTGATCGGTCGCTCATCCGACCGACCGGAACCCCATTCCACGGCGTCGTACCCGGGAAGCAAGCCGTCTCCGTCTCCCTCGGGCAGATCGACCTACCCGCCACGTTCGGGACCCCGACCAACTTCTGAACGGAGACTCTTACGTTCGAAGTAGTCGGATTTCACGGGTCGTACCACGCCATCCTGGGGAGGCCGTGCTACGCGAAGTTCATGGCCATCCCCAACTACACCTACCTGAAGCTCAAGATGCCTGGGCCGAAGGGGGTCATCACTGTAGGCGCTTCCTTCCAGCGCGCCTACCAGTGCGAGACGGAGAGCGGCGAGCTCGCCTTCGTAACCATCGCGTCTACGGAGGAGCTTGCTGCCATCCGGCAGCGGATCACCGAAGACACCCCTGACTCCAACCGCAGTGCTGGGTCCTTTGAGCCAGCCGAGGGCACCAAAGAGATCCAGCTCGACCCTGTCAACGCCCCCGAGAAGGTGGCAAAGATCGGGACGTCCCTCCCCACCAAATAGGAAAGCGTGCTCGTCGACTTCCTCTGCACGAACATCGAGATCTTAGCGTGGAAACTCTCGGACATGCCGGGCATTCCGAGGGAAATCGTCGAGCACTCCTTGCGTATCAAACCGGATTCCCAACCGGTGAAGCAACGACTGCGCCGCTTCGACGAAGAGAAGCGCAGGGCCATCGGAGAGGAGATAGCCAAGCTGCTGGCAGCCGGTTTCATCAAGGAAGTGTACCACCCTGAATGGTTAGCCAATCTCGTCCTTGTACGAAAAAAGAATGGGAAATGGAGATGTGTGTCGACTATACCAGTCTCAACAAAGCGTGCCCAAAGGACCCGTTCCCTTTGCCACGCATAGACCAGATAGTTGATTCAACCTCAGGGTGTGAAGCCCTCTGCTTCCTTGATGCATATTCTGGGTACCATCAGATCCATATGAAGGAGTCCGACCAGATCGCGACGTCCTTCATCACACCGTTCGGGTCGTACTGTTACGTCACGATGCCGCTCGGGCTAAAGAACGCAGGCGCAACCTACCAGCGCTGCATGATTAGATGCTTCGACGAGCTCATTGGAGATATCGTCGAAGCATACGTCGACGACATCGTCGTCAAATCCAAGAAGACCGACCAGCTCGTCACCGATCTGGAGCGGACCTTCACCAAGCTCCGAGCAAAAGACATCAAACTCAACCCCGAAAAATGCGTTTTCGGGGCCTCGAGGGGAATGTTGCTCGGATTCATCGTCTCCGAGCGTGGCATCGAAACCAACCCGGAGAAGATCAAGGCCATCAATCGAATGGGGCCGATCCAAAACTTGAAGGGAGTGCAACGCGTGACCGGATGCTTAGTGGTGTTGAGCCGCTTCATCTCGTGTCTTGGAGAACGCGTCCACCCTCTCTACCAGCTCCTGAAGAAATCCGAGCGATTTCAATGGACACCCGAGGCACAGGATGCCCTCGACAGGATAAAGGTTATCCTGACGAAGCCCCCGGTCCTGGTGCCTCCGACCCCTAAGAAGCCTCTCCTCCTCTACATCGCCGCGACGACCCAGGTCGTCAGCGTCGCCCTTGTTGTAGAGCGGACGGAGGAAGGGCACGCCCTTAAGGTCCAACGACCTGTCTACTACGTGAGCGAAGTCCTGTCGGAGACGAAGACCCAATATCTTCAGATACTGAAGATCCTCTACGGCGTCATCCTCGCTAAAAGGAAGCTGCGACACTACTTCGAGTCTCACCCGATAACTGTCGTCAGTTCCTTCCCACTACACGAGGTCGTCGAGAACCACGACGCGACAGGAAAAGCCGCGAAGTGGGCGCTTGAGTTGATGGGCGAGGGGATCACATATGTCCCCCGAACGGCGATCAAGTCTTAGTCCTTGGCCGACTTCATAGCAGAATGGACCGAGGTTCAATTACTCGCAGCTCCTGTCGACCAGGAGTATTGGGTCCTGTACTTTGACGGTTCGCTGATGCGAAAGGGAGCAGGGGTCGGACTCGTCTTCGTCTCCCCTTTGGGGGTGCGTATGAAGTACGCGATCCGCCTCTCATTCCCCGCGTCCAACAACGTAGCCGAGTACGAGGCAGTCGTCAACGGGCTCAAGATTGCCAACAAATTGGGAATCCGACGACTCGAAGTTCGGGACGATTCCCAGCTCGTCGTTGGCCAAATTATGAAGGAGTCTAGTTGCCACAACGAGACTATGGATGCCTACTGCAAAGAGGTCCGCAAGCTGGAACATAAGTTCCATGGCCTCGAGCTCAGGCACATCCCAAGGCGGCAGAATGAAGAAGCCGACTCCTTGGCGAAGATGGAGGCCGGACGCGAACAGATCCCGCCCGGGGTCTTCGCCCATGACCAGAATCGGCCATCAATCTGACCCCAAGATACGCCAGGGGTCGGCACTGACCGCCCCAGGCACAAGGGGCAAACCGGCCACGATGCCTCCCGACCCCAGCGTAATGGACATCGATGAGGCATCCACGCCTGATACAAGCCCCCCAGACGACTGGAGGACGCCGTATCTCGACCGCCTCATCAAAGGAGAACTCCCCACGGATAAGACGGAGGCTCGACGCATCGCACGACGCGCCAAGTCCTTCATCGTTATCAACGGAGAACTCTACAAGAGGAGCCTCACCAGAGTCTTGCAGCGTTGCATCCCCATCAAACAAGGGAAGATGCTCCTGTGAGACATTCATGGAGGGGTCTGCGGTCACTACGCTGCACACAAGACCCTTGTCGGAAACGCATTCCGACAGGGATTCTATTGGCCGACCGCCGTCAACGATGCCGCGCATATCGTTCATAAGTGCGAAGGCTGCCAGTTCTATGCTCGGCAGACCCATCTGCCGGCACAAGCGCTGCAGTTCATCCCCATCACATGGCCATTCGCGGTCTGGAGATTGGACTTGGTCGGACCGCTCAAGAAGGTACCCGGGGGCTACACCCACCTCTTAGTAGCTGTCGACAAGTTCACCAAGTGGGTTGAAGCTCGGCCAATCACGAGGATCTGACCAGAAGAAGCAGTCGAATTCTTCCTCGACATCATCCACCGCTTCGGGGTTCCAAACTCCATCATCACGGATAACGGTACATAGTTCACGGGGAAGCGATTCCTTAAGTTCTGCGACGACTACCACATCCGAGTAGATTGGGCGGCCGTGGCGCACCCCCGCACGAACGGACAGGTCGAGCGCGCGAATGGCCTGATCCTACAAGGGTTGAAGCCGCGGATCTACAATCGGCTGAAGCAGTTCAGCGGACGAAGGGCAGGCGAGCTTCCCGCTGTGCTATGGAGTTTGCGGACGACCCCGAGTCGAGCGACGGGATTCACCCCCTTCTTCATGGTGTACGGCTCCGAAGCCATATTACCGACCGACCTCGACTACGGAGCCCCGAGGATCAGAGCGTACGATGAAGCAGGCAACCAGGCATCCCTCGAAGACGCCATGGATCAGCTCGACGAGGCACAAGACGTAGCGCTCCTGCGATCGACGAAATATCAGCAGGCGCTGCGGCGTTACCACGCCTGCTGCGTGCGGGAAAGGGCGTTCAACGTCGGCGACCTCGTCCTTCGACGCATTCAGGGCAGTAAGGACCGCCACAAGCTATCGCCTCCATGGGAGGGTCCCTTCATCATCTCCAAGGTCCTCCGACCCGGCTCCTACAAGTTGCAGACGACGAACGGACAAGAACTCACCAACGTCTGGAACATCGAACAGCTACGTTGCTTCTACCCTTAGAACTCATAGTAGTTTTATCGTTTCTTGCCGACCGAGATAAGTGGCGCCCGATTCCCGTCACACAGGAGTCGGACCCCACTCGGGGGCTACACCCTCAGGGTGCGCATACCGAACGCGCACCCTGATACTCGTTAGAATTTTGCCATTTTGCTAAGCGGCGCCCGATTCCCGTCACACGGGAGTCGGTCCCCGCTCGGGGGCTACACCTGCAAGGTGCGCATCGCGCGCACATCTTGACACTTGTTAAAATTTTGTCACTCTTGCTTGCAAAATTCCGAGGAAAGGATAAATGAAAGGATAAGAAAGGTTCGGGCTTGGATCGATCGGAATGCGGGATGTTCATCGCCCCCAAGGGCTATAGCCGCGACGCTTCTGCAGACATAAGCCAACTGCTTATCCTAGTCCATGACTTATCCTTTTCAAAGGCTTCGACCCCTCACCACGCATCCGAAACTTAGAAGGGAAAGTCACGGGCAGAAGAAGATGTGAAGTTTGGTTGGTCAGACCGCGCAAGGCCTACGACCCCCGAAGGTTACGGCAACGGCGCTCACCAACTAGACGGAACGTTGGCACTGCCCGCAGCCTAAGACTCCTGAGTTTCGGAAGTAAGGAAAAAGGGGG
The DNA here is from genome assembly GCA_001182835.1 of Oropetium thomaeum. Classification (NCBI taxonomy): domain Eukaryota; kingdom Viridiplantae; phylum Streptophyta; class Magnoliopsida; order Poales; family Poaceae; genus Oropetium; species Oropetium thomaeum. Next base: position 2,759,702 of record LFJQ01000005.1, on the reverse strand, counting down.
TCGAACGTCTTCACGACTTTGTGAACAAACGTCTTCACAAAAACACTTAGGAGCACTCTTAGTGGTCAAAAGATATTCGATTCATTCCTTCTGATTCACAAAAGGACCGGGCACTTTTGGCCTTGACCGTCCTAAGTACAATCTACACTACCCTAACTCCTACTCTGCCGGGGCGGGAGGGGGGATGTCCTCTGCCTCTTCCGCCACCGTCCTTGCAGCGAGCTCCTGCGTGAAGGGGGCCACCTTAGCCTGGATGGCATCCAACTCGGCGTCGGTGTAGCCGGAGGCAAAGCCCTCGCTCATATAGTCGAGGGCGATGCTGATGTAGTGCGACCGGGCAACGGCGAACGCCCGATGCACCCCCCGGTAGAGGCCATCCTCCGCCATAGCTCGCGCCCGAGTGACGAGCCCGGGGACTTGGGGAGTAAGCGAGCTCAACCCAACCTCCACAGCTACTCCGAGGTCGACGAGGGCCGCGCGGACAGCAGCTCGGAGGGTGCCGTGCTCTTCAGCTTTGCTCCTCAGCTCCTCCTGGAGCTGCGACAACTCCTCCGCGCCCATCTTCAGCTTCGCAGACATAACTGCAAAACAACGACGCAGCGGTTAGTCCGCGACCAAGCCAAAAAGAAAGGAAGGGGTCAGAGTCAGAACTTACCCGACGCGCTGGTTCGGAGCTTCTCGAGCTCGGCACGCCCTTGGGCCACCTCTACAGCCAAAGAGGCAGTCACCTCTTCGGCCTCGAGCCTGGCCTTCGTCTCCTCCTCCAAAACGGCCCGTGCCGCCTCCAACTGGCAGGCCTGCTGCACCGTAAGGGCGGTCACAGCATTGCAGGCCCGCCGCGCCTCCTCCCGCTCGGCGCGGAGCCGGTCCTCCGCCTCCAAAAGCCGCCTCGCCATGGCCTTCTTCCGGGCAAGGGCGTCCGTCGCTGCGCGACGTGCGGCAACGAGCTGCTCCTCGTCGATGAGCTGGCCTCGGAGAAAGGCCGCGACGGAATCCAAGGCAGACAGGGCCCCCTCCGCGCCCCGCCGCGTGCTCCAGGAGTCTGAGGCGCCTCCCTCCGCCGGCCGCGCAGCCGGCAGAGTCGCCGGTGCCATCGTGGGCACTCCAGCGGCGCCCTCCTCCGCAGCGGCGCCGAGCGTCGCCGCCTCCTCCGCCATGGGAGGCCCAAAAACGGGCAGCTTCGGTTCGGGCGCTGGAGCGTCCGTTTGCCCCTCCGAAGCCACAGCCACCGCCTCCAACGGCACCTCCGAAGCGACGGACGCCGCTGCCGCCTTTGGCTCCAGATTAGCGGCCTCCGCCACTTCCGACGGCCCCAGAGGGACGGCTGAAGGGGCCTCCGATCCTTCCGTCGCCACCGCCGGCGGGCGCGGGGACTCCGAAGCCCTGCCCATGACGCCCTTCGGAACGCCCTCGGGCCACCGCCTCGCCAGAGCTTTCCTCGGCGCCGCCTGGAGTGACAGCGCCTGCGCTCCATACCTATAGAAGAAAAAATGCTAAGTACAAGCAGAAGGAGAGCAAGGTTCGCGCGACGCACTTACCCTCGGGACGAAGTACGGCGACGCTTTGGGGTCGACCCCCCTTGCTCCTCCGTCGGCCGCTTCTCGCTGGCCCTTAGGCCCGCGGCCCCAACCGATGTTGGCCCAGAGGCCGACGGACCCGACCACCGACTCAGGACGGGCGCGAGCGTCCTTCGGCGCTGGCGTCATTTCTTCGAGGGCCGACCGTGTGGCGGGGGTCGTCGAGGACGGGGGCGGCGCCGCTTCCGACCTCCGAGCCTCCGATCCCTGAGGCTCCGGCCTCCGGCCCCGTTGGCGTGAGTGCGCCAACTCCTGCCTCGAGGGGGGACGAGGGATCTCCACGACCTCCTCCTCCTCCTTCTCTTCCTCCTCCTCGTCCTCCTCGTCGTCGTCATCGTCGTCGTCGTCGCCCGACCCCCGCCGGCGCTGACCTCGAGCCAGCTTGGCCCGGATCTTCAATGCCCGCTTAGCCTTCCGGGCATCCTTTTTCCGCTTGTGCTCCTCGGCTGCTAAGCGGTTGGCCACCCGGACGGCCGCGTCCTCAGGCAGAGGTGGGCGAGAGGGCCGAACAACGAGCTCTCTCTCCTGTCGCCAACAAAAAGAAGCAAGTCAGGCCCAGAAGAGAAGACCTAAGAAATACGACGAAATGGGAATCCCACTTACCAAAAGGGAGCTCCCCTCAGCAGGGCGCATCGGAGGGTGGTCGTCCACCGGGTCCTCAAGGTCCTCAGCGGCGAGGGACTCCTGAAGCCGCTGCTTCAGCTCCAGCTCCGAGATGGGCTCGGCCGACATCGCCGACCCGGAGAGATCCGAGCCGGGGCTCATCTCCCAGAGCCGGAGCCGCCGCGCCATCAGCGACAGCGCGCGCCGGGCGTGGAATGCGGCGATGACTCCGGCGCCGCGCACCCCTCGAAACCGCAGCTGCCACACGGCGTCGAGGGCATCGTCCAGCCGCTTCTGCTCCTTAGCCGGCGGCCCCCATTTCCACACCTCGGGCGCCGTGTTGAACGTGCGCCCGGTGAACTCCGGCAGGGGCCCGACAGTGTCGTTCTTGAGGTAGAACCACTGCCCGTGCCAACCCCTGTGAGAACTTCGCAGCCGCAGGGGGATGTAGGAGCCGGCGCGCTCCCTGCGGAGGTGGATGCTGGCGCAGCCGATGGGGAGATGGGGCCCTTCCTTCGTCTGGAGCGAGACGGAGAAGAAGTACCGCCACAGATCGAAGTGGGGGGCGATCCCCAAATAACCCTCAGATAACGCTACGAATGTGGCGATGTGCAAAATCTCATTGGGGTTGAGGTGCTGGAGCTCGAGGCCGTAGTAGTAGAGGAGCCCCCGCAGGAAGGAATGCGCGGGGACCCCCAGCCCGCGCTCGTGGAGGTGGGCGAAAGACACCACATATCCGTCCGGCGACGCGGGGACCTCCTCGCCACCCGGGAGCAACCACTCCCTCGCCTCCGTCCGGGCAACAAGAAGGCCACGACTGGCCAAACCCTCGAGACGCACCCTCCGGATGTCGGATTTCAACCAAGAGGCCATGGAAGACAAGCAAGGAACACAGGAAGAACGCAAAGAAGCGAAACGCGCGAGCGCGGAAGGATGGAAGGCGAAGAACGAAAGTGCGAGATGGCACGGGAGGCAAAGGGACGCGAGTGACGAATGCGGCGAACGGGCATGCAAGGTGCGTACTTATACCTTTCACCTGGCGCTCCTCTCGCTGCAAGCAGGGCCTGCCTGGTCATCTCGCCCGGTGCGGGCGCCGCTCCGATTTCCCGGATTCCTCTCGCACCGCTCACTGCAACTGGGCCCGCGTAACCGCCTCACACAGCGCGGAAAATATCTCGCCCTCTTAGGGTCACTCCCAAACCGCTACAAGTGGGGCCCGCCTAGCCAGCTTGCCCCGCACGGACGCGACTCCGTCCTTTCGACCTCCTCTCACCCCGATCACTGCCAACGGGCCCTCTCAACTGCCACGCGCAGTGCGGGAAGCTTCCTGCCCGCTTGGCGTTTTCCTTCCGTCCCTGCAGACGGGGCCCGCACTGCCGCCTCGCGCAGAGCGGCATTTACTCCCGCCCACGCGGCGCCTACTGCCGGTCGCTGCAGACGGGGCCTACGTGGCCGCCCGCTCGACGGGATCGAGTGCACGCGCGCGTGTACTCATAACCCCCGAAGACTAAAATCCCTGCCACACGTCCCGTCGTGGCAGGCGCCTCTGCTGCGCCGCTGCCACAAAATAAATTTTAGCAGGCAGGGGCTTGGGCTGAAATATGCCCCGACGGCCCAAAGAGTTCGAAGGCTGGCCCAACGAACGGGTTCGACAGCCGCTCAGGACGAAAACAGAGCGAGGGGTGGATAGAGATGGGCCCGCTAGCGGCCGATACCCTGGCGCACGAGCGCCGAGGGCATCTCGATTCACGTTCGAGTCCCAGTTCTTGCCGACCCATGGGTATTTCACCGCAGAAAGGCAGCGAGCCCTCGAGCCTAGCGAACGGCATCCGGGTACCAGATTGGGACGGCAACCAGGAATATTGAGGTCGACCACCAGCTGGTCCATCGGAGCTCCCCCTGAAGGGACCCCGAGCTTCACTCGGACTCTCCCGTTTGTAACTCGACGAGCGTCACGCTTCGGCCTCCGTGGTAAAGTGTGGCCCGACTCAACTTCCTCGTCTGGCAAACGGACGCGCTGGAGGATTGATATAAGTCGAACCGTGTCCACGATCTATTACGGGATCGCAGAACACGTAAGCTCGACAAGGACCAACGCAAGTCTGCCATCGCGAGTTCACCACTCCTGATGTGAGTGACCCCAGACTCCCTTTACAAGGAGATCAGGCCTCACTCGGGGGCTACTGTTGAGGGTCAGTACCAGAGGTGGTCAATCTTAATGACCCTTGACTTTAACCACGCGATCAAGGGATAAGCAACTCCCGCCTCGGACGGTCCACGCATCGTACGGACACCCGACGGACCATGCCGATAGGCAACCTCTGCCTCGTCCGACCCCTTCATGGGGGGTCGGGTCCCCTGCGTACGAGCAGCACGTCCGACCCTGTCCTTGTAGGGGTCGAGCGCTCACATCTCCGCCTCGTCCGACCCCAGGGTCGAGCGGATCCCTCGTCGCACCGTGCGTAGGCTGGATGGTGACGGTTGGGAAATAAATGCCTGACACACCCACGCCCGCTGACAGGTAGAGCCGTCCATCGCCCAGGCGAGTGGGCATTAAATGCACACGACGTGCACCGTCCATGGGATGGACGTCGCTCCTACAGCCCCTGTCAGAGACTCATCGCCCCTTCACAACGGGACGTCCCGAGCGACGATCTCAACTACGGCGTCACCACGCCAATGCCTACAGTGGTGTTTCTCCATATGGACGGGACTCCGTCGAGTGACGGCACGGGCCACTCCGCTGAGCAGTAGCAACACCACCACACCGAAGACGTCATCCGCCGTGGACAGGCCCAACTTACGTACGGCCATGACCTGCTCCAAGAAACCGGACCTCCCCACATCACAGTATAAAAGGAGGAGGAGACCGAAGACGAAGAACAAGTTTTTCCATAAGCTTACACGCCTACGATGCTCACTAGCTCACTCTAACCTTAGAAAACTCACCCACGAACACACTTAGAGATGGGGAGCACTCTCCCCTTCTCCTTCTCTCGTAACCCCCACTGTAAACCTTGTCACGAGTAACACGAGCAGCTCGTAAACTGGACGTAGGGCATCATCGCCCAAACCAGTATAAACCTTGTGTCCTCTTGCGAACCATCGGGACCTCAAAATGCACCTCCCATGATAAATTCACTAGTCGACAGTAACGAACTTCGACACTAATGCACGGGGTTGGACTTTCTAATGGATTAGGTTGGGTGCGTGCACTCTAATGGGGTGAGGTGTTGGGTTGAGCGATAAAATTAATGAGTGGGATTGGGTTACAGAAAATGAGTTAGAAAAAATTGCATATATGCCATCCAATATCATTTAAATGATGCATCTAAATGACCAATAGGAGTTCACGGAATATGTGAAGGTGAAATAAATTTCTCTCAATGGGGTTTTGTTCTCGTTCACAGCCTAGGAAATGGTGTACATGTGGTTTCATCACCATGAAATCCAACTCTCCTATTTTATGTTAAATGACATGACATGTCATCAATTTTTTCCTATGTGGCATGCTAATTAATGAGAATGAAATATCCATGAAACTTACACTGAGATTGGCCTAAGGGATATGAGTTTTATGGATGGTAGATCTAGGGTTTCAAGTTTAACCTATGGTATATAAGATTCTTTTTTCTTGTTTTTTTCTTGGAAGGGGAGATTTCATACCTTTGGATTGGGTTCCAGAATGGGTTACACACCCTTAGCAAGGCCAAGGGTTGAGATAAACCAATGGTTAGCAATTATCTCTACATCATGGAGTCGAGCACGTAGAACGTGGGGCATGCGGCGGCTTGATGTCGTCACTGGTGCCGATGGCGCCAGAGAGATGAGCAATGCGAATTGGAGCAACATGGCACGCTTGCTGTGCTCTGTTCTGCGGTTGTGCGAAGAGGGTACTTGAACGCATGGCGTGGGCTGCATTTATATTGTACTACCTCTGTTTTTTAATTGTTAATATTTTTTAGTACAAATTTATACTAAAAAACGTCAACAGTTAAAAAACGGAGGTAATATTATAATACAAGACTGCACGGACATGGCTTTGCTCCCACCATATTGATTCAGCCCCTTGTGATGCTTTACAAATTGTCGTAATGGTATTTGTAACGGTATTTTCAAGGTATTTGTCGAGAAAAATTGATATACATATTTCAAATTGATTTTTCGATTAACCATAACTTCGTTTTCGAATCCATTTGAACCGTTGTGTTTCTTACGATTAATCCAACAAAATAAGATCCCACATGATATACTTTTTCAAAAATTAAATTTAAAGTATTTAAAATTTTGAAATTGAATTTTTAAATATTCCATCATAATTACTCGAATGTTCCAATAATGAAAGTTATTTTTAAGTAATTTCTATAACTTTGATTCTATTTATTTTTAAAAACTTATTTTAATTTTATTTAGACTGCATACTTTAGTCAACTCTATTCAAAATTCATCCTCTTTTAAATCGCACGGTCGATTTATTCCAATCTGATTTATTTCTCAAATCTATCACCTCCTCTTTTAGCCTTTTTAGCCTTTTCTTTAAAAATAAAACCGTATCACGTGCTTCTTTTTTAACGATTTGTATTTATATTTTTTTGAAATACATATATATATATATATATATTAGTTAAAATTTATTAATTGTCTTACGGGCGCGACGAGGTGCGCGGCTTAACCTAGTAGATGTAAACCTCGGTGCACATCATATGTTAGCCGTGGTGCCGTGCTGCGTGCATAGAAATGACCGTCCAATAGCCAGACGGTTGGTATAGAACTGTGAGCATACTAAAAGAATGCTTCCTGGTTCGAACGTCAACCAGTGTTGAAAATTGCCTCCGACTTTGTCTTTGTGCTCATCAACAAGCTAGCTAAGTGTCTTCTTTTTGGCCCACATCAAATTTTATTGGGATTTTTGATCTGAGATACATCAAGTTACTGCGTATTTGTCTCATGGATATCAAGTTTCTCTATTTTGTCTGTTAGACATCGTGAAAACTATATTTTGTTTGACGGACACCGCACTTGATTAAATTATCATTTTCTAAGAATATAATTAAGTAAATGACTGAAATGTCCTTCAGGTCATTTTTTCGGACCAGCCATCATCTCCTCTCAACCACGCATCCAACCAGTCCAGAGGCAACAGAGCACCACGACTGACCATGGCGAGCATCATCACTGACTGCGGCAGAGCACCACGGCCTACCACAGCCGAGCACTGCGGAGCACTACCGCGGCAGCATGGCTGCACCGGCTGTCGGCTCCTCGTCTCAGGCAGTCAGGCTGGGAACAAATCCTCTTTCCCTGTGAGTCATCCAGTCCGACGGACCACATCCGCACATAGGATCTCCGCTGGGGGCTGATGGGGTTGACCTTGCGTGGTGTGATTATTGATGGAGTTCTGCTTCAACCTTGCTTCTTGCCTCCAAGAATAGCTGCTAAGGTGATTGCCAGCCCCGAAGGATTTGTTGGCTGTGTGGGGGCTCCAGGAACGTACCTATATCTGGATACCTAGGACTCCACATTTTTTTTAAACTCTGCTATTAAATTTAGTAGTCAAATATTTTAGCTTCACCAACTTTAGATCAAAAAAAAAAAAGGGTGGATTTAGAGCCTGTTTGGTACGACTCTGCTCCATCGTAGAGCAGCTCTACTCTAAGAGCCTGTTTGACATGGCTCCGCTCCATCATAGAACAGCTCTACTCTAACCTCTAGGCAGAGCCGCTTTATGGTGGAGTTAGAGCTGTTTTTCAAAGTGTTTGCTAGACAAAGGTGTCCAGTTCCGAAAAAGTTGACTTTGAGAGTTAAAAGACTTAGCTGCCCTTGATTAGTATGAGATGATGATAATTTAACCTTTTTCTCGTTTGATAATTTTTTTTATGCATGCGCCGTCTGGACCATATACAACAAATCTTGAGCAAAACCGTAAACGATAAGATAGAGCTAACAACTAGCTCATTTCAAAAATATGGCAAGTTCGTTTTGATTTTATTCTAGCACATAAATATTACTTGATACTTCAAAAAAAATTAACCGCACTTGCCCAAACCTCTTTTTCTTACTATATAGCGAGATACTCTGATAGATCTTATCTCTTTGTAACCGGGTGTTTTTGGAACTTGATACCGATGGTGTACTCCTGGTCACACATGTCTGGTGGCACGGGTCGAGCGAGCACCTGGATCCGCCTGTCTGGTTCCACGTGAAGCCCCCTCTCTTCTCTTTCTCTGTGAACGTGCAGCTTGAAGTCAAGCTGCCTTAAGGTTACCACGGCATGGTTCGTGCTCGTGTGCGGCGAGTCTATAGTGTCTTCGCCCTTCACGGCATAGGGTGGAGTGGGCTGCAGCGAAGTTGTCAGCACCAACGCCGGAGAAGGCATGGCCATCGAGAGGGTTCTGTGCGCTGCCATCGGGAGGGCTGAGGCACGGCCGCCCAGAGTGCGGGCGGACTCCAGGTGGACTTCGCCATTGCTACCGTCCAGGTTTGGAGGGGCAACAGGAGCACTCCCGCCAGCTGCAGCGTCGCCGATGGATCAATGCCGGCACGTCGGTAGACTCGTCCGAGGATGGCAGCGGGGATGGAAAAAAATAAAAAGAAACCTTTTTTATAACCAGTGGCAATGGTGGTTAATTACTCTCAACTCCACGAGAAGATATAACTTCACCATCTTTGGAGCTGAAAAAAAGGTACTCCAATAAAATGAACTACAGCTCCACCAGCTCTAGGTGGAGTTGCCGCTCCATGGAGTTTCAGAGTTGGGGTGTTTGGCTGGTTGGAGTCAGCTCTTCGCTGGAGTTTTGGAGTGGAACTGTGCCAAACAGGCCCTTAGCTCCAACTCTATCTTTTTTTGGGGAGCTCATTAGGAGGTGCTCCAAAAATTAAAAATCATAGAGTTGATAGAAAATTACTATCATGCCACTTATTACAAAACATATCCATTGGACTCTTTTGTCTTTTCTCATGTTTTCTTCCTGAACCGAAGGAATCTCACATAAATACAAAGGGGCTCCCACCGTACAAAACATATTGATTTGTAATGAGAAAAATATAGATTTTTATAGGGGCATAATAGACTTTTTCAATCAAGTCCTTGAATATCTAAAGCTGGAGTTAAATTTTAAGCCAAACACTTTGTGGTGAATCTACAAATCTGGGGCGGAGCTGCTCCATGATGGAGTTGTGAAGTAAAGTTTTATTTTAGGGAGTGGAGCTCTCCCAAACAAATCCTAACTACTCCTGCTCTATTATAAGGCCTGTTTGGGAGAGCTCCAATTAACTCTGTTTTACAACTCTGCTCCAGCTTTATAGATCCACCACAGAGTGACTTAAAATTTAACTCCAACTCTAGATATCTAAGGTTGCAATTGAAAAGGTCTATTATGCCCCTATAAAAATCTATATTTTTCTCATTATAAATGAAAAATAAACATATTATATAAGAACATTTATTTTGTACTTCTATTCAAAGTCAAAACTCCTATTTTGTTTGATTCAGGAGGAAAACAAGAGAAAAGAAAAAAAATCAATAGATATGTTATGTAATAAGTGGTATAGTGATAAGTTTTTATCAACTCCACAAATTTTAATTTTTGGAGCACATCCTCAGGAGCTCCAAAAAAAAAAAATAGAGTTGGCTCCAACTCCACTCTTTTTTTTAGATCTGGAGTTGGTGGAGCTAAAGTGTTTGGCTAATAAATTTAAGAGCAGAGCTGAATAAGGTGGAGCAGAACTCTCCCAAACAGGCCCTATATATGTACTCTTTGCTCCTGCTAGCAAAAATTTGGGTCGATCTGGTTGGTGGAATCAGATTGGGGGTGATGGATTTTTTTTTTTTGAGGATCATGGGATTTAGGAGTTGGATTTGAGGATGAAAGTGTAGATTGGAGATTGGCTGAGTCGTGTTCGCTTTCGTCTCTTTGGGGAGATGACAGTTAGATGGGCGTCTGTCAACAGACTCGATAGCTATATTCGGGTTCTACTCGTGAGGAAGAAGAGAAAGACGACATGATAAGGTTTAGGGACATAGGGGGTAAAATTGGCATTACCATAATTTCCTCCTTATTCCTAAAAATAATAATTTAATTAAGAGTGATGTCTCTTAGATAAAATGAAGATTTTTAAGGTGTCTGACAGACAAAATAGAAAAACTTGATGTCTCTAAAACAAATATGTGATAACTTGATGTCTCTTATACCAAAATCTCAATTTTATTCGAGGGGCACTTGCCCTGGTCACTCTGGTTATCATCTTGCTACACCGTCCGTGTCACCCATAGGTAGATCTATATAGAAGCTACTGGGTGCGATCGCACTCAAAGAAAAAATAGAAATCAATAGAAATGTATGTTTTTTCACCATATTCACACTCCAATAACAAAAATCTATACATCCACGATTCCACCGCACCTCTCCACAAACTTGTTCCAGCTCCGCCCTTGGTGTCACCCACCATGTGAAATGGAGGAAGCCCAAAAGATCGAGGTGCATGCTGCCACACGTAACCATCGAGCGTCGTCACTCGCTCCGCTTTGGACTATCGAGCATCAAGCATTCAAGCAGGTTTTACAGATTGCATAAAGAACTATGTAATATGTTGCTCTAAGGATCATTGATCATTTAACTTTAGTGAATCATAATCTATATTCATGCTGCTTCAAGCTTCATTTCTCACATTATTATTATCTTTTTGGATCAATTTGCCTCGGCCTCTACGTCAAAAACGAGTGCATGGATCGGGGCATCCTTCCATCACATGGGGCTTAGTCGGACCCCTAGTTGGTGCCTTGCCGTGCAAGCCTAGGAGTCTAGGACGGTGGCGGCGTCGGGTGGAGGTGGGGGCCGCGTGGGCTGATGCCGCGACACGGCGGTTTTTTTTTTCTTCTTTTTTTTTGAGCACAACGACGCCGCGGGGCTGTCTGCTGAACCGGCGGCTGGGCTGGGAAGGCGGACGAGCAGGCCAGTAGAGTGGGCTACACGTGAGCTCGGTGCCTGGGCCGATTAAGCGAATGGGCTGCCGGCAGAGAGGGCTTTTGGGCTGGGGAGATACAAATTGGCCCATTGGCCAGAGAATTCTTTTGTCTTTTATTTTTTTATATTCTTTAGAATCATAAATCATAAATCAGTAAATAGAAGTTGAATATATATGAATGAGAGGAAGAAACATATTTATTAATTTTCATGCGTATTCAATGTCTAAATGAGTTAGGCGTTCCTTGCAAAAAAAAAAAAAGAGTTAGGCGTAATTTTGAGCTAAAGTAACGATTCTTGGAACAACGACTATAAAAGGACTTGTATAAAAATTAATATAGTAGATCTTAAGTACAGTACAGGTATAAAAATAAATATAATACATGCTTATTCCTCGAGCAAAATGCTGCAACGACAGTCGGCAGCTGCTGCATCTGCATGTGGGTGCATTAGGAAGGAAACGACTCGACGACTAGCCATAGTTCTTCTTCCTGTCGTTCTCAAAGCTCAACATTCATGCACTCCAATGCTTGTCTTCTTTCACATGGTTTCGCAAAGCGGGGAGGCATGTTTACCAGCGGCCGGGACAGAGATTCTCTACAGCAACGTCCTGATACGTGAGACCGACTCCTCATGTGGGTGGGGTCCAATAGCCAGTGTACCACGCCTCCGAAAAGTACACGCGTGTGAATCTGAAACGGCCACTTAAAAACGACGGCTCAGATGGAAGAAATGCTTAATGTCTTGGGCAACGACCAATGCAGATGAGAGGATCCTGTCCTGTCTGATCGCTCAGGGAGTGTGAACGAATGTGAACCGTGAACCTGCCGATCCCATTCCCATCTCCCCCCAAAATTTGATTTCCCTCCTCTCTTCTTCCCAGTTCCCCTGCCGATTCCGGCCTCCGGCGGGCGAAACCCTAGCAATCGATCGCCCGCCTTCTGCTGGGAGCGAGCGGGACCGGAGAGCCGCCATGCCTCGCCGCAGCAGGCGCGCGGAGGAGGTGGTCATCGACCTCGACGCCGACGGCGACGACGATGGTGAGCCACACGCCTCTGCTCCTTTCCCAGAATGGCAAAAACAAATTCCCGCCCTTTTTTCCCCGTCCCTCCGCGTTTTCTTGCTGCAGTTTCGGAGGCGCGCCTCGATCTGGCTGCGCGGCGGAGGTGTGGGGATCTCGCGGCTGTGGAGGCCGATTGATTGCTCTATAGTGTGCCTGTTAGCTGTGCGGTTGAATTCTCTGTTTAGTATAGCGGGAAATGGAGGATCATTTCTGAGCTTATAACGTGTGACATTTTGGGCGTACGGGCTGTTAATTCGTGGGCGGGGGAGAGGACGGGTGTCGTCTTCGATTCTTCCAGAACGGACAGGGCCACAATTCTTCCAGAATAGACTGGAACTCCTCTTGTTCTGGAGGGAAGAAGGGGAGATTCAGAGTGCAGAGGCTGCTCATACGGCCGTGGTGTGGCGCTACCACTGTATTTTGTTATGCTTTTTTTTTTTTTCCTAGTGTCTTCAGGAACGCTATTGTATATATTGTTTGGATAATATTTTTGGTCAGGTACATCTCTCTGTCCCTCCTTTTGGCAGTTTGTGCTTGCCATGTTGGTCATATGTTGTTTTATGTTTACACTGCACGACTCTAGATAATTTCTCTCTATATATATAGCTAGAATACATTAATGCCTATGTGCTTCATACTATACTAGTCACTACCTTCAATTCTGCTTCGTTTTTAAACCCAAGAAGTTGTTTTGCTGGTAAACAGTAAACCTATACCTGTGACGTCTTCTGTTTGTAGATTTTAATAGTCCATCTTTAGAAAGTTTGGCTGCATTGATCTCAAGGCATCAAGTATTTGTTATTACTCAAGTAATATACTACATGTCTGCAATCAAGGATGCTATCCGTATTCCATCTTAGTGTCAAATGCTGGTGCCTCTTCCTTATCACAATTTAAAGGTTTTTTTTTCTTTCATAGGCCTGTGTTGTGCTAGCTTCCACTATTTATGGTTTTGTTATTTGTTTTGTTCATGTTGAATTTCAGGCCCTACTATGCTGTAAACATGGATGTGATTTATCTTAATTGTAGAATTTGTAGTTTAATTGTGCTTTTTGTCAATTTGGTGCTTCACCTTTTTTTTAATCTTTGTTTTTTTTCCTCAATCATTTATCATCTCTTTTCTCTTTGTGTCTTCTTTGTGTTGGATCCCATGGGTTTCATCTCTAGCCCACCCCAACTTGACTAAAAGGCTTGTCGTGGTTGTTGTTGTGTAGAATTTGTAGTCTAAAGCACTAAAGGATCAAGATGTAGTGTTCCTAGTTCTTTATCATGGTATCTTACAAGATTAAGTTAGCTACATCTGGAAATTGGAAAGGTTTAGGACTGTAATTTGCATGTTGTTAGGTTTCTGTATTTTTATTATACCTCACTGTGGTGTGAGCATTGAGGTGATTCACTGACTTTTGTTAATTGTCGAGTTTGTATCCTAATGCGTTGTAGGGCCAAATTGTCGAATGGTTTTATGTCTTGTTTGTTGGTTGATTTAACCTAAGAATTGGATGTGCAACTTGAGCAAAATATTCATGTTGTAAGCTTTCTAGTGTCTTATATTTCTCATTCTAGTTAGCTTGCATAATTATATCTCCTGAGTAAGTAGACCATTTCTTAATCATTGGACTTTTTCCCATGTTTTTTTTCTAGTACCTCATGACTGGTGCTACTGTGTATTTCTTGCATTTTATCGATTATTTTTTTCTTCTTTAGTGAGGTAGTGGTTTTACTTATCCTTCTCACTTTGTTTCATGCATGCATGGACATTTGTAATTTTCTTATGCTGGTATGTACTTTCCACATAATAGAACTCTATGGTGAACAAGGTTATGCATACATCCGAACAGGATAGTATATACTCTTGTAATGGAAGGTTGTAAAGATGATTTCTCAACTGAAACTTGATGTATATGCCTATGTAAACAGTTTTTCCTTTTCAGCTGTATACTTAGCCCTGTCACCATTGTGGAAAATTTGTATCGGTTTACCAATGAAAATCAATCGTGATAGCCAAAGGGTATGCTAAAATGGAGATGAGTTGCTAGCTACACTAATAGTTTGACTACCTAAAATGTAATTACATGATTTACCTTTTATAGACATCGTCTATATTTAAGTTCTGATGTTATTCGTTTTCCACTTGTAGCATCCAAAAGCAAGCGCTCCCGAACAAGTAGAAGGACAACTGTGACAACACGTGGGAATACCAAAAATGCACTGCCCTCCTTTTATGATAACCTCCCCAAGAACGGAAGCTCTCGCATTGCATCTAGCAGGAGAAACAAGGCAAATCAGGACAAGTTGGATACTGATATTTTTGAGTCATACATGGAGTATGTGCTGTTTGTCTTTCTTTTCGGTCTATTTGTTGGCCTTATTGAAAAATCTTGTCTTCTTACTATTGCTTTCACAGGGATCTTTGGAAGCACCTTGATGAAGATAAAAAGAGTACTTATGCCTACTTTGATTCATTATGGTTTAACATGTACTACAGGGGCCACAATAAATCAAATGTCCTTAAGTGGATAAAGGCTAAGAGAATTTTTTCAAGGCAATATGTTTTTGTGCCTATGGTTTGTTGGTAAGTTACTCTTATTAACCTGTAAAACTATTTTGATGTAAAGAATTATTAGTTAACAAATTATCAGATGGATATGAAATTTTTTGTTTGATTTGCTGCAGTGGGCACTGGAGCCTCCTTGTCTTATGCCACTTTGATGATATAGACTGCTCGGAAAGTAAGAAAGGACCTCGCATGATAGTGCTGGATTCACTAAACACAGCAGGCCCGGCAAGGTTGCAATCAGTCATCAGAAGGTTTGCTCCTAGTATACCTCCCATTTTATCTCCAAAATGATGATAGCTGGATCTGTACATTAACAGGGATAATTTGCCACATGCCATTGCAATATGTTTACTCACTAGCGAGCTTATTCATGCTTCTGGCTAAGGTTTATATATTGTCACAATAGAGAAACATGAAACCCAACTTTGCTGCAGTATCTCAGAGTCATTTGATCTTTTACAAGAATAGTTGTTACCTATGTTGACAGAAACAAAATCAATAGAAATTTTCTGCACCTTATATGGGACAATTGGAACCATTGTAGTTTGTGCCTAAAATTTCTTGAACTTACTAGAAGTTTTTTGCTGGTATGCTAGATTTGTTTGTGATATCTACAAAACCGAAGAGCGAGAAGAAAGCAGACAGTTCATAAACAAAATCCGTCTTGAGTTCCCCAAGGTACTTTTTCTTGGGGTCAAGTTTATTCTTAGCCAGTTATGTTATAGCTTCTTAAATTTGGATTTAAGTATAGCTTCTTAATCACTACGCAGGTACCTCAGCAAAATGGGGAGGAATGTGGAATATATGTTCTTTACTTCATCCAATCTTTTCTTCGGAATAAAAACCTTGCTGACGTTCTTGAAAACAAAAAACTGGAAGAAGATATCAGCCAATTGGTGTGTCATGCATTTCCACTTTCAGATCCCCTTTGTTGCTGCACTTCGCAAACGATTAACTAATTTGTTTAATCTCCACGGCATAGTGTGAGGACGGCTTGTTTGATCCAGAGGAACTGGAGAACTTCCGGAAGAATATCCATTCGTTCCAAGCGTATGTTTGACCTGTTGCGTTCATTTTGTATAGATATGGTAGCTATAGATCTTATTGCTCGTTCACACTTGTGCAGGAATCGAAACAAGACTGAGGAATAATGGTAGATTGGAAGATAGCACCAAGTATATGATGTTGGTACGCTTTATTATCAGATCAGATCAACTTCTCTTATTATTGTACTGCTTGGTATCAGTTATCAATATATTTTCCCATATCTAGGAACATATATTAGACTTTGGTATATACAGTTCGTCTGAGTTTCATGTTCCCTGGTGCCACATTATGAGGAAACTTGAAGATTGTTGAGAACCTGTTTATACTTCAGTTTATGCACTAAGGAGGCAGATCAGTAGGAGATTTGGCAGACTGACATTAGAGATGTTCGCATCACTTGACGAGTGGATATGGTATTATTTATCGTGTTTAGTTATGAAGTGTTGTAATTGTACATTATCTTGAAGTACTAGGTTGGGTTATACCTTCATTCCTGTATATTTTAGCAGACGTGCATACTATGTACTGATGTATGTATTCACTGTTAGATTCATGATGTGGTGTCAATTCAAAATATTAAAAGCATATATTGTCTGTTCTAGAACGTTACCACCATGTGCTGTCGTTTTTCAGTAATCAGTATAAGACAACTATAGCCGGATATTGTGAGTAGATGCTGTTGGTCATGCCCATAGGTGTAACAAGTTGCTGACATAAGATGTTTCAGTTCCCTCCAATATAGAAAATAAAACAAACAATTTTCAGTCTAATTATCATCAATGATTCAGCGCTCAAAATGCCAGTATTGAAGAACAGTAGGACAAAACAAAGTTGTCAAAATAGACATATGTTGGAACTTTGGGTGGAGGTAGACCTAATCCCAACTTTTTCATTCTCCATCGCCATTCTGATGAGCCGGAGCGTACACGTCACTTTTTTTCTTTCTTTCTTTCTATTCGATGTGGCAAAGGAAGAATCCTGTGTCCCCTTCGTCTTCCTCCCATCGCCAGGCCACCTTCATGGCGTCCCCATGGCGCACTAGCGATGGCGGCATGCTCGACCTCGCTCATTCGTTCCCAAGGCGCACTAGTGGCATTAGTGTGATTCATTCTTTTTTGTCCTAGGACACTATAACGCTTAAGAAAGGTTCTTATAAACATTTTTATCTCAGTATACAAGATACACGACGACTTAAAAATTTACATGAAGATTTAAAACTACATTCTTTATCCATGTAATTTTTTACTTAAAAAATTCCATTATCCACATAGTATAATCTAAATAAATATTCTTCAAGTTGAAAAGTCATATAAACAATCAAAAAAAATTTAGTTCCTCAAGTCTTCTTCCTGGATCTATAAGTTCTAACACCACCAAGTATTTGTGGGGTTAAAATCGATATTTACGAACGAGTTTTTAACTTGCCTCCCTTGCTGACATGCTGCTCGATTTCCCTGGCTTCTCCATATCCGCGGCGATGCGTGCTTGCAGGGGCTCGAAATTTGGCGTATGCCACCACATCCATATGTAACGAACTTAAACATTTCGTGTTCCTTTCGTCCTGTTACGTAGTATCTCCAACTCCAACCTCTAGTGATGCGTATGAATATAGCAAAGAATATAGCCGTTGCACCAGAATAAGCTCGACGTGGATCCATACCACTATATTATAACCTTTTCCCCGAACCATTTAGGCCTTTCTTTGGATTAAAAGAAAAGGAGGAAAAGTAAAGGAATGAAATCCAAAGGAAAAATTCCTAATTATGTCATTTGGATTGTAGGATTGCTAGGAAAGTTTCCTCCAAAATTTGAATTCTAGCTAGATCTTTATGTTTCAATTCCTTTAAAAATTTCAAGTCATATGTCTCTTTCTCTATCCTTGTTCTCTCTTCCTAAGCACATGTAATCTCAAAATTCCTGTATTTGTTATTCCATAGGATTCAAAAATTGTGCACCTCCAATCCTGTATGAGTAAATTGTACCCTGAATTCTTAAACTATTGGACGGTTCTCACTTAGGTACCTAAACTATTGAAGTGTCCATTAGATCTCTGATCTATTTAAAACATCTTAATCAGGTCTGAGCCTCCTCAAACTCTTTAATTAGGCTGACCTGGTAGTGGCAGCTCAAGTTAGGCGTCCGACGTGGCAAGTGTCACACAGCAATAAGTATATATTTTGCTCGGATTCAGAATTCTGAACTTACTTGTCGAGATGATCGAGCTGCCCGAGCGCCAGCAAAATATACACATATACGGCTAGTGACGCTTGCCACGTCGCGGGCACTGCTAAGTTGTCTTGATTAAGGGTATAGATCGGGACCTAAATGACACTTCAATAGTTTAGATACCTAAGTAGGAAGCGTCCAATAGTTTAGGAACCTACAATGTAATTTATTTCACTCCTGTATTTTTAGTATTACTATGTTCTGAGAATATTACAATCCAAAGAAGTGCTTACGCTTTCAATTTTCATAATCAAACCGGTTAACAAAAAAAGTTATTATATGTCCTTCAAAATTCAGCACATCCACCTATTGGAGAAAAAAAAATCCTGCAGATTATCATATCGCAAGCATACCAAATGCTGATTCAGATGCATATCTTCAAAAAAAAGATAATCATCACCGAATAACTAATCAACGATACATCAGATTGGTGTTATTAATTAATTACTATGCATTCCCAGTTTGGTACCTTATCCTCTCCCTTCCAATCACTACATAACATTGTCTTCAGAACAGGAAAACCCTTTTCCATTTATTCCCGTAACTTATCCGGACCTGGTAGCCTCCCAAAGTTGGTCTGTTCCTTCCCGCCACCTCTCACCTCCCCGCCAGCTTCAGCCACACTCCTTCAGTTCGATCCAGTGGCAGGCGAGTCTTTGTTTATATATGCACCGATTCATTTCTTAGTGCTATATTACCTTCCATCCCATATACTGCTTGGCACAATGTCCAGGTACCGCTTCTTCCTCCTCGCGGCGGTGGCTGTCGTGCTGCTGGCACTGGCCGCTTCGCCGGTGCAGGGCATCCCGTTCACGAAGGAGGACCTGGCGTCGGAGGCGAGCCTGCGGGCGCTGTACGAGCGCTGGCGGAGCCACTACACGGTGGCGGGGCCGCTTGGTGGGGACGACGACAGCGAACGGGCGCGCCGGTTCAACGTGTTCAAGGAGAACGCGCTGTACGTGCACGACGCGAACACGAACAAGGACCGGCCGTTCAGGCTGGCCCTGAACAAGTTCGCCGACATGACCACCGACGAGTTCCGGCGGACGTACGCCGGGTCCAGGGTCCGGCACCACCGGGCGCTGAGCGGCCGGGCGGCGGCGCAGGGAGGCTTCATGTACGCGGCGGAAGCAGAGGACAACCTGCCGCCGGCGGTGGACTGGCGGCAGAGGGGCGCCGTCACCGGCGTCAAGGACCAAGGCCAGTGCGGTACGTACGTGTTCCTTTCGTTTTCATCTTCCCGTGAATTCCCAATACGTACTGTAGTCTGCTATAATTATTAATTAAACTGTCGTTACTGGAGTAAAAAGGGAGCTGCTGGGCGTTCTCGACCGTCGCGGCAGTGGAGGGCATCAACAAGATCAGGACGGGGAGGCTGGTGTCTCTCTCGGAGCAGGAGCTGATGGACTGCGACGTCGACGGCCAGAACCAAGGGTGCGACGGCGGGCTCATGGACTACGCGTTCCAGTACATCAAGAAGAACGGCGGGATCACCACCGAGACAAACTACCCGTATCTTGCCGAGCAGAGGAGGTGTAACAAGGCAAAGGTACTACGTACGGCCATCCATGCTATCAACGCAAAGTAAAGAATGTCACACAGTGCAATAACTAGTAGTATTGTTTAGCAATTACAGATAGTTATTATATCTCGCAGGAAGGCTCTCATGACGTGACAATAGACGGCTATGAGGATGTTCCAGCCAATAACGAGAATGCTCTCAAGAAAGCCGTTGCAAACCAGCCCGTGTCTGTCGCGATAGAGGCTAGCGGCCAAGATTTCCAGTTCTACTCAGAGGTACTCCCTCCGTTCTTTTTTGTGTGTCGCTGTTGACTTTGACCAATAATTTTGATCATTCGTCTTATTAAAAAATATAAAAGATTTTAAATATTTTGTTAGAATTTAATTTATTATTAAAGAATATTAAACTTAATTTTAAATTTTACACATTTGAATTAATTTTTGAATAAGACAAGCGGTCAAAGTTTTCGATCAAAGTCAATGGTGACAAGTAAAAAAGAACGGAGGGAGTAATCGATCAAATTACATGGTGTATCCATATAGTGAAAATAAGATGATTAAAATATATGTCATGATATTTACCAGTAGAAAAAACATGTCAAAACCCAGATTTTTCTTAATTTACAAAGAAAATATTTTATTAGCATCCCAATGTTATTTAGTCATTTGTTGCTGTCAATTTTTAGTGGCTTGTGTAGTGTAAGCACTGTGATTTTCAATGACAAATGTCCTTTCTGGCCCAAAAACACCAGTTGCGAGTGGTAGTGTGAGGCTACGTAAATAGTTTGAACTCTGTACTTGTAGCATGACATTGTCAGGTTATAAAGAATTACACTCCTAATTGTTCCCACATTGAATTATCATGTAGGGTGTCTTCACTGGAAGTTGTGGCACGGAGCTTGACCACGGAGTTGCCGCTGTTGGGTACGGTACAACTCGGGACGGCACTGAATACTGGATAGTGAAGAACTCATGGGGTGAGAACTGGGGTGAGAGGGGCTACATCAGAATGCAACGCGGGATATTTGACTCACAGGGACTATGTGGTATCGCAATGGAGCCTTCCTACCCAACTAAGGCAGCGCCACATGGCGGCGCTCTCAATGATGAGCTCTAATATATATATATATATATATATATATATATATATATAGTGGTCTTTGTGCAAGGAAGAAAATGCTCCTCTCGTTTGTTATGTTGTACACTTTAGAAAAAAAGTGTTATTGAAGGAGTTGAATTAAATAAACGAATAGTAGTATAAGCATGAATCAACTTGCTGGTTCAGAATATTTTCCGAGTATTCCTGGCACTAAGATGATTCAAAGATTCTGATAGTCAATGTTCGCGGTCGTAAACTCTATAGGTCGGCATGAATTTGTTTTCTCTACGGTGTCGAAATGCAGTGAGTCATTTTTAATTCAACTATGTTGTCGATGTCATAATATTTAAGTTTCAAGTGAAAGTTGCCTAGAGGGGTGAATAGGCAATAAATAATTTTCCTACGAAACAACACTCAACAACCTGAATCAGTCCACCGGACTTCCGACAAAATACCGGATATCCGATGTGTTGGAATCTGGTGGTAAAGCGTCGGAACTTCGGTAAAACCTGGGAGCGGAATTCACAAACTGAGTAGTTATTTGAAAAACTTGAACCGAAAATAAGCCTAGATATGTAAGAACAGGAAAGGACAGGCTAAACAGGTTATAAGCAAGTATATGCTAGATCGAAACAAATAACTAGAGGAAATGAAGAAAAAACATAAGTTAGCTAAAAGAGAGAAAAGAATACGGAGAGACAAGATTTGTTTCCCGAAGTTCAGCTCCACAAAGAATCCTACGTCTCCATTGAGAGGTCCACAGAGAACCGAGTCTCTTTCAATCCTTTTTCTCTCCAAGCAACCACGAAGGTCAAACTTGGTTCTTCACTAGCAAGTTCCTCTTGTGCGGATGGGCAATACAAACTTTCTGGAGCGTCATCACACAAGTTTGGGAGCTCCCTAGCGACCTCTAGTTGTCTAGAGGATGAATCCCCGAGAGTAATAGGTCCAAGACCAAGGTTCGAAGACTCCTCAAATGCTCAAGAGTGGAAATGGAGTGCACTCAACCTTTCAATCTCTCTCACTAGCAAACCCTAGCTCAAATCTTTG
Source organism: Oropetium thomaeum (assembly GCA_001182835.1). Taxonomy (NCBI): domain Eukaryota; kingdom Viridiplantae; phylum Streptophyta; class Magnoliopsida; order Poales; family Poaceae; genus Oropetium; species Oropetium thomaeum. The sequence continues at coordinate 2,737,996 of LFJQ01000005.1, read as the reverse complement.
CTTGGAAGCCTTAGTAGGGTATGGGAGAGCAGGAGAGAACTCAAGAGGATGTTTTTCGTGTGTAGGCAAGATAGGTTAAGTGTTGGAGACGAAGGGGTATTTATACCCGAGACCTACAGCAACTATCCGTTAGTGTTTCGTTACAGAATGCCTAGAGTTCCGGCCATTGACCGGACCTTCGAAGGCTGGAGCTCCGGCGGTTGACCAGACATCCGGCAAGTGGTTTCAAACAGTTGGCACTATTCGAATGGTCCGGAGGTCCGGCAACTTGCCGGACGTCCGACGCTCTGGACTTCCAGCCAAGTGCCGGAGGTCCGTCTTGAAGTTTCAGGTTCGAAAGTTGGATTTTGATTATTTGGAGCATTCGATTCGTCCATCCACTTGGTTTTGCACCCCCCCCCCTTGACAGTACGTCATGCCTAGAAGAGAAAGACAGATATTGGACTCGATATTCTTCACGTTTCTCCATCAAAATCCACCCTTGACAGTACGACATGCCTAGAAGAGAAAGACAGAGATTGGAGTCGATTTTCTTCCCGTTTCTTTCTCATTTTGATGTCCTTTTGAACCTTCAACTTTTTCACAAATTGAGGGGCATCCTTTCTACGTCATGCATGTGTCATCTTTTCTCCGTATGCATACACATTTGCTGCACAATTACTCAAGATATAATTAGCTCTTTAATTTTATTGTCATTAACCACCAAAACCCATTTAGGGGGCCTAGATACACTTTCAATCTCTCCCTTTTTGGTGATTGATGATAACTCCATTAAAGTTTCATAAGATTGTTATTAAAGAGTTTTTAAATGCTTCGATATAGAGCTTTCCCTAAATTTGTGCATGGAGTGAGTTTTCAAATAAAATGGCCTAAAATGCCAAGTGCACATATTTTCATCAAGATGTGACGGCTCCCCCTATATCCAAGCATTCGTGGGAGTGCAAAAAGGAATAAGTGTGCGCATAATATCCATGATGTTTATGACATGAAAAACACACAAATGAAAAAACTAGAAAATATAGGCATCACATCATCCAAAAGACATAAAGCATTATATTACATAGTTTCAACATAGGCATAAAAGATAGCAAATATGTCTCATAAGCCAAACATAGTTCATCATGTTACAAATTCATTACATGTCCTTAAATGATGAAAATAAAACAAAAATACATACTTGTCCCCCTTTGGCATCACATCGCCAAAAAGGAGAAAGTAGCGTCTATTCACTCTCGGTGGCGTCCTCGTCGTCTTTGCTGCCCTCCTCCTTGTAGGTGCCTTGGGCTGCACCGCCTTCTCCCTCACTTGTGTCCTCGTCCTCCTCCGCTATTTCTCGAGCAAGATGATATGGAGTATAGGGATCCACAATGGGCTCCGGAGAAGAAATGCGAGGATAGGTATGTGGTGGTGAGAGCTCCACATTAGAGGCATGTCCAAAAAAAATATGTATGAGACACGGTACATGTGAACGATATCGATAGTAAACAGATTGCAAAAGCTACAGAATTGCCGAAGTTCCGACAAAGGAACGAACCTCCGGGGCCCCTTTTGTGTCACTTTATAATACTAAATGTTTTGTTCTATCAATTTGAAAATTTTATATCCATTCAAATGTCACTTTTCTTTTACAAAAATAAGCATACATTGAACGAAATAAAAATTCTAGACATGTATTAATATTAGATTTTTACATTATTTTATAGTTTTCTTAAGCCCGCTCTAATTTTCCTCTTCTAGAAAAAATATAACAAAAAGATAAATAATATAGGATCTATGCCATTATAACTTTCACACTTTTTTTAAAAAAATATGATTACAATTTCACTAGAGTCTGAACCATGCCAATTTGTACGTCTTAGACCCATTTTTCTACAATATACGTACTGTATACATAAACCAAAGTTTTGTATCTGTCCAGTCACACCAGATCGAGCTACCTCTATTCTTTCCTCTCTCATCTGGTCATCATCGCCTCTCGCCTGGTCGTCGGCGAGTGAACGTCAACGGCAATTAATGGCGCTCCACTTCGTGCTTGATTCGTCACCGTGGAGGAAGACGAGTGGAGTCGTGGAGAAGAACGACTGCTTGGCTAGGTTAGGAGCTCCTCTCGCTTAAAGCAGATGTACAAGCTCGATCTCTTCTTTTTCTTTTGGGGAGAAGAAACTCGATTCACCAACTTTCTTGTCCATCAATCCAAATCTCTCCCTTCACCCCATGCGGTAAATCTCTGTCTCTCTTTCTAACTCATATTTTTGTAGGCGAGGTGAAAGCATGCTCTGAGGCTGGCTCGCCACGGTGGTGGAGGTGCCGTTGCTGCTGGTGCCGCCGCTGCTGTTTTCGATGTGGCGCGTGCTGCCGTCGAGGCGGAGGGCGCGCCAGGCCGACGGGGCGTACGCAGCCAGTGGTTGTGCGGAAGGCGACGGGGCGGACGGCACACCAGGCCGGCGGTGCGGCGGACGGGGCGGCCGGCGGTGCTGCGGAGTGCGGACGGCATGCCAGGCCGACGGGGCGGCCGGCGTTGCTGCGGACGGCCCGGCACTTCCTCCATCCGCCGGCGTAGGACCAGGCCGACGGGCGAGCGCCGCATGCGCCGCCGCTCTCGTTCAGTTTTTTTTAAGGATTAGAGCAGCACCAACGTTGGTGGAAACCGAACCGTAGTCCTTGCTGGCGGTTCGGTGATCGAACTTTCAACGTTGGCCGTGTCGAACCAAAAGTGGAGAGAGAAGAAATCGAACCATGTTTCCGGTTGGGGCATAAAAAAAGTATTTCCTTCACTGCAAGCCTTGCGCTGCTGTCCTATCCTCAGCACTGGGAGCCAAAAAAAAAAAATGAACTAAGATGTAGGCCCCTTCAGACCGAACCAGCGTTGCGGCAGTCGAACACTAACATAAATCGATTTTTCGGAGTCGAACCATCCCGATCGGTTCGAACCACCGTTGCGGATGCTCTTAGGAGGAGACGGTAGTATGACGCTAAACAAGGAGGAAGGTGTGCGGGACGGAGGGCATGGCCCACATATCAGCGCAGGGAGAGGAGGGGCCACGGACACTTCCCCACCAAGTCCCGTTTTTAGGGGAGCCAATTTTGTTTAAACTGTTAATTGCATATTCAAAATAATTGCTGAACGCATATCACAATAACTGAATATATATTCAGAACGGTCATGCTTGGTATAAAAGCAAAGTATGACACACTTCAAACATATCTTGAAGATAAAAGTACATTTTCAAAAATAGTACAATCCTCAAACTTCTACCACCATAGTAATACTCTGGAAGCTTTAAGAGGCAGCTGAAACTGATTCATTTAATCACATTCTTCTTAACTTCACATCGCATTTTTACTTCTTCATAATAGAAAGAAAATCACTTACGAAACGTATATGCACAAAACTGGATTTAATAATAAAATTGGGCATGCAAAGAACATTATTTATTAGCAAAAACTAATGATCAATCCAAAATTGTAGCTTACACAACTGAAATAAACAGATATGCAAGCAATGGCTGACGTGATAAAGAAAATTATGCAAATAACCACATAAAAGCAAGGCATGATGAGAATTTGGAACTCATGTCTTCAGTTTATTAGCAGATTCATAAAACTTATAAGTTGATAAATTAGCAGAAAATAATAGAAATTTTGGCATCAATAAATCACGAAAATCAAACTTAGAACTCAATAAATTATGCTAAGAGTCATATAACTCATGGCATCAATCTGTTAGTAGATTCATCAAACTTAGAACTCAATTAGCAGGTTGTCAATAATAAGCAGATATATATTACACAAATTGATCATGTTGCAGCAACACTACTATTTAAAACTTGGAAGCTCATTATCATAAAGAAAGAAACATTAATCCTGTTAGGGAAAAAACAACAACTCTCAAACAGAGATGAAATGTTCAAGAGCGGATTTGTGATGCAAGAACTGCTAATTCTTGTTTTGTTGCCCCTCGTCCTTCTTTTCTATATGATCCTCTTCTATAAATCCATGCACCACATATTTCAACAGATTGAAGGGGGAGGCTAGAAAAGAAGAGGAGAGGGGGAAAGAGAGAGAGAGAGAGAGAGAAGGAGAGGAGAGGAGAGATGGAGCTCGATCTCAGCATTGGGCATGCTCGATTTGCTCAGGTTAAAGAAGGCAGTTGGAGAGGGAGAGGGAGAGGGAGAGTGAGGGGGAGGAGGAGAGGAGGAGGGCGAGGAGAGGAGAGGGAGAGGAGAGGAGTTCACCATCCGGTGTCAGCGTCGTTGCACGAGAAGGAATCCATTCGCGTCGGTGCCTAGATGGTATCGGAGATGTGAAGCTTGGATTTAGGAATACCGACCGATACAACCAAAATATAACAATGTAATCAGATCACATCGTGAACTGTTCACGAAGGTTTCTGAATTCTGATTCTGTTTTTCGTTGATAATATGATGCTCTCATGGTCACTCATGGTTGGCTGCTGGCAGCACCTACACGCCGTGCAAAGGTTAGCTGGTTACCAAAGCTTCCAACGAGCAAAACACCAAACGATCCTTGCTGGAGCAGATCAATCAATGTGAGAAAAATAAAGAATACCATGCATTGTTTTTGCCACATCATAAGTACGTCGCTATTACGCATTAATGAACTTGGGCACATGTGCTAGTATCTGATATTTGTGCGTGGGCTGTCTCCAATTGAAAACTATGTAGAGCAACAAGAATATATCCTTATATAAATGGAAAATGTTCAAAAAATAAACAACATAATTAAGCCTAAACCTAATTTTTAAATCCGTCCGGATTTCAAGCGATGGTGCAGCTGGCGGCGAACAGCGGAGGAGTTGGGTGGGTGTGGGTGAGGTGGCGTAGTGGTAGGAGTGTAAAAGGTGCATCTAAAGGATAACTTCCAAAGCTTTTTTAGGGGTAGTTTGGAACACAGAAACTACATAGAAATTTTGTACAATTTCATTCCTCCAGAGGAAAGGAATTGACGCATGTACATTTCACAGGAATCAGAAAAATCCAATCCTATATCAAAGGAAATCTTCCCTGCCTGCTGCTCTATTCTCTTCCCTTCATTCTGCTCTAACTCATCATTCTCTCTTGTTCTTTCTCCAGAAATCCAAAAGGTTCGAAGCTTCGAAAATCACATGATTTTTTGTGGGAGTAGCTCAAGTGTTTTTTTCAACCATTTGATCCAAAAATTGGCCACGAAGGGGTAATGGAAAGAGTCAATTTATTCTTCCCAAAAGACTATTTTGAAATTTAATTCAGATTTTTAGTGCACTTCAACCTTCTTAAAAATAAATATTTTGTAAAAATTATTTAAATTCCTCTTGTTAGGTCATCTAACCAAAGAAATTTTGTTTGGTTGCAAGGCGTGTTCAAATTTTAAAGTTACTTCACATGGCTTAGTGTCGGTGTTCGATGTCACCGACGAGTGATTATTTAGTGGGAGCGCGTTTTAGGCCCGGATGGTTCACAAATGAACACAAGGGTTTATACTGGTTCGGGCCGAATACCCTACGTCCAGTTTTGGTGGCTGCTCGTGTTATTTGCGACTGAGATTACAATGAGGGGGGTTACAAACGGAGGAGGAAGAGAGAGAGTGCTTCCTGCCTCTAAGGGTGCTCGTGAGCGTGGATTGTGTGTCTGTGCCTCGTGAGCTTGTTCGTGTGTCTTCGAGACTTTTTTCGCCTGCCTCCTCCTTTGGTCTCCCTCCCCTTTTATGTGGTGGCGTGAGGAGGGCCGGTTCTGTGAGGCTGGTCGTGGCCGTATGCCGGTTAGGCCGAGTAGATGACGTCTTCGGAGTGGTTATGTTGCTTCTTGTCGACGGAGTGGTCCGAGCTGTCGCTCGATGGAGTCCCGTCCGTATGGAGAAGCGCCACTGTAGGAGCCGGCTTGACGACGCCGTGGTGATGGCCGTCGCTCCGGGGTGTCCTATCGTACGAGACGGTGAGTCTCTGACAGGGGACTGTTGGAGTGACGTCCATCCCGTGGACGGTGCACGTCGTGCGCATTTACTCTTCCGGGAGCGGTCATCGCCACCGTCCCATCCGGAGTTGGAGCTTATTAACGGCTCAACTGTCCCCGGACATCCGTCTCATCGGGGTGGTTGGATCGCCCAGTCTCGTCCGTCCCCGGAGGTCGGGCGAGGCGGAACTTTCGTCCGGCCTCTCGAGGTCGAGGTCGGGCGAGGCGGAACTCTCGTCCGATCTCTCGAGGTCGGAGTCGGGCGAGGTGGAACTCCCGTCTCGTCCGACCTCTCGAGGTCGAGGTCGGGCGAGGCGGAACTCTCGTCCGATCTCTCGAGGTCGGAGTCGGGCGAGGCGGAACCCTCGTCCGACCCCTCGAGGTCGGAGTCGGGCGAGGCGGAACTCTTGTCTGACCTTAGAGATCGGCGCTGCCTGTCCGACTCCCGAACATCGGGGTCGGCCGAGACAGAGTGACCTCCCTCGTCCTCGGGCCTGGGTGTTATCAAAGCGGAGATGGTTTGGCTATACTGCGCGGTTTTATCCTTCCGGGCTAATACGATTAATTAGCCCAGATACCAAACCTCAACACTTAGTTCGAGTCAATTTTGATTAAAGGCTAATAAAGTGCAATGGTCATTTGCATATTCAAAATACTCCTACAATTCAAACACCAAAACTTTACTACTCCTCTATTTTAGGTTTACACGATTTTCTCACTTTTCTCATTCCTATGTTTTTCTCGGTGCTGCGTTTTTTCCTATTTCTATGTTTTGCATTTCTTCATTTCAAACAGGCCCTTAGTATAAAAAGATTAACTAATTTTTCAAAAGTGAATGCAAGCATGAAAGCTTAATTCTTTTTTTCAACTAAAGAGGTTTAGAGATGAACCTAATTGATGGTTTCACCCCTACACGATAGTGGTGGTGGTGGCAGTACTAGCAGTGGTTGTCAGCATGATGGTGGAGCCGGGTGGGTGCGACCGCGGCAGTGCAGCGGTGAGGGCCACGGGAGGCGGTTATTGTTAGCAGTTATTGTCGGCGGTGGCGGCGGTCATTGTCTTAGGGTTGAAGGGTTGTCTAAAATCCATCTTTGATGGACATAGAGGTGCATCAGGATACGGTCGAGCAAGGCGGCAACGACGGCGTGGTGTTTTCTGATGCATCATGCGACTGAAAGGTTAGACGCTCCCTAAGAATAGAGAGTGATTCCCGTGCGTCCTTGTTGAAGTTCCTCTATTGCGCTTAACTGTCGGTAATAACGGAGTATCAAATTCATATCTTTATGAAACACTTCAAGATAAAATTTTCCTGATACCTTTAAAAAAACATATTTTTAAATTAGTTCGTATACTAACATTTCTCACACTATGAATAAAAATTGCAGTATTGCGAGTGTTCTATGCATATATTTCTCAAGAGAACAAGACATTAGGGGTCGGTTTGGTTGTAGACCTGAGAAATCTGGATGACCCAGACACCATACCTTTTTTTTTATTTTTAGGAAAGCCAGGCACCATACCTAAGCGTCTAATTTTGGGCACGAGCATCTCCAACAATCATATATAATTGATATCATCTAAAAGCTTGTTTTGGAAGTGTTAACATGATATTGGGAGGAAGATAAAATGCCTACCCTCCAACAACTCTCAATAAATTGATTTATAAGTGTTAGGAATACCAATAATGTTACTAAATATAGGGTGAGGGAGGAAGTTATTTTTTTTTAAGAGGACCAACATTTAAGGTGTCTATATAGTTAGCTGTTGTAGTATAATTTTTGTTAAGAGTAAAATATACTGTAGGTACCTAAACTATTCATCCTGTGTTATTTAGGTACACAAACTGTCAAACTGATAATCTGGGTCCCTAAACTATTTTTGCTATGTCAAGTGAGGTTTAAATTCCATTTGGAAGCCAGAAATATATTGTGACCATTTCAAAAAGGAAAATTTGTTCTACGACACTTTTAAAAAGTTGGTTTTCGTCAACGCATCTCGATATTGGTAGTATGACACTGAGTAACGTAGTTTTTGTCCTCAAGATACTATAGTATGAGATAAAACTGTTACAAACTTTTTTTTATCTCAATACATAACATGCATGATCATTTGAATTTAAAAAAAAACTCGACCCGCAGGGATAAGACAGCTCCGCTCTTCAGATATTTTGTTAAGAAAAAGATATTCTTACTTAGATCGAAAAAATTCCTAAACTTTCTTTACTCCGTCCTTATAACAAGGGTCTTGTAATCCGTGGCCGAGTGAGTTTAGATCTGTCCTTAATTTGTACTTTGACGTGGACTATTATGTGGAGATTTTTTCAACCTCAATCGGAAATTCGCGTTGTGAGGGATCGAACCTAAGATCTGAAAAGTGTCACTTGAATGTCCTAACCATCCGGCTAAAGGCCCTTTGGCTTTTTTTATATTATTTTTTTTAAAAAACCTAATTTGATACAGTAAAAATAGATTTGAACCTTATTTAACATAACAAAAATAGTGTAAGGACACAGATGGTTAGTTTGAGAGTTTATGGACCTAGATAACATATCACGAATAGTGTAGGACCTATGGTGCAATTTACTCTTTTGTTAATAAAACTCAATAGTTGGATTTAGGAATTAGTTTATATGACTGTTGGAGATGCTATAAGTCCACAATGCGTGCACTGTATGGCTGTCAGTGCTCAGGCCAGGGTAGCAACCAAACATGGCTTAAGTGCGGAAACTGGGACCTAATATCCATTGCATTTTTTGTGACCATTCTTCTTTGTACTCTCGGTCTAACATTGGCCTATGAGCTGCCGCAGACACCAGTGCGTTTGTCGCATCACATGGTCCATGAACAGCCGCACCAAAAGGGAACAAAGCACATACAGTACGACCTTTGGGCACAAATTGGTACATGCATGAACAATGATGTCACTATTTCGTCAGCCAAGATTATCTTTTGTATCTAGGATTATCTTGTTGTTGCTGAGCTGAAGAATAGATACAAATTTAGTTTCTTTGTTTGCTCTGTTTTTCCCAGGCATGTGTGCTGTTAGGAATGGAGCATTTTTTCTCTTATCTTGTAATATCAATAGCTTTATGCATCTTTTCGATGCAGACGCTAGAGTATCAATATATTCTCATTTCTTAAAAAAAAGGAGAGATATATTTTCCTTCATTCACCATAAAAAAATACTAGTAGATTATGAAGGAAAAATGATCGTGTTGATGAACTTTAATGACCCGTTTGGTGGAAGTGATTTGTCATAGAGGTAGAGATAGATTTTACTACAAAGCAAAGGTAGTAACAAAAACTCTGCAGACGTACTAGTATTTGGACTGAAGAAGGTTACTAAAATGCAACTTGCTGCCGAAGAGAGTACATTATTCAGCATGACCAGAACGCAGATCCATACCATAAAATCTGGGTGGCTCGATCTGTAATTTGAGCAGACATGGTAGACCCGTCTCAGTCTCAGATGAAGTGCTGTGTGCATATTAAGTACTACTAATTGTTCACAAAACATTTATAGGCTTGGATAAGCTTGCACGAAACATCTGATCTGCACCTGTGGACACAATAGTCACTGTCATCATACTTTTATTGTTAAACTAGTAAATTGGAATACAAAAACCGCAGACATGAAAGCGGAATGATGGACGCCACCGCACAGAGCAGCTCCGTATCTAAATGTTCATGCCACTATCGTTCATCTGGAGGTGGTGTCACGCATGTCCACGTTCACTGGAGTGGCACACACCCATTGTTGACGCTAGAATTTGGATGTTTCGTCAAAAACACCCGTCTTGGCTCTCTTCTGTATCGGTATTCGGGGCGCCGGTGTCTTGTTTGAGCAGCCTGTACGTCTCCTCGGCTGGAAGTGGAATACTCCTAAGACAGAGTACTTGCGTTACTGATCGGTCACAAACTACTCCTAGTATATGTTAAAGAAAATCCCTTCTTATTAATTAGCAGCCTAATGTTGCACTAACAGAGAGTAGTATAGTAGTCGTAGTATCATCTACAGTAACCTAAAGCGTGCATTTCTTGGCTCGTACTCCGGGCTGAACTTTCAGGCGCTATGCATGTGCACTAGGAAAGGAACATCGTCAACGGCCCGCCCTGAGTCCTAAGCAGCTGAGCAGCTAGTACTACTGATAGTAGCTACAGAGATGTCATGGCCGCATCTGCGTGCTGACTCATGTTTTTCTGGATCTTCGCTTATTTGAAAAACCTGTTTTTCGATTATCTTGTCTTTTAGATAAGCGAGAATCTGAATAAGCAGGACGTTTGGATACGTTTATTTTGAGTTCACTTATCAACTCGACTGTAATACCTTATTTTATTTACGAACTGGAGACGAATACAGCGATCCCAATAATATTCGAGTTTGATAAATAAAAATAATCTTATAATAGTGATGAAGATTATAGTTAATTCAAATATCCTAAGTTTATAATCTAATACAATAAAGATTAGAATACAAATGGTTCACGAAACCATTGCGGCAGCAATAGCATCTCGTAGAGCTCCCATATCCATGTCATCTCCTGAAATACCATCATTCACAGGTTCCGACGGCTGAGATCCATTGCCTTCAACGTCCGCATGGAAATGTGCGTCATTCAAAGCATGCTCCCTAAAGAAATTGTGAAGGGCCATACAAGTATATATAATTTTAGATTGTTTATTTTCTGGATAGCTAGTCAAGCTTAAGAGAATGCGCCATTTCATCTTTAGTATTCCAAATGCACGTTCAATATGATTTCTAAGTGATGAATGCGCTTGATTAAATACTTATTTATATCCAACTGGACCATGTTGCCATTCAGTGACATGATACCTTTGACCCTTATAGGGTGCAAGAAACCCTTTTCTGTTAGGATATCCAGAGTCCACAAGGTAGTACTTACCTGCATATAAAATTTATAAATTTAGAATATTTGGATAACTGAATCGAAACAAATTGTACCAACATTTGTTGTTACCTTCAGGAGGTTTTGGAAAGTGATCCTTGTATCTCAATAATGTATCCAACAACACTCGAGTGTCATGAACAGACCCAGGCCAACCAGTAACAGCAAAAGTGAATCTCATATCAAAGTCACAAACTGTCATAACATTTTGTGAAGCATATCCATGACGACTAATGTTCTTTAGTTGTTCAATTAAAGGAACAGTTACTGCTATATGTGTTCCATCTATAGCACCTATGCAATCTTTGAAATAAGGCCAGAACCTGTCTTCTTGAAGTTTAGGATGAACCATGCTGAACTGTGGATCTTTAGGCTTAATAATTTCAGCAGCCAAGCTAATAACAGCATCTAGAACCTCTCCAAATTTCCTACTAATAGTTTCTAGGGAGTGATGAAACTTGTTCTTACATTGCCTTAACGACTGAGGTGCACCAGAAGCCCATAGAAACATCTCTAATGCTTCTTTGCTACTAAACCTCCTACTTGATCTTAATCCATGGTTTGTTATCAATGTGTCGTGAAGTTGCAAGAAAACTGACCTTCTCATTCTAAACATGTTAAAGCACTCCACCGGATCATTTAGAGTTATTTCAACCCACTGGAATCCAGTCATAATTGGAATTGCGTGAACATCAACACCTTCTTCATCATCAGTAGAGGAATCATCCTTTGCAGATGATGGCATGCAGTCAAGAGCAATCATTGCAACCATAACAGCATCGTCACCAGATGAATCAATGTCCATGTTATGCACTGCCCCATCATCAGATTGACTACAAGCACTAGATGTAGTACTCATGAAAAAATATCTATGCTGTCAACAAAGAGCAAACAATCTTTTTATTCATGCAACACAACTTAACAAATGATTTCTGGAAATTTAGAATGCAAACTTAACAGATGATGTCTGGAATAAATTATACAAATAATGTTTGCGAAGGAGAAACTTAGCAAATCCAACCGAATCAAACAAACAAATCCAACCGAATCAAACAAACAAAGGATACAAATGATACTACATCAGACTCTAGTGCTTTTTCCTGGCCTCCCAAGCCCTCTTCAGCCAATTCAATCGACCAGATGTTGTCTTGAACGTGATGAAAATGTCACGGTTCTCTTTCTTTTGAAGTAATTGGGTGGCATAGAAGTGTTCGTCACTCTCTTCGTCGGCCCCATCCTTGACGACTTGATCCATCATACTTCCAATTTCATCTCTAACATGATCTACCACTTGTGAAGTAGTAGAAAAATTACTACTTTGAGCTCTTATCTCATATGCATCAACCAGACGCTTCATGCATTGGTCTCTAAAAGTCTTTTTCTTTTTTCCCTTCGGGGAAAGGGGAGCAGCAGGACTTTTTCAGCTCTTCTATCCGCACTTAGTAGAGCAGGGTTGTCGAAATCAGCATTCACATTTGCATCACCTTCATGATGAGATGAACTCCCACCAGTTGTTGAAACATAGGAAGTTTCATTAGTGACAACGACAGCATCAAACATTATCCTCATTTGTTCCTCATGTTCAAGTGGGACAGCTTTGAAGCATATACATCCCAGCATAGCCTATACAAAATAGTACATATCAATAATTAGACCTCTGAAACATTAAAGTATGTAACATAAAAGGATCTCAATCTAATATGAAACATGGACTCACCTTGTTCTGCTCAACCCACCACTCATCATCTGCGACAATGCAGCCTGTAAGAGCATCTCTTCCCAATCCTATGGCTCTCAAATTCAGAGTTTTCCACTGTCCATATTTTTTCTTCAACAAATCCCACCAGTTCTTCATTTGGCTCTCGGTGTATGGCCTCTTCGTGCGCTCAAAAAATTTTCTTACGAGATTCGCATATCCCACACTATTCAAACATTGTTGTGGGCGATTGTGGGCATGCACTTCTTCCACACAGATGTCGTTAAAAATTTTCGCAGCAAACGAATCCCATCTAGCTGCAACCTTTGGTGCCTTCTCCATCTAAAAGGTCTAACAAATAAACTACGGAGCACCTAATACAAAACAATACACCGAAGAGGCACAACGCACTGGAATTTTACCTCTGGTCGGCCGGCGAGAGTGGACAAACCGGAAGGCGTGTGTCTGTGAGCTCCTGTGGTTGCCGCCCATGGGGGGGGGGGCGCTCCGACGCGGCAGGGGACGTGTGGATCGGCTGTCGTAGGCGGTGGGCTTGGGGACGCAGTAGGAGACGGCCGGTTCTGCGCGGCCCTGCGCTCTCCCGAGTCGTCGTGTGGTCGGTGGGGGGGGGGGGGCGCACGGCTCGGGAGCGTCGGGGGCGGGGGGCCTGGCGGTCGGGCGGATGGACACCCGCGAGTCTGGCGGCGGGGGAGGGTCGGGAGGTTGGCAGCGGGGGAGGCACGGGAGCGGGCGGTTGGAGGAGGCGGGCAGAACGCAGGCGTTTTAGAGAACGCGGAGCACGCGCCGCGTCGCCGAAACGCCAGCCGCGCGTTGCGCGTCGCGTTAATGGGCCGCCTGCGCTTCGCGGACGTCGCTTAAAAACAGACCGTTTAGATGCATTTTTATGCTTATTTTAGTCTATAAGTCGCTTTTAAGCGGAACCAAGCAGGACCACTGCAGCACCACACCATGCCACTGTAGACGGCTACCTGACGCAGGGTCTTGAATGCCTCTGACGCAACTGGAACTGAATTGGCAGGGGCAGTAAATGGGGGCTTCTTATCGCTTCGGTGCTGGCTCCAACGGCTAGCTATGGCTAAAACATCTTCAGCTTTCATACTACAGTAGTACAGTCTTATACTACAGTGTATCGAGTACTGTAGTATGTCAAGAGAAATTTCGAATGTCCATTTTGTTGATACGTACTTGTGTGTTTCATCTTTACATATCCTGCTAGTGCTCTCGAGATTAGAGGTGGTGTTTTTGCAACCATCAAAAAAGCTCTTTTGTTATTGTTGTTGTTGTTAGAACATCACATCCGTAATACGACACGAGTGAATTTCTGAATAGCGCATTTGGAAGGGTTTTTTGTTTTTTGCGAGAGCACAGTTGGAAGGACTTGAAGACTACTAAATTAAACCGCGTACAGAAGACAAGGTTCCATCCCGGCGTCTGTCTGATGAATAGCTGTTGATTGCTGGATATAATTTCTACCGACAATAAATAAGTGTATGCCACCTGTAAACATTTGGTCTCACTGGAAATACTAGTACCTCAGAAACATCTCATTTGCTCATTTGCTCTTATATATATATATATATATATATATATATACATCCATATCCAGTATCACGTGTGTTGTCATACTATTCCCTTTGAGAATACTTTAACTGTTAATAATGACACCAAATGTGTCCAGATGCATTGTTATTTCCTTTTTTTTTGTCAGTAATGAAAACCATTGTTATCCCAATGAATTTCAAATATTAAAACTTTCTGTTTCTAGTAACCTGTACATATCTGTTTCCTGAAAATCTGGAAATGGAGAACTAACCGGCGAAAACAACTAAGCAAATCCCAGAAACCGAATCGCAGCTCGCAACGCGAACTAATCCCGGGATTTTTCATCACGTCGAAAACGAGAAGAGAAGGCGACGCTCGCTCCCTCTCCCTCCCCCCGTATAAATCAGCAGCCCCACCCAACGCCTTGCGATACTGTTCCTTCTCCCTCCTTTCCTCCCCTCCTCTGCTCCGCCGTCTAAGAACCGTCCGTCCGTCCTCTGTGCCACTATTCCGGCCGCGCGCGCCCAATTCCGGTGTCGTCGCGGCAATGGCGGCTTCCTGGAAGGCCGTGACGGCGGCGGCGGCGGTCTTAGTTCTCGCCGCCGCAGCCTGCGTGTCGGCGTTCCCGGTGGAGGACTTGGTGACGAGGCTGCCGGGGCAGCCGCCGGTGGCGTTCAGGCAGTTCGCCGGGTACGTCGACGTGGACGTGAAGGCCGGCAGGAGCCTCTTCTACTACTTCGCCGAGGCGCAGGAGGGCGCCGCCGCCAAGCCGCTCACGCTTTGGCTCAACGGAGGTTGGTTGCTTGCCTTCCGCTCTCCCTCTCTCACTTTCAACTGTTCTTGGACTTGTGTTCTTGTTTCTCTTTGCATGACGTTGACTTCAACACGACTGTTGCTGCTGACCTTGTTTGTCTTTTTCAAAAGTTTAAAGTTGAGGCAAGGGATCCTGAATCCACTGCTCTTGTTCTGTCTTGAATTTCGATGTACCTTTTCATCCTAAAATAGATCCCTCCCTTGGGTAGTTCATCTTTGTCGCCGCAATCTTATCTTGTACTGCCAGTAACCTAGTATTGTTGTTTGTCCGTTTTTGGTGGACGAATTGCTGTTGTACTGTTCCATTAATTAACAATCTCCAGTCTCCGCATTACAATTTTGTATTCCGATTAAATCTCTGTAGCAAAGGACAAAGGAACTGAATTACTCGTCATCTGATCCACACCTGCCAAGGAAAAATAATGAAGTTTATCTGCATTGTTTAATTTGCATCCTAACACCCTTTTTTAACAAAGTACTATGCGATCTTTGAGCTCACTGAGCTCAACCTTCCCCATTTAGAGCCTCATTTCATTGGGGTGTGTGTTCGGTGGTCCCTGTGGATGTTAAAAGAAGGGAGGCATCATTTGATCCCCATGCAGCAAAAGACATGGAGAAAGAAAGCTTCAGGAATCATTAGGATCTCATTTTCGATGCATGGAAAAATAAAGTGAAATAAAGATTTTTTTTTCCTGTCACAGCACAGGATCTTTATTTGATTACAACAACCTTGGCTCTTATACTTGTTGTGATTATTATTAGCTTGCTTACAGTCAAAGTCCATTGACATGACAGGTCCCGGCTGTTCTTCGGTTGGAGGTGGCGCTTTCACGGAGCTAGGCCCATTTTATCCGAGAGGAGATGGTAGAGGTCTAAGATTCAACAAAAAGTCATGGAACAAAGGTTGGGGTTACCATCCTAATGCTTTGGAAAAAGGAAAATGTGATCTTGGCCGTAAGTATTAATAGTATTTCTAATGTTGTTTCATCATAAATTTCAGCGTCCAATCTTCTTTTTGTCGAATCACCGGTTGGAGTTGGGTGGTCCTATTCAAACACCTCATCAGACTACAAAACTGGAGATAAGCATACTGGTTAGCTCCTGCGGTACTTGACACATCACATAGAAAAAAATTTGCCTGAAATAGTTTTCTTTCTCTAACCCGCGTGTCTGTTGCGTGCAGCTGAAGACATGTACAGATTTTTGTTAGGATGGTACGCAAAGTTCCCCGAGTACAGATCGAGAGCCCTGTTCCTTAGTGGAGAGAGCTATGCAGGTAGGATTGAAAGAATACTAAATGCCAGCTCTCTTTCATTTGTTTGTGCATCTTCATGTTTTTTACACATGAAAAATGTAGGGCATTACATACCCCAGCTCACTGATTTACTTCTCAACCATAACGACAAATCAACTGGTTTCAAATTCAATATCAAGGGAGTTGCTGTAAGTGCTCAAACTATTTCAGTCATCACCTTCTTGAGTCAAACTTTATTACTATTATAATTTAATAATTCTGAGATTGCCTTGAATAGATCGGGAATCCGCTTCTGAAGCTAGATAGGGATATCCCTTCAACCTACGAGTACTTCTGGTCTCATGGCATGATCTCAGATGAATTATTTCTAGATATCAGCCACAGTTGTGATTTCGAGGATTACACCTTCCAAAGCCCCCATAATGAGAGCAAGTCATGCAACGATGCAATTGCAGAGGCAAATCGCATAGTTGGGGACTATGTCAACAACTATGATGTTATTCTGGATGTCTGCTATCCATCAATTGTGATGCAGGAGCTACGGTTGCGAAAATATGTATGCTTCCTCTTTATAGTACCTAATGTTCCATCCAAATCATTTGATTCCTCTATTTAGATTGTCTCTGTTCATTCAATGTAGGTAACAAAAATCAGTGTGGGAGTGGATGTTTGCATGACCTACGAAAGGTATTTCTATTTCAACCTTCCAGAAGTGCAGCATGCTCTCCATGCAAATAGGACGGGTTTGCCCTATCAGTGGAGCATGTGCAGTAAGTAAGTGATTCTATCATTTTTTCTGGATTTTTCTCCCCTTCAGCATGTTTCAAACTTGTATGCAACACTTATGCATAAATTTTCATGATAAATTATAAGCATAACTTTGTCAAAAATTGTATGAATAACTTTCTAGGTAACTTACATGCATAACTTTGTAAAAACTTGGCCTTCATATAATGAGCTCCACTATCTATCTACCAAATAATTCATTGGTCCTTCCACACGTCATTCTGTAATAACCTATTTTTAACCATAAAGGTCTTTAAAGTACAGTTCCAAAGAGTGTGTATAATAATGAAAAATTTTATGATTAAAAAAGAGATGCCAAATAGAAAAGATCGAAAATTATAAATTATCAAGTTGATACAGCTTTCAAACTCACGTGTATCATTGCATCATGTGCCAGTGTGCTGAACTACAGCGATACAGACGGAAACATCAACATCTTGCCTATACTTCAAAGGATTGTGGAGCACAAGATACCACTTTGGATATTCAGGTGATATAACTTTTCTCTTGTGCCTCATGTAAATTATTTTGATTCTGGTAAAAGATCTTGTGACAAAGATCATTCAACACTGCAGCGGTGATCAAGATTCTGTTGTCCCTCTTTTGGGCAGCCGCACCCTTGTGCGTGAGCTAGCGCACACCATGGGGTTGCATGTCACCGTCCCATACAGTAATTGGTTCCGCAAAGGCCAGGTACACATGCTATCTAAGTTACATTGCAATAGAACTATCTGATTTTACTAACTAATGAAACATTTGTCTTGTTGAATTCAAGGTTGGCGGATGGGTGACAGAGTATGGCAACTTTTTGACCTTTGCAACAGTGCGGGGTGCATCGCATATGGTGTCATTTGCGCAGCCAGACCGGGCTCTCGGGCTATTTCAATCAATTGTACTCGGGCGGAGACTCCCAAATACAACCCATCCATCTATTGACTAAGTGCACCTACAAGCGAATCTGGAGATATAAACAAGGAGTTTAGATGATTCGGTAAAAGGGAGCTTGTAACAGTAGATAAGTTTATAAGGCTGTGTTGGAATATGAATTATATTCATTTCAAAGAAAGAAAATATCTTCTAAACCTTATATTTATTGTCTTTAAATAGATTATGATATTGCATTTCTGGAAGTCTGAAAACAGAGGAATATTTTTGTCATCGGTGCAGAACCGGTTGGGTGGGGGCACTCTGCAAGTGTAATAATGTGAAAATAGTTCGGCTATACCGTAGACCTTCCGTAAGCGCAATAGCATTTCATTAGCCTGAAGTACAAACCAGTGACACAGATTCGTTCAACAAGCTTCCTTTGCTTGGGGAGTATTTTGCTACTAATGGAATAAATGCCTGAGCCTGATACAGGTCAAGTATCTTCTTGATTTCTTTTCATCAGATGGAACAAATTATTGTAAGTTATTACTCCTGCATAATATTACCTGCTTGATGCTGTATGTTGATATTAAGGGCAGTTTCAGTCAGTAACTCCATCATCGTCAGTGTGTCATACATCATGGTTCAGGAAGTAGAATTTCATGCGTCAGGGTTTGTCCGCTCAGGAAATCAGGAGTGAAATAATCAGGCAGAGTATATGATTATAGATACTTAGATAGATGGCATAGTAAAACAAGATGTTCTGAAATGCGTCATTGTAAAAAGCGATAATGCAGTGTACCATATGTTTAAATGCGGATACAAATTTGAGCATCGCTAGAATCAGTTTTAAGATTCAACGTGATCTGAGAAAATCTGATATTTTAGTAGCAAAGATAAATTGCATTACTAACGTACCAAGATGCTGTCAAGAAATGTCCTACATAAGTTGACAAACTTTGGGTAAGTTATGACCGATATATCTAGTGTCATGCATGAATGATCATCTAGAATCTAGACATAACATGAGCTAAATTGACAATATAAGTATCATTCTAGCAGGACATGGAGCCAAACACGGTAAACTAGACATATAACAAGAGGAAAAATTCATTTACATAAAATTTAGTGCATGGACCCACATCTTTTCTTTGGCTGCTTAGACAACTTTGAGTCTTGACAAGAGATGTATTCAGGCTGCTTAATTTGAGAAGGCATGTTGGATGCATAGCCTTGATTGCTAATATTCTTCCTAAAGGCCACTGCCATTGATCATCTCAGCCGTTGACGAAGAAAACAGAAGGGCTCTCGTGTGACCCAAGTTTGGAAAGGGTTAAAGTGGGAAGGCCTTTAATTTCTTTGCCATGTCAGATCGCATACATGTCAGGCTGATGTAGAACCATATTAATCCTTTTTCAGGTAAGTGAAAAGCAGTTTTGATTTGAGAGTAAAGGTGAATTTGTAATCTGATTTAGTTAATTAGAGGGATTAAGTAAACTAAGTTGCAGTTTTGGGGGGGGGGGGGGGGGGGGGGGGGTGGTTGGGTTATCGGACTCCAGCGAAGTTGAGGTGAGTAAAATAGCCTTTATCCGTAAATAAAAAAAATGGGTCCACTTGGATTAAGTGCTAGACTGTTTATTCGCTGTCTAAATTCACAAATGTGCAAAGGCACACCAAATACGGGACCCACAATTTATTTGTAGTAATAAAGTTTAAAAGAGCTACATCTTCTAAAGACTTTACAACTTGCCAAAGAACAAACTGAATACAGTCATGGAAATAACATGAGAATGTTTGGTATGATTTATTCGTACTCCATCATTAAGGGGAGAAGAGGGTACATACATTGTCTTGACCACAAAATTTCTAGATTATAAGGATCTAGAAACAAGGATCATCAACAAAGAAAAATATATTTGTTAGTAATCAAGTATCACTATAATCAACTTCTAAGCTTGGAGCAAATGATAAACTAACATCTCCTGATGACCCTATTAAACATCCCATGTTACACTACAAAAGTAACATTAACGTAGTCCTTCATACTATTGTACTGATCAGTAATCAGTAATCCAAGACATGCCAGAAACTCTAGTTATGAGAACAGCCACTGTCCTTATGGACTAATGAGGGATTACCGTCTGAACAAGTGTAATTTTTTTCTTGCTCCAAAGTTTGTCACATCTTCGGGTGGACATATCATACATGAGTTCTACAGTTTTGGCAGTCATTAGAGCAGAGTCTATAAATAAGTCGGGTGAAACACTTTCCTTGCATATAAACAATCAAAGGACCATCAACAAGCAAATAGATTTCTTGGTAATCCAATGTGACTGAATTCATGACAACTCTTCTATTCTATGCATGAATCTGGTTAGTAGTTTCCTTGACTCGAAAACTTGGGAGAGTAGCATGGATAATGCTCACCTTAAGCTGGATGGAAAGGTGATCTTCAGAATGACACTTCAGATAATCCTAACTTCATGTAGCTGAGTTTCCCAATATGTTCAGAATGGCTTTATTTGAGCCTGCATGTTGCAGAACTGGATGGCAAGATGACAGGGTTAGCTCCCTTGGGTTATTAAATAGAGCAACCAATTCTCTCATCATTGAACAAAAGAAATGATCAGTTGTCTAACCTCGTCACTTGACCATTCAACACATTATACAGGATATGTTCTGGTGAGGTTTCAGTGGCCACACATATGGCAGCACTTAGTAAAGCAGCATAGAGAAATCCTTGTTGGCCACGACAGAAAAAATGTCATGTGTACCACAGCAGCTATCAATTAAGCCGGTTACTTAAAAACAACTGCCTGTATCACTATTTGACCATCAAAATTCAGTGCCCAACACACTACAGTACATCTTGTCATTCTCATCTTCAGGTTCTAAAGCGCCCATATCCTCAAGTAACTTATTTAAAACCCAAACAATTTGTCTCTTCAAAGAGCGTGGGATGCTTCCTGGGTAGAATGCATGAGCTCTTCCCTTCACATGAACCCAACTGCAGCAAGACGCCTTCAGCATGCCAAGTTCCTTCATTCTTGATCTCAACCCTGCAACAGCATCATATCGACCGGCTGCGTCATAAATGCTGCATAGAGTAATATAGTTGCTGGCATTGCCCTCTTCTAGCTCAAATAGCCTGTAAGCAGCAACCTCTGCAACATCGACATTATTGTGCATGCTACAAGCAGATAGCAACGCTCCCCACACACTGGCTGAAGGTTCCATAGGCATTTTCCTAATGAACCCAACAGCTTCTTCGATGGCCCCAGCACGCCCCAGGAGGTCAACCATACAAGCGAAATGGTCAACAGTGGGCTCGATACCATGGACCTCAGTCATCAACTCGAAGATCTTTCTGCCATCAGTAACAAGCCAGGAGTGGCTGCAACTTGAAAGGATTGAAGTGAAAGTGACAGAATTCGGCTTCACCCCTCTAAAGACCATCTCCTTGTAAATCCTCAATGCTTCTTCTCCCATGCCATGGACACAGTAGCAGGAGATCAACGTTGACCAACTAACGACATCCTTCTTCTGCATCCTTGCAAACACAGTCTGTGCCGCATCCACACGCCCACACTTCGCATACATATCAACCAACGCGTTCTCCACAGCAATGTCCAAATCAAAAGCAAGGAGCCGCACCATCCTACCGTGCACCTCCTTCCCCTTCATCAGCTCCCCTTCCATGGTACAGGCACTGAGCACGCTCGGTACTGCCCGGAGATCACTGGCCATGTTCATGGTCACGGCTTCAGCCTGAGCCCTACCGAAACTCACCAAGGCTTCCGCTGCCTTCCCAGCCCGCGCGTAACCGGTAACCAAGCAGTTCCACACGACAGCGTCTCTCTCCGGCATCTCGTCGAACACCTTCACGGCATCGTCCAGCAGCCCGGCCTTAGCGTACATGTACAGCAGCGCGGCGGAAGCCACAACGTTGGGGAACAGCCCGAGCCGCACGGAGAAGCCGTGCAGCGCGCTGCCGAGGGCCGCGTCTGGGACGTCAGCGCACGCGCGCAGCGCAGCGGGGACGGTGTACCGGTCGGGGCGCAGCCCAGCAGCCTGGACGCCGGCGAGGAGCTCCATTGCCGCTCCGGGCGGGGATGCCGAGAGAAGGATGTTGTAGGCGTACATGGACGGCGAGGACGTCCGGTCGAACGCCTGGCGCGCGCGGCGGAGCGCGCCACAGCGGCAGTAAAGAAGGACGAGGTCCGCCTCAAGCGTGGCATGCGGAAGGAGTCCGCCAACCAACGCCCGCGCGTGGAGCCGCTCGCCAGCCGAGAGCGCCTCCGACTCTGCGCAGCGACGGAGGAGGGCCGAGAGGCGGCCGACGGCGGGCGCCGTCATTGCGGCGGCCTGACCGCCGCGTCGTACGCTGTTGCGGCTGTTTTTGTTTTTTTTTTTTTCCAAGCGATGTAAAAGTGGGAGCACGAGAGTCGAGACGGCCCAGAGCCCATCAATCCATCATGACCCTGTAAAAACCAAGGCCTTGAAGCCCAATAATTGGACAGTTTTGATTCCACTCATCAAACCTTTTTCGAGAGCACAATTCAAGTCATTAAAATAGGAACCTCTTTCATTTTGTGGCGGTAGTATTTCAGACAATGAAAGAAGTGGGGTTTCTCAGCAGTATATGAAGAGTACAGTAGCCACTGGTCATATTTCACTACCCCTGAAGCTAGAAAATCAAGCTACGGTTCATAAATAATTGGCATCATTGACTTTTTTCATAAACTTTAACTATTTATTTTATTAAAAAAATATGATTAATATAATATATTTTATCATGGTTCGGTTTATAACTAAAGATGTTTTATCCACGATTTAAAAATTTATGATTTGAATCAACTTTTTTCAATATGACGGACGTCAAAAAGTAACGGAATCAATTATTTGTGAACGGAGTACACCTCAATGGTTCTCACTCCACTTCTATCCAAACGATGCCTCGGTATAGGTGTTGTTTCTGCTAGAGCTCACAAAGGACATTATTACATCATAACAGAATCACATCATCCTGCCATCACAAGCATATCAATCAACATGACAATGAGTCAACACTTTGCAACATATCTCAGTATTATAATCAAAGCCAATTTATCATTACACAGGAGACTGCAATATCCTTCTTACGGAAACAATGGCAATACCTTAAAAACACATGAGTTTACCGGCATTCATTTCCACATGACTTTTCACGATTATAAAGCAAAGTATAAAAAATAAAGGAAATAAATAAGAAATTTGATGACATATATATATTGTTCCTCCATCTTCAAAATAGGTATCTGGCGTTGTAGTAACTCTTAAAGCCTAGGACCTAAAGCAGGCCGGGTCCTGAGCTTTTTTAGATTTTCCAGACCAGTGACTGACGATTCAGGATGTATGCAGTCGGTCTTCAATTCCTCAAGATTTTTCATTGCCAGGGATCCAAAAGTTACATGCACAACAGAGTTGCAAGTAATCTCAAGGACCCTGACCTTTTCATAGGAGCACAACTCAACATTATAGACTGTAACACAGAAATGAAGCTTACCATTGTCTACCTGCTCCATATTAAGGCGTAGAACAGACAGTTCTGGTAATTTCCCAAGAAGCTGTAAGTCACTCAACTTTAATGTGCCCATCTCCAAACCTAATTTTGTCAGCATGCGAAGCTGATCAATCCCTCGTGGCAACTCGTCTAGAGAACCATACAATTTAAGACTTCGTATCTTTTTCAGATGCATGGATATGTCAATGTCATTCAGACAATCTGCATTGCCCTTGTCCAGCTGCACCAGCAATGATTCCAAATGAGCATGGCCTGAGATTGCAGAGAAAAAACCATCGCTGTTTTTCTTGTTGATGCCGGATACGCCTAGCTTCCGCAATTGGGTTAGTTCCTTCAGCCCTTTCAGGATGGCCTTCCCTCCTGAAGCACCAATGTTGATAACACCAAGCGTGTGCAGTGCTGTTAGTTTGTCGGTCCCTCTAGGCAGCTTGATACCAACTAGTTGACGATGTCTGCAGGCTGTGGATAATGGCCAGGATAATGAAGGACATCGTGCTGACTCATCCTCTGCCACAATGTTGGTGCCAGCACGAATGAATTGCAGCTTCTGCAACTTAGTGGTGCTTACAGGAAGAGTGGCTATGGACGTGTGTCGCACATCCAAAGTTTGGAGCTGCCTCAGATCACCTAATGAGCTTGGAAGATGGTGAATATCTCGGCAATTTCGTAGCGAGAGGAACTTGAGACGGCGCAGCAGCTTAACCATCTGCTCAACATCATCATCTGTTATGCCAAATGCATCCTCTAGATCAAGCACACGTAGCAACTTCATATCCTCAGATATGAGGAAAGATTTCCACTCCCCAAACACTGTTAATGACCGTAGCCGTGAGAAGTCAATGCTCCCAAACAAAATCTTGTCTCTGTTCCAGCTTTTCCTTATGGCAAGGTGACGCCCAGTGCGTTGCGTGGTAAGAGTGGAACTGTCCCCCAGTTCAGAAACAAGGTTCTCTTCCATTCGGCGTGACACTATGTACTCACGGATAAAACCATTGACTTGCCAAAACACCTTCCCTGTCTCAGCCAGTGTGGTTGTGACTACTGGTGGTGGCTGCTGTATTATGCTCAGATCAAGGAGTCTGGAGAAGTACTGCTCCCCTTTGTCCTCAGCAGAGTTTTCTTCACCATCCCTGGAGTAGCCCTCTGCAATCCACCGCCTCACCAAACGCCTCCGGCGAATGCTGTGGTCTTGAGGAAAGATGGACATGTAGAAGATACATGGCTTGAGGAAATATGGACAAGTACGAAAGTAAGTATGCATCCAGTCAAACAGATCCCTTAGACTATTAAATTCTGGGTTTGTCTCCAGTTGATGAATAAATCTTTCATTAATAGATTGTGCAGTATCCATCCGTCTGACTGTCTTTTTGGCCAATAAACGAGCAACATCAACTATTATTTTTGGAAGTCCACCGCATTTAGGAATAAGTTCTTGTATTATGTCATTGTTGTGATCCTGCTCTACGGAAGGTTGTTTATTCTTCCTATGCATCTGTTGTTCAAGAAATTAAGAACAATCCACAATTAGTATGGCAAACAAAAATATTTTGGCTATTTCTGTTTGTTGTCAAATATAACTCCATGATAAAGAAGACATGAGCCATGTATCCAGTTCAAAAGAGGGGGGAAAAAAGAGGCCTATGAGAGACACCAGGGAAACAAAAGAGCATATAAGTATTATAAGAGAAACAAAAACTGTGGGACCCACAAATATCACCTAAAATTTAGTTTGTACATTGGCAAACAAAGACAATTTTTTTAAAAAAAAAACAAAGACAAAATATCACCTATACAGTCCAATGCTACTTTGGCATCATTTGTTTTATTGTTGCAGAATTCAATGTGAAACTAAAATACTTCTAACTCCATACATTCCACATGCCAAATCCTGTGCATATAGGATGTACTGCAGAACTAGATTTCAACTGTACAGTTCATAACGCAAAATGTGGAGATAGTGAGTATTCAAAATTTAAGAATTGTGCCATATTTCTCCGTGGGGTTTTTACCGATCGAATACAGTGGACTATGGTGCACGGAAAAGCTCTCTAAAGAACATATAGTCTGCTTTCAAAAATGAAGTACAACCTATATTCGGTGACTAAAGATCAACATAACCTTTTAAGAGATGCTAAGAAATAAAAAAAATGATTCATGAATGTGTATGGCGAAATGGAACCAGGGGTGTCCATGATCGAGTGCCGAATTAGACGTTATGTAGAATTCATGCAAGACCTCTTCAGAGTATCAAGGTATCTAGGACAATGAATGCAGGACAAAATATAGAAGGGATGAACTAGAGGAAGGGTTCTTTTAGGAAAAACAAACCTCCATGTTGAAGAGATTTGACGCTGCATCAGCCTGTAGACCCTTGACATTGAACACATCTTCTTTGTTATCTGCACAATGTGTGGCGATGCTTCCATCAGTTGTAATGACAATTATGACGCTGTTAGAAGGTGATACAAGATTATTCCATATCAAATCCCATTCTTCCTTCGTCTGCAGATCATCTATAACAACAAGGCAACGACGTTTCAGAAGAGCACGACACTCCTGAATAGGATTTTTACTTCCCATCATATGCCTGTATGTAGTTTCCTTGGCCTCAGGAGACTCTGACTCAAAGCCCAGAAGTAATCCCCTAGTGAAATCCCTTAAATTGAAGGGTCGGGATACCTGCACCCAACTGTACTGATCGAACTGCTGACTGTTAATCATTGTATCATAATAGAGGCTTCTGACGAGATGTGATTTTCCAACACCAGCTATCCCCCACACAGAGATACTAACATGATGATGGTTGTACCCTGTCATAGCCACGATTTCACGTAGCTCCTTCATTTCTGCGTTGCGGCCAACCAGGGGATTTTTCTTGACCCATTGACTCGCAGAGTCGGGGATAATTCTGTTGTTGGAGGAAGAAGGAGGAAGGTTACCACCACCTCCTTGGGTAGGAGAACTAAGCAGGCCCGTCGACGCTGATATCTCGTTACTGCTTGATGACACCTTGTCGGTTACCTCTGTTTTGTCTCGAACACTATGTGTGCCCTGAAAACAATGAATATATAAACACTGCAACACCAAAGCCTACAGATCGTTCAAGGGTAACACAAGACAGTGAATCCATCAAAATTGACCAGCGTAAGAATAAAGTATATTACTCATTTTGCCTTTTCAACGGTAGATGCATATATCTATTCAAAGTTCTAAGTTCAAACAAGATACAGAGCGCAGTCTAAAGCAGGAAGCAACAGACCAAGGGAAGGGGGAAAGGGTATGGCTTGCCCGGCCACGAGCGCACGAGGCGATGCAGCGCGCCGCAGCGGTGGTCCGACCGGCAGAGGCGCATCGCTGCCGGTGGCCCTATGCGGATGCATTGTTGGCACAGTGTGCAGTCTCCCTAGCTGTCGGAACCCCTGCGCTATTGGGGGTACCTATCCAACCAGATCTGGCGATGCGCCGCGGCTCTGGTGAGGCACTTGCGCTGTTCTCGCGATAGATTGAGCCCAAGCTCCTCCGACCCCATGGCGCCATCCGCGCTCCTCTGACCGGACGGCAGCACCGACGCTCCTTCATCCTGAAGGCAGCCCGCCACAACCTATGCAGCGCCGTCGCAAGCACCACCACACCACTACTGGCGCAATTGAAAAGAAAAAAAAAACTATTTTTTTATTCAAAGACTGGCTGTCTTCCGCGGGGCCAGAGAAACCAGGGACGTGATCGGACCCTGCCCACCACGGAAAACTCTGGTGAATAAAATTTGCACATAAAATGTTTGTAATTTATCCTTGCAGCATCGAATTTCAGATAAACTTCACCAGTGAAGGAAAATAAATGAGGGAAACCGGGTCTATCTAAATTTTAGTCGATAGTTTCATCGGACAGGGATCTGCCGTCTTCGACCTACTACCGCACCCTCTCAAAACTTCTCTATATCCATCGACAGTGGAATCCGAACAGAGCCCCACCCTAATCCAGTGACACCACCACCGTTGAGTTAACCATCTCTCGCGGCACGTCGCCGCACCGCTCCGTCTACATCCGTTCCGGCTCCGCCACCGCTTCGCCGACCGCCACTACCACCCGTGTTAATCCGCCTCCCGCGACACGGCGGCACGCCCGCACACGTTCGGCTCCGTCACCGTCCCTGCCGTGCTCCGTGCAGCCGCGCTCCCCTTATTGGGGCCGCCTTTAGAATAGGATTTCCGAAAGTAATTTACCAGGTTTCCTTTCCTTACCTCTTTGAAGAAGGCATAAACAGAGTGCTCTGCCGAGAACTGCCTCAGCTCCAACACCTGGGCAGGATGCCCGACGCACAACCTTGCAATCTCAGATTGCAGAGTGGACACGATAGTCCAGCTGCCGTTCTTCATGTCAGGAAGGAACGTCCTGACAGCATCCCACTCGACCATGCTCGACACGTCTTCCAAGACGACGAGGTACCTGTTCTTGGTGACTTGCTGCTCGAACTTCTCCAAGATCTCTGCTTCGGTCTCCTTCATCTTCTTCAGGACATGCACGCCGACGGCAGCGGCTCCTTGTGCTCTGCACGTTTCTTCATAGAACTGGGTCATCAAGCACCGGACGAAGTCGTGGGGATCGAAAGGGTGCGTGAGCTTCACCCAGGCGCGGCTGGTGAAGGTCGTGCAGATCTCCTGGTCGCTGTAGGCCTTCCTGATGAGCGACGTCGTCCCAAGGTCACCGCTTGAGCCCCAAACCGAGATCACCTGAAGGTTATCGTCTTTGCGGGGAATGAACTGGGTGAGGTCCCCTTGCGGCCGTTTGGCGGCATCCCTCTCCTCGAGGAGCAAGTGGAGCGCCGTCGCGCCGCCCCCGCCGGCGGTGGCGCTGGGCGCTGACGACTGCTGCTGCGCGGCGACGGGCTTGGAGCCGGTGTCGCTGATGAGGCTGTAGCGCGCGTTCCTGGCGCTCACGTCCTCCACCCTCGCCTTGAGCTGCTCGATCTCGTCGACGGCCTCGTCCAGCGGCAGCGCCGCCGTCGGAATGCACGGCGGGACGAAGGAGCGGAGCACGCGGCGCCGCCAGTCGTTGCTGGACTTCTTGTCCAGGTGGACGACGAACTCGATGCAGTCCTCCACGTCGAAGGCCAGCTCGCGGATCTGGCGCACCCAGGTCATCACCACGAGGTTGCCCACGCGCTCCTCGTTCGCCACCGTCAGGAACGACTGCATCATCTGGAACTCGCCGGTGATGAACACCAGGTCGCGCTGTGCGCCCCTACGCAGCTTTCCTTCCTCCTCGATCGCCGATTGAGCCTTCGTCAGTGCCCCCTCCACCACCGACTTGGTCAAGCCAATGGCGAGCTCCGCCATTACTCTCTCTCTCTCTCTCTCTCTCTCTCTCTCTCTCTCTTCTCTCTCTCTCACTCGCGCGCGCGCACACACACTGCAGATTTTCCTTGAAACACAACACACTGCGGGATTTCGACTGTATTGTGGCTAGTATAGCTAAAATTGAGGCAATCGGCACGGCAGACGATGAGCAGACCAAGGGGAAGACTCTGACACCAGAGGTCTTTCTACGTAGAATTGACAGCTTTGACCCGCAGCAACGCCATACTACTATCGAAAAAAAAAAAAAACGCCATACTACTTGTCCGTGAACAGCTCACGCATCGTTCACGTAGACAAGCACTGGCACTAAATTATATTTGGCACATATTGGCCCTGTTTGGGGCAACGTTTCTTCAAAGCGCTTCCATTGAAATCTAACATCCTACCAAAGTAGCTACTATGAGAATTGTTCTGAGGAGAAGCTTTTCGTTTGGTACTCCCGCTTTCACTGAAATCTGTCTTCTTCAACCTTCGGAGTCAAGACTCAAAAACACAGGAGTTGGGAAGAAACAGTTGTGAGGCACCTGGGGATGGGATAGGAGGCCACGGCCCGTCATCCTTGCGCGAGGAGCCGCTGTCCTCGTCACACGCCGCCGCCTCGGGGAACTGGCAGTCTTCATGTGAGGAGCTGCCGTTTGGGGGCGTCGTCGGAGCCGCGCGCTGCCGCCTGGAGGTCCATTGTTGGAGACGCGTGCCGCCTCCCGAGGGCCATCGCCGTCGTTGCAGCCTTAGGGGCTCGCCGTTGTCAGAGCCACGCCATCACGGCTAATGAACTCCGGCTCCATCCTTCCGCTGGCCGCCGCCGGAGCCGACACTGTAGGCCAACGCCGTCACCTTTTGCTCGTACAGAAGAGCTTACTCGCAGGGAAGCGAGGCACGTTTCTCAAAAGCTGCCCCTCAGCCGCTTCCACGTTGCAGTTGTTTTGGGGGCGTCCAACCAAATCGTGCTCACGAGAATCGCTCCCGAATCGACACGTTTGGGAGACCATGTAGATTAAATCCAATAGAAGCTGTTCAAAATCGGTATCAAACAGGCTGATTGTCCCAATTCAGATTGGAGTGAAGACCCTCGATCCATTCCATCGGCAAGTCTATCATACTAATCTAAGTGATGCGCTCTACCGCAGTGATAAAACTGTAAATAAATTTAAAGTAAAAAGTTATATAGATGCGTGAAAAAAAACAAAAAAATATGAATAAAAAAATAAAAGAGAGGTCAACATAAATATATACGTTCTTTTTTAAAAAAAAAATACTATAATTAATAATGGCTAAGAGAAGAAGTGTTAAATATGAGAAATGTAACATGTTAAAAATGAATGTTTAACCTTTTTAAGAAAAATGAAATATATCCGAATAAATCAGTAGCAAGTTTTTTTAAAAGGACCAATTTGTTCAAATTTGACTAAGGTATAGAACCTAAATAGAATCTAGAACAATTTTTAAAAAATTTAAGAGCAATTGAGTCTTGGTCAACTGATACTCCTACGGAGTAAAAAAAAAGGCGAACAGCTCAGTTTTGCGCGTGGTCCTACCTGTTTCATCCGTTGACTTGACGTGCCACCAAACACTGTATCTGTACTGTATTAGCAAATACAAACCAAATTCACTACCAATGGTCACACTACGGGGTTGACGAGAAAACAAACAAAAAAATAGAAGTTGTCAGTGGCCGACATGAATAAAACATTTTCGATTTTTCACAACTTTCTCGCCATTTCCACGGTTTCTCAATAACCACTTAGTACCATGCATGTACGCAACCAGTGGTCCTTCCTTGAAAAGTCGCATGTGGAACACAACTTCGGCATAAGTAGAGTTGTATTCGGGGTTGTTTGTTTCGGCTCTTCGTCACAAAGCACTGTAGAAACACTGTTTACAACACTGAAGATGGGAGCTGAAACTTCGTTTCGTGCTGAAGTTAACAGGGAGCGGACAGAGTTGTGTTTTCCAGCTTAGTCCGCTTCCGGAGCACTAACAAGTAATATGACATAGTATTGGAAGCGGGAGCCAAATCAAACTGTTCCTTATTTTATCTTGTTAACTAATGACATTTGTGACTGATGATGAATTTCTATCTTATTAATTATATAACTTGATAAATTTCATATATGAAGTAAACTAATAGGAAAGTAAATCAGGATGGAAGAAGCCGTGTTTAATGCAAAGCTTGATTTTATTCGAACCTCGGCAGCGGGGGGGGGGGGGGGGGGTGATGTTATGATTGTGGGTGGTTGCTAATGGTAGTGTCGTTTCACCCTTTTTTCACATGTATTTGGTAAGGTCCATGAAGACAGAAAAAATAAATAAATCGCTCAAGACTAATTCTAGCCTCTTTCATGGATTTGAAAAGACCGTGGACGATATTTGTACTTAAAAGGTTCTGAAGGATTTCTTGATGTGGTTTGTTCCACATATATTTGTAGAGAATATAAAACACAATGCATGCATACCACCATTAACAAGACTTATGGTACATAGCTCATGACCCAACAACATTAACCTTTCCTCCCAAAAAAAAACATTAACCATTCCTCTGTGTGTTTACACTTGGATCCATTTTGATGTCTTTTTACAGCTGGTTGTTAAACTGCACTTGGATCCATTTCGGTTCATGCTCTCTGGCATCATCAATCAGAGATCGAGAGACAATGGTGAAGATGAGTGAAAATATTGGCTGAATTTTCCATGTATTTGAGGATATTGCCAGGTAGTGAACCTCGAAACCTAAGCTTTGGGTCCTTGAATTTTAATTAAGGAAAGCAAAATGCCTTTCTTCCGTGGGTCGAAGATTACTTTCTAAATTGTATCATTTGATTTAGTTTACCCCTAGTATAATTTTTCTTTTATCTTGTTATTCCATGCACAAGTTAAAATTTTAATATAAAATTATATAGGTGATAGTGGACATCATGATGTATTTTCAAAAATAATATTTAAAATCTTTAGCATTATTTTCATATAATTTTGTATCCTAATTATTATTTTACTGTTTAATGTCCTTCTCTATCAAAATGATGATAAACAATCGCGAAGTGATTATGATGTGAATTATCATCGCATAAAATTTTTAACTTACAGTTCCACTTATGCATGAAGAAACAAAAAAGACATGTTTTATTAGAAAGTAAATTGGACAAAATAATATCATTTTGGTGGCGATTGTTCAGTAAGCAATGTTGGCACTCGATTGGGATCTCCTGGCGTTCTGATCTACCTCCGGATGACAAGCTGATGTTGGCACGACGAGATTTTGGCTCAAGAATTTTTCGGGAGGTTCTCATCATTGGTTGCTAGTCCATTAGGTGTGAGCGTAATGGAATTAGTTTTTATGAAAAGGTTCAGTTCAAGACGCACTGGCGATTCTTTTTTTAAACAGGAGTTTTTTTTAAAGATAATGAAACGAAGGTCACAACCTCTGCTATTCAGAATAATACATAGTTTAAACAAAACATACCCATAAGCCATAAGGCTCAAAGTTCTCATAACGAGAATACTGCATGCTAAGAAACACACCCAACAACACTTAAGAAAGAACTAAGGACTAATCCTCGATTCTATTTCAAAACTTTCATCCATACTTCGAGAAGACTTCTATGACTGTCTCTAGTAATAAGCAACTATCATTGAACTTTTGGCTTTCATCTTCCTTATGCAGACTGGATCATTGCCGAATCCAGTATGTCGCCCTGAAAATTACCTGCAAACACGTATCAGTTCTTGCTTTGTTAAACACCACATCACTTGGTAATAGAGCTAAGCGAGACATTAAAATCTTGTCAAAAGAGTTTGTAACTATTACTCCTTCGTTCTTTTTTACTTGTCGCCGTTGATTTTGATCAAAAACTTCGACCATTCGTCTTATTCAAAAAAGTATGAGAAATATCATATGTTTCGCTATGATTTGATTTAAGTATTAATGATTTTTGAAGCATGACTTTTAATTTTAGAACAAATGTTTTAAATAAGACGAATGGTTAAAATCAACGGTAACATGTAAAAAAGAACGGAGGGGGTATGTAATAATCTTCTTTGTTAGAGTCTTTTTAGTGGTCTGCGGTCCTGTGCACGTATTTTTTCTATGCATATATAAAAAACTAGGTACGGACCTTCCCTCCTAACTTCGATCAGAAAAATTTTTGGAGGCAAAATAAACCAAATACTAGTTTAGGGAGTTAATCCAAACTTTACTTATACTTTGGAGTAATTTGGACTTTCTTCAAAATAGGAAAAGGTCCATTTACGTTTACACCAAAATTATAGAAGCACCAAAATGTGCGTGCCCCTCCTTGTGCTTTGCCTTCTGACCCGCCACAAAAATCTCGTCACTGAGTGACCCATTAAAAATTCTCTTCCAGTTGTAGGGTACAGACGTGAAAACATATTTGCAGGTTCAGGTTTGTTTCATGAAGCGTATTTTGGCTGCAACTTTTACCATCAGGCAATATAGTGATGTAGAATGAATCAAAAGCAGGAAAAATGTCCAGGCAGGTTGACACGCGCAGCAGAAAAAATGCATGGAGCATGATGTATGTATACAAAGAACCTTAATAGGGAGGGCAAGAGAATTAATTCAAAAACAGTAGGTGCCAACTCTAAAGAAAGGGCCTAGACTAGACCCATGGAGATTACAATGAATAGGTTATGATGACTTATGATGTAGGACAAAACCAAATCAAACCAAATAGACAATAATATAAGGGATAAACCCTTGTATGACACTGATTTGTCTCGGTTACATAAAAAATAAATTTGGAGTAGCACTACTGAAATGAAACAAAATTAAATCGGTTCCACACATCACGTGCTCTGAATCCTTAGCCGGGTATTTAGGTCGTGTAGTAATAGTAGAGCATGATTATTCCACTGCAGAAATCAAATTTCCGATTTTGCGATAGCAAGTCATGTTGGCCACATGATCACCACAAATGTCTCCTAGAACGAACAACGTTTCATGCTCTCTCGGTTGCCTGAATACACGAATATGCACATTGTCAAACATAATACCAAGAAGAGATAATTGAACTACTTATTCAACTTCAACTGAAAGTATAATTATTCTTAACGAAAGCAAATTGAATAAATATATGTCTGCAAAATATAGGGTTTAGTCTCTTAATTGATTCTGCAACATAATATAATTCAAACACCAAATGCAATTTATGTCAGTAATCCATGCTTTAGTCCCACTACCTATACAGCCATTGTGGTTGCTTTAAGTGAATGATAATAGAGCTCTACTCTCTTGGTTCCAAACTTGGCAAAATAATGAAAAGAAAATGCACATCAAAGCGATATGCAGAAAATAATACATTTCAAAGACAAATTAAGAAGGTCCTTTTAATTTGCCAGGTATTGAAACCAAGATTATTGAAATGAGATCAGCAGCTGTGCAACTATATAATTTGGAATTCTCTACTAGTTTGGGAATTCAACTCTTTCATGGAGCTGCAATGCTTATGATCTTTTAGTTTATTCTGATATATGCTTCACATAGCCACCCCAACGAAACACCAGCCCATGGTGATTGATACACCATGAAAGTGTACAAAACCCTTGAACTACCACTTCACATGAATGCTCAAATGAATTCTCCCTATCTAAATATGTATTAACCCAATGTGGTCTCCAAAGACAATGATCTAATGGTTAATATCTCGTGACATATTGGTCATGACCTTAAATTTGAGATCCTACAAAAAATACTTTGAACTCTAGAACTTACAACTTTTCTATAAGTTTTGTGTAATAAGGACATATAAAAATCACAATTTCACATCAATAACCGCCTGAAGCCTGTAAAAATTGCTGTCCATTAAAAACAGTTAATGTTTCCTATAAACTTTCTATGTCCTATGTTTTCATACCTTCTTGCTGCCACTCAGCTTCCGTTAAGCTTCTTAACAATTATGTCGATGGAAGGTCTATTCCGGCGTTCTGGATCCACGCATTGAAGCCCAATTTCAATGCATGCTTTTACTTGCTCACGGCAATCTGCATCTAGTGATGTGTATATGGAATTGGACACTATGTACTCTGCTGTCCATTTTTCACGTATCTGCATACAGAACACATGTTACAACCCCTGGTGATAAGTTACAAACTACTTATTTTAGATAATTATATGCAAACTATACGAGTATAATCTTAAAGAAACAAAAATACAAATAAAGAAGAATATTGACTGGTTCTTACTTTGTTAATAAAAGACCTTGCAGATGGTTCATTGTTCTCTCGTATATACTTTTCTCCAGTGGTGATCTCAATTATCATTAAGCCCAAACTATATATGTCAGACTGAGCCGATATTTCACCTCTGTATAGATATTCTGGAGCTATGTACCCACTAGAGTAAATATATGGAGAGGGTTAATTTTATTGACTTTGAATCATAGGCAAAAATGCAGTTTACTGATGATTTGCGATTCACTTACTAAGATCCCACAACATTTTGTGTCCTCTGCCTTGTTTGGTCCTGACCAAATAGTCTCGAGAGCCCAAAATCGGCAATCTTTGGCACCATGTTATCATCCAGCAATATATTTTCAGGCTTAAGATCCATATGGACAATTGGAATCTTATGTAGAAAGCTTAAACCTAGGCAGATCCCCTGAATTATTTTGAACCGTGTTTCCCAATTCATGTTAACAGGGGGTTCTGTAGGAGTAAAAAAGTGAATTATGCAGATACCATATTTATAAAAGTGATTTAATGCAGTACCTATTGTTTAGAAGAAATCAGAAAATAGAAACAAAAGATAATTCAACTTGATTCAGTGATTCATACTATAAAATATTATCGCTACATTTTGCTAGCTATCATGTATCACATTAATGTTAAAGAATAATTTCTTGCCACCCAATTCCCACTTTGCACAATGTTGCAAACCGTGTAAGTGTAATAATATCTGGCTTCAATAGTAGGTGAAGCAAAGATTTATTCCAATTGCTAACAAAAGTCTTTAATAAGAGGGATACTTTCAAAAGCAATGTACAAACACTAAATGGGGGTAAAGGTAAACGATAAAGCTAAACTAAAACAGCAACGTGAAGCAGTATATTGCTTACCAAATAGATTCTTGTGAACGCTTCCCTTGGGTAAATACTCATAGCAGAGTAAACACTCCATAATGTCAGCAACAACATATCTTCCATTGTGCTGCACCACCTTCTTTTGTGTTTCGTGGCAGTAACCAACCAATTTCACTATGTTTTCATGCTTGAGAGACATAATATTTAGAACTTCATTACGAAATGCTTGGTCACGTGGCACGGGGCTACTTTCAGAAAGCCTCTTCACAGCAATCACTTCCATTGACTCTTCCACAACTCCCTGTTCAATAAATCATAGTAATAAAGCAATTTTTTGTAAATAAAAATATCAAGAAAAATCCCTACCTTATAGACTTTCCCAAATGCGCCCGAGCCAATTACGCGCTCATCGGAGAACTGATTCGTAATTTTCTTCAGAAAGTCCAGTGGTAGCTCTGTCGGTAGCTCCCCGAGGACACTCCGCTTTCCTCCACTAGCTTCAGCTGCCATTCTACAAATTTAAGAAGATATGGATGTGATGAAGCTTCAACAGCTCACGGAATGTTATGCTCCCTCTTTTACAAAAGCACGGCAGACTCTTATAATCACACCACCATATAAACAAGAGGAATCTGAAAACAGATGAAGATAACAAGTTTCACAAAAGCTCTAACCTGGTACGGAGGTCACTGCAGGTATGGTAGTAGCAGCTGGTCAGACAACAGTGAATGGAGGATCTTGTTCTGAGACGGATAGCTAATCTCCTAGCTGATGGCGAGCATTTGTAATGGAACCCAACACGGTGTGGAAGTGGAACTGCGCATACGCGCAAACAAACACAAGTTGACTTGACTCTAGGCTACGATGCCAACTACGTAGTACTAGTCATTCTCTGCAATAAAAAGGCCATGTCCTAGTGGGACCACGTTCACAATAATAATTGTGGAAGTGGAACAATAGGAACAAGAGCAGGCGGCAGACAGGTGGGACCGGAGGAGGGAACGGCGGTGGCCAGGAAGCCGGCGAGGAGCTCTAGCGCCGCTCGGGCAGGGAAGCGAGAACAGGATGTTGTAGGCGGGACGGACGAAAGCGGCGTCCTCGAACACCAGGCACGCACGGCACAGCGGCAGTAGAGAATGATCAGATCGGCCTCGAGGCTCGAGCGTGGCCTGCGGAAGGAGTCCACGGACGGACGCCCGCGCGTGGAACAGCTCGCCGGCCGAGAGCGCCGCCGCCGCTCCGCAGCGACGGAGGAAGGTCGAGAGGCGGTGGGCGGGCATCGCGACGGCCCGGCTGCCGCATCGAAGTTCGTTGCCGGCACCAAGAGAAGTGAAAGTGTGAGGACAGAGAGGGTCCAAGCCCATCTTGGCCCAGGGAATCCAAGGCCTAGAAGCCCAATAGGTTGCTTGCTCGCAGGAAGGTTGAATCAGCTGAACTGGGACGGCTGTTATTTAGTCCCACACCGGCAGCCGTAACCGAATGCCGAGAGTGGAGGGCCTTCAAAATGATGGATTAGTGGACCTGATTAAACCATGATCCTTCAGGCAGCAAAAGGGATATGATGACTGGTAAAAACTCGCTATTTGAAATGCGAGAGGGGTGCCTGCCCCAAACAAGCCTGTTACGACAACAGGGCACTCACGTGCTTTACCATCTGATCCCGAACATAACCCAAAACTTAAATTTAAAGAATATATTTGTTTTATTGGATTGGATAGTTATGATATTATTAGATCTCTAAACTAAATTTTGTTTAAATTTGGTTGCAATTATAATCTACGCTGAAGTGTTGTGTGCCATTGAAAATTCATGCAATATAGTATTTGTTGTGGTAAAAAAGAAAATTTGGTGCATGCCACTATTGTGTAAACCTTAACGTTTATACTGTTGCCATGAGGCTAAGTTAGGCAGAATGTGGCAACAATATGGAAGGACGAATGCAACTGATTTTGACATATCGTATATGCCACTTGTATAGTTAAATATTTCATATTTTATTGCATAGTTAAATATGAAGAATTATATTTGTTGACATGAAAAAATATGAAAATATTTCGACATACAATATAGTAAAATCTGACCATAGATTCGGTTGCACTGGTCTTTTTATATGACTATCATGCTCTCGCTCGATAGCCTCACAACATGGCACAACACATTAAAGTTTGCACAAATAATAATGTATATCATATTTTTTTTCGATGACAGTTATCATATTACGCGAGTTTGTGATGGTATACAACAAATTGTCCCTTCATTAAAATATAACCGCTTATTTGTTTAGATAAAAATTACATATGTAAAGGTGTTGCCTCGTAGCCAATTTAATATTAACCTACATGTGAAAAAGAAGCTTTATCGTTTTCTATATATATATATATATATATATATATATATATATATATATATATATATATCGTGAAGCCGTTGTGGTATAAACTTACTCAAAATTTTACTGCATTACACGTGTTATTAACTAGCTTTAATTAAAGCAATGCTTTAAAGATGTGTTGGTTGGATCAAGTTTTTATTTAAAAGAAATAAGTTTTATTTATTGGTTCTGACATTGTTTTGGTCCACAAAACTCCGTACAGACTTGCGGGATCCATCAAGAATTCTCTTCCAGTTGTAGGGTAGAGACGTGTAAACATTTTTACAGGTTCGGGTTTGTTTCATGAAGCGTATTTTGAGTGCAACTTTTACATTCAGGCAATATATGC
Organism: Oropetium thomaeum; assembly: GCA_001182835.1. Classification (NCBI taxonomy): domain Eukaryota; kingdom Viridiplantae; phylum Streptophyta; class Magnoliopsida; order Poales; family Poaceae; genus Oropetium; species Oropetium thomaeum. Next base: position 2,699,491 of record LFJQ01000005.1, on the reverse strand, counting down.
AAGCAGCATGTCAAAGGAAGCAAAACGCATACCACTATCTCAGCCACATAGTGATGTAAAATGAAGCAAAAGTACGAAAAATCTTCAGGCAGGTTGACAAATGCAGCAGCAAAATGTGTCGAGCACGATGTATGCCAATAACCTTAATAGAGAGGGCAAGACAATTTATTCAGACGACTTATGATGCACTTTAGGACAAAACCAAATCAAACCAAATAGAAATAATATAACAACACTGATATGTCTCGGTTACATAAATATTTAATTTGGAGTAGCACTTCTGAAACGAAACAAAACTAAATAGGTTTCACACACATCATGTGTTAGCCGGATCTTTAGGCCGTGTAGTACGTAACAGTAGAGCATGCATTATTCCACTTCAGAAATCAAGTTTAGCACATGATCACCACATTTCTCCTAGAAAGAAGAACGTTTCATGCTCTGTGAAGACATGAGACCAGTAGCCTGAATACACGGATATGCACATTGTCAAATATTATAACAAGAGATAATAACATTAAGTGAATTACTTGTTCAACAGAAGGTATAAATATTCTTAATCAAAGCAAATTGATTAAAAATTTTCTACAAAATATTGAGTTTAGTCTCCTTATAGATACTGCAACATAATATATCTCAAAAACTAAATACAATTTAAGTCAGTAATCTGATAACACAATATGTAATATCCAGGCCTTTAGTCTCATCCACCGATACAGCTACGATCATAAGTGAACAATAGAAGAGCTCTACCTGTCTCAGTTCCAAACTTTGACAACATTATAAAAGGAAAATGCATACGAAAGCGATTTGCAAAAAATGATACATTTTAAAGACAAATTAAGAAGGTCCAATTAATTTGCCAGGTATTGAAACTGAGATTATTGAAATGAGATCAGCAGCTGTGCAACTATCCAATATGGAAATTTCTGCTAGTTTGGGAACTCAACTCTATCATCTATAGAACAAATGTTCCATATGAAGCTGCAATGCTTATCATTTAGCTTATTCTGGGATATACTTCACATAGCCCACCCCAACCAAACACCAATGGACTAACCCATGGTCCTAACATCACAGTGCACAAGACCCTTGAACTACCACTTCACATGAATGCCCAAATGAATTCTTCCTACCTAAATATGTATTAGGCGGTTTAACCCAATGTGGCCTCCAAAGATATGATCTGATGGTTAATCTCGTGACATTGGTCATGACCATAAAAGTGACATCCTACAAAAATACTTTGAACTCTAAACTTACAATTATTTTTCTATAAGTTTTGTGTAATTAGGAAATATAGAAAAAATATTTTCACATCAATTAACCTTGCCAATTGTAAAAATTTGCTGTCCATTAAAAACAGTTGAAGTTCCAATAAGCTCTCTATGTCCTATGTTTTCATACCTTATTGCTTCCACTCAGCTTCTGTTAAGCTTCATAACAATTATGTCTATGGAAGGCTTGTTCCGCCGTTCTGGATCCATGCATTGAAGTCCAATTTCAATGCATGCTTTTACTTGCTCGTGGCAATCTCCATCTAGTGACATGTATATGGAATTGGACACTATGTACTCTGCTGTCCATTTTTCACGTATCTACATACAGAACACAAGTTACAACCCTTGGTGATATGTTACAAACTAATTATTTTAAATAATTATATGCAAACTAAAAGGCTTGGTTGTTGTTGTTGTAATTATATGCAAACTAAATATAATACAAGTATAATCTTCATAAATAAAATACAAATAATACAGAAAATTGATTATGCTTACTTTGTTAATAAATGTCCTTGCAGATTGTTCATTGATCTGTTGTGTATACCTTTTTCCTGTGGTGATCTCAATTATCATTAGGCCCAAACTATATATGTCAGACTGAGTCGATATTTCACCTCTGTATAGACATGCTGGAGCTATGTCCCCACTAGAGTAAATATATGGAGAGAGTAAATTTTATTGACTCTGAATGAGAGTTAAAAATGAAGTTTTCTCATGTTTCGCAGTCCACTTACTATGATCCCACAACATTTTGTGTCCTCTGCAGTGTTTGGTCCTCACCCAATAGTCTCGAGCGCCCAAAATTGGCAATCTTTGGCACCATATTATCATCCAACAATATATTCTCAGGCTTAAGATCCATATGGACCATTGGAATCTTATGTAGAAAGCTTAAACCTTGGCAGATCCCCTGAATTATTTTGAAGCGTGTTTGCCAATTCATGTTAACAGGGGGTTCTGTAGGAGTAAAAAGGAATTGAATTATGCAAACACCATATTTATAAAAGTGATTTAGAATACAATACTTATTGTTTAGGAAAAAAAAAGCAGAAAATGGAAACAAAGGATAGTTCAACTTGATTTCAGTACTATATAATATTATTGCTACATTTTGGTACCTATCATGTATCACCTCAACGTTAAAGAATAATTTCTTGCCTCCTAATGCCCACTTTGCACAATGTTGCAAACTGTGCAAATAACATCTGGCTTCAATGGTAGGTGAAGCAAAGATTTATTGCAATTGGAAATAAAAAGTCAGTAAGAGGAATACTTTGAAAAGTAATGTTCAAACACTAATATATGGGGGTAAACGACAAAACTAAACTAAAACAGAAATGTGAAGCAGTATATTGCGTACCAAATAGATTCTTCTGAACGCTTCCCTTGGGTAAATACTCGTAGCAGAGTAAGCACTCCATAATGTCTGCAACAACATATCTTCCATTGTGCTGCACCACCTTCTTTTGGGTTTCGTGGCAGTAACCAACCAATTTCACTATGTTTACATGCTTGAGAGACATAATATTCAGAACTTCATTACGAAATGCTTGGTCACGTGGCACGGGGCTACTTTCAGAAAGTCTCTTCACAGCAATCACTTCCATCGACTCTTCCACACTTCCCTGTCGTTCAACGAATCATTGTAATAAAGCAGTTTATCTACATTTGGAAATAAAAATTATAGTGTAAAAACCCATACCTTATAGACTTTCCCAAATGCGCTTGAGCCAATTACACGCTCATCGGAGAACTGATTAGTAATTTTCTTCAAAAAGTCCAGTGGTAGTTCTGTCGGAAGCTCTGGCTTCACTTGCCATTTCTACAAATTTAACAAGCTATCGATGTGATCTAGCTTTAACAGCTTACGACAGATTTGTAATCACACCATAAAGCTAAAACTGCACAAATAAGATGAATCTGAAAACATAAGAAGTGAAGAAGCTGCACAAAGGCTCTAACCTGGTACGAAGGTCACTTCAGGTATGGTAGCAGCTGGTCGGACAACAGTGAATTGGGGATTTGGGCTGAGACGGATGGCTAATCTCCTAGCTGCTGGCGAGCATTTGTAATGGAACCCAAAACGGTGTGGAACTGTGGATACGCATAAACAAGGAGTTGACTTGACTCTAGGCTAAAGATGCCAATTAGTCATTCTCTGCAATAAAAAAGCCATGTGCGCATCGTGGGACTGTAAGGAGCAAGAGCAGGCAGCAGACAGGTGGGACTCGGAGTAGGCTTCGACGGCGGCCAGGAAGCCGCATAGTAGCTTTAGCGCCGCTCCGGGCAGGAAGCCGAGAACGGGATGTTGTAGGCATGCATGGACGGCAGCGGCATCCCGTCGAACATCTGGCGCGCGCAGCACAGCGCACCGTAGCGGCAGATGATAAGGACGAGATCAGCCTCAAGCCCTGCGCGTGGAGCCGCTGGGCGAGAGGCCGCCGCCGCTGCGCCGCGAGTGGGCGGCGTCATCGCGACGGTCGGGCCGCCGCATGGAACGTTTCCTTCCGGACCCAAAAGATGTAAAAGTGGGAGCACGGAAGGGCCCAAGCCCATCCTGGCCCTATGGGAATCCAAAGACGGATATACGTCTACCTTTTGTAAAAAATTGTTTATAAGGGCCGAGAGAGGATTTGCTAAATTTGAAAATGAAACATATTTAATCTAAATTTAGATTATATAGTGTTTTTTAGAAACGAAACTGTAACATATTGAAAATAAACTTGTAGCGCTCCGCTTATTTCGGGTTCAAAAGAGATTAATTCACTTTAGGGATTACAATTTAAAGATTAAATCATTCCAGAAAAATTTAATTAATCATTCATTAAAATTTTTATTAATTTTCAGAAGGATGTTGTGATAATACTGGAATGCTCCCGACTAATGAACTTAGTTGAAATCTTTTAATTCAAAATTTGAATTCCAGAATTTCCACTTCTTCTTGCAAAATTTTGAATTTAAATTCTTCCCAAATTCTAAGATTGAACCGTGGCCTAATTCAAATTCCAGAAATTTTTATGAATTTTTGGACTCCTCAAAATTTTTTACCAGTGGGACCCACTAAGCAGCAGGCCCCACTGGTCAGCCTCTTCCTCTTTTCCTTCCTCTCTCTCTCTCTCGCAGACGCGCGCCTTGGCAGAGGACGCCCGCCATCTGCCAAGCGCTCGGCGCTTCGCAGCGTGCATGGCCTGCGTGGCGCGCGCGCGATGCTGCGCCGCGGCTTTAAGCTGTGCCTCGACGCCTCTGTTGCGCCTTGATCGCCACACCTCTTCTCTGGCTCTCCCGTCTTCCTCCCTCTCGGCGCTCGTCGCTTTAACGCTAGTGTGGTCGCCGCATTCTGAAAAATCCCCGCCGTGCCCAGCCTTTAACGTCGCCAGAATTCCTCCGACCCCTCGCCGCTAGCGCAGGTCTTCTTTTTTCCCCGCTGTCCCGAATCGCCGGAATTTGAAGCTTGTCGCTAGCGAACGCTAGAGCGCGGGAGCCGCACGGTGAGGACCCCCTCCGCTACGGGTTTGAGTTCCCTTTCTCTGCCATTCGTGGTTCCGGAGACGTGGTGCAGCTCTCACCACCGACCAGTTTTCAGGGGAGAAGCCCAGTCGTCGGGAACGCCGGAGCACGCCGCCGCCGACCACCTCCGATGAGAATCCTGGCCGTTATCCCCCTTCACTGGCTCCGCCGCGTCACGTAGGAGCTGTAGGGCAAGGTGGGGTAGGAAGCCGTGCGCCGTCGCGCCGCCGCGCCATGGCCAGAGTGGAGCTCGCGCCGCCGCTCGTCGTCGTTGCTGTTCTGGAGCTCACCGACGATCGATACCTAGTCAAATCGACTCCCCGCGTCGAGCTCGTGCTGCTGGTGCTTTTCACGCAGTCCGCCATGGCCGGAATCGCCGCGACGCCGCAGCCGCCGCGTGAGCGCGGTGAACCAAGGGCAGATCCCGATTCAGCATTTTCTTTCAATTTGATTATTCTGCCAAAATTTCCAAAAATCACAGAAAATGGATAATAGCTCAAAAAAAATAAAAGTCCAACTGTTCTGGAACCAGTGAAAAGTGTAGTTTTTATGAAAAATATAAAACTTTGTGGGTAAAGATTTTCTTTTTTTGGGACTTTATTTAATTATTAATATATGGCCAAAAATCTAAATAATTGAATTTCAATTATTTAAATCTGGAAAAATTTGTATAAAACTCCAGAGTGTACCCTTGAGTTAAGAAGTGCATGAAATGGCAATTAGGGTTGTTTAGATACTATTTAAATTGTTTAGCATGGTGTTAGGTTAGATTGTTCCTCGACCACTTTAATTCTTTAAATCGTTATCGACCACTTTAATTCATTGAGAAAATGTTAATTGATGATTTCACCTCTCTACTTGCATCATGTAGACGCCGACGTGAACGAGGTAACCGTCGAGGTTGAGCCCGAGTTTTCTGAAGAGCCCACTACTGCTGACCAGGAGGAGCAACCACAGGGCAAGCCCCGGTGCGCTACCGTTTTTAAAGTTTTTTCCTTTACAATAGTGTATGTGAGTCATGTAATGTGCATTAGATTGACTGGAGTTGGATTAAACCCTAGATGTATATGTTCCCAGTAGTGCCTATTATGGAATATTGGTACAGGTAGCTCGATGTAGAGTTATGCTTAGTAATATCATACGGTAGAAGTCGAGTAGAGGGGACACTGCTCGCGATATGATAGGAGTTGTCTGAAACTTCTACCCCTTATGAAAGACTTGTGGCGAGTTCATATTTTCATGGAAAGAAACTGGGGTCAGACAGGGACGTTACGATGACAACAGAACATGGGTTCTGTGTGCGGTAGCCCTGTCTGATCCGTGCGGCACAGTTGGCTATGTATTGAATGTACTGTTCACGTGCTAGAGTTATGGGACCCAGTAAAACTTGGTAGCCTAGTGATGACAAAGCTGAACCTACCTTACGGTGTCTGATGGGAGGCGGGCTGGGGTGGACAGCGTGAGAACTCCAAAGATACCGTCAGAGACGGGTGATCTGGTGGGATGCGGCGCTATTGAGGTAGCGTAAGAGGGAATTAGCTTTGCCAGATCTGGTGTGAACGGTTGTCGCGTGCGGTTCGGGACGCGCATGTGTCGTGTGACCAGGTTAACCCTGCAGGTGTAAATCATTTCGAACCGCTATCACTCTCAGTCTAGTGTTTGCTTGACCTCTCTGTCGCATATGTAGAGAAGTGAACAAGGAGAAGAATGATGATTAAAGTTGTGATGAATATTATGATCATTGTTTGACAACCATGGTTGTTTAGTCATAGTGCTTACTAAAGTTTATTGTTCCGAACTTAATCTGATCTAAAACTTGAAAGTAGTAAGCTACTAATTATAGCGTGTCCTATTTGCACTTACCCCTACTCTAAGTCAGCCTTGCATGCTTAGGAGTCGGCTGTAGACAGCCACGTTGACGGGTCAGTCTTGCTGAGTTTCTTAGAAGCTCACGCTTTGTGATTGTGGTTTATAGGTGGTTCAGAATCTGTCGGCGGTAGCGATGGCTACCCGTGACGCGCTCGCTCCATGGCGCGCGACGTGCGCCAGCGAATCGCCGACGAAGGCGATGGGTACCGCGCTTTGCGCGGGCCAGCCAAAACCTCGCCGCGGCGGCGGCGTTGCTCCAAGGGCTCCCTGAGCCCGCCAAGCCCGAGGCTCGACGTACTCAACGCCAAGTTGAGGCGTTACTAGCACGCGCGGCGGCGCAGTAAGCGGAGAGCTCGCGGTCGCGGATCCGCGAGTCTCACATCCAGAATGTGTCTGTCCAACAGACATCCCCTAGGATGGACGGGGCCTCAACGGCCTTCGTTCGCGGTCGCCTAGGGGCGAACCGTGACGCGCGCGCCACCTTGGAGGCGTGCCGGCGCCAACTGGAGTACAGCTCTGGGGCGGCCGAGCTCGCCACCCACACCGAGGGGATGCCATGATGAGAATGAGGATAGGAGCCCAAGCCCGAACGCTCCGGGACCTTGGGCCTTCAGTTCTTACATCCGAGGAGCAGAGTTTCCCCGGCGCTTCCGACCCCCGACCAATGTACTGAAATACGCGGGGGAAACAAATGAAGCCTTTGGTTCGAAGACTACCACCTCGCCTGTCGAGCCGGGGGTGCGGACGACGATCATTTCATCATCCGCAACTTGGCCCTTTACCTGGCTGATTCGACCAGGATGTGGCTCGAGCACCTCCCCGCCGATCGGATCGCAAGCTGGTCCGACCTAAAGGAGGTCTTCGTGGAGAACTTCCAGGGGACCTAGGCGCGCCCAGGTAACCCCTGGAACCTCAAGAACTGCCGGCAGAAACCGGGGGAGACCCTCCGGGAGTACGTCTGGCGCTTCTCCCAGCAATGCAACGAGCTGCCGGACGTGGGCGACGCAGACGTCATTGGAGCATTCTTGTCCCGGACTACTTGTCGCACCCTAGTTCACAAACTGGGGCGCAAGAGCCTGCGAACGGCCAAGGAATTCCTGGACGTCGCGACCAGCCATGCTTCTGGTGAAGAAGCGGTGGGCGCAATATTCAACCGGCCCCAGAAGACCAAGGGCAAGAGGAATGAGGACGCCGACGAAGGCCCTTCTGACCATCCCAACAAGACGAAGAAAAACCGGCAGCGCTCATCTGGCGAGAGGATGGTTGCGGCTGCCGACGAAAAGGTGCCAAGGCACCTGCAGTCGTGGACACGCCGGACCACTTTGAAAATAAGTGGAACGGGCCGTGTCCCAACCATGAATACCCCGTGACGCACCTCTACAAGGACTGCTCGCTTATGAAACGGTTCTTGACCCAGGAGGCCAAGAAGGGCAAGCCGAAAGGTAAGCCCCGACAGGCCCCCGGAGGCGCCGACGATAGCAACGACACCAGCGACGGCAACGACGGTTTCCCGGAGACCGACGGGTGCCTCATGATCTTCGCCGGGTGGGAGGCGCACGGGAGCAACCGCCGCGTGAAAATCGAGCGCCGTGAAGTCTTTGCGGCCGAGCCAGCGACGCCAACATTCCTTCGGTGGTCGGAGGCACCGATCACGTTCGATCGGTCCGACCACCCCAGCCATGTCCTGCGGCCGGGGCGATACCCGCTGGTGGCCGACCCCATCATCGGCAAGAAGCGCCTGACCGAGGTGCTCATGGATGGAGGCAGCGGCCTCAACATCCTCTACGTGGAGACACTCGACGCCATGGGCATCAACCGGTCGCTCATCCGACCAACCGGAGCGCCCTCCACGGCGTTGTCCCCGGGAAACAGGCTGTTCCCCTCGGGCAAATCCACTTGCCCGTCACTTTCGGGACTCCAGCCAACTTCCGAATGGATACCCTCACGTTCGAGGTGGTTGGCTTCCACGGGTCCTATCACGCAATCTTGGGGCGACCATGCTACGCGAAGTTCATGGCCGTTCCCAACTACACCTACCTGAAGCTGAAGATGCCAGGACCGAAGGGGGTGATCATCGTCAGTGCTTCCTTCCAACGCGTCTACCAGTGCGAAACGGAGAGCGGCGAGCTTGCCTCCGCGACCATTGCATCCGCGGAAGAGCTTGCTATCATCCAGTAGCAAATTACCGAGGAAGCACCCGACTCCAACCGCAGCGCGGGGTCCTTTGAGCCCGCCGAGGGTGTCAAGGAGATCCAGCTCGACCCCGACAACGCCAAGGAGAAGGTAGCTAAGATCAGGACCTCCCTCTTCCCAAAATAGGAAAGCGCACTCGTCGATCTTCCTCCGCGCGAATATCGACATCTTCCCATGGAAACCCTCGGACATGCCCAGCATCCCGAGGGAAGTCGCCGAGCACTCCTTATATATCAAGCCGGGGTCCCGATCGGTGAAGCAGCGACTGCGCTGCTTCGATGAAGAAAAGCGCAGGGCAATCGAGGAGGAAATAGCCAAATTACTGGCGGCCGGTTTCATCAAGGAGGTGTATCACCCCGAGTGGTTAGCCAATCCTGTTCTTGTACGAAAAAGAATGAGAAATGAAAAATGTGTGTCGACTATACTAGTCTAAACAAAGCGTGCCCAAAGGATCCGTTTCCTTTGCCACACATAGACCAGATCGTCGACTCAACCTCATGTGTGAAGCCCTCAGTTTCCTTGATGCGTACTCTGGATACCATCAAATCCCCATGAAGGAGTCCGACCAACCCGCGACAGCCTTCATCACACCGTTCGGCTCGTACTGTTTTGTCACGATGCCGTTCGAAGTGAAAAATGCAGGCGTGACATATCAGCGATGCATGATCAGATGCTTCGATGAGCTCATCGGAGACATCGTTGAAGCATACGTGGACGACATCGTCGTCAGGACCAAAAAGACCGACCAGCTTGTGACCGACCTGGAACGGACCTTCGTCAAGCTCCGAGCAAACGGCATCAAACTCAACCTCGAAAAATACATTTTCGGGGTCCCGAGGGGGATGCTACTTGGATTCGTCGTCTCCGAGCGTGGCATCGAAGCCAACCTAGAGAAAATCGAGGCCATCAACCGGATGGGCCCGATCCAAAACTTGAAGGGAGTACAACGCGTGACCGGGTGCTTGGCGGCATTGAGCCACTTCATCTCACGCCTCGGAGAGCATGTACAATCCCTCTACCAGCTCCTTAAGAAATCCGAGCCATTTCGATGGACGTCCGAGGCACAGGACGCCCTCGACAGGATAAAGGCTATCTTGACGAAGCCTCCGAACCTAGTGCCTCTGACCCCTAAAGAGCCACTCCTCCTTTACATCACCGCGACCCAGGTTGTCAGCGCTGCCTTGGTTGTAGAGCGAAGGGAGGAAGGTCACGCCCTCAAAGTCCAGCGTCCGATCTAGTACGTGAGCGAGGTCTTATCTGACACGAAGACCCGATACCTTCAGATAGATCCTTTATGGTGTCATCATTACCAAAAGGAAGCTCCGACACTACTTCGAGTCCCATCCGGTGACCGTGGTCAGCTCCTTCCCCCTATGCGAGGTTGTAGAGAACCGCGATGCCACGGGGAAGGCTGCAAAATGGGCGCTCGAGTTGATGGGCGAAGGGATTACGTACGCTCCTCGGACGGCGATCAAGTCCCAGATCTTGGCCGACTTCGTAGCAGAATGGACCAAAATCCAGCTACCCACGGCTCCTGTCGACCAGGAGTACTGGGTGGTGTACTTCGACGGCTCGCTAATGCGCAAGGGAGCAGGGGTCGGGCTCGTGTTCGTCTCCCCCATGGGGGTGTGCATGAAGTACGTGGTCCTCCTGGTATTTCCTGCTTCCAACAATGTGGTCGAGTACGAGGCACTCATCAATGGACTCAAGATCACCGATGAATTGGGGTTTTGTTGGCTCAAGATTCGAGGCGATTCCCAGCTCGTCATCAGCCAGGTCATGAAGGAGTCCAGCTGCCACAACGAGACTATGGACGCGTACTGCTAGGAAGTCCATAAACTGGAGCACAAGTTCCATGGTCTCGAGATCAAACATATCCCAAGGCGGCTGAACGAAGAGGCTGACTCCTTGGCAAAAATGGCGGCTGGATGGGAGCAAGTCTCGCGTGGGGTCTTCGCCCACGACTAGAGTCAACCATCGGTCCGGCTCAAAGACCCGCTAGGGGCCGGCACCGAGCCGTCCCTGGGAAAAGGGGTCGGACCGACTTCAAATCCTCCAGACCCCGCGTTATGGAAATTGATGAGGCGCCCGCGCAAGGAACCGATCCTCCAACCGATTGGAGGACGTCGTACCTCGACTGCCTCCTCAAAGGAGAACTCCCAGCAGACAAGACGGAGGCCCGGCACATTACTCGACGCGCCAAATCCTTCGTCGTCATCGATGAGGAGCTCTACAAGAGGAGTCTCACCAATATCTTGCAGCGCTGCATCTCGATCGCACACAACTACTGCAAGACATCCATGGTGGGGTCTGCGGTCACCACGCCGCACACAAGACCCTCGTCGGAAATGCGTTCCGACAAGGATTCTACTGACCGACGGCCGTCAACGATGCCGCGCAGATTGTACGCATCTGCGAGGGTTGCTAGTTCTACGCCCGGCAGACTCACCTGCCGGTGCAAGCACTACAGACCATCCTGGTCACGTGGCCGTTCACGGTTTGAGGATTGAACCTGGTTGGACCCCTCAAAAAAGCACCCGGGGGCTACACGCACCTGTTGGTAGCGGTCGATAAATTCACCAAGTGGGTCGAGGCACGGCCGGTTGTGAGGATCCGACCAAAAGAAGCGGTCGAGTTCTTCCTCGATATCATCCACCGCTTTCGAGTACAGCACTCCATCATTACGGATAATGGTACGCAGTTCACGGGAAAATGCTTCCTCAAGTTCTGCGACGACTACCACATCCGAGTCGATTGGGCAGCTGTTGCGAACCCCTGGGCAGGTCGAGCGCACAAACGGCATGATCCTCCAAGGACTGATGCCCCGGATCCACAATCGGCTGAAACAATTCAGCGGTCGGTGGGCAGCCGGGCTCCCCGCTGTGCTTTGGAGCCTGCAAACGACCCCCAGCCGGGCGACAGGGTTCACCCCCTTCTTCATGGTATACGGCTCTGAAGTCGTCCTACCAACGTACCTCGACTACGACGCGTTGAGGGTTAAGGCGTACAACGACGAGGGGAACCGAATGTCCCTCGAAGACACGATGGACCAGCTTGACGAGGCACGGGACATGGCGCTTCTTCGATTGGCATAGTACAAGCAGGCGCTACATCGGTACCACAGCCAGAACATACGGGAAAGAGCGTTCGACGTCGGTGACCTCATCCTTCGCCACGCCAGAACTAGCAAGGACCGGCACAAGCTATCGCCGTCGTGGGAAGGCCCCAACATCGTCTCGAAGGTCCTCCGACTCGGCACCTACAAGCTGCAGACCGCGGACGGACAAGAGATCGCCAACGCCTGGAACATCAAACAGCTACGTCGTTTCTAACCCTGAACCCGTAGTCGATTCATTGTTCTCACCCCCCCCAAAACAAGCGACGCCCGACCCCCACTGCATGGGAGTCGGACCCCGCTCGGCGGGCTACACATGTAGGGTACACGCACTGAACGCGCGCCCTAACACCTGTTTATTTGCTGCTTACTTGCAAAATCTACGAGGAAGGATAAGTGGGGGATAAGAAAAGCACGAGGTCGGACCGGTCGGACCGCGAAACGCTTACGGCCCTCGAAGGCTATAGCTACGACGCTCACCAACGAGACCGAATGCTCATCTGGTGTTTAAACCTCAGAAAGAAAAAGTCGTGGGCGGGAGGAAGCGTGAAGTCGAGCTGGTCGGACTGCGAAACACCTACGACCCCCGAAGGTTACGGTGACGATTCTTACTAGCGAGACTGAACGACGAGTCTGCCCATGGCTTACGATTTCTAATCAAAAACAAGGGAAAAAGGGGACGAATGCTTTCGTTAATTCATGAAAAACATTTTTGCAAACACACAATGGTGCTCAAGAGCATTCAAATTGTTTTTTTGATTCACAAAAAGACCGAGCATTTTGGCCTCGGCCATCCTATGTACAAACTAGCTAATCTACCTACTCCTACTAGGGCGGGGGGCCATCCTCCTTCCCGATCCGTGCAGCCAGGGCGTGCGCCAAGGGGGCCACCTCTTCCTCGATGGCGTTCCGCTCGACGTCGGAGTAGCCGGGCGCAAAGCCTTCGCTCATCAGGTCCAGGGCGATGTCGGAGTAGTGCGACCGAGCGATGGCAAAGGTCCAGTGCACGCCCCGACGCAGCGCGTCCGCCGCCATCCCGCGCGACCGAGCGACGAGGCGGGAAACTTGAGGCGCGAGGGAGCTTGACCCCACCTTGGCGACGACTCCGAGGTCGGAGAGCGCCACCCCGACGACGACTCTCAGCATGTCGTGCTCCTCGGCTTCTCGCTTGAAGTCACCTTGGAGCCCTGACAGCTCCTGCGTGCCCGCTGCCAGCTTGTCGGTGCGTATTGCAAGAGTTGTACGGCGGTTAGTCCACGACCGGTCGGTTCGTCTGGCACTACTGAGAAAAAAGGGAGAAAAGACGAAGGACGCAGCGTACCTGTCGCCTCCACCTGGAGCTTCTTGACCTCGGCGCGGCTTCGAGTCAACTCCGCCGCCAGGTTGGCGGTCACCCCCTCGGCACCCTCTCGGGCTTTCGCCTCCTACTGGAGAGTCGCCCTAAGGTGGCAGAGGGCCAGGCTCGCCACCTCCACCTAGCTGGTCCACTCCACCGTCAGTGCTGTGATGGTGTTGCGGACCCGACACGCCACCTCTAGCTCCTCCTTCGCCTCGCGCGCCTCCTCGAGCGCGATGCAGAGCCGGTCCTTCGCCTCTTGAAGGCGGTCCCCTGCGGCCTGCTCCCGGGCGAGGGCATCCGCCACCGCACCACGGCCAGCAGCGAGCTGCTCCTTGAGCTGCCCACGTACTCGGAATCCCGCCGTGAGGCGGTCCCGCAGTGCGGCCATGGCAGAGTCCAAGGCGGACACCGCCGACAGGACCCCCCTCCTGGGCCTGCTCTGCGCTCTCGGGCTCTGGGCGCCCTCCTCCCCCGGCTCTTCAGCCAGGGGGGCCGCCGACGCCACCGCAGGCCTGCCACCGACGCCACCCTCCGTCGAGGGTCCAAAAGTGGACGACCCCGGCATGGCAGCCGGAGCCTCCTCCACTGCCTCCGCCAGCACCTCCGGCGGGATGGCCGTCGCCGCGCCCACCTGTGCAGGGTACCCGACCCGGACGGCCTCCGGCTCCACTGGCGCGGCCTCCGGCGCCGTCACCCGCTCCTGGGGCAGCCCCACTACCGATTGGAACTCCGCCGCCGACGCGCGCGGAGGCTTCTACGCCCCGCCGTTGCCCGCCTTTGACGCGCCCTCAGTCGTCTGGCGCGCCAGGGCCTTCTTCGGCGCCGTCTGAAGTGCCGTCACCTGCCCCCCAACCTTGCGCGGAAACCAACCATGAGCAAAACTTGAGAAGGTGAAAAAGGAAGGACGCCACGCGCTTACCCTCTGGCGGTGGGACGGCCTCGCTTCGGGGTTAACCCTGCCTGTTCCTCCGCGTGGCGCGGCCGCATCTCACCGACATTTGGGGGCGCAGCCTCGCCCGCAGCAGGCCTCAGCCCCTCCATGCGGCTCGGGGCTCGGTGTTTGGCGGCCCCGACCTTGACTACTCGAGACGGGCAGGGGCCTGCGCCCTCGGTGGCGCCTGCGGCTCCGCCGCTGGAGTTGGCCGCACGGTGAGGTCGGAAGGGGTGGGGCCCAACACTGCCTCCGACCTTCGAGGCTCCAGCGTCGGCTCCTGCGCACGCGGGCGCGCCTCGCTCTACCCCTTCCCTCCTTGGCTTGGACGGGGGATTTCCACTACCTCGTCCTGTTCCTCCTCCCCCTCCTTTTCCTCCTCTTCGTCGTCGTCCTCTTCTTCGTCAGACCCCTGGCGGCGTCGACCCCGGTGCAGCTGCCCTCGGAGCTTCTTCACCTTCTTTGCCGCCAGGGCGTCCTTCTTCTTCTTCTGCTGCTCGACCGCGAGGCGGTTCACCGCCCTAACAGCCGCGTCCTCCAGCACAGGGGCGGGGGAACATGGGAGGAGGAAGTTTGGCTGCCAAAATCTAAAACGTGGTCAGAATCAGAGGCGAAGCCAAAAAGAGAAAGATTGCGGGAGGAAGACGCGACAACTTACCAACTGGACGCTCCCTGCTGTAGGGCGCATCGGAGGATACCCGTCGAGTGGGGCATCGACGTCTTTGGGCGCGAGGGTGTCCCTCAAGCGCTGCCTCAACTCCGAATCGAAGAGGGGCTCGAGGGACATCGCCGACCCGAAGAGGTTGGCACCAGGCCCCATCTAGTACAGCCGGAGGGGGCGCGTCATGAGTGGCAGCACCCGCCGGGCGTGGTACGCCACAATCACCCCGGCTCCATGCACTCCCCTGGTCCTCAGGAGCCTGATCGTGCCCAGGAGGTCAGCCAGTCTCTTCTTCTCCTTATCCACGGGGCCCCACTTCCACACCTCGGGCGCCGCTTCGAAGGCGCGGCCCGTAAACTCCGGCAGAGGGCTGGCGGCGTCGGTCTTCAGGTAAAACCATTGCCTGTGCCAGCCCCTGTTAGAGGTCTTCAGCCGCAGCGGGATGTAGGCCTGAGCATGCTCGCCGCGGAGGTGGATGCTGGCGCACCCGACGGAGGTCGGGCTCCCCTCCTTCCTCTGGAGGGAGACGGCGAAGAAATACCTCCACAGGTCGAAATGGGGGTCAATCCTTCGCACAACGCCACGAAAACGGCGATGTGCTGGATCCCGTTGGGGTTGAGGTGCTGGAGCTCCAGGCCGTAGTGGTGGAGCAGCCCCTGCAAGAAGCGGTGCGCGGGGACGCCCAGCCCGCGCTCGTGGAAGTGGGCGAACGACACCAAGTAGCCGTCCGCCGGCGGCGGAGCCACCTCCTCGCCGGGGAGCAGCCACTCCCTCGCCTCCGTCCGTGCGACGAGGAGGCCGCGCTTCACCAAGCTGTCCAGGCGCGTGCCCCTCACATCGGATTTTCACCAGCTTGCCATTTCGGGTGTGGAGGTGGTGGGCGAGAAGAGGAGAACTTGAAGGCAGAAAGGCGCAAGGAGCACGAGCAGGGAGGTGAAGCGGCGCGAGAAAGTGAAGCGACGAACTAATGGGTGAAGGCGGACGAGTATGCGAGGTGCGTATTTATATCCTCTCACCCGCAGGGCGCCTTCCCCCAGTCCATGCGAACGAGGCCCACATGGCCGCCTCGATCGGAGCGAGCGGACGCGCGTGCACTCATACGGCCCGAAGACCAACACTGCCGCACGTCCCGTCGCGGCAGGCGCCTCTATCCCGAATTAATACCGGTAGGTAGTGATGTGGGCTGAAACATGCCCCGACGGCCCAAAAGAGTTCGAAGGCTGGCCCAGCGAACGGGTTCGACAGCCGCTCAGGGCGAAAACGGAGCCAGGGGCGGAAAGAAATGGGCCCGCTAGCGGCCAGTACCCTGGCGCTCGAGCGCCAAGGGCATCACGATCTGCGTTCAAGTCTCGGTTCGAACCAACCCATGGGTATTTCATCGTAAAAAGGCAGCGAGCCTCGGAGCCTATCGAACGGCTTCCGGGTACCGAATGGGACGACAACTCGGAAGATTGAAGTCGACCACCAGCTGGTCCATCGAGGCCTCCCCGAAGGGGCCCCGGGGCTTCACTTGAACTCACCCGTTATCAGCTCGACGAGCGCCACGCTTCGGCCTCCGGGGTAAAGCGTGGTCCGGCTCAACCTCCTCGTCCGGCGAACGGACACGTAGGATGGACGACACAAGTCGAACCATATCCTCGAACGGACCACCGCGGCTAGCGGAGGTCTTGAGGGACGGAATCACAGAGAGAGATCCAATAACGGGATCGCAGGACACGCTGGCTCAAAGGAGCAGAAAGTGAGCCAACGCTCGTGAAGTAAAACTTCCCCTCCCGATTTGAGCGACGCCTGACCCCGTTCTGTGCAGGGGTCAGACCTCGTTCGAGGGCTACTGCCGAGGGTCAATACCAGAGGCGACCAGCCTTGACGACTCGCAGTCTTAACAAGCACGAAGGAGGTGGAGCAATCTCCGCCTCGCCCGACCCTCGGGCTGAAGAGACGCTCGTATGCTCGGGTCCACAGACAATCTCCGCCTCGCCCGACCCACCCGAATAGGGTCAGATTCCCCACAGCTCAACCGGTGCGCTCGACCTCCCCGCATCGGAATCGGAAAACCGCACGAGGCTCCCCCTCGCCCGACCCCGCCTACTACACCACGAGTAGGCAGGCCGGTGACGGTTGGACAATAAATACATCTGACTCCCGCGTCCATGGACAGGTGAGGATAGCGACTGCTCGATCAAGTGGGCAGTAAATACGCACGACGTGCACCGGCCGAAGGACTATCACTGTTCCGACAGCCCCTGTCAGTGCCCACTCTCCTACTATAGGACGAGACGCTCCTGAGCGACGGCTCGACGAGAGCACGGGTGATGATGACGGCGCCACTCCGCTGACCCCTGCCGAAAGCCATCCCCCCATACGGATGGGATACTCTCGATTGACGGGACTCCCCGCGCTGTCAGGACGGAGGGACGCCGCCATACCGATGACGTCGCCTACAGCAACAATCCCGGAGCCCGCGAAGCGCCGGCAAGATTGACTTGGAGCGTACGGCCACGATCACCACTCCACTGTCTCTCTCTTTCTCCCTCACTCTCTCTACCACGACTCGTCCCGCGTCTCACCCTTGCGATATAAAAGGGGAAGATGGGGATGACCAAGGGGGATCAGACAAACAACAGACAACAAACACTCCACCACGCATGCACCTCATTCATCCAGAGACTTGGGACACCTTCCCTCTCTCGTTCGTTTGTAACCACCTACTATAAATAACGTAAGTAACACGAGCGGCTCGAAACTGAACGTAGGGTACGATTGTCTCAACCAGTATAATCTTTGTGTGCTCTTGCAAACTATCCGAACAGCAAAACACGTATCCCACGATAATCACTAGCCGATAACGAACACTAACAATACACATGGCACGTCGTGGGATAGCCACATAGTCCAAAAAGGAGAGAGCTCCATTCTCTACACGGTTAAACTCTTTAGTAAAGTAGTTTTTAAAAAGCTTGAGAGCCTTAGAGCAACTCCAACAGTTATCTAAATTAGTCCTTAAATTTGACTATTGGGTTTCATTAGACAAAAACAATCTCAATAGTTATCATTTCTCGCTCTCGACCTGTTCCCACTCCCCAGCCTGGCCTAAACTCTCGCTATATGTGAAGACAAGATTCGCACTTCCAATCCACCGAAGTGCACCATTCTTAGGGGTAAAATCGCGCGCCCGCGCCTGCATTCGCGTGCTATGGTAGCCAAATCGGCTGTCCCCCGCGCTATTTTCCGATATTTTGCACGTGGTTTTGCGGAAAGAAAGGAGTGGTGGCACTTTCAGCGGAGAGGAAGAAGGAGCCGCTGCGCTGCCGTTCCAGGCCTTTTCCTGCGCTCTATGCCTGTACGCGCTCGGAAGAGATGACTTGCGGCAACGCAAGGAAGAAGCAAGAAGGGGTGGCGGCAGTTTTAGCGGGGAGGAAGAAGGAGCCGCTGCTGCTGTTCCCGGCCTTTCCCTCCGTTGTACGTGTACGCCGTTGTTCCTGCTCTCAGCTGCTATTGTTTTTTGTTGGCAGAGCTGCTGATTGTCCAAATCTATCTTGTGTGCAGGTCGGAGAGCGCGGCCAAGGAGCCAGTGCTGGCCACGACCGAGGACCTCGACAAGATTGAGTACAAGCTCCAGTAGTTCACAATCTTGTACCTGTTTCTTTGCACCTAGAACAGAGTCAAGACTTGGTATATTTTACAACTCGTTTTGTCAGCTCATGGCCTGCTTCGTAATGAATTGTTGATTGGATTACCTTGCCTAATTAATGTGATAGGATCCTGGTTTGCTTTCACTACCATTGATTTGGATGGATTGTAGTTATACAAATCAGTGTAGACTATTTTGTACTGCAATCTGAATCGGCTTGTTCAGTGCTAGAATTTGCAACAAAATAAAAATTTTACATTGCTCAGTGACGTATCAGGTGAAAATAAAACATTGAGTAGATTCAGATTCTAATAAAAAAAAAGAGCTGGATCAGATTATAGAAGTCCTGTGTTGATTAAATGTATGGGCAATATGTTCATATTAGACTTCTCTTTTTTCAAATCTGTAGGTGCTTTGGATAATGGAAGGGTTGCGCACATTCACTGATTTGTTGACTGAGGATGATAACGATGTGCATTTGGAAGATCTTACTGAAGATCCCTCACCCATAGCAGATAGTTCACAAAGATTGAACACTGACCAGAGAAAAGGGAAGAACTTCAGCGAAGATGAAGATAGACTTCTTATTTCAGCCTGGGTGACTGCACGAAACCGATCAAACCAAAGCTTCTTTCTGGACGAGAGTGCACAAGTGTTATCAGGCCAAAAGGGAATCATTAGCAAGTAGGAGTCAAAATTCACTATTACATCGACGGGGTTCCATTCAAGAAGCTGTAAGCAAGTTCTGTGGGTTTTTAGACCAGGTTGAGACCAGAAATCGAAGTGAAAGCACTATTTATATAAAGTATGTCATGACATTATATTTTTATTCTTAAGCTCTTTTCTGAAATAAAATTTGTTTATTTGTCTTATTTTACAGATCGAGGAGGCTGAGAAAATGTACAAGGCTCTATTGAGGAAATCTTTTCAATTCATGTTGGCTTAAGCTAAGAAAACAACCAAAGTGGCTTGAGAAGTTGCAGCAAATATAAGCTTCCAAAACAAGGAAGAAGAAACAAAAGTCAATCAAAGATTCTAAGTCCAACATCAAAGAACCCTAGTAATGTTGATGGTTCCACTCAGGAAGCAATGATGTTATTCCTGAAGATACTGCTCATGCAAATAAAAATGCACTCAAGAGACCAATTGGTAAGAAGAGGGCAAAGGATGCATTGCGCAAAGATGGCAGTGATGCATACATGCAAGTCTTAGATATTCTTTGAACAAAGAAAAGGAGTCTGATGCACTATATATACTTTTACTATATATAATTTTAAAAATAAATGTTTACATACGAACCTTCGTCGAAATAGCTCTCAGCCGAAAGTAGCATCATCAGCCAAATAATCTTGACATATTCTCATATGCCCTCCTTCTCTATTTCGATATTTATATAAATGATCGGGGACAGAACCTCGACATTTTTTTTTATCCTGTGAAAGACTTTTAATGATTTAAGCAGCGGTAAGGATGAACTCATCATTATTGTCAGACGAGAATTCATCCAAAAGTTGTTGAGAGAGGGAAGGACGATCAGCCATGACGCGATACCTTCCAGTGCCCACGCAAAATTCACAAATCGTTTTTGTTTCTTCTCCACTTCATGTGATACATGATCAATAGACAGTATAGCACACGCAACGATGTTGATTTTTAGGGTTGTACCTTGCGCACAGAGGAACACACATCTCTTTGCACACGCACAAATAAAAAAAAAAAAACAGAGGAGCACGCACCGTCAGTGACGCAGGTCGCCTATCGCTGCTGGTCTTTGTGCTGCACCGACGCCGCTCGCCGGTGGCCTCATCACAGTGCTACAGTACTAGAATCGAGAGAAATAGGGAAGCGTCATTGGATCTAGCGACCAGTCGACGCTGCTGAAAAGTTCTAATACGGTGGCATTAAGTAGCATGCCAAAGAACAAATCAAAGTGGGCTCATATAACGTTGACGTGTACATAATTTAAACCATGATTTAAGGTGTATGTTTTAGATAGAGGTTTGTTATGATGTTTGAAATTATCAGTAACTTTTTATTTGATTAGATCTAACAGTTAAGAATATAAAAGATACCTACTAAAAGATACTTTCAGTTGTAGACCGATAACAAAATAGGTGAACCTAATATTAATTTTTAAATATTAATTATTAGTATTAATTCAAAAGAAAAGATACCAGGAGATACCTTCTAAGCATCGTAACATAACTCTTTTAGATAACTTAAACTGCATACACTGACCCATCGCAGACCTAATCCCGTGTACTGTACTTGCGATGGGAATTGGTTGAATGTCACATTACTCTCGAATACAGTAACAAAAAAAAATACGACGAAGACCTAGCACTTTTTCAACCAAACATAAGCAGCCAAAATTTAATCGAAACGTGAAGAATATTGTTGTCTACGTCATGTGTGTTGACAATGCAGAGAAATTTGCTACATGCTCCTCTCGGTAGGTACCACATACAGTGTACATGTCATCCGAAGGGTAAGTTTTCAAAATATCTCAACGCGTGTAGTATACAGTGTACATGCCATCCGAATGTAAACCGTTTTCAAAATATCTCAACGCGTGTAATGCCCAAACCCGTTTGCTGTAGAGTTTGCATCTACTGTTCTTTTGTACATTAATGACCAAGCTTCATTAGCGTTAGCAACTAGGAGATTTTCCTAACTTCTCTATCACTTTTTGGCCATGGATTGGATCCAAACATCTATTCTCAATCTCTTAGGCTTCTTTGGGTCGTAAGAATTTAAAGACATTGTGTAGGAGTTTCACAGGAATCACTTCAATTTCACAGAAAAAACATAAAAATTTAACAAAATCTTTCGTTTCAAAGATGGCTTCAAAATGTTCTAGCTCCAATAAAAATGTTTTAGCTTCAATAATTCCACTCATGTATTTTATTTGTTATGTAACATATTATTTAAAAGGAAATTTTACTGGTCAAAATATAAATGTGGACTTGGCTTTTGGGCACCCTTTGTTCTGAAATTGGCCGTTGAACATTATAAATCACTATTCTTGTATCTAGAATACTAGAAAATGTGAGTGATCTTTTATGTCTTTTTATCTCACGCACAAGATACATGATGAAATACATAAATATTAATATCTTTTTAGGTACACCAATTAATAGGGATAAGAGCATCTCCAACCAATCTTTAAAATTTTACTCCCAAAAGACTGCTTTGGCAAGTTTGTAAACAAGTATTGAGAGTAAAAAAACTCATGTACTCCAACAACTCGCAATATAAATTGTTAAATCTATTTAAAATATTTGCCACGTATGTAATTTTCTTCCGCCCAATCCATATATGAAGTTGTTTTTATCTTTTGGGAGCTCTAATTTGATCTCTAAATGTAGGAAATGAGATGGCTTGTTTAGTAACTTGTTAAATTTAAAAACCTATTATAGAGAACGGTTGGAGAACTATTTTTTTAATTACTTCCTAATTTTAGTTAAAGAACTTAATTTAAGGAGTGGTTGGAGTTGCTCTTAAAGGTTAATGGTAGGTCCTCAACAACAAATGATTGATCTATCTTATTTATGTGATTTTTCTAAAGAAAAATTATACATATGACTTTTCAACTTGAAATATTTGTTTTATAGATTAAATTAGGATAATCTATCACATACCATTACAGGCGGTGCAATGTCATCATTACCAGTGTCTACCACCGTTTGTGCATAAGTGGATTCCATCTGTTATTGACACATCATATGTGACATTACAAAATTCTGCAGTAACATGTATAAAATTGACATTAAACTATATTGCTCTTAGGTTTCATGAAACCGTTTCAAGAGTATCATATCATATAAATATTATATATATATATATATAAAAGATGATGAATAAAACATGTTCTCTTAATGTAAAATTTCACTATAACTAACAGTATTTAAATTTGTGGAAATAAAATGAATTATTCTTAGTGGAGGTTTTATTATTCTAGTGCTATAAAATCAAATCATCCTGTACATTGCGTGAAATCCAACTTCTCTTGATCATAAATTTAAGAGGAAAGTGCACCGGAGGTTACTAAACTATTTGCTTTGTGTTATTTAAGTTTATAAACTTTTAAAGTGACCATCTGAGTCTCTAAACTATTTTCAGCTATGTCCAAATTTTATATGGGGACCAGAAAATATGACTGACCATTTTAGTGTAGATTAGCATGCGTGTGTGTTGCACATACATTAGAAAATATGATCGGGATTTTAAAAACTAATAAAAACCTTCAACTTTTATGATGTTTAGCGAAATGTCCAGCTACTAACCGAACTTATGTTATGATAAAAATAGTTTTCTATCGATTTTTTTTGTTTTTGGTTTTGCGATAAAAATAAAAAGGGTAACCCTAACTTCACGCATTGAGTACGTTATAGTTTTTACCCTTCAGGTAATGATTGTGACCTAACTTGACACAAGAAAAATAGATTAGAAATTTACATGGTCATTTTAAAAATTTATGGACCTAAGTGACACAACATAAATAATTTAGAGACATAGATGACCACTTTAAGAGTTTATGGAACTAAGTAACACAATGCAGGCAGTTTAGGGACCTCGAGCGCACTTTACTCTAAATTTTATGTCATATTATTTTTTGTTTACTATGTCACATAGTAGGGGAAAATTACTTCTATGCCATTTAAAGATGACTTAATTCCTTATTGGTCATTGACATTTTTGAAGTTCCTTATTTACCATCAAATTTAAATTTGGTGCCTCTTATGCCACTTTCATCATATTTTTTTCATTTTCACCACCGAAACATGTTAGTTTTTTGTAAACTGACCATACTACCCATATGATCTAATACTAATCGTAGAGAACAACTATTTTTGTACATTTCTATATTAGGAACACTAATTATATTTATTATCGATATATGTGCACTAATGTCTTTATATTATGTTTTTTTTCAAAAAATGCATGCGATGGTCTGTGTAACATAAGTGCTATTCTAGTACATTTTCGTCTTTAAATATGTCATTTGACGCTATTAAAGGGTTTCAATCAGCGAAAATGGTACGTGAGGCATTAAAACATAAAATTCGATGGCAAATAAGGAACTTTTAAAATTTTTAATGACAAATAAGAAACAACGTTATCTTTCAATGGCATAGAAGGTATTCTCTCGATTAATTGGACTGCCCTAACGCGCTACGGTTTTTTTTTTTGAAATAATATTATTTTAATTAATAATTTCAAACTAGGTGTCGGTTGAGGAAAATTGCAAAAGTAGAAGACAGTCGGTAATCAGATGACTGATAAGCCACCTATCGGTCATCTGGAAACCGATATGTGCCTATCGGTAAGAAGGAGACCTGTCGGTAATCCGATTACCGATAGGTTGGAACGCTGGGCCAGTCGGGCCAAACGGGCCCTAATTTGTGTCGCTAGTCAGTTTCCGGGAACCGAGGGGGTTCGCTAATCGGATTTTGGGAGACCGATAGGTCCCCGAAGATATCCCGTGGCGCTCGTCCGTGACTCCGCATTTGCTCCACGAGAGAGGGCGCATTTGCTCCACGAGAGAGGGCGCGCGGCGGGAAGGAGCCGGAGGCTGCTGAGGCACGCGCGCAGCGTGGAGGCGGCCTCGGGAGGAGAGAAGAGGAGAGCAGGAAGAAAGAAAGGGAAAAAGAAGAAGAGAAAAAGAAGAGGAAGAAGAGAAGGAGAAGAAGGAAGAGGAAGAGAAGGAAGAAGGAGGAAGAGAAGAAAAAAGAAAAACGTTCACATGAGATTAGAAGTAAGTATAATAAATTATTGTTAGATTAAGTAATATAATATTTTACTTAGAATACAAGTTTAGTTTTGTGATGATGTTTTAGATAGTGATTTATTTTAGATTATTATCTGTAGTATAGATTGTTTGATTCATGAAATCTGTATTGTATTTTTGTTCGTAGGAAAAAAAGAGTCGAAGTTCATAGAAATATTATGAAACTAGAAAGTAAATAAATGGTAGCTAAAAATATTTTTGTTGTTAGGATGTCGAGTGTCGTCAGATTCAAAGTATTTTACGGGGAAGGAGAAATTAGGCATTGTGAATACAGTGTAGATTTGAATGAATTTTCATATGTGGATAGTTGGTCTAATGGACCCTGTGAGGTGTCTAGAGTGGAAGTGTGAAGATGGTTGCGAGATTTATTGAATATCCCGGTACATGATCATTTGGTGATGAAAGTTTTAATTTCTAAGATGTACAAAAGGGTATACAAATAGGAACTTTTTGAGATTAAGAATATAATAAGTTGACAGAAGTTCGTATGTATGGGTATCCAGAAAATGTTTTACCACGTCCTACTTGTTCAACATGAATCGAGTAGGACATCGGAAGGCCATAAGAAAATAGCTGAAAGTTATGTGGAGGTTTCAAATACTGCATCAATCGCTGAGGCCACAAAGAAAAATATTGCAGTTGAGAATAATACTACCACAGAACAAGTTAATTAGACGCACGATAAGGTGGAAGAAGGCCAGATGGACATGATGGTTGTAGATTGTGGAGAATAAAATAAGGTCATTGTAGATGAGATGCAGAGGGATGATGAAGAGTATGAAACTTTTGTGGAGACACGGGCCGGGTGGAGGGAGGGTGATGAAGAGCCAGAGGACTGGGTTGATATGGACAATATAAGATGTGATGATGGTCACAACTCAGCCTGGAAATATGATGCTGTAGAAGTGAGGTAGGGCCAGATGTTTCGTGATAAGGGGGATTTGCAAATGACGGTGAAGCGGTGGGCATATTCTGAGAAGAAGCAGGTCAGAGTGGTAATTTCAAAACCAAGAACATATGATGTAAAATGCATTACTCCAGATTGCACGTGGCGTGTTCATGGGTATCTACCAAAGAATGAGACATCATTTGTTGTCTCTATTGTGGTACTTCACTCGTGTATGTTACGAAATACTCTTTTGAAGCATAGAAATATGACAACAAAATTTGTTACTGATGCACTGTATTCAGAGATAGTTGGGTCATGTTCACGAGCACGCACCAGGACACTGTTGACAAGCGTTTGATAGGCGTCGCCCAGATCATAGCTGACATAGACGTGGCACAGATGCCCCAATTTAGTTGGGGGTCTGTCGTGTTGGCTTCGACGTACAGAGGGTTGTGTGACAGTTGTAGGCGGAGGAGTAGTGCAGGATTACTTACTGGCTGCCCTTTGTTGCTGATGTTGTGGTGTTACAAGCGTTTCGACATCGGACGCCCTACTCTTTCCTCGTATGATCCATATGATGATGACCTGTACACGGATGAGGACGACGAGATCGACATGCCTACAATGGGATCCCTATGGTGTCAGAGAAAGGTAACAAAAATATATTTCCATTACGTCAAATTCATCATATATTCTAGTTTGTAACTAATATATTAAACGTAATGCGGATGACTTGGGCCACAGGCACCGTCCGTAGGGGGTATCCACACTACGTGCTTGCATTTGATCAGCTTAGAGCTGATCGTGCCCGATGAACGCCATTCAGTCCACTGGAGGTCTAGAGGCGTGTACCGCGCGGATTGTCGCCCCTATGCACTCGTGATGAGCACCTATGGTTGACGAGACGACACCTTGTGTACGACATCTTTGTCGAGCCATACGCGGTTAACCGAGTGATGCGTCAGCTTGGACTGTTCCAGCCGTTCCCGATTCCCCGACCACCCGTCCATCGTGATCATATGTAAGTATAATTTACTTTTGAGACCGTGTCATTACCCCAAACGAGTTTGTTTTGAAACCTGGAGGGAGTACACACTAGGATGATTATCAACATCATGCAGGATGACTAGGAAAGGCCAGGGCCTCGCTTACGAAGAATCATGGGCTGCGAAGATGCTGCCGTGGATTCAGCAGTGGGCTAGTGCTGCTGAGGACGTTTGGGTCCCCGCCGGCCCTTTTGTCGAGGAAGCGTACTTTTCGTACTTATAGTGGTACACGGCCAGAACACGCATCCGATGTCACCCAGTGCCCGCGGAGGTTACTGAGCACGATGCTGACATCATAGACACGTTCGCTCCACAGCCGGGTTCGACGTACCACATGCTGGTACGTACTTTCCATAAAGCTATATTTCTTGTGTGTCATGTGTGGTACTCATATTCGTATTTCACATGCATATAGTCGGAAGCATATGCAGAGGTCGCAGCAGAACTTGAGGGTTACGCACAGCGGTGCCATGCGAACCCTCCTAGGTTCGATGCACGGGAGATGGGAGCAGGACTAGCTCGCCTTGCACGGCGCTGTAAGGATGTCCTTCGGTGCGCATCATGTTCTCAGTCGTACGACGTGCGTCCGAGGTGCCAGCCAAGTTCAATCCAACCTCCCTCTTGCTTATATTTCTGCAATTTATCACAAACAACACATACTTTTGAAATTATTAATTAAAATGATATTATTTGAGAAAATTACAGGTTCGGTCCGACCTCGCACTGCAGCACCCTCTTTCCGTTTTCACAAGGAACCCTCTTCTTCTCGGATGAACATCGACGCCGGTCCGTCCCATTTTCAGTAGCACGGCCCGTCCCATTCGCAGGGCAGTGCATTAGGCGTCCCTTTTGGGTCGACTTTCATTCCCACGCCATGTTATCAGCCCCCAGCAGGTTCATCTTCTCTTTCACGCATTCGATTCATAATATTTTTTACCTACGCCTTTATGAATGAGTGAAACTAATACTCTGATTTTAGGTGGCTACACGAGGAACCAGGGATCGACGCACTTCACGCCCTCCAATTCTGACGAGCTGACAACATGGAGCAACGTGAAAGTGAAGGGTTATTTGCAGATGCCCGGAGCTCCTATACCGACTCAGCTCACGCAGCAGGCGGAGTCAACCCCTGTGGACGGTGCTAGGACTCGCCACGCACGTGACCACCTCACTTACCCAACAAATCAGATTAGGCACCGGGGACCCGACGTCGTCAAGGTTGATTATTCATCAGGACAGTGCTTCATGATGACTATATTGTCCTTATGGTTATCTCGTATTACGGTTATGTTGTACTATAGTTATGTGTCACTATAATTATGTTCTACTATAGTTATGTTGCATTATAATTATGTGTATTATCCGAAATCTGCAACATATTTCGGTCCTTCCATCTCCGACATGCACTGCCATATAACGCCAGGGAATCCAATAAAGTTTGTCTCTCAATCATTATTTCGTCGCACAGAAATATGTCGGGCTTCAAGACTGACTTTGATACCCTATTCGGTATTCCGGTCTCTGACATGCGGACCAACATGGTTTCTCGAACCAAAACCTGAGTTCCCCCTAGAGTTCAAGTCTGAATTTAGTCCAGGCAGTCCTGTGCGTCCATATGATGCTACGAAGGAGAAATGACCCAAGTATAAACATGACGCTGATGCTGTTGTGCAACCGATGGACTATGGCGAGGATAGTGGTCGCCTTTTTTTCGCTGTCCTTACGGAGCGGTAACTATGAATTCCAATTTTTTGTCCACGTCTAACTGTCTTTATTATTCAATAACACTACTTACCATTAAATTACTATTCTTTCCACAGTCCTATGATGATGACGACAATTGCGGATGGACTGCATGGGTTGATCCCGAGGCAATCTATCCCTATCGGCACTTCATCGCCTATCTCGAGGACAAAATTTTCGACCTCACCCAGCTGTTAAATGCTCCGACTCCTGAACCATCAAATTAAGATCTTATCATTTCCATCGCTGACGATGATGACATGATATGGTGCGAGGTCTCGTATTGTAGATGCCCACATTACAAGCCTAGACCTACTAAACCTCCACCGCAATAGCGCCCTTCCTCATCTTCTTATTTCCACTAGCTGCTCTAAATATGTACTAATAATCAACAATACCCCCGTAGTTACCATAGTATAAAAGAGAATGTATTGTACTTGTAACACATTTTTTATCAATAAAGTAATGTATGTTCACAATTTTAACAATCCGCATGTATACTTTCTTAATTTAACAATATTTTTTGTTCTCGAAAATGTCCACACTACAATGTGCGACAAAATAATCATACACAACGTACACATAATATATATAACGAAATTTTTTTCTTAAACATATAACGGGGCCTATCAGTTTTTCGGTTACCGATAGTCCTATCGGTTTTCGGCTATCGGTGTTAAACATTCCCGACAGGAGGGATCCGGTGTCCTGTCGGTCTTCAGAATCCTGATAGATGCTGTCGGGCGTATCTTCCCCCGACTACTCAGCTCCTGCACGCCATGTCGACGCCTCGTCAGCGTCACATAGCCGACCGGTTTTCAGATGACCGATAGGTGACTTATCGGTCATCTTATTACCGACTGGCTTCTAGTTTTATAATTTCCCTCGGTCGACACCTAGTTTTAAAATTATTAATTAAAATAACATTATTTCAGGAAAAAAAAAAACACGCGCTACCACCTGCGTCGCTCTGCTGTCGCCCGCGACTCCGGTGGCTTCCAGCCGCCTCCCTCGAAACCCTGACTATCATCGCTGGGAATGAAGCTTATCGATGCTGCCCCTGACAATCTAAAGCTCCTAAGCCACTCGTGATGACCGCCTTTAAGTATGCGCTGCATCGCACTGCCCACTCCTCTACCGCGCTCCGCCATTAGCTCTCTCGCCTGTTTCACCGGTAACAAGCTCCCGGTAGTTTCTTAATTTAAAGGTTATTAATAAAATTGAAAATTTCTTTGAAACTATGTAGGCTTAGACCATGTCACAATCTAAATGACGTAGTACCAGTAGCATAGATATCGAGTGTTCCCATCCACATCCAGAGCTTGTCTCACTGCCAGCCTCCCACTCCCGCACACTCCTTTCGACCAATTCCACAGAGGAGTATAGAATCTCGCAGCCATGCCGAAGCTTGAGGCCATGTTGGCTTCCTCCGTCCTCAATCTGGTGTGCCAGCAGATCGGAGCGGCCATTGGAGGCCAGATCAAGCTGCAGCTGGACTTCGACAAGGACCTTAAGAAGATGAAGATGTCTCTGGAGTCGGTGGAAGCGGTGCTCAAGGACGCGGAGAGGAGGTCCATCCAGGATGCGGCGGTGCGGTTGTGGCTAATGCGCCTCAAGGACGCCATGTATGACATCTTCGACATGCTTGATGAGTTCGAGGGCGCCTCCGCCGGCACCAAATCTGCGGGTCGTGCTGGACGAAAGGTATGTGCCTGCTCACCTACTTATTACCTTTGATTTGAAACTGATTTTGATTTACACTTTTACAAATGTTGAGAAATCTTTGCTTCCGTATGCCCTTGGAGGGATAAGACATGAATATGAACCAACCGCATCAAGATTACAAAGGAAAAAATAGGTTTATTTCAACAAATGAGGAATACAGCAAGTTTATTCATCAGCAGTAACAGAGTGGATATTTTTCACAAAAGGAAAAATTGTTATATACTATGATAATGCTGTCTGATTAGTCTTCTATGTTGGTCACAACACAAATATTATTATACAAATTAATACATATGTCTGTTTGTTTGACATTTTTGACCTTTCAAAGTCTCCGAGACGTACCTTTGGCTGCTACCATATGTCATTGTCTGAACAGTTTTTAAATCGTTTTTAAGGTAAATTTGGTATGTACTAACAAAATAATGGTCAAAGTTAGGAGTTGGATAGCAAATATTATTATACTTTACTATATAGATTTACGTGCAGTGTTGATTGGTTGATTGGATTATTCTAACAGTAACACGACATGATTTTTAAAAAGCTATATAGTATTGATATCTTAAGAATCTCTTGCAGTTGCTAGCTATGATCCCCTGTCTCAAAATTGGTCCCAAGTTTTCCATGGCAAATAAGATGAAGAGCATGAGAGAAGAACTGGACAACATCACACAGCAACACCTGCATTTCAGGTTGACAACAGACATCAGCTTAATTGCTCAAACAGTTCCTGATGAACGGGAAACTGATTCATACTTACAAGATGAAACACTTATAATAGGGAGGACTGCAGAGAAAATAAAAATTGTGGACTGTTTATTAGAGAGTGCTACACAAGGCCTCACCATCCTTCCAATCTATGGAATCGGAGGCATTGGTAAGACAACCTTGGCGAAATCGGTTTTCAATGATACCTTATTTGAAGATTATTCTTCGGCATGGATCTATGTATCCCAGGTATTTAACTTAAATAAGATTGGCAATTCTATAATATCTCAGTTGTCGAAAGAGGAGAGCCACATTCATGAAAAGCAGATCATGCGCACCCGCCTCAGTAAGCAACTTGCTGTCTCCGGCAAGAAAATTATATTTGTTTTAGATGATCTGTGGGAAGAAAAGGACTCTCAATTAGATGAATTGAAGGCTATGCTAAATGTTGGAGATGGGTGCAGTGTCATTGTTATAGTAACTACACGTGATGAAGCCATTGCCAAGAAAATTTGCACTGTTCAACCATACAAGTTACCACCTTTGGCAGATGAAATGTGTTGGGATATAATAAAACAAAAAAGTGCCTTTGAAGCTAGAGATGATAAAGCACGGCTAGAGTTGACAGGAAGGGACATCGCAGCAAAGTGCTGCGGTGTCGCATTGGCAGCTCAAGCGCTTGGATACATGTTGAAACCTTTGAATTTTGATGAATGGGAATCGGTGAGAAAGAGTGATATCTGGACTGCACCTGGGTTGGGAGATGAATGTTCTCCACATCGTAATGTGCTTGCATGCTTGCTATTAAGCTACAACAGTATGCTGCCACATTTAAAGTTATGCTTTGCATATTGTGCAATCTTCCCCAAAGGTCATAAGATAGTTAAAGATGATCTAATTTACCAATGGCTTGCTCATAATTTCATCGCCCCATCAACCATATTCTCTTCTAGGCAGCTTTGCGAGAGTTATGTTAACCAGCTTCTGGGATTGTCCTTCCTTCAGCATGCTAAGTCAATCTCAGTAAGTGATTGTTTGCATTTGAGCACCCATTTCTTTTACCTTTAATTTTTGACATGTTATTCTCAGATTGCCTATTTAGTGCCTCAGCGTCTGATGAAACCTTTTACACAAGATGTGTCTGTTGATTTGTGGTGCGTATATAAATTAAATTCTTATATATGAATTCTGCAAGCAAATAGCACACTCTCAAGTCTGGATTTGCTATTTAATCTAACTGATTATTAGATGTCATGTGCTTAGAGTTTTAAGTCTAAGAATGAGCCTCTGAGTAGTTCGTAGATGCACTGCATCACCAATTGGTTCTGTCCACTGAAGTAGCTGAATGAAGATATAATTGCCATTGTTGGATATAATAATATGGATCTATTGCATAATAATGATAGTCCCCATTGGAGACTATTTATAGAGTACACGAGGGAAACCCTAGACTAGATTATTACATTTATACCCTTAACAGCCATATATAATGCAGAATTATAATTTTCCTTTGAGATATACGTTCTGTCTATGCTGACAGCTGCAAAAGTGACTGTACTTTCCTTGATATGCCAATTGATAAAACTCATTACATTCTTAAGCTGTTGATGTTAGGAAAAACGATTTTACTTCAATTTTGAACTAAATTTGTTGTCCTAATGACATCATTGGAGGTAGTATGGTTGTAGGCTATATGTTGCTTATTCCCTGCATATATCTGTAGCTAGTTTTTCAATTTGTTTAGATAGACAGGAGATTGAATCGGTTACGGTTTGTTTAGATTCGGCTAGCACCTTTAGATAACAGATAAGGTTTGTTTAGATTCTTGTGTGTATTATGCTATATATATTTGGCAATACATAACAGAAAAGCTGCAGCTCCCGCAGCACCAAAACTCTCGTGTGTTTTTGTTTCCAACACTATAGACCTAACAGAAATGGTTTTATTGCAGACTAGTGTGGTGAGTGGCCCAAATGTTCCGGTGTTCACCATGCACGATCTGGTTCATGACCTTGCAAGATCAGTCATGGCTGATGAACTTCTGGATGCTAGCAGATTTGGAAACATTGGAGTAAGCAGTTATCGCTATGCTGTTCTCAAAGATTGTAGTAAACCAATAGATTCAATTGGGATTTCCCCAACCAAGATAAGAGATCTACGTTTTCTGTGCTGTGGCAACATCATACTTCATGGTGCCGCATTTTCATTAGCGAAATATATTCGTGTCTTGGACTTAAGTGAATGTTTGATACAGAAGTTGCCAGATTGTATTGGTGAGTTCAGGCAGTTGAGGTATCTTAATGCTCCCAGGGTTCAAAACCGAATGATCCCCTCATGTATGACGAAACTCTCAAAATTAAACTATCTAAATCTTCGTGAATCTTCAATAACAACACTGCCAGAGTCAATTGGTGAAATGAAATGTCTCATGTATCTTGATTTATCTTATTGTCAGAGAATAAATATACTACCATATTCATTTTCGGAGTTAAAACTTTTGATGCATCTTGATTTATCAAATTGCACAGCTGTTCCAGTCATACCAGAATTAGTAGTGGAGCTTAAAGGGTTGGTGCATCTGGATTTATCACAATGCAATTATTTTCAAGGTACCGGGAAAGCTCTGGGTGGTCTGACCAAACTACAATACCTCAATTTATCGCAGAGGTTTTCAGGAATTGGAAACTTGGTGGGACTTCATGAAGTCATCAGCAATCTAACTGAACTCCGATACTTGGGTCTATCGGGAAGCATGGCTTCAATCTTTTGTGGACTGTCCTCTGATGATTTGGACAACTTTTTTGACCGTATCAGTAGCCTCTCCAATGTGGAGCATCTAGACTTGTCTCGGAATAATATCATTACCAATATACCTGAAAGTATCGGCAAGCTTAGGAAGCTGCATACACTGGATGTCTCAAGCTGTGACAACCTAAAGAGAATTCCTGAAAGTATGGCTGATATGAACAGTCTCAAGATCCTAAATGTGAAGGGTTGTGATGAACTAGATGAGCCTAGGATCTTCCGATCCAACTCTTTTGCCATGTTACCACACTTTATTGTACATGCTGATGATAACACTTCTAGCAGTAATATTGGTTTGCTCCGACTAGCAAATCCTGATGAGCTAAAGATAAGCAGGCTTGAACTTGTGAAGTCCCCAGAAGAGGTTCAGAGGATAAACTTCATGAAAAAAAGAAGAATAGAGAAATTGAGACTTCACTGGACTACTGATCCTGGGAGGTCTGTGGATGACATACAAGTGTTGAGAGAGCTACTGCCGGCCAGTAATGTAAAGGATTTTGAGATAAAAGGTTACACCAGTAAACACTTTCCACGCTGGGTGATGGCCATCGCTCATTACCTCCCTAATCTTGTCAAATTAGAGATGGAAGACTTGCCCATGTGCAGTAGGCTACCACCACTTGGTCAATTAAAAAACCTGGAAAAGCTAGCTATCAGAAGAATGAAAAATATCGAAAAAATAAGTTCTGGCTTATCTGGTGGCAACGCGGGAGCCTTTCCTCGACTGAAGGAATTTGAACTAATATGTATGCAAAGTCTCGAAGAGTGGAACACAATGAACTCCTACAGAGAGGGTGTCATGGAATTCATGTTCCCTAACCTCAAGGATCTAACAATAAGTGACTGTCCCAAGTTGAAACTTAATCCACACCCCCCAAGAGCTAAGAATTGGATGATACGGAACAGCAATAATGTATTATCATCATGGGGAGAGAGAGGCCACACCGGCACTTTCTTCTTTGCTCCAGGAACCAATCTGCAGGTCATATCCTGCGATGTGCCTCTATATGAATGGAGGTTGCTTCATCACCTCCTCGGCCTCACTCATTTAAAAATCGAGCATTGCAATGATCTAAGAAGCTCATCACAAATTATTGAAGACCTATCCACTCTCCAATCTCTCCATCTGACCCCCTGCATAAGAGACAATAATCAGCCAAGACTGCCGGAATGGCTTGGTAAACTCCCAAATCTTCGAACCTTAGTCGTGGATGGGTACCCAGAGCTAGACGCGCCTATGGGCATCTTCAAGAAGCTCACATCCATACAATCACTGCGGCTATTGCATTGTAAAAACATAATAACACTGCCACAGTGGTTAGGAAAACTCACTTCGCTTAAGCAATTGGAGATATCGGATTGTCCCCAGCTATATAATTTGCACGAATGCATGCAGCATCTTTTTGCAATCCAGTCACTTGCAATAAGGAATTGTGAGAGCATTCCATCACCATTAGAATGGTTGGGTAGCCTTTTTGCTCTCGAGGAACTTATTATCTTGGATTGCAAGAGCATCAAGTCCTTGCCAGATAGCATAGAGGACCTCACGAGGCTTAAAGAATTACAAATTTCTGGCTGCCCTGAATTGAAACAGTGGTGTGATAGCTCGTGGAAGCTAGCTCACATAAAAGAACAGGTATCTGACCTTCCATACTACTACTTCCATTTCAAAATTATTTTTCATTCAAGCTTTGGTAAATGTCAAAAACATTCCTACCTTGGACCATAGTTTTTAAAAAATGATATTAAACATGATATAAATTATGTATCATGTAAATATTAATTTCTCATGGTGAATTAAAAAATATAAATCTTATACTGCTGAACAATATAGGATATAATTTTAGAAACTGATAGTGAAAGAAATGTTCGAACTTTGGCCAATGCTAGAATCACACAATTTCAAACACAGGAAATGATAACTATCGTTTCCTTCCTCTAATTATTCTTTTTATCCTATATTACAGATTTTTTTTCGCTTTGCATCTTTTAGATGAGTCTTTCAGATAGAAGTGTCTCAGTTCTTATTATTTTTATTCTTTTGGTTGCTTTATTATGTTTTGTAACTGCAACATCTTATTCATTTCCTATTCAGATAAAGTATGACTGCTAGTATGTATAAATGTGCTTGTTATGTAATATTCAGATATATGTAGTGTTCGTTTGGAAGCGTATGGAGGCTTGAATAATTTATCCATTCCAATATCTAAAAAATTCCAATACCTAGCTAGAGTTCATGATGATGATTTCATGTGAGCATCTAAAAAAAAAATCTTGGGAAAGGAGAATTGTTTATGCAACAAGGCAATGGAAATGTAAGTGTAGACTTCCTTACTATGCAATGGAAATATGTTACAATTTACGTCCTATGAATATATTTCTAAACTAAACAAAATGGAATATTCACAGTTTATGTTGAAATACGTGGCCTACCCCAACTTGTTTGGAAAGGCTCGGTTGTTGTTACGTTGAAATACCTAGTATCTCATTCTATGACCAATTATATAGAACTATATATGATAAAAAAAGAGAGTGAGAATTTGGTCCAATTAGGAGTGCTTGTCAATGTATGCCCGTATTAGTTCGAAGCTCATCCATTTATTTTCAATTTTATTTGTTTCTCTGTTGTCATAAGTTTTCTTTTTATTTTGGATTACTATTTTCTCCTCTCCCCTTATTTTACTTTTCCTTCTTTTTATCTATCGTTTGTGTTGGGTGTTTCACACATTTTTACCTATTTATTTTGGTTGTTGTTCTTTTGCTCTCCCTCTTTTCCTTCCCCCTTCTTTTCTCTGTTGTTTGTGTTCGGTCATCTCTAGCTCTAGCCTACAATAAATTGCGTGGGACTAAAAGGCTTGGTGGTGGGGGTGTTTGTTTCTGTTGTCATCAATTCCATGAAGTCATGTGCAAATTCAGAACTGGCTGTTCCACACCTGTTATACATATACTCATGAGAATTAGAATCTTACCTAATATACTGACTTTTTTTTTATTATTTGCAGCGTATCACTGATTAGTAGTAGGATACTATGATTTCTCTCGCCTGTGTATCAAGAGTCTGAATCAACATAAAAGACCTTTACGTCGTCTGGTTGCATTGATTTCCTGAGCTTGGAGGAGCATTTCTATTCTTATGCATCGAGCTCAGGCAAAATTATACTTTGAACATTTCTGTCAGGTAAATGATGCTTGTGTTGACCTGGTCATTGTGGTAGTCATTTGGCAGAGATTAAAGTTGTCGACTTATCCAAATTTGTTAACGACATGCAACCGACGGTTGCATAGGAATCTTGGGATGACAATTATATAGAGTTTCCAATGTGCATCTGCTTTATTTTCATCAGCAGAAGTCTGCAAAATTCTTAGTGCACAATTGCACATTCTGCAGGTTCACCCATCTTATCAACTGGGGAATCTTTTTTATTTGTCTTTGGGAGGATAGCTAGTATGGATTGTTGCAGACATACAGGCATTAGGTTTTTTGTGTATGCTAATAATGAACGGCAGATTAATTGAGAGCTTGTGAAATGTGCATGCTGCAAACAGATTAAAGTTTTCAAAGCATCTTTTCATGCACTACAACTTTGTCAACGCTTGTTGGTCAGGAACGGAGCTAAGGGAGGGCTAAGTACGTCAGGCTAAAAATCACGTAACCAAAGTATATAGCAAGTGAGACATCAACAGATTAAACTTGAAAGCATCTTTTCATGCACTGCAACTTTGAACGCTTTTTGATCAGGAATGGAGCTAGGGGAGGGCTAAGTACGTCAGGCTAAAAATCGCGTAACCAAAGTATATAGCAAGTGAGACATCAAACAATCACACAATCATCATAGAAAAAAGTATTACGGTCACAGCTTATATTGTTCCTGTTCTGTTGTGCTTGTCTCCGTCCACACATGGGTCACACTTTGTTTCTGATTCTTGGAAGTCGAGAGCATGTCTCCTTGCATTATTATGATAGCCCTCAATTTACTGTACATTATTTTTTAAGGAATTTAATGCATTTTTTCAATTTCAGAACCCTACTTTAGTGAATGCATCAGTTCTTTCCAAAATCACTTGCTCTCTGTGGTTTAAACAGGTAGCAGTGAAAACAGTAAGCTGCATCAAGCATCATTGTGAAGATTGTCTGTAGCCAATCGAACTTTTCTAAACCGAGATTCAACAAAACCACTTGTCTGCAGTTTTATCTTTTGTACGTCTGAATTTATGACCAGTTGGCTGACATGACATGGAGTCATCATGGACCGAGCTGTAAATATGCTCTCCCAGCATCATCAATTTTGGCTTTCGTAGCACAGGGATCAACAACTATGTCATCCATCTCAAGTTCAATGCGTGGCGCGTGGCCATTTTTCCTGCTCAACATGGCCATCTTTAAATTTCTACAAGCATTTTTTCTTGGGGAAATTTCTTCTCCATGTCATTAAAATCTGAGAAATATGAAATTTGATTTTTGGGGAAATTGAATGTGGGCACGGAAGACCTATAAGAGTAAGACCAATTGCAGTTGCAGCACCGTGTTCTTGATTGCAGGGCAGGGACGACTTCTTGCAATATCTTTGCTTGCAGGCAGCACCGGACGACTGGTTGCAGGTTTACACCGTCACCGTTCACCGATCTTCCCTGCCTTTGCACAACATCAATTTTTTTTTTGTGAAAACGCATAATTACTTATTTTGGATATACTATATCGCAGGATTCATTATGAATAATGGTGAGGGTAAATTTTCTCTTACGGATCTAATTAAGTATCATGGTTCTGTTAGAGACAGGGCAGACATGATAGGGCACGTTTGGATCTATGCTCTGTTACCAATATTTGGCTACACACACACTCACCAACGATGATTTGGCAAGCGTTTGGATGGATTCCTCCGCATGTATATGTCTGTAGATCTGTTGCATAATAATAATGGGTGTGTCTCGTGACTGAGATTTTATTTATGTTTCAGTCATATTTTCAGAACAACTAATATTAATGGGTGCAACATTAAGTTCGTGAAGCTGGAACAATTTGTAATTGAAGCCAGAACATTTAGATCTTTAGCTGGAACAATAAAACATTTTTATTAAAAGTGATCTGAAAATTTTATTTCAACTAAAGTACTAAATGTTTCAGCTTCAAACAAATTGTTCTAACGATACAAATAAATGTTCTACGCATTGATATTGACTGTTCCAAATATGTGACTGAGACATATGCAAAATCTCAATCACCTGATAAGGAGCAAATCTCAATAATAATAGCCCACAAGTGGGACACTATATAGAGTACATAAGGGAAATCTTAGACTAGAAAATTACAGTTATACCATTAACAATTTTCTCGCCAAGGCATGGGCACATACCGGCGAGTGAAGATTTTAGCCATCGTGAGATTTGGTCTGCCTCAAACGTGCCCATATGCCCCAATTATCATCCATAGTGCCATCTGTAGCTCAACAGAAGACCAACTCAAATTACCACAAACAGGGGCCTTGAGTATCAGACCAGAAGCGCCTATAGTGAGTGGTGGGCATCAGGCCATCATGGTTTTTTCTATACATAGATTGCCCTATAAAACCTAAATCAGTGTTTGAGATCTGTGCAGCACAGATGAAAGGACAAAACGTGTCGTCACACTATTATAAGGGTAACTTTGAATTTTTATAAGGCTCATTGCACCTCCAAAAGAGCCTACAGATTAGCACCAAAAACAGTTTTTTGGAAGGAACTGGAAAATTACAATGGTAATTTGTCTCCTCTTCTACAGTTCCCTTAAAGTGGATCGAAGAACTTTCAGATTGACATGGGCGTCGGAGGACGATGTGGATAGAAAGGAATTCTAGGCAATGGATCAGAAAATATTGAAGGTGATTTTGAGGCCCTACTGGAGTCGATTTTGTCTTACTAAACCTCAATAATTTGGTTTAATGGATGTTTCGGATCATCGTTTGGAGATACTTCTAGTCTCAACAATAGATTCTTTTTAGAGCATGGGACAAAAGAGGAGAAAAACTCAACGCTAGGTCAAGCATAATGCACTGTTAAATAGTCAACCATCTCTATACTGCTGATGACTCTGAATTCATATATGGAAGAGGCGAGAAGATGACTTGGTTTTGGTTTTCTGTTCCTTCGTAGAAACAACTGATGATTGGTAATCCTTTATTTCTTGAGAAAGTGATGACCAAAAAAAGAAAAGTCGCACGTACTTCCATGATACTAAGTATACAAGTAATGTTACCCTGTTTGTGCAATATTGTTTGAACTCCTAATGTTGACTATTCCCTGATGATAGCAAGAAAAAATGGAACTAAAGAAAATTCTGTAAAGCATGGCTTAGCATAGAAAAAATGGCTAGTTTTGTGTTAATAGAACTAGTACCATGTATTCTATATCTTTTTGTAGAAACATATATTTGATTCTAATAATGCCTATCATGTGAAAATTTGTTTGTGTTTTTATATGCATTTTAGCTTTATCAGTTATAATATATAATTTGTAAAATTCACACATTTAATGACACTTCTAGATAGTTCTTTATTGTGTTGGCCGTCTAAGTTTGGTAGTATCATTCACTACATTTGAGAGAACTCTTTAGGCAATAGCTAGCTAGGGTTCTCCTCTTTTTCTATTTGATGAGAAGGGAGATCTGTCATCAGGAAATGCCTATAATGGTTTGAGAGTGGCACGGCCGTAGCTTCTCAAATTGGAAGGACTATGTCTATCGTTCGATCCCAATAACTCTCACCCAAATAATTAAATAAAAAATAAAGAACAACCCAAACACACGACCTCCATTTTTAAAATATTGTCATGGGTTTGTTCAAATTTGAGCCCCGTTACGATGGATTATACTACTTCATGGCCCAACGTAGTACAAATTGATCCCGTGCGTCCATTGATAAAGGTATAATAGTCTTTGACATTAATATATTTACACTCCTGCCATCAAGGAACAATTAATTGTTTCTTAAAATATGTTTCCTTGTTGAGTTTGAGATCGATTTTCTTGGGATGCTGAGTAGCACGAGCCCCTTGCGGTCATCAATTTTTTTCCTTATATAAAAAATGTTATAATAATAGTTTTATATAGATAGCCTTGTCTTGTATCGATTCGAGTAATAAAAATTTAGAAAACAGGTATGCAACAAAGGAAATCAATCTTATTAGGAAACTGATACAGAACAAACATAGAAAACAATCTGACAGGAGAAACACATACACAATCCAGCAAAAGTAATTTACAAATACAAAGCCGGTCCTCCCAATCCTCCCATAGAAGGTGACGCCTCTTTACTGCGAACTCCGTCAACTCGGCCACCGCGTCATCTTCGCGGTAACCACCGGCCGCTGTGCCACACCGAGATCTGGCCCGACCGGTGGAGCCAGGACCAAAAACAGTTGTCCTGTATCATACATGCGGAAGATAGAGGCCGCATAGCAGTAGAGGAACGTCTGTCGTCACTTACGACCGTGCCGCCGGGGATGGAGACGGAGAGGAGAGGTCACTGATGGCCGCGTCATCGGGGATGGAGACGGAGAGGAGAGGAACTAAGAACATGCTCAATATTCGTTGATGAGTTATAACGATTAGGTTCTAAATTACTCCCTTCATTTTTTTTGTCGTCATTGACTTTGACTAATAAGTTTGACCATTCGTCTTATTCAAAAAATATAAAAATATTAAATGTCTCATTAGAATTTGATTTATTACTAACAATTTTTTAATCTTAATTTTTAATTTTACACATTTAAACTAATTTTTTGAATAAGACGAACGGACGGTCAAAAATTTTGATTAAAGTCAACGGCGACAAGTAAAAAAGAACGGAGGGAGTATATAATTAGATGAATACCTTTTTATGGGGTATAATTACTTAATTAGATAATATTTGACCCTCAAACATCAATTAAATTATCAACTGCCACTACTTTTTGATACTCATAATATCCATACTACTTCAAACTATGTTCTCATACTAACTTATACTACATCGATTCTTAAAGATGTATAAATTTATCTGAACCGTCAGATGAAAAAAATAAAGGGTCCATATTTATTTGAGTCCACCATAAAGATGATCTTAACCAATGCATAAGTCAGAGGAATGAAGTTGTTAAGATCCGAAGCAAGCACGGCCTAAAAAAGGTTAATCTGCTTGCTACAAGGTTGCGCTAGTAACAGCCTGCGCTCAACCTCAAAATGCCACCAAGTACTACTATTTAACAATTTGCCACGCTTGTGTGGTGTGACTGCGTACGATTCACCATTCTCTTCAAGCAGAAACGTGAAGAACAGAACAGCCGCAATCATTCACAGTGGCCGAGTTTTATCTGACTGTTTTTCTTTGTTCTACGGAGGAGTGATTAGCTACAGACCTAGTCCATAATTACAACTCAGCGTTTCTAGACAATGGAAAACAAATTTCAGCCTCATGATTCATGGATATACATTTCCCTCCTCTCCATCCCCAATTCCCTGTCCTAATGCCTCGTTCGGTTGGGCCGGTAACAGCTGGGAACGTGGCCTGATCCCCGTGTAACGGCCCGACGTTAATTGAATACCGATCCAACTGGTAACAGCCGTTCGTTTAGCCCTCAAGGCGATTGGAGCCCAGCAATCCCGGCCTTTTCACCTCTGAAATGGTTTGGTTTGAAGCCATACCTACGTGTGGAAGGAAAACTCTCTCGATTCCTCTCGATGCAGCGTGGCGGCGAGCGACGGCACAGCAGCGCCTGTTGCGGCCCTGCTGAGTGGGTGCGGCCAGGTTACCCAGCTGCTTCTATGCTGGCCTCTTACATCTCCAAGGCTGCTAGATCTTGGCGCAGCGAGCTTAGGCGAGGTTGACGGCGGCGCGCGCTGTGCACTCTGTGGCTGTTGGGTGCGCCGCGGCGGGTGCTGCTGCTCCACCGGCACGCGCACGCATGGGAGGAAGAGGTGGTAGCGCTTGTCAACCTCTCTCTGGAGCCGGCCATCGGCCAACAAGGTCTGCATCGTGCAGGCCACCGCTTGTGGTGGTGCTCCGTTCGAGGACCTCCTTCTCCCCACCAGAGGCGTGGCGGGCGCTCGACGAGGACAACTGCATCGCCGTTGGGGTGCTGGGCGCCATGCCTCCGCTCCTCGACCTCCTCACGTCCCCCGCCCTCAACCCGGCCCGGGTGCGCCGCTGATGCCGGGATGGCGCTTTACCAGCTCTCCCTCGCTGCCGTCAACCAGTCCAAGCGTGTCCAAGGCGCTGCTCACCGCCGCATCCAGCACCGCCTGAGCCGCCCGTCATCTGCAGGCTCGTGCTCGTGGTCACCTGCAACATTAGCACCTGCACTGAGGCCGCACCGCGCTGATCGATGCGGGCGCCGTGGCGTCCGTCTCTGGCATCCTCTCCATGCCATGACAACGTGGCCGCCACACTCAGCGGCAGCGGCAGCGAGGACCTCGAGGAGTGATGCGTGGCGGCCCTGTATGCCATGAGCGGCGGCAGCCTCCGGTTCCGCAGCGTCGCATGTGCTGCCGGCGCCGATAAGGCGCTCCATCACGTTGCAGAGGAGGACGCCGGTGTATGGCGCGAGATGGCCAAGAAGACTCTCCGTGCCATGCGCAGCGACCTGGACGAGGAGGAGAACGACTCGACCGGCAGCAGCCTCGGCGGTCGCATTGCCTTTTCTTGGTTTTGTGTTTTCTGTTCATAGCTCTGTATTTCTGTCGCCATCGAGCTATTGATGTTCTGTTAATCGTGCCTTTGGTATTGACGTGAGGGGAATGAAACTTTGGCTAGCCGAACAACCAATATATTGTCAAGGGATTGAGAAAATACGGAGAATGAAAACCGACGGAAATCAAGTGATACGAGTGGATTCACTTCATCTCTGCTGCTAGGACTGGTCCCCCTCGGTGTTTGAACCCAAGAAACCGAACGAGGCCTTACGTGGTGGAAGGCGAGGGCCACGTCGAGATCGTGTGCCCGCACCTGGCGCGCCACGGCGAGCGCAAGCACGAGCAAGAGCACGGCAGCCGTAAGGGACGAACCGAGCGCGGCGAGGGCAGCAGGCACCGCGAGCAAGAAGAATCAGAGGAAGAGGAGCGGCGGCGGCAGGAGGGATCAGAAGAGTCCGAAGAGCAAGAGGAGGAAGCCGGGCAGGGATACCAGACCGTCCGCGCGCGTCTGTCGCGCGGCACGGCGTTCGTGGTGTCCGTCGGCCACCCGTCAGTCCAGGTGGCGTCGCGCGACGGCAACCTCCAGGTGTTCTGCTTCGAGGTCCGCGCCGAGCGGAACGAGAGGGTGTATTTCGCCGGGCAGGACGGTGTGCTGCGGAAGCTGGACGGGGCGGCCAAGGAGCTGGCGTTCGCGGCGAGCGAGAGGGAGGTGGACGAGGTGCTCGACGCGCAGCGCGACAAGGCGTTCCTGCAGGGCCCTGATAGGGAGGAGAGCGGCGGCGAGCGCGAGCGAGAGGAGGAGGAACGCCGCCGCGAGGACGTGGCGGAGACGCTCCTGAGGATGGCCACCGGTAGGCTGTGAGGTACCGTAGTACCGACCAATAATATACGTACGGAGCGTGGATGTGTTCGGCGAGTATGTGGACCGATCGACTAATTTATGTATGCGGCAACTAGGCAGTGCAAAATAAGTGTCTCCGTATGTAAAACCTGTACAACTACATGGTACGAGGCGGTATTCGTAAATAAATAATACCCTCGAAATATATGTTGCCGTCTTGGTGTGACAAATATGTCGCGAACGTAACTGACCCTGACAGAACTGAACACCCCCTA
This sequence comes from Oropetium thomaeum, assembly GCA_001182835.1. NCBI lineage: Eukaryota > Viridiplantae > Streptophyta > Magnoliopsida > Poales > Poaceae > Oropetium > Oropetium thomaeum. The sequence goes on along the minus strand of LFJQ01000005.1, from coordinate 2,655,499 downwards.
AGCTAAACAAGACTATTATTTAATTTGTGATCTGCTAGGGACTGAAATTGGAAACAAGAAAAAAAAAACCGAACCGAAACTGAACTGAACGATACGGTAATATTCAGAGAGGAAAACTACTGTCATTATAATAGATGAACAGAACATGACTTGTGCGATCCCAAGAGACAAGTGCGTCTGATCTTTACATGCATGAAACGCTCAAGCTACCGCATTATTGCCAGCTTCCTTGGGCAACGCCGACGCCCAATCTACTTTCCTTGCCATTGCCTGAGCAGGGGCGGCGCGGGCGTTGGCAAACCACGGGTGCCTGAGTGCGGCGCTCGCTGTGAGTCTCCTGTCGGGATCCCACGTGAGGACCCGCTGAGGACCTCGAACCCTTGTGCGGACAGCACCGTCTCCGGGAACTGCTCGCGCAGCCGGTTGCGCCAGTTCGCGTACAGCATTAACGGCAGCAGCTCCGTGGCGAACGTCGTGGCCTGGTAGAGCCACGTCCACGTCCTGCAGTCTGGCACGCCGAGCACGTCGATGATGGCGCAGAGCTGGCCCAAGCCGTTCGAGGCCTGGAAAAGGACGCGGCCCCCGGCGACGAGCTCCGCCATGACGCAGCCCAGCGACCAGACGTCCACTTGCGTGTCGTAGTCGGGCTTCCCCATCAGCACCTCGGGTGCCATGTACCACCACGAACCCGCGAGGCCGTACGGCTTCGCGTCGACGGACGTGTCCAGGGCGAGCCCCAAGTCACAGAACTTGACGACGTTCTGGGCGCTGACGAGGATGTTTTCCGGCTTGATGTCGCGGTGGACGATGCCGAGCGCGTGCATCTTCTCGATGCCCGTCAGCAGCTGCCGCATGACGTTGCGCACGATGGACTCCTGGATCGATGCCCGGTGTCCGCGGTCCTGGCGACTGAGGAAGAGGTCGCGGAGGCTGCGGCCGATGCACTCCATGACGAGCCGGAGCTCCATGCTCCCCGGCATGTAGACAACGCCATGGAACTCGACGACGTGCGGGTTGCCTCTGCACGCCTCGAGGAAGATCCTCTCCCGCATCACCGCGTACTGATCAGAGGCAGACCCGCCGACGCGCTTGATGGCGACTTCCTCGCCGGTGAGGCGGTGCCGCGCCTTGACGACGGTGCCGTAGTTGCCGCTCCCGAGGCGGCGCGTCTCCTCGTAGTCCTCCGTGCTGCCGACGACGGTGAAGCTCTTCCGATTGCCGGGCGCCATCTCGCGCGAGTGAGAGAAGCAGCGGCGGCGGCTGGCTCTCGGTTGTTGTTGATGATTGGCGAGATGTGGAAACCTGGAAACGGCGGGAGACGTGGGAGGGGAACTCGTTTAGAATGCGTCACTGCAGAGAGAGATATATAGCCCAGAGATTCGCATTCGGGTTCCAAAGCGGGAGGACGATGGAAGTAGGGTAGAACGGGAGTCGGAGTCCGCCCTCTCCCCTGGCGCGCTTTCCTTTTTTTCCCTGGCCATGCACTGACGCGCTGACGTTTTTTCGGAATCCGCCTAGGCTTTATCCTGCATGCTGCATGCTGCATGCACTGCACCGAAGACGGACGGAAACAAAAACAGCCAGGCCTCCAAATGCCGTCGATCGGATTGGACTTCGATTCGAATGCAAATTGCAAATTCATTTTTTATTAAACTGTAACTAAGATTTTTAATCCATTTAGGCCACTGCAGTCCTTACAATTAACGCAATAAATGAGATCCCACACGATCAAACCTTTTTAAAATTTGGATTCTGAATTTGATTTTGAATATTTTCTTCCTAAAAATATATCAAATGTTCCAATAGTCACGATAAGATGTTCTAGTAGTAAGAATCCACTCTTTCAATACTAATAACAAAATGTTCTAGTATTAAAATTTTAAGGCACCGTCAAATTTTCAACTGTTGAAAATCCAAGATAGTTTCAGTCAACTCCCAAAACCAGTCGATCTAAATCCAGTGGCTATAATTGTCTTTCATTGTACGTTGTTCTTATACTCCTTATCCAACCCGGCCAATGGATCCAATAGGAGAAAGCTGAAAACGACCAATTTCCATGGATGGAGCGGAGCAAGCCTAACTGGTTTTGAGTAAAGATCCAATAGAGAATGAGCGGATCCATGAAACAAATAAGAACATGAAACATGGGACGGATCATAACATTAACGGAAAGGAATGCTGTTTTCAGTGAGCTGAAAACAAGTAAATCCGAAAATAAAATGTTCTAATAGTAACGATAAAATGTACTCCTTTCGTTTTTAAATTGTTGTCGTCGTTAACTTTGACCATCAATTTTAACCATTCATTTTATTCAAAAAACTAAGAAATTCGATTTATCACTAAAGGTTATTGAGATGAGACTTTTAATTTTATATATTGAACAAAAATTTTGAATAAGACGAATGTCAAAGTCAACGGCGACCACAATTTAAAAATGGAGGAAGTACTAGTAAAAACAAAAAAATTAAATGTTACAACATAATACTAAAAAGTCAAATGTTCTGATTCTAAAAATCAATTGTTGCAATACTAACAATATATAAAATGTCCTAGTAGTAAATAAAAGTCACATGTTACAATAGTAGCAATATAATATTCTAGTACAAAAAAAATGTTTTAGTACTTACAACAAAATGTTCTAGTAGTAAAAATAGCTGCTGGTCATGAACGGGCTTGAAAGATGGACAAATCTGAACCGCCGAGGTAATAAAACAAGACTAATTCTCTAATTCACGGAATAAAAGTAAAAGAACAAAACTGAGAAATGGAAAGAGATTAGATCCAATAATGTAAATTAACTATATTTTCTAATATTCAGAAGCATTACAAGAGTCATTACAACATGATTTGCACGAAAACGCTCAAAGGATTCTCTCTCAACTCAGGCGCTGCCGCTTCTGCCTCTTGTGCAAATTTGCAGGATCGAGGTAAAAGTTATTCAACTTGGACAATGCCGATGCGAATTCTACTTTGCCTGCCTGCGTAGAGGCCTCGAGATCGGCAAACCACGGGTGATTGAGCGCGGCACTGGCCGTGAGTCGCTCGTCGGGGTTCCACGCGAGGAGGCCGCTGAGGACCTCGAACCCTTGCTCGGACAGCAACGTCTCTGGAAGCCGCTCGCGCAGCTTGCTCTGCATCTTCTGGAACCATCGAGGTAGCCCTCTCGCGAACGACGTCGAGGAGAACCACGGCCACTGATGCTGTACACCGAGCACGCTGACGATGGAGCACAGCTGGTCGTCGTTGTCCTTGCCCTTGAACACCACCTCGTCGTCGACGAGTTGCGCCATGACCAGCCAAGCGACCAGGTGTCGACGAGCGCGTCGTAGTCTGTTTTCCCCAGAAGCATCTCGGGCGCCATGTACCACCTCGTGCCGGCGATGTCGTACGGCAGCGCGTCGGTCATGTGCAGGGCGAGTCCAAAGTCGCAGATCTTCACAACGCTCAGGTCGGTGCTGACGAGGATGTTGCCGGGCTTGATGTCGCGGTGTATCATGTGGAGCGCGTGCATCTTCTTGGCGCCGGTGAGCAGCTGCCACATGACGGCGCGCACAGTGGCCTCCGGGAGCGGCGGCGGCGGCGGGTTGCAGCCGCGGCGCTGCAACAAGTGGTCGCGGAGGCTGGGGCCGAGGCACTCCATGACGAGGCGGAGCTCCGTGCTCCCGGGCTCGCTGACGACGGCGTGGAACCCGACGACGAACGGGTTGCCGCTGCACGACGCGAGAAAACTCACCTCCCGCGTCACAGCGGATCCGGGCCGAAGCGCTTGATCGCGACGATGTTGCCGGTGGCGCGGTGCCGCGCCTTGGCGACGGAGTCGTAGGTGCCCTTGCCGAGGTAGCACATCTCCTCGTAGTCCTCCGTGCTGCCGATGGGGATGTTCATGGGGATGGCTCGCGCCATCTCGCGAGCAAAGAATCGGCGGCGGCGGCGGCTGGCTCACGGTTGTTGTTGCTGGCGACGTGGAAACGACGGGAGATGCGTGAAGAGAGAGAGGGAACTCGGTTAGGGAAAGGAGAAATTGCGTAATGGGATCGCGGCAGAGGTCGGACATATATGGCGATAGGAGTTCGCTTCGCGTTCCAGTTCCGCAGCCTGCTCGGAAATCCGACCGCGAACGGGAGACTAGTCCGACTTTATGGCCCAATGTTTATGGTACAGCACTCGTGGTCGTTGCATCAGGGGCGAGAGCAGCGTCCGTCGTCGTCCCTGACGCCGGCGGCGGCTTCGAGCTCTCGATCAGACGACGACGAGGTCGGGCAAGTGTTGGGAGGCAGGCTCCACGCGTCGGCTGCAGGCCACGCCAAGCTGGGACTCGAACATGCATGGCCTGTACCTGGGAGCAGCACGCGGTGGGCGGCGGCGACGAGGAGGAGTTTCCCGTGAAGTAGCTGATGCACGGGAGCAGGGTAGCCTGCAGCGGCGGGCATGCTGCCGCCGGCATGTTCGGCAGGGAGCAACTATGGTGAGAAAAATTTCTGCCACGCGCACTTATCAACTACTGCAGACACTAACATTAACTAACATAACACATATTCTTTTTCTTATACGGTTATGAACGTTGAAACATCATTACATTGACTCATTGAGTTTACATGTACACAGACCCACTGGCAGGTCGATCGTTGCAAGTAATCGAGTCTTTTCAACAAAGCATTAGTGGAGAAAGCGTGTTCACTCTCCACCCTTGTGTATAATGTGATTTTGACGTATACATTTGATAGTAATATACAGCTGTATAAACTTTTTAAAATAATCCAGATTAAATATTTTATGGGTGATCAGGTATGGGCCCATTTTAAATCAGAAAGACAATATTGGTTCGGCTAAACAGATATCCAGGAGCGCAGCCCACATAGGCAAAAAGAGGCCACATATGGCCGAACAAGTATTTGTATACGTATAGCACGACAATATGCATATATGATGAATTATAATCAAAGCAATAGCAAGTATGAATACGTGACGTTGCTGCCTGCGCCCTACGAGGAAGTAGCAAATTGATTCTTCCATAGCTCTATACACATTTCGTTAAGAATACGTACTTACAGCTGTGAGCAAGAACTAACTTTCAGCTGCTGATGTTTCATTCAACGAAGAGAAGGAAAGATGCAGTGTGTATGTGATTCAAGAATCCTTCAGGGAAGAAGAAGCTCATCATGCTGATGTAATGTAAAGGGATCCGGTTATTCTCAACAAGAGAGGATGTAATATAAATATATTTTCCAACGTTGTGTATATAAGTTATTCTGGTATAAATAAATAACCTGAATTTACTGAGTCAATAAGGTGCCACAGGATCTCTGAATTTTGTTCTGCCACAACATCCATCTCTTCTTCCTTCTTTTCAGTGTAAAGTTCAGAACTAACTGACAAGCTCAATCGTAGCTATAGCAGATTAATTATTGTAAACACCTTTTTCTACCATCTATACCTTTGAGAAAGTGACTACTAATTTTTTGAGTGAATAATCAAGTGCTGGGATCCTCAAGTACTCGAATTGCACACGCTCCTGATCAACAGATCCTGTACAACAAAAGAATGAGATAAAGAAGCATATGTGAAAAGATGTTGTCGTGCCTGAACTTCAGCCATTGCTTCTGTGGTTGCTTCTGGGCCTCAATCCCATGGAGCAACATGTACTGTTGAAAGTTAGGACAATAGTGTTCCTGTTATGTTCGCTTAAGATCAACTTATTAGTGTAGTTAAAGAAGTCACTCGAGTAGTTGTTTTTCAGAATAAGTTGGAATAGCAGTATAGAAGAAATAGGTCATGAACGGGCTGGGAAGATGGACAATTTTGAACCTCCGAGGTAAACGAGACTAATTCTGTAATTTACGGAATAAAACGGAAAGAACAAAACTGAGAAAACAGAAACAGAGATTAGATCCAATAATGTAAATTAACTCTATTTTATAACATTCACAAGCAGAACAGGTGTCATTACAACGTTATTTGTTCGGAAGAGGACGAACTCTCATCTCTACATGCACGAAACGATTAATTCTCTCAGCTCTCAAGCACATTGCAGCTTCCGCCTCTTATGCAAATTCGGAGGATCGATACACGGGTTATTCCTCTTGGGCAACGCCAACGCCGGGTGCGTAGGCGCGTTGAGGACGGCAAACCACGGGTGCCTGAGCGCCGCGCTCGCCGTGAGCCGCTTGTCGGGGTTCCATGCGAGCAGACCGCTGAGGACCTCGAACCCTTCCTCGGACAGCGCCGTCTCCGGAAACCACTTGCGCAGCTGGCTGTGCCTCCTCGGGAACAACAGGCGTCGAGGAAGCACTGTGGTCGCGAACGGCGTGGAGGCGAACCACGGCCACTGATCCGGTACGCCGAGCACGCCGATGATGGCGCACAGCTGGTCGTCGTAGTCCTTGCCCTGGAACAGCGCCTCGCCGCCGATGAGCTCCGCCATGACGCAGCCGAGCGACCAGGTGTCGACGAGCGCGTCATAGTCCGTCTTTCCCAGCAGCATCTCGGGCGCCATGTACCACCTCGTGCCGGCGAGATCGTACGGCGGCGCGTCGGACATGTGCACCGCAAGTCCGAGGTCGCATAGCTTCACAACGCTCTCGTCGGCGCTGATGAGGACGTTGTCCGGCTTGATGTCGCGGTGGATGACGTGGATCGCGTGCATCTTCTTCACGCCGGTGAGCAGCTGCCACATGACGGCGCGCACCCTGGCCTCCGGGAGCGGCGGCGTCTTGTCGTGGCGGCGCTTGTTGAAGACGTCGCGGAGGCTGGGGCCGACGCACTCCATGACGAGCCGGAGCTCCGTGCTCCCGGGCGCGCAGACGACGCCGTGGAAGCCGACGAGGAACGGGTTGCCGCTGCACGACGCGAGGAAGCCCACCTCCCTTATCACCTCCGACTGCGCCTGACCGGGCTCGCCGAGGCGCTTGATGGCGACGGTCTTGCCGGTGGTGCGGTGCCGCGCCTTGACGACGGAACCGTACGTGCCCTTGCCGAGGTAGCACGTCTCCTCGTAGTCCTCCGTGGTGCCCACGGCCATGCGCGTGCGGATGGGAGGCGCCATCTCGCGAGCAAAGAATCGGCGGCGGCGGCTGGCTCTTGGGATGGAGGGAGACGTGAGGAGAGGAAGTTGGGTACTTGGGCGGGAGAGAAATTTCGTAATGGGATGATCGCTGCAGATATGGCACATTTATAGCCCGAGGAGTTGTTTGCCCGCGGACCGACTCGGAAATCCGAACGCACGCCGGCGGACTGGCATTGCTTAAGGTACACGCACAAAGCGTAATGGAGGTCGTGCGGCGGTGGACGTTTCGGACTCGGAGCGGAATCCGCAGAGGCTCTCGGCGCCGATGAAGGAGCGGGCCGAGCGTGAGGATGACATTGTCATCAGCGCCGGAGACGGGCATGGAGGAGGACTGCTGTCGCTCGCCGCGCGCCGGACTGAGCTCGGGATCCAACCTCGCGTGCACGACTCTCCACTTTGCGCCTTAGTACCCGCAATTAGATTGCACCATCCGCGGCTACCCTGCCACTGCCGGTGTGCAGCAGCAGCACAGAGTCGTCACCGAGTTCCGGCAGGGTCCATGCGCCCCTACCCCAAGAATATTGCTAACCTTGTTTGATTTTGATTAGAACTGTACTAGTAATGAAATCTTTTCTCCAGATTAATTTTACACTGTGATACAGTATGTTTCTATGCTTGTCTTGTTATGAGCAAGCTAGTAACGTCTGGACCATTGCCTGCAGCAGAAACAAATCACATGCCCAAAGTTGGTACAGTGACTAACAGGAAAAGATGAATCGATGCCTATTTCGTTTCAAAGCAGAGATATCAAAGGTGATTGACTACTGAACACTGATCACACTAGGGAATGAACCTGCAGTTGCGGTTAAGAGTTAAGACAAGATGCACAGAACGACGCTGCAGAGCTTGATTGTAGACAGCTCCTGATCAAGGGCAAATTACAGACAATTTCGATTCACTGCATATGTTGTGGGTCGCACGTCTCATGTACACCAGATTGCTATCAAAGCACTCAGAAACACCACGCCGCTAACGGCCTTTCTCTCTCCTTAAGCGTCGTGAAATGGTAATGGAAGCAGTTAGTACAACTCTTACTGCACCGTGATGATTTGATCTTGTTGCATATGTGAAATGTTGCAGAAAGAAACGAGCAGCTTAACTAATGAAACTCCAAAATAAAAAAGGACGTTTGAAACGGCGACATTACAAGATAGAGGCAGAGCTAGCATCATTTTGAACTATTATGCACAGGAAATAGATAATGCAAATATTCAGCTGTTTTCATAAGATCAGGATAATAAGCAGCTGCAAAAATAGGCCAACACATGGACAGAGGTCCAACGAAACTCCAAGCAATAGTGACTGAATTGAAAAACCACACCCCCTTTGATCAAGAGCCCCATTATGCTGGATTATACTGCTTCATGGGCCAACGTAATATAAATTGATCCCGTGCGTTCATTGATAGGGGTATAATAGTCTTTGACATGTAATTAATATATTTACACTCCTGTCATCAAGGGATAATTAATTTTTTCTTAAAAAAAATAAATGTTTCCTTGTTGAGTTTGAGATCGATTCTTGGGATGCTGAGCAGCACGAGCCCAGGGGCCATCAATTTTTTTTCCTTATATAAAAAATGTTATAATAATGGTTTTATATAGATAACCTTATTTTCTAGTATCGATTTGAGTAATAAAAATTTAGAAAACAGATATGCAACAAAGGAAATCAATCTGATTAGGAAACAGATGCAGGACGAACATATAAAGTAATCTGACACGAGAAACACGTACACAACCTAACAAAAGTAATTTGAAAATACAAAGCCGATCCTCCCAACTCTCCCATAGAAGGTGACGCCTCTGTACTGCAAACTCCGTCAACTCGGTCGCCGCATCATCTTCGCCGTAACCACCGGCCACTGTGCCACACCGAGATCCGGCTCGACCGGTGGAGCCAGGACCGAAAAGAGCTGTCGTGTATCATACATGCGGAAGATAGAGGCAGAATAGCAGTGGAGGAACATCGGTCGTCACTGATGGCCGCGCCGCCGGGGATGGAGACGGAGAGGAGAGGTCACTGATGGCCGCGCCACAGGGGATGGAGACGGAGATCAGAGGAACTAAGAACATGCTCAATATTCGTTGATGAGTTATAACGATAGGTTCTAAATTATATAATTAGATGAATACCTTTTTGTGGGGTATAATTACTTAATTAGATAATACTTGACCCTCAAACATTAATTAAATTATCAACTGCCACTAGTTTTTGATACCCATAATATCCATACTACTTCATATTACATTCTCATACTAACTTATACTACATGGATTCTTAAAGTAGCATAGATTTATCTGAACCGTTAGATTAAAAAAAAATGAAGGATTCATATTTATTTGAGTCCAACGTAAAGGTGATCTCAAATTTGGAGTAGCGAGTGACAATATTATTTTAAAATGAGGTACTATGTCGTCCATCCAACAAAATCAACTTTTTTTTCGGCGCACGCTTTCCTGCCACCAGCCTTCATATAGTCCTTTTCGCATTACAATTCAGGTACATTCTGGTACCTACATTTAGTGAATTAGTACCTACATTCTAGTACCTACATTAAGTGGAATTAGTACCTACATTTAGTACACATCACAACTGGAGCTACTAATTAAACAAGGGTAGTAATCGAGTCGAAAGCCGCCCGCTTCAGAGTCTTGGTCTTGGAGCTCAAAACTGATGAGGCGCCTCAGGGTTACATGTCCAGGTACATGCAGTTGCAAAATTGTATTAGATCACGCTCAAAGGCTCCAACAAACTGGTGCGCTGGCTAAACTGTAAATTTTCTCCGTTTTGTAAATTTTTGTCATTACATTAATAATTTTAGTTAACAATAACTAGATTTATTTATTATAATGAAAATAAATTAGAAATGGAGAGGAATACAATAACTAGAAATCAACGACAACGACGCTAGAATCCCTGCCTTTTTATCTCCTTCTAATTAACGTTGTTTATTATTTAATGTTCAGCTTATTCCTAGTCTCGTGGACTAGGAAATGTAATGATTGAATTCGCTCGGATGGTTTCATTTGACCCGTCTACCAAAACCAGCAGCCGCGATAATACCCACTTGCTGATCACGCAGGAGCCGGCCGGATACTATATTTAGACAAACTATATATATCACAGGTCACTTCATCCTGATGGTCATCCAAACTATCAGCAGCAATATTTGTAACTGATGAACCCGGCTATAATATGGTGTGACGATGTTACATAACGGAAAAGTCATTAGCAACACAGTCTATGGTTTGAAAATCCAATATATAAAATACTGAAGTGTTTAACCAATTAGTTCCTGTCATTCATAGAACTGCTGAAGAAAACGGAACAACACCTTTCCCTTGAGCAATCGAGGTTTTAGCCGGGTGTGGACTGGCAAACAAGGTGGTTTTTTACATATAATTTTCGAAATTTTTTAAAGCTATGCTTCATTTTTGAAATGTTGCCCATTCTATATTTCTTACTCGCCAATAATATATCGGTGATTCCATCTTTATCCCCTCGCAAAAAAAGGTAACCCTATCTCTATCGGTAACTCTATCAGTGAACCAAGTTTCACAATTAATTTCAAAATCTAGCTATTTTAAATAATTCAAACATATTGTTTATGGTAGATTTCAATCTCCAGGATTTAATACACAATTCTTTTCAAATTTGAATTAGCTAGGAAGTATTTTATTTTATTCTTTATTGCAACTAAAAGGTCGATGTCAAAGAAGGGATAAAAATTTATAACTCGATGTCTTACAAAGATTTCCATGTCAAATAAGGGCGAGACATAATTGCAGGGTCGACATACAACGGTTTTTTCCTAAAAATATCTCTTTCTCAAGTTTGATCATAAATCTTGGATTTCACAAATTCTATAGTTCACAGTGCTATCTCTCTGCCATTAAGACTCATGTGGACATAGTCATTACGCATTTCTACTCCACTTAAATCATTGTGGACAGAACAGGGACAGAAAACTTATTTTCCCCAAATACAGGACAAACAGTTTTTAAAGAAATTGGGGATTGGTCGTCGCTGATACTGTTAATGGCAAATGCAAGGATGCTGCTTCAGTTTAATATCACACGCAATGTGAGCTGTGTGCTGCTTCGAGGAAGCAGCAGGTTGATGATGATACCCTCACAACTCTATAGCAGTTTTCTTCCCTTTTTCATGTTATCGTGAATCTATACATTTCCAATTTGAAAAGAATCTAGTTCTCCTAGCAACAGCAATTTAAAGAATGGGGTAAGCTTCTAGTAACCTTTTGAGGCCGGCCATGACCAAGCTAGAATACGTCAACTTTGGACGTTTTCTGGAGAGTTTCATAAAAATCTATGCTGCAGTTTGGGTTCTACAACATCAACGCACTTGACATACACTAGTGTGTCTTCATACACTACCAAAAAAAAAAAAGAAAAAAAGAATGGAGGTGTATAAATAATAAGAAGGAAAGTGTGCAACCTGCTACCTAGTCTCTACATCAGATGTAGATGTGTATCTGACGTGCCATTCAGAGTAGTATAACTTAATTATTAAGACAGAAACTTAATTTAATCACCACTGTACTAATCCAATAAGGCAGAAGATTCCAAACCCAATTATGATTTCCCGCCGATAGGAGCTTTCCTCGTGCCCACGCCCTTGTGTCTCTTTTCATATGTTACTATAAATTTTTGTCCCCATTACTAATTAATTTTGCATTTTACTACTTAGTCGTGTGCAGATGTATTTATATACTTTTATTAGCTCGTCTATTAAAACGTTTGTCCTAAATAAAAGAAAACTAGATTGAAGCATATTCAGGTAGCATGCCGGCATTATAAGCCTCTATGTCTAGGTCCAAGCTGTTGGATAATCGTTTTATATTACTCTACCCTCCACCTGATCGAGTAAGGTAGGTCTTGACAGCGCTAGGTTCACCTTCGTCGCTTCACTTGCTCCACTTCTGGATATATATATGGCGGCAGAGAATCTCATATTTGCATTCAGAACAAAATAAATAGTATGACCAAATATTTAATTAGGTCTTTGTTTGGGCACAGCTTCAACTCCGAAGCACAAGCTCGCGTGTTGGAGGCTTTTAGTCGAAAATAAAAGAAAAATAATTTTGCATGTCCTAGTTTGATAACAAGTTTTTATGTCAAGGGCAAAACTGAACAACATTTGATTATTTTAGAAACTTTAATGCCTCAGATTTATATTAAGATTTGTGATTTAGAGGAATAAGAGAATATAAGAAAATAAAAGTTCAAGTACTAGAAGCGGCTCATCTAGCACTGGAATTTTTTCTTTAGCTTTGCTACAATTGATATATACTAGGTATAGTCATGCATGTAACATACAACTTATAGTGACTTTTTTTGTATGGTGATTTTTTTTAGTGATGATGGTGTAATAAAAAATTTAGGTGTTATAGCCTATGAAAACGTATACTTTGAGTTTTAAATTAGTATATAAAGTTACCTCTGATACTGACTCTTAATCTTAAAATTCGATGGCTATAAAGCACTAATACTGTATAGAGGTCCATGCTTGAGCTATAGTTGGCAACTACTAACTGCTATATATAAATGGAGGAAATAATATATATACGCTCATCATCTTTGCATTGGTATGCTAGGAAAAAACAATATCAGACGTACCATCACCAAGAGTACACACCTTGTACTAGCAACTACAAAATCATCAAGTGAGGGAATCAAAATCTCAAATCCATTGACTTCTGATATATAATGCAGTACGTTATATGTAATTAAGATGTATTTTATATATGTCCGTGAGGGAGCTACAGTACATTATATTTTATATATATTTGCTACAATAGTTTTATTTTAATCTGCTAATTTTTTTTCTTTTGTGAACGCACCTTAGTGCGCTTTTCATTAAGAGGAAAGAAAGCACGACCCATACATATATTTTAATCTGCTAATCTGCTAATTACGGCAAAGTATTAGTCAAAAATTGATGTTCGGTCGATGTTTCAGAAATATAGATCCGTACATATATTTCCTTTTACCGTATATATGATGGAAATCCTTGTTTCCACTCAGCATGAAAATTACAGTTCTTCACTAGATCAACGCCGCTGAGGTGTCCCATCTATTCTAAGATTGATATGCTCGATGTTAGTTTTTGTTTATCACATATGACTAAGTATTGACTAAAAGAAAAAACATTATTAATGTAATAAAGAAAACCAAGTTAAATTATCGTATTTCTAGATCTAATGGGTCGTGAACAATTGAGTGAAAAGGATGGTTAATTTTCCAAGTGAATGAAAATTAGCAAGCTCCACATAAGGCCAGTCTCAATCCTAGTTTCATGAGAGTTTCATTCTCATTAATTGATATGCCACATAGACAAAAATGATATTATATATCATTTGTTATGAAATGGGATGTTTGGGTTTCATAGGGATGAAACTACTTCTATACTGTTTCCTAGAATATGAAATTAGAATGAAACCCCATTGAGAAAAATATATTTCATCTCCACACATTTCATCAATTTCTGTTGGTCACTTAGATGCAACATTCAATTAATATGTTATCCTATAAAATCGTGAAATGAAATTTTGCATTGAGAGAACGTAGTTTCATACTATTCTTTATATGACATGGCATTTTCGAAAATCGCTCACGAGACTGGCCTTAAATAGTACTCTTCTCCGTCCCCATGTAGTTGTGATTCTAGAATCCTTTAGTTGTTCCCTTTTATTTGTGATTCTCGCTTTCCAATACATCTTTCTCTCTTCCCAATATATCTCTATCTCTATCTCTCTCCTTTTTGTTTTCTGTGCACCTACTTTATTCTTTTTTTATTAATCTTCGTGTCCGAAGCTAAACCTGCAAATAAATGGGAATAGAGGGAGTAAAAAGCAATTCTAACAACTGCCACAGCTGCAGCAATAGACATGTTGTTGTTCAAATCAAATTATTTTGGTCATTGAGGTGCCGCTCTTTTTCTTACCCGAATTTGAGCACCCTATATTTTGGTTTTGTTGATCTCAAGTTATACACTGGCCCTACTATCGCTTGTAAATGTTCATAAGGTTAAACGACTTAATTTGGCGTAACAAAACCACGTCCGTCCAATCCCGAGTTTGTTTGTTCAGACGTAGAAATCAGAAATGTAGAAACTTAAGGCTGCGTTCGGTTAATCCCCATTTGGAGGGTAATGAAGGAGCCTCAATCCCCAACAATTTGAAGATTAAATCCACTTCAATCCCCATCATCACCTTCTATTACCCTTCTATCCACCCCAAACCGAACAAGGTCTAAGTGATCATGCATGTACCTGAGCGCTTCTTTCAGAAAGATTGCAGTTTCTTTATGAAAGGAAAATTGAAAAAAAAAAAACAAACGAATTACAAAGCACGACGATCAAAGATTTCTGAGGCTTTGCCACAGATAGCTAGCTTCCGGATCAATTAATGGCTCAATCGACAATAGTGAAATAAGAGAATGGCAGTTCGGTAAACGTGGCAAAACTAAGAGTCCAACTCGGATGATATCCGGAGGAGCTCTTCTAAATAGTCAATTCCAAGGTCGTCGAGCTCGACGACGCCGAACGGAGTACAGGCCGGCGTCTCCACCGGATAGTAATGCCGATGGAGGTCGACGACGATGCGGGGATCGCCGGAGCGCCGGTGATGCATTAGTCGCCGCTGCGGCTTCTTGAGGTCCTTCATGCTGGTGCTGGTGCTGGTGGAGAGCTTGCTCCTGCGCGTGCGTTTGGAATGCCGGCGCTTGAGCGCGAGAACGGGGGATCCCCCGCTCCCGCCGGCGGCTTCAGCGTCGCCGGAGCTGGAGAGCGCGAGCGGCCGGAGCGACTCCCGCACGCGGTCGACGGGGAAGTTGAGCACGGCGGCGGCGCCGCGTGCGGCGAAGGCGGCCTGGTCGTAGGCGAGCGCCGCCGCCTCGGGCGTGTCGAAGGTGCCGAGCCACACGCGGGCGCCCCGGCGCGTGGAGTCGCGGATCTCGGCGGCGAACTTGCCCCACGGCCGCGTGCGCACGCCGATGAAGGGCGGCTTCTTCGTCGTCTTCTCCTCGATGACGACCGCCGCCGGTGCCGAGGAGGCTTCTTCGCACCGCTGCTGCTGCTGGTTTCCGTCGTAGTAGTAACCTCCCGTGGTGTCGTTGGGCAAGGCCAGCTGCTCCGTTATTAGTGGCGCCGCCGCCGCCGACTCAGAGGAAATGGTGGCGTGGGAGGAGTGGGACGAAGAGAACGAGTCCGACGACGAGCTGTCGTCCGAGTCCAGGAAGTGGATGAGCGCGTCGAGGTCTCGTCGGAACTGATCGTCGTCACCATTTGCCGTGGCGATGATGGGCGGTGGTGACAGAAACTCCGCCGAGCCTCCTGTGGCAGGGTAGCAGTAGGAGTAATAAGAAGCGTATGATGGGGTGGTGTGGCGGTCATGGTCCAGCACCAGCTCCATTAATTGATTGCACTGGATTCCCTCCCGGTGTGCGAGATGAGCTAGCTCCAGTAGCTGATGAAGCTGAGGAAGAAGTCAAGAAGAAGCAGCGCTCTTCGGTTCATGGCGGGGGAGGCAACGCAAGGCACAGGCTCTTTTATAGACTGGATGCAGGGTGATTCTTGTTTCCTCTGATCCATTTTTGTATGTTTTGTCTCCTGGTCTACTGGAATTGAATCGATCGATGAATTTGACCAGTCCAAGTCAGAAGGAAACAAACCCTTCTTATTCCGATTAAATATATCCAACAGCAACAGAAGAGCTCCGATCCAAACATTGACATCCGGCTGACGCAGGGCGGCGGGCCGGGGGACATTAGTATAAGACAACAAACTTTTCCACAGAGGTTACTTATCCGAGCTGCCCCAGCTCTGCGTCGGCTATGTTTGCCCGTTTGCTGCCCAGCCGCCGCCCGTCGTTGCTGCTTCCTGGATCCTTCCCTTTCTGTCCTTTTCAAGTACTACGTATTACATGTGCTAACAGTGTAGCAGCAAGCCAAAAGCATCCAGCTCTTTGAAAATCTCTCTGTCAGTTTATCTCATTTTCAGTTTACTTCTAATTTTATTTAAAGCGATTTTGTTGCTTCGGAGAAGCACGACTAGCCAGATGATGCATTGCTGGCACGGTCAAGCTAATAAATGCTTTCCTCACGCCTTCAACTATTGTTGTTTGTCAAAGCGTATATATAGTAGGATTTATTTATGACATACTAACGTTACTGTTATATTAATCTCTACTACTATTATTTTCCTAACTATTGTCCGTGCACTCATCGCGAGCGAAATAAGCCGTCGCGCGTCCATCCTGCCAACCGAATTGACCTGTCAAATCTTCTTCGTCCAGGACTCTCGCCGTGCTCACGCGTCCACCCTGCCAGCCGCTGCCGACACCGGGTCGAACTCCTTGTCGTCTTCGTCCAGGACTCGCTGCGCTCCTGCCTCCGGGTCGAACTCGTCGTCGTCTTCATCCAGGACTCGCCGTGCTCCTGCCTCAAGAAGCACCCGATGGCGAGGACCCGCGTCACACCGCATCACTGTGGAACCACGACTCGCGCTGCTGCCGAGGTCACAGATGCCGCAGTCCGTCGAAGGGCCGCCGTCGCCGAGCCGTCATGGAGTCTCTCTGTCGGCGCCGGCACCGCCCCGTCTCCAATGGCCGCGCCGCATTGGGTGGAGCCGTGATCTGCGCTGCCGCCAAGGTCACGGATGGCTGCAGCCCGTCGAGGGGCCGCCGTCGTCGAGACGTCGCGGAGGCGCTCTGCCGCGGCCGCTGCCGCACCGCATCGTGTGGAGCCGTGATCCGCGCGGCGGCCGAGTTCATGGGCGGCTACAGCCTGCTGAGGGGCCGCCGTCGCCGATTCGCTCTTCTGTCGCGGAGCTGCTCTGTCTGCGCCGCCGCCGGCGGCCTCCAAGACGCTCGGCGCCGCCGTTCATCGCCTCGCCACCTCACCTCCACCACGCGGGTTGCCGCGGCCCAGCCTCCACAAGACGCGGGTTGCCGCCATTCGTCATGCCACCGCCCCACCTCCACAACGTGGGTCGCCGCCGTCCGCCAACGACCAGTCTCGGTGAGGATATCATCAAACCATTGTTATTTCACATGTGTTACATACAAATGCTAGCATGTGTGTGTACATTCCTAGCATGTTTGTGTAAATTCTTAGCATTTTGTGTGTACATATACCCTTCAGTTTTGCTCATCAACTGAAGATGACAAGGCCAAATTCAGTGCCATGTTTATGACAGCAAAGTGGTGGGAGCTGTAAGTACAAATGCAAACCTTCTTAAAATTATGCCATAAGTTTGTTTTCTTCGACGATATCTTGGTGTACCATAAGTTGGTTTTCTTTGACAATATCCTGGTGTACCATAAGTTTGTTCTATCCCTATGTGCCATAGTAATCATTTCAAAATTTTGGTGGGCTTGCCAATAATAATCTTGAAACAATGTGGAATCAAAACGAGCACTTATCCATGTGTACTCAAAATTCTGGTTTGCTTGCTCAAAATCTTGAAACAAATGGACATTAGTCATTAGTCTTTCTTTTCCCCTATTGCATATACACTATGGATTGACTTTTTTTTGTTTTAATAGTAGTGCTATGGAGCCGAACGACATTTCTTTTCCCCTATTGCATATACACTATGGATTGACTTCTTTTTGTTGTAATGGTAGTGCTACGGAGCCAAACGACATTCTAGAAAACAGTCATGGTCCTTTTGGAGATGTAACAAACACCGTCGAAATAAATGGTAATTATAGTATTAACAAATCATGGATTGCACCATTTATGCATGTTGATTATTCACTCTATACCAATATATATTATAGCTCCGAAGCAAGATTTAACGGAACAACAAAGGAGGCCAAACGTGCAAGAGATAGAGCTAGATATGCTAAAATGAATCCAATTCAAAAGAGAGCCAGGCGTGACTGCTTGCCAGTGGCAAAAAATACAGACGTTATGTTAGCAGGTGAATGTGGAACATTATGGTCCATTGTGTTATTATGCATTATGTTTACCACAACGTGCATTATAACTCCATCATTTTATATATTATGTAATATGCAGCAACACCGGCCCATGTTGATGAGCAAATAATTTCCTTGACTGCAAATCTGCAATTTCCAGGTTTATGTTTGTTTCAGTGCAACAAACCTATTCTGTTATATTTATTTCAATTCAACAAAGAATTTTTGTGATGTGCACAATCCAGGAAAATCATATAATAATTATTTCTAACACATTGCAGCATCACGAACTCATGAGACCGAGAAAATCATGGAATTAGTTAAGCCTTCGCATTTGCAAACTCAAGGTTGGTGTGTTTATCTTTCTTTTAGATGGTCAAACAATTTAGGTGTGCAGCATTCTATAATGTTTCCAACTGTGTGCAGCATCACAGAGTGTGGGGATGAAGTAATAATTTCTTTGACTGAGCCTTCACATCTTCAATGTCTAGGTTTGATTAAAACCATTGGGACATATATAAATTCCCTTGTTCATGTTTAGAAATTCATTTGTATTTTCTTTGTTAGGAATTCGTGATACGGAAATGTTTGATTTAACTACTACCGATGAAATGCCATGTCCAGGTTAACCCTCCCTAACAATTATGCACTATAGTTTTGTCTTCTCTTTGTCTGTATACCGATGCTAATATTTCTATGTGATTTGCAGCAACACCAATATAAGACTTTGTTAATATGGACAGCAATACATCTAGTCAGGTTGGACGTAACCGTCCCAAACGGCTCTTTACTGAATCCCAAAGGGTGGCATCACGTAAGCGAGATCGAGAGCGTTATGCTAGAATGACTCCAGAGCAACGGCAAGCGAGAAGGCTGTCTCAGACGACATCTGGCAATAGGCAATCACAAAGGTCCCGTTGGCACAAGAGGAATGAGGCTTTGTGTTCTGATTCCATTGCTATGGAAAATCCAATCTTTGTCCCTGAGATTGTGATCGAGGATGGGTCTGTTGAGCTTCCAGATGGTTCAAGACATCGTGTCCAATCAACACGATCACAAACGTTGGACATGTCTACACTAGAGCCCACATGGAGACCTATTCATATCCCACATGCTGAAGAACAGTCTGATGAAGACGGAGACATAGATATCAACTGCATGCAGTTTGTTTCACCTCGTAAGCACATGACATATGGTGAGCGTCATGCATTGCAGTTGCGAAGAAACCACTATTTCCAGCAAAGAATTATACGGAAGTCTAGGTGTTGCGTCACAAGATGACAACCTTGAAGATGATGCCCGGAAAGGTAACTGGAGCGATAACACGTCAATTTTTTTATGTTAATATTCCTATTTAATAGGTCATGATTGAACCAATCTCAACTTAATGTGCAGGCAACTCAATTGCAGATCCTATGGGGATCAACATCGGCACATCCAGTGACGTTGCTGGTACCTACAATCCCTCTCTTATGAAAAAAATAACATCCTTAGCATAAGGCATCTCTTCTAATAAACTTAATCTGCAGGAGACCCATCTCTTCAATCTATGAACCCCACCACGCAACCATGCACTAGAGTTATTCAAGTACCAACGGGAGATAGCGATATTGATAAAATCTCTTTGCTTTTACTATTCATTCAATCATCAACTTATCTCTTCTATTTAATTATTCATTTAATCATTAAGATCATATTTTAATATATGGTTCGTGTATGCCTTTCGTAGGTGATGATGAGGGAGTTGTGTACGAAGAGAACAGAGTATGAGGACAACTACAATTTTACTGCCCAAGGTAAATCTCTACTACTAATTAATTTCGTAACTATCGTCCGTGCACCTCCTTATTCCGCCCTCCCCTCCAACCGCGCGCGTGCAGACGTGGGCTGTTGTACGATAAAAGAAAAGCCTCGATCCCAAAACGGGTAGCAAAAGCAACAGAGACCCAACCGTGGACGATTTGAAAGAAGAAAAAGCCTCCAATCCCAAGCAACAAAAAAAGGAGGACACTCGAACTTGAGCCAAAACGGAAAAAGCCCACATTTTTTTCTGCTGGTATAATAGAAGGAAAAGACCAAAACAGAACACAATACTTTCCTTGATTACCAATTACGTGGTCCACCATTTTTCCCGGAGATACAAAGAGGAAAAGATCAAAATCACTCATACTACTAAATTAAAGCATCCTTCGATCTAGCACTTACGTTGCAGACTCGTAGTTTGTACCGAAGCCGTGCATGAGGACCGATGCGTGCTGGCCACCGAGCAAGCTGCGCCGCCGTGCAGACCCCACAGTGTTGGAGCACCAGCACCTGCTAGAGTCGCTGCACCGAGGACTGACGCCCCGCGCCGCCGTTCAGACCCTGCCGCATCGAAGCACCAGCACCCGCGAGTGAAGGCGGTCGGTACCCACCTCTCTCTCTCTCTCTCTCGCCCTAAGTTGTGCGGCGGGATAGGAGAAAATGAAACTAGGGTTAGGGATTGTGGGTCGACAGCTGGTTTTGCCCGCGCGTAAAACACTCTCCACCGTTGATTGCAACCGGACGACTCAGATGGAGCACCACGAGGCAGGCCATGAGCGATTAAGTTGCTGGGCCTTAGGCCCATGCGGTCACGTGCGCAATGTTAAGTGGTCTGGCCCAATTTCGACCTGACTTGATTGCTTGATTTATTTCATCTTTGAGCCAATTTTAATGTGTTATTTTTTTTTCAGTATTGTCAGCAATTAGATTTGATTTAATTATTTAATTAAGTTAAATATTATCTTGAACTATATGAAACTGTTTTGGGCCCATTTTATGTACGTACTTTTTGGCTATTTCAAGCATTTATGTTTGGGCTAATATTTTGCTGATTAAGTTTTTTAAGAGTTTAAAATTATTTTAAAACAAATCAAAAATTGAAAATGATTTATTTACGATTAAAAGCAACCAACGTGAGGTTTAATCAAAAAAATAGGGATAAGGTTTAATGTAGTATAAATTATTAGTAAAAGTCATATGAGTCCAAGTGAATTTATTTCCCACATTGGTTTCGATATTATGGGTAAGCATGTTTTAGTGCTGAGAAAATTATTAGTATCCATATAATTTTGAAGTCAATGTATTTCTCATACTTAGTTTCTGTTAAAATGGAACCAACGAGAAATTTGGAACAACAAATGGTACTTGAATTTTAATGATGACGATTTTTAACTAGCTGTTATGACTTATGGTCCTACAATAATTTGTGTGTTATCACCATAAGTAAAAAGGGAAGCATTATAAATAATGAGACTCGCGATGTAGCACAATCGTTTAATATACATTTCCATTGAGAGGATTGAGGCGTTTCACTAGAAGCCACGTTTTAATTTTAATTGATTTATATTCTCTAAGTCGTGAGAAAGGAAAATGTGAAATTCTTACTTTCCCACTTGATGCTAAACAAAAATGTTAAGAATGGTAAGTCCATCAAAGAGCTTGAAAACTGCAAGGAAAAAACACTTGCTATGTATAAAAGTGTACTGCTATATTGTATTTGAGACGGTCTTAAATTTATAAGAACAAAGGATGTGCTTTTTATTTCCTATAAAAAGGATGTCATATTTTATAAGGTATAAAAAAGATAGAAAAACAATTTCTTTTTGATTTGGAGGCCGGTATTTCAAGTTAATCTATTGTTGCTGCTAGCTTCACTAAAATTTTCTAACCCGTTGCAACGCATGGGCATTATGCTATTTATATGATTTTCAATTATTCATCTTCTATATAATGTTACACATATTAACTATTCATACACAACAGATTAACTTTTGATCCTAATAATATTTTAGAAGAGAACAATGACACGGTTACGGAGCCTAACCCACAAGTTTCCATTGTCAAGACGAGCGTTGGCGAGCCTCATCCATACGACATAGTCTATTCTAACCTACCCAAAGATTTACACATATTAAAGCCTGTTGATGATTGTGTAAAGTGCAGTGCCAAAAGGTTTCAATATGAACCTAAGGGCTTTTGCTGTCGTGATGGTAAGGTGGAGGTAGCCAGTCAAGATACGCCGCCTGAGCTGAACAAGTTGTGGACTCTTTCAGATACTAACGCTCGACATTTTCGCGATCACGTCAGATGGTTCAATAGCCACTTCTCGTTCACCTCGTTGTATTGCAGTCTCGATGAGGAAACCACAAACTTGAAGAAGCACCCGATTTACACATTTCGAGCCCATGGTCAAATGTACCATAATATCCGGTCATTTGGTAAAGAGAGTGGACTAGAACCGAGACATTTAGAGCTTTACTTCGTTGACGACGATCCTGCACTGGAATATCGCTATCGATGCTATCATAAAGACCAGGAGAAGAAGGATAAAGAGGTTATCACAATGTTGGTTGATATCCTTTAAGGGAATCTATATTATGACAGCCTTAGGACCATGGGTGAGGTTAATGATATAGATGACTATCGTATAACACTCAACCTTGACCATCAGCTTGACCAGAGAACTTACAACCGACCAACATCTTTAGAGGTTACAGCTGTTTGGGTTGAGGGGAGAGATCGACTACGCCATTTTGATCAAGGCGTCTATCTACAAGGAAAGAATCGAGAGATCTACAACATCCGCTCTTATCAATCAGCCTATGATGCTTTATCATATCCTCTATTCTTTCCTGGTGGGAAACCTAGATGGCACACTAATATACCTAAGGTTGGCTTCACATATGATGAGGTGCTAGCAGAATCTGCTCGATGTAGAGCCAATGGCGGCGACAATGATGATGATGGAGGTTAGTTTTCTTAATTTTGTTACCAGCACATTTTCAGATTAAACGCTTGCCAGGTTATAAGTATAAAATATATAATAATAGTATAAAATATATAATAATGTACAACATTAAATATGCTAACTCCATGTTCAGGAGGTTCCAAGATGACTATTACCATCCGTGATTACTATTGTTACAAGTTTCAAATACGCCGAGGCATATTCAACCCAATCTTGCATGGTAAGCGTCTATTTCAACAGTTTGTCGTGGATACATACATAAAGATCGAAAGCAATAGATTCGATTACATACGGAGTCATAAGATGGAATTACGAGCTGACCTATATCAAGGTTTGTGGGACAGTTTCAATGCTGGAGAAATTAGGGCGGCAGTTGTTGGGAAATGAACCGTTCTGTCCACTTCGTTTATCGGAGGTCCTAGGGACAAGCGGAAGCGTTTTATGGATGCTATGGCATTAGTACAAAAATACGGGAAATCAGATATCTTTCTTAGAATGACGTGCAACCCAAATTGGACGGAAATCACCGAAAACCTCTACGAAGGGCAAACCCCTCAAGATCGTCCTGAATTGTTTCAGGATTGGCTTATCCCTATCACAAGAATAATTCAAGAACTTCTTTGACTGTTATTTAAATTGAACTTTTCCTCTGCTTTTAAGTCCAAAAGGAGCCACCATCTGTGAGATCACCTGATTTTTATGAGACCATCTGCTTCAAAAACTTCATGTTTTTTGTTACATCCACGTATGTATAGCTATAACACTTTTGGATGTTACTAAAGGAGGACATGCATGCACTGGTGGTTCCCAGTCATATGTTGAGTAATGTTTAATGTTTTTTAGATGTTTGATAAAATCGTTGGGTGCTATTTTGGAGTCTCATGTGCTAAAACGGCTTTTGTGGTCACGTGGATTGCTTGCTCGGCCAGTCGGCTTTATACCCACTCAATGCTTGCCATAACTCATGTCAATGTTTGTGTGTATGGTTTCATGCAAGCTTTCCTGTCGCTAAGTTCTGGATTCTGGTAGATCCTTCAAGCGGGAAAGGCTGAATTTTGGAATGATATAAATCTGGACACTTATCCGGACCATTCAGTATTGTACCCGTTGACGTGAAACCAGATTTTCCATGAAGCCTGTATACATGGATGAGTGACTAAATGTATGGATAAGTGTTTTTCTTAACAATAGGTTTCCTCTGATTATTCACTGATTTATTTAGGCAAAATCAGTAATTATATTGTGCCTTGTAGTCTTGTAGAATCTGTTAACACACCCACACGCACACCCCATAGCTGGCCCAGTTACACCCACAGACCCACTGCATTGCTAAAAGCAACATCTCTCCAAACACTTTCTTGTAGATTGCTGTCCAGATGGATAAGTGTTGATCACTGATTTTCAGGACTGGGGTTGTCAGATGCACTAGAGAAATTTTTAAGGAAACATGAGCACAATCCGATCAAAAGAATCGGAGGAACTGTAACAGAGTTGGCATGTATTTTTTTTATGATGGGATTGGAATTGGGCTCACAAGATTAGATCGATTTAAACAGTCTTTTAAGCACTATGCATCAACTATATGTCTACTGGAATAGCTTGATGTAAAAATTGGCACCCTTTGTGGCATATGGCTATCATGTACTTATATATAGTAGCAATACATGATATGTCATTTGATTTTTTTTATGTAGTCAAGATGTGATAATTCCCATAACAACGCACATGTAAGTACCTATTCAATACTTATTATGCTTTTGGTAGAAAATGCATAAAACATAGTAATTTTTCACCATAGCAACGCACGGGCAGCTTGCTATAAAATATATAATAATGTACAACATTAAATATGCTAACTCCATGTTCAGGAGGTTCCAAGATGACTATTACCATCCGTGATTACTATTGTTACAAGTTTCAAATACGCCGAGGCATATTCAACCCAATCTTGCATGGAAAGCGTCTATTTCAACAGTTTGCCGTGGATACATACATAAAGATCAAAAGCAATAGATTGGATTACATACGGAGCCATCAGATGGAATTACGAGCTGACCTATATCAAGGTTTGTGGGACAGTTTCAATGCTGAAGAAATTAGGACGGCAGCTTTTTGTTGGGAAACGAACCGTTCTATCCACTTCATTTATCGGAGGTCCTAGGGACAAGCGGAAAGGTTTTATGGATGCTATGGCATTAGTACAAAAATACGGGAAACCAGATATCTTTCTTACAATGACATGCAACCCAAATTGGACGGAAATCACCGAAAACCTCTACGAAAGGCAAACCCCTCAAGATCGTCCTGATCTCATTGTGCGTGTATTCAGAGCAAAGCTAGAAGAATTGAAGGACGAGCTATTCAAGAAACACATACTTGGTAGGGTGAGGGCATATGTGTATGTTGTGGAGTTCCAGAAGAGGGGCTTACCTCATGCCCATTTTCTCCTGATCATGGAAGGAAAGTATAAGATGACATGTCAAGAGCAATATGATCGTCTGATTTGTGCTGAGCTTCCAGACAAGACGCAGTACCCGCTTCTTATATAGTATGATCACCAAACATATGATGCATGGCCCATGCGGTGACCTCAACCGTGACTGTCCATGCACAAAGGGTCTTCCGGCATGCAGAAATCATTATCCAAGACCTTATAACAAAGCAACTGTACAAGGCAAGGACTCCTACCCATTGTATCGAAGACGTTAGAATGGACGTAAGGAGATGGTTAGGAAGCATTTGTTGGACAATAGATGGGTAGTGCCATATAATCCTCATCTCACCCAATACTTCAACTGTCACATTAAAGTTGAAGCATGTGGGAGCATAAGGAAGTGAAGTATCTATTCAAATATATATACAAAGGGCATGATCGTGCATCAATTAACGTGGGTGAGGCAGACCACTCCAATAACAATGTAGATGTTGATGAAATTAAGCTGTATAGGGATGCACGGTGGGTGACCCCTCCT
Source organism: Oropetium thomaeum (assembly GCA_001182835.1). Classification (NCBI taxonomy): domain Eukaryota; kingdom Viridiplantae; phylum Streptophyta; class Magnoliopsida; order Poales; family Poaceae; genus Oropetium; species Oropetium thomaeum. Next base: position 2,629,748 of record LFJQ01000005.1, on the reverse strand, counting down.
GAAGCATTGTGGAGGATTTATGGTTTTGATCTCAGCCAGAACAGTCCGGCTATGATGCAACTACAGCTTTATCTACCTGGAATGCACATGGTGTCCTTCCATAATAGTCAAGGCATAGAGAGAGTGTTGAAGCGTCAGGGTGCTGATAAATCAATGCTCACCGAGTACTTTGAGGCAAACAGGAAATATGAATGGTGTCGCAAAATATTGTACAAAGACTTCCCAGAGCACTTTACTTGGCAGACTGGTAAAGGACAAAAACTATGGCAAAAGAGGGTGCTCGAGGGCCGTAGTCAAATGGGTAGGATAGACCAAGCTCATCCATCCGAGGGGGAATGCTATTATCTTCGTGTCCTCCTAAATCATGTAGTACTTACGAACATCTGAGGACCTGTGATGGAGAAACATGGCCAACTTTTTGTGAGGCCGTAGAAAAATGGGGTCTCATAGATGGAGATGATTCCTAGCACGATGCTCTGACCTAAGCCACGAATTATGCAATGCCTTATGCATTGAGAAGGTTATTTGTGACTATATTGGTGTTTGGTGAACCCAACAATGTGCGTGGGCTTTGGGATAAATACTTCGAGGCAATGTCAGAAGACTACCAACGTCATAATCCCAGCAAAACAATGGTTGAACAATTGGTTCTCAGACATTAGGGACATGTTGCAATCAATGGGAAAGGACATACGAGCGTGCCCTCTACCCACTATTGATGATTCTCAAGTCGCGGCAAAAGATCTTCCTCAAGAGATCTATGAGGAGTTAACAGTTGAGCTCAATGATGATGATGAGCTTTGGCAGATGCTCTAAACGCCGAGCAACGAGCGGCATACAACCAGATTTTATCTGCCATCGATGGCGGAAATGGCGGTCTGTTTTTTATTGACGATCCTGGTGGAACTGGAAAAACTTTTCTGTACAGCGCACTACTCACAACGTTACGTGCCCAAGGTAAAATTGCTATTGTGACGGCAACATCTGGAGTTGCAGCTTCCATAATGCCTAGTGGAAGAACCGCACACTCACGGTTTAAGATAGCACTAAATATTGACGATGGTGGTTTCTGTAGTTTCAACAAGCAAAGCGGTACTGCCAAACTATTACATGATGCTTCCCTTATCCTTTGGGATAAGGCGTCTATGACTAAGAGGCAGGCAGTGGAGGCACTCGACAATAGCTTGCGTGATACGATGGAGCAACCAGATGTGCCATTTGGAGGGAAAACAATTATTTTCGGCGGGGACTTCCGGCAAACTCTACCTGTCATCCGAAAGGGATCTAGGGCTCAGATCGTGGATGCGTCGTTGTGCAGGTCACATCTTTGGGAATCCATGCAACAGCTAAAGCTTGTTCGCAACATGAGAGCATGGAAGGATCCGTGGTTTGCTGATTACTTGCTATGTATCGGTGGTGGTATAGAGCGGACAAATAGTGATGGTGAGGTAGAGCTTCCTGAAGACATATGCGTGGCTGTGCACTAGAGTGGACACAGACCTAGATAAATTGATTGAACATGTTTTTCCAATGCTCAAAGCGAATACGCAGGACCCCAACTACATCACATCGAGGGTAATCTTATCTACACGTAATGATTGTGTGGATAGGATTAATATGAAGATGATCAATATTTTCTAAGGGGAGGAGAGAATATACCACAACTTTGACACCACCGTTGATGACCCTCATTACTATCCATCTGATTTCCTAAACACTCTTACGCCTAGCGGACTACCTCCACATGTTCTGAAATTGAAGGGGAACTGTCCGGTCATTCTATTGAGGAACATAGACCCAGCGAATGGACTGTGCAATGGAACAAGGCTGGTGGTCCGTGATTTTCAGAAGAATGTAATTGACGCTAAATTGTGCTAGGGCAACATGCGGGAAAGCGGGTGGTCCTACTAAGGATACCTCTATGTCCCTCGGATGACGAGATGTTCCCTTTTCAGTTCAAAAGGAAATAGTTCCCTATTAGGCTAAGCTTTGCCATGACAGTTAACAAAGCGCAGGGACAAACTATCCCAAACGTGGGTATCTATCTACCGGAGCCGGTGTTCTCCTATGGTCAGTTGTACGTTGCTCTATCTAGGGCCATAGCAAGACAGAATGTGAAAATTCTTGCCTTCCCTCCTGATGGCTGTACCAAAAATGTCAAGAAGGATAAGCCCTCCAAAAGCTTGAAAACCAAGAAAAGCGATGAAAATGGTGATGATAGAGAAACCGGGATGCATAGTAAGGGTGCCACGTATACAAAGAATATTGTATATCACGAAGTCCTAACGTCATAGTGTGGATTTTATTTTACAAAAGTGATTACGGCTATGTTCATAAAATTTTTTGACTTGTGTAGTGTGATTACAGAAAACGTCTGACATGCCTAATTGGTGTTTGTACATAATACACTCTACGTTTGGGATCTGCTTTTTTTTGTCAATATATTTTTGTGGATTGGGCTGCACCTCAAATAATATATAATCTGGCCTATTTTATCTTGGATGAGCATGTTTTTGTTCTGCTTATATGATATCCACTGTCTAAAGTGATCGATAGCCGTCCCAAATAATGAGATAAATCTTTGATGATCTGACCTCAATGTTTCCACGGATGAAGCATGTGGTTGTTGAGGAGTCCAGTGTCATGTTGGTAAAGGAAAATAATATTTGGTTACTCACATATTTTCTTGGGCACTGTTGGAGACGGACTGGGCGCTATATTTGGTCTCATGCCTTATGCTTGACTTCTGTATGAATTTTTCTCAGATTTTGTTGCTGTCATGTTTAAGGATTTTCACAGATTTCATTGGATGCTTCCTGTGCAAGTATTGTTTGCTCAGGTGCAATAGGATTGCTCACATGTGCATGTGCTGTGTGATGGATGAACACAGCTGGGCTGAATGGAAGGCGGAGCACAGAGGCTTGATATTTTTGAAGTCCAAAAGGCAAGTCTACAACTTGCAATATAAAAATAATCATGTCATTTTCATGTAGGCTATCTACTTTGCAGGTATAAGTCATGTCATTTTTAAAAGTTGTGATAATGTTTTTGCTTATTTAACTGTAGTTCGTGTTTGCTTATACACAACCTTAGTTTTTCTATTTATGATTTGTTGTGTGCATTTTGTGGCAGCATTTATATATATGCTTTAACTGTATATCAACTAAATGACTCACTTCAAATCTTGTGGTTCTGCTCATAAGTGCTTAAACTGGTTCTGGATATTAACATGCAGGCCAGCTACTGGCTATGTGGAGGTCCAATTTGCAGTGGAGGCTATGATCATGCTACAAAATTCTGGTGTAGGAACAGGCCTGGTGATCATACCCGTGATAGATACAGCAGTGGCCAGCCTCAAGGTTACTCATAATATTTAACTTGTTTCATTTTTGTATCATGTCCTAGTAGTACCATATAAAACTAGCAGTACACAAAGGCCAGTGCACATATACTCATACCGATGTCACAATTTAGTCAAATAAAAATTAATAGCCATTTAATCTTGCTTCACAGTGGTCCTAAATGCTTTGTGCCACCTTGTGACCTTTTCAGGAACTAGAAAATAAATAACTCCATGGTCTGGTCGACAACTCCATGGTGGAATCAACATCTGACCTTCACAGGCTTGCAACCCATGATCTTGAGGCTGTTGTTTCTGCATGGCAGTCAAACTTGAACCGCCTCTCATCAGTTATCAGCGTGAGTACTGCTCTTTATATGGCTGGCTGAAGCTCACACTCTTTCAAGTGGACAGCAGTGCCCCACAGGAAGCCCATGCCTCACTGATCTCACGTGAACACCACCTTCTGTGATTAGGGGAAGCAAGCACTGTACTTACGTCCATATGCTGTGGCTGCAGAGGCTATCAAGAGCAGAGTAGATGCGGCGTCAAGAAGCAGGGACAAACATATTCAAAGGAGCTGGAAAGGAAAACCAACTCTATTATATAGAGGAAGTCTGAGTTTGCCCTATGCCGCAGGAAGGTGTAGGATGAGATTACCAGGCATGCTGAGGCAGTTGAGGTCACAGGATCAATGAAATTGAACAACATACAAATAAGTCTTCCATGTTCGTGCCAAGCCATAACTGGTATCTCAGGGATAGTTGTCGAAGCTCTTGATGCAGTGTGCCGGCAAGCTGGATCGGTGCGGTATAAACTCATGACATCAGAATTGCCAAGAAATGCTTTGCTAACGCTTTTTTTTTGTGATTCAATAGTTTATTATACAGGGAAAGTTGCAATATATATGCTAAAATTAGTATTGGCATATAGGAGAAGGCTCCCTGGATTTTGACCATTCGATGTTGGGATCATTTTAATTGTATATAATGATGTTACCCAGAATTGTTTAGTTTCGTTTCACCTTTTCTAAAAAGTGAGTGAAGACATATAATGATGTTACCGATGTGAGGATACGTGCGGGAGCCAATCGTTGTGCTGAGCGTCCGATGTTCTGCCTCATACACGTGTCATGAATCTGGACGGAGTCGCACAGATGAGTATGTGCGGACCGTCCGCATAGAGTTTTTTTCCGTCATCTCTTTCTCTCCCTACCGCCGTTGCTGCTGGCGAGGTTGCGCCGCGCCTCCTCTCTTCCCACTGCTGCCATCGCGCGCGTGGTCGCGCGGGGCCTCCTCTCTCCAGCCCGCTGCCGCCGCGCCTCCTTCTCTCTCCCCATTGCCGCCGTCGCACGTGCGGTCGCGCTGCGCCTCCTTCTCTCTCCCCACCGCCGCCGTCGCGCGTGCGGTCGCGCCGCGCCTCCTTCTCTCTCCCCACCGCCGCCGTCGCGCGTGCGGTCGTGCCGCGCCTCCTCTCTCCCTACCGCCGCCGCCGTGCCTCCTTCTCTCCTTGCGCCACACCGCTGCTCTCTCGGTCCCCCCTTGCGTTGCACCGCCTCTCTCTCGGTCTCCCCTCGCACTGTGCCACGTCCGAGCCGAGCCGCCACCACTGTAGACCGGAAAAGTGCAGGGCCGAACCGCCGCTCGACTACTCTGGCGTCACCGTAGCTGTTGCCGCCACCTGTCTCTCGCGCCTCCGCATCTCCTTCCGCCCCGTCGTGCCGTCGCCGCCCACATACCGCGTTGGCGAGGGCTTACATTTTTCCAATTGTGTTTCCAAAATTTACCCTCTGATTCCCGACCAGATCTTCTCCATTCGGACCGGGCACGCCATGGACTCCAAACTTTTTCCGTTGTCTGGTTCGAGAGAGTCCTATTTGGTTAAAACATCTTTATTTAGAGTCCTAAAATTGTGTCCTCCGATTTGAAGAGGAGTCGGGTGCACCACCCCTTTAAATATATCCAACAACCTCTATTTGATCCATCAAACTCCCATCAAGACCTTGACGTGCTCGACGCCCAAGTTTTCTGTTCTTGCCATAGAGGATGCTTGTTTGGTTCAGGCTGGTGGGCTTGTCTCGTCGCTCCCAGAAGATGAGACTATGACTAAGATCGAGTGGCACCATGACGAACATGCAGATATCTGCTATTTTATTTTCCTCATCTCAATGCATGCACCAATAATAAGTTGAGGACTTAGGATCATGTCTACAATACACTACTTTTTCTGTAAATAGTTCGATCATGCCTCGTAGATGTCTTGAGGTTGTATATTTCAGAACTTGGATGTTGGGATCACTTTTAGCTTAAACATTCCATCAGTTGTGAAATATGCATGTGTACTTTGGTAATTTAGTTGGCTGTGTATCATGAGTTATTCAAATTGTTTGTTTCCTTCATGATACGTCTTGTTGTATGGAGTTGAAAGATATGTTATATTTATTTTTATTACCAAGTTTAATTATAAATTTATATACCATTTGTTGTAAAACCACATCCAAATATAGCTACGTAATATTATTTTGTTTTATTATAATTTTGCCTGTGGCTGACTTGAATAAGTTATTTTTTACATTAATTTTCTTTTGCCCAATCCTCTATGTTATTTGAACATGCGATAATTTTGTAAATAAAACTAGAATGCAACTCTAGCACCATGACTTAATTTGCTAATTAATCACTAGATCGCAGTTACATGACGCGGCGACACATCGATTTAAAGTGTTTGCTTTATTACTTCACATGATATTGAGCTCCTTATTATTAATAGTGATTTAGTGATTTATATTACAAACTTCAATTCCATGATTCTGGTGGTTTAACTGTAACATGTTGCAACAGTCAAAAAGGATCTGATGCAACCTACTATACATAACAAACCTAAGAAATCTGCATCAATATCCATCGTGCGTGAAGGTAATTTTTTTTCTTTATACAACTTTACCTATGAATAAAGTATTTTTAATAGAATATAGAGGCTTTATGTCTATGGCGATATGATTTCTTGTACGGATTATATCTGTACTAAACATGATCGTGAGATAATTGATGTGGTACGAAAGACACCGGCTTCTGGAGAAGAGGTGCTTGTGGAGATTGGCAATGACAATACACAGAGATATTCGATGAATCGATGCAGACAGATGAGTATGAACCATAAACTATCTATATCCTTACTAAAATTTATTAAAACATGTCTGATATTAATTTCAATATGCAGTTGTTCATGCGGTCTTTTCATGCTGAATTATATGGAATATTGGGATGGTGATGCGTTGACCGACAACTTCAACCACGTAAGTCAAAATTAGAAGCAAACATATGATGCATGTGGAAATTCTAAGTTATTTATTTCAACATTTATATTATAAATATAAGATTGTACAGGATGACATGACACACTTCAGGATAGAGTTAGCTGCAATCTTACTAACATCAGATTTAAATAAGCTCAAGGGACGCCCACGTTATATTGAAAGCAGAGACCACGAGATCGGAAGTGAATCTGATGTCATTGAATTAGTAAATGAATAAAAAGAGAAAAAGATGTGAGTCAGAAAGGGTTGTGGATTACAATGTTGAAAACGATCAAAACATATTAATAGACAATCTAACCCCAGATGAGGTTATGCGATTACTGGATGTTGACGAAGACCTGGTGGACATTCCAACGAGCAATCAGATCTGATAGACATCGTTTGCGACATGATCATAGTCATCAGTGATGTCGCCTTATTGGAGTAAGCTTCTTTCTAGATCATCCATATGTTAGCAACCTATAATTTATTTAGTTACACTACTGGAAAGTCAAAATTTACTGAGGGTTTTCGAAAGCACACAGGAAAATTAGGTATTATCCTATCGGCAATGAGAAAACCGTCAGTAAAATTACAAAACACACAGGAAATATAGGTATTTTCCTGACGGCCTACGAACACCGACGGTATTATTTCTGGCACACAGGAAAATATGATTTATCCTGTCGTTTTTGTTCGGTCCGACAGGAAAATTGATGAATTTTACTAACGGTGTGCGCTAAGCACACAGGAAATTTAGCGAGAGCGAATTTTTGCCGCGAAGCCGCCAATTTTCTTCCTCCTTCGCGCACTTTATTTTGGGCTCCCGCTCTCATAATGCACCAAATACTACTGTCTTGTGGGACCCATGATTTGTGTGGCCTAAATCCCATCGCATGAAACAGACGAGCCCGAGCGGCGGCCAAAATTCTCTCGTACTCCCCCTCTTCTCCGTCCAGCAGCAGACGCCTCCTCCGTCCCCTAGGCCCCCCATTGTTGCTGCACCTCAATCCCACCGCCTCCCATTGCTGCTCCTCAGATCAGGCCATCAAATCGACCCTCCACCGCAATCTATGGCTAGCACTGGTGGGTAACCTTCGATTCCCCTTGTTGGGTAGGTCGGGAGCAGCAGCCCCAACTGCAAGAACAGCCACAAGTCGGGCGCACCCCAGCGGCCGGGTGCGGCCAGAGAACCCGCGTGGCCCGGCGCGGCCAGAGGCCCGGCGACCAAGCGCGCCCCAGCGGCTGGGCGCACGGCTAGAGCCCTAGTGGCCAGTGGTGGTGAAATCCTTCAGATCTTGTGACCAATCGATAAGCCATTTAATCTGGTACGCGCCTCCTGTTCATTTCTTATGAGATTAGTTTTCTTGGATATCATTTGGTAGATTAGAGTGGATAACATTTGGTAGATTAGAATGATGATGGTTAGGTACACTTGTTTCAGTGTCAAGGAGGCTACTACTGTTAAATGTTTTTTCTCTGTTGGTTTTAGTTGATTTGTTGACAAGATTGATAGCAACATTTATTTTATGTAATGTATGGCACCGGCAGTTTTGTGGTGACGAGGATCGAAGGAGATAGAATATTTTCAGTGTTGAATTGGTTTCACGAGCTTGTGGCTGAAGGTACACCTTCACCTCTTCTGTATTTCGTTTCTCTAGAATGATTGATAGCAGATCCAGATGGATTTTATTTTTTTGATTTAATGTATGACAGTGACAAATTGGTGGTGAAGAGGACTCAAGGAGTTAGAACGATTTGAGTGTTCAATAGTTTTCAGAAGCTTGTTGCTGAAGGTAAACATATACTTCTTTTGTATCCAATTTAATGTCTGTGTCTGCTATGCTGTTTCATTGGTTGTTAAATTGGAGTGTTGTTTATATGTTTTAAATGTTGTGAATTATTTTTATTGAAGTAGTCGTCTTCCATGATCACAGAGGTTGCTGAAATGTCGCACCGTATATGGATGTATAGTGGTTGGCAGTGTGGTAAAGCTCCCTCTAGTGAATGGATTGATAGAACTACAGATTTCTTGAATCACGCATTTTCTAGTCAGGGTGTTGTTCAAAATAGTACCATTAAGTGTCCTTGTGCCATGTGTCGCAACTATTTCCGACATAAAAGGTTTACTGTGGAGATGCATTTGTGTAAGCATGGTTTTAGAGAAGGGTATGAGACATGGACAGAGCATGGCGAGGGTGGTGTAGAGGGTTTTGATGCAATTAATAGCTCCGCAAATGTAGAGGGTTTTGATGAGAATGACCAGATAGCCCAAATGTTAATTGATATAGGTGGTGAGAATCCACCTCCCATAGATGAGGAACCAACTGCATATGCCACAGCTTTCTATAGGATGGTCGCTAGTACAGATGAATTGGTTCATGATAAGACAACACACTCATCCTTGTCTGTTGTTGCTCGCTTGCTTGCACTTAAGTCAAGATATAACATGTCAATTGGTCTGTACGATGATATGTTAGGGATAATACATGAACTCCTACCTCCAAATGCTAAGTTACCAAATGACTTCTACCACTCAAAAAAAAATACTGGAGGGTCTTGGCATGCCGTATGTTAAAATTGACGGTGTGACCACATGTGTGATGCTGCATTTGACGCAACAGCCACCCGAGTGAAACCCAGGGCACAAACCAGTAGAGTTGTTTCAGGACATCTAACTTAGACATTGTGCTAGCAGAAGACAAAGACATTGTTGCTGGGACTTATTTTGTTAACCTTTGCGATGTGTATATATGCACTGCTTTGGGCATGTACTTGCCAAATGTGGAGATTAATGTTGTGTTATATGTCAGTTTGTATGAACAATGCTGTAGAATGTCAACTTTGCTTTGTGCACGTGCCATTGTGACCATATTATTTAAATATCAGATTTGGTGTCTCAAATATGAATTTTTATTTTGCTGGGCTGTTGTACTATTACTGATTTTTCCTGTTGGTATGTGCACATAGGAAAACTTTTTCTGTCCAGTCATGAGTCAATTGTCCTGTGCGTCGCACACAGGAAAAACAATCTTCAAACCTGAGATGAATGAATTTTCCTGTGGGTTTCAACGCTCAGGAAAATTCAGTTACAAAACCTGACGAACATATTTTCCTGTGGGTTTCAACACTCAGGAAAATTCAGTTACAAAACTTGACGACTATATTTTCCTGTGGGTTTCAACGCTCAGGAAACTTCATTTACAAAACCTGACGACCATATTTCCCTGTGGGCTCGCCTACCATCAGGAAATGACATTTCCTGTCAGCTAGCCGCCAGTAAAAATGTACTTTCCTATCGCTCTACTCCTGACGGTTCTTTCCTGTCGGTCGGTCGACAGAAAAATATTTTCCTGTCGGTTTTTGGTGATTTCCTGACGGTTTTTGGCACAGATGAAATTTCGGCTTTCCAGTAGTGTTAGTAGTAGAGATATTTTATACCGAGTTATTACTAAAAATATAATATATTTACTTATGCTCCAGGAAAAAGTGGGTGCGAAGCTGCAGCCCCTATCCAATATCAATAAGTTTGAAACAAATCCAAGATTTCTTACGTTTGGATCGGTAGATGTCCAACGATTTATTCAACATGGGAGTTCGGATTCTAGCAAACAAATATCACCAAAGTTTGAGAAGAGCTAACAAGAAGGTCACAAATCATTACATGTACTTTCAGTTCGGTGTGAGTAAAAAACCATATTAATTTGTGGTAAATACATGTTATATCATTGTAGATCTAATAATTTGTTTTCATTCAATCTATGCATGACGAATAGTAACATCAATATGAATTACTATACCTAAAAAATAAAATCTAATTATTCTTTTTCGTTTCTATATAGGCAAGTCTGAATTTGGGCGTGACCCACAGTTTCGTAAAGAGCTTAACATTGAAGAACTATCCAGAACATTAAAAAGATGGCCTTCTGACGAGGACCCGCCCAGGAAACCTCTTTTCGGGACGGATCCGGTCGGTCGTTGAGCCAGGATCCTGTTGGGCAACGCTTGGCGAAGCGAGCGTACACATGATACAACACAGGTAGGAATAAACAGCAATAATTTACAAGGAGAGAGAAATTAATACAACATTAATTCATGGATTGAAACTTAAGTCTTACAAGAGATTCAGAGTGCGCAAATAAAGTTTTGAAAATGTAATAGCGGAAGACTCGATCGCTTACAGACTCCGACACTCATACTTTAAGCAAAAGCATGCACCATGCCCAGGGGCGTCAAGCTACTGGCCACTTCAAAGTTACTGCGGCGACTCGCACAGTTCCCACTGGAGGCTCCCAACCTCGGGGTGAGACTCCTCCCGGTGGATGTTATCGTCCTGGTTCTGCATGTCGGCGCCTGAAAACCACATATCGCTAACGCGTGAGCTTCTAAGAAGCTCAACAAGGCTGACCCGTCAAAAATGGCTGACTACATCCGACTTCTAGGCATGAAGGCTGATGAGGGTGGGTTTACTTGCAAAGACGGACTCGCAAGCCTGTACTACTCTTGGTCAAATTTTAGCACAGGTTAAGTGATTAAAATATAACTTTAATTAGCACTGAACTAATCAAGCATAATAGAAGTAAGAAAGTAATAGTAATTATCATAGCATCATCCTCATTTTATCCCAACTTATTTACTAAAATGTGACAGAGAGTCCAAGTAAACTCATAGCTGAGAGCGACAGCGATTCAAACCGATTTTTATACCTGTGCAGGGTCAACCTAATCATACGACACGTGCGCGTCCCAGACCGCACGTGGCAACCGTTCGCACCAGCTCCTGCAACGTCAATTCCGTCCTACACCTGCCTCAGCAGCGCCGCATCCCACCAGACGGTTTCTGTGGAGTTCCCACGCTGCCCACCCCAGATCGCCTCCGATTCAGACACCGTAGGGTAAGTTCGACGTTGCATTTACTAGGCTACGTAGGTTTGCTGGGCCCCATTATTCCCAGCATATGATTAGTACATTCAATACTTACCAACTGTGCCATACGGATCAGACCAGACTACGGTCATCCTGGTCCCGGACCAGTCGCTGACCTACTTGTACCTGGTCTGACCCTCAATCTTTTATCTCTTCTTACTTACTCACGACCATGTGTCATGTCTCATGTGATAGTTTCATTCAATATCCTACCAATCGCGAGCAGCGTCCACTCTGCTCGACTTCTACCGGCAATACCTGTTAAGCATAGCATGCTAAGGGGTAATCTATACCAGTTACCGTTAGGGTTTCCTATGGGAACAAATGCAACTAGGATTTTTCAATCAACTCCTAGCACTTAATGCACAAACAAGACACACTGAGTGTCGAGGTTTGTTATCGTCGACTAGTAAATTTATCGTGGGGGTGTGTTTTGAGGCTTCGATGGTTCGCGAGAGGACACAAGGATTTATACTGGTTCGGGCAACGATGCCCTATGTCCAGTTTTCGTGCTGCTTGTATTACTCGCGACAGAGATTACAATGAGGGGTTACAAGCGGTGTAGAAAGCAAGGGTGCTTCCTGGCTCTAGGGGTGCTTGCGGGTGTCGTGAGCTGGTGAGTGTTGTTTGTGTGCTTGGGAGCCTGTATTCTTGTGGGTCTTGAAGACTCTCCTTTCTTCTTTGATCTTCCTCCCCTTTTATACGGTGGTGCGAGGAGGGCCGGTTATCTGAGGTTGACAGTAGCAGTACTCTGGTTAGGCCGAGCCGTAATGGCGACGCCTTTGGTGCGATCGTGCCGTCCCTGTTCGACGGAGTGGCCTCGTGCTGTCGTTCGGTGGAGTTCGGTCCGTATGGAAAAACTCCACTGTAGGCTCTGGTGTGATGACGCCGTAGTGATGGCCGTCGCTCGGGGACGTCCTGTCGCACAGGGGCGGTGAGTCTCTGACAGGGGGCTGTTGGAGTGACGGCCATCCCGTGGACGGCGCACGTCGTGCGTATTTAACGTCCACTTGCCCGGGTAGGCGGGCGGCTCTACCTGTCAGCGGGCGTGGGAGTGTTAGGATTTTATTTCCCAACCGTCGCCGTCCATCCTACTCGTGGACCAGTAAGCAGGTCGGGCGAGGTGGAGGCGCGTTCGCTCGACCCCTATAGAGATGGGGTCGAGCGCGCTGTCCGATCATGGAGGATCCGACCCCTCTCCGAAGGGGTCGGGCGAGGCGGAGATCGCCTGTCGGCTCGGCCCGTTGTACATCCGTACGATGTGGAGGCGGATTTAGGCAGGGATTATTTACGTCCTGATCACATCATTAAGATCGAGGATCATTAGGGTTAATTACCTCTGGTATTGACCCTCAACACTGAGTTATAAAAGGAAAATTTAAACATTGGTTGTGCACCGGGGCTTGCCTGGTTCTTCGAAGTTGACGTTGACTTCTTCGGCGGAGATCGAGGGTTCGGGCTCTGCAGCTACTTCATGCGCTTCGGAACCTACATGATGCATTATGATTACGATGAGTTAAAAAAAAATAGTCATTATGCTTTTAATAAAGATTATTCTAGGGTTCGACGTTTAGGATTTAGGGTTAACCCTAATTCCTTGACGCCATCGCTTTCTCTTAAGTTTTATCCTTAGAATGAGGTTCAAGGAAAACCATTCATTTCTCCAAGAGGTTATTTTTAGTTGGCCATGTTCTCTGAATCAAGAGCTTCAAACTTGGGTTGAGATGAAACCGACTTTTTCTTCAGTTAACAGCTATTTAATAAAACTACGACCATTAACCTTAGGGTTGAAATAAAACTTTTAATTATACTAAAATTTTATTTTTAAATGATAGTGCTCTCTAAAATATGAATTTCAAAATTTGGTTGAAGTCTAGATGAATTTTCTAGATTTTATAAAAATTCAACAAGGTGTCTGTTATTTAAATTTGTAAAATCAGAAATAATCATTAAACCCTAGAATAAAATTATGAAATTTTATGTTGTCCCTCATGAGCATCAAAAATAAAGTTCTGCTTTTGGGTTCAACTTTTTGGAGGACTTTTCTAATGTATTTTAGAAAATTTAAATTAGCTATGCAGATTGGAGTATTTTAAAAAGGTTACATGCAACTTTTTGGTCCTAAAATCCCCATAAAATTCCAGATGATGCCCACTGTCATGCTGCATTTGTAGATTAAATTTTAGTCCTAGAACTGCTATAGAATTTAAACTAAAATTCAAAAACAGAAAAGAGTGTTCTAATTATTTCCAAAAATTCCTGGTCGTTTTTGAAAAAGTGTTTTAACAGAAAATTATTTATTTTCATGATGATTCTAACAAATTTTGGTTTGCTATTTTTGGATTCTTCTGTGATTTGTTTGGCATTTTACAAGACAGGACAATTTAGTAGGAAAATAAAAAATATCCCAGCCGTTTAGGGCAGAACAGGGGCGCCATCTCCGATGAGCTCCGGCGGCGAATTCCCGGCGAAAGGGTGGTCGGCTGTGCTCAATTCTTTTCCCTATACCATCTACAAGCTACGACGAGGCTCGGCAATACGACAACGGCCAAGTTCCATCACCGGAGAGAGGTGCTCACCGTGGGGGGTCGACGGCGGCCGCGGCGAGGAGGAATTTCCGACTAGAGGAGCAAGTTTCCGGAGAGAGGAGAGCGCCGTGAGCTGCACAAGGACTTGAAAAATGAATTGGACAAGGTAAAGAGCGGGGAAAACGGCCGGAGCAGGGGGCTCACCGTGAGCTTGCCTGCTCGGCAATGGCGGGCGGCGGCAGTGAGTCTTCCCGTCGAATGGGTGGATTGGAAAGTCGCTTGATGGAACGGGAGCTGTGTTAGGACAAGAGGGAGAGGTTAGGCAAAGTGATAACAGTGGGGAACGGCCGGAAGGGTCGACTCACCGAGTGACCTTCGACGGCAATGGTGGGCGGCGGTGGCCGAGCAAAGAGGAATAACAATTGCGCGTCGAGGAAAAGAAATTGGACGTGGGGGAAGGAGTAGGGAGGCTCGGGCATGCCTTTAAGGTGTTGCGGAGAGAGAAAGGGAGGGGGAACAGAGAGAGACGGCGGGATTGGGCCGGCAGGGCGGTGGCGTGCTGCAGGGAGCTTTACCGCGTGGGAGGAGCAACGAGAGAGTAAGAGAGAGGAGGAGGAAGGAGAGAGCGGGAAAGAGATTCGGAGATCTCTCAGATATAATGCTCTCCAAAAGTGGCGCCGGTCGGCGGGGAGGGCGGCCCTGCCGCTCGCCAGCTGGCCGTGGCGGGCGGCCGGGTACCACAGCGCTCCTTCCTTTTTTTTTTGATTTTTGCTATTTAGTTCAAATTTTGAAACACAATTCAATAGAAAGTCATGCTTCCCAAGTTCAAAAGTTTTTGAAAATTTTTGTGAATGCTCAAAGATTTATTTGGAACACTTTTTATTTAAGGTTCAAGTTCTGAATTGGCTCCTAAAAGTTCTTGACTTTTCATGTTTATTCTAGTTTGTGTGAATTTTAAGAGGTTTAAATCTTATCCAAAAATTTTGAGTAAATTTCCAAAATTCTATTTTGTAGTGTACTTGATTGTTATGCAAAAATATAGCTAGGGTTTTATGGAAATTTTGATAGGTCACTCATTGGGTTTAATTCCTTTTCGGTAAAGAAGGTTTTCGACACGGTTGGTTGAAACTTTCTGAACCCACTAGTCGTGTTCTGGCGTTTTGTCAAAGTTTGCGTAGTGTTCCTTTGGAGTATATCAACAACATTTTCTTTTTACTACCAGTGTTGATTCTGCTCCTAAGTGTGTAATTTGACTTCCAGGATTTTTAAAGTTGTCGAGTTAAGCCCTGGTGACACCTAGGGTGTCACAGCCCTCCCCCTAAAAGAAATCGCGTCCCGAGATTTAAGGAGAGGGTTAGGGTAGGCATAGGTACCTATGGGGCTAGAAGTAGCTCGGGGTAGTGGGATCGAAGAAACTCTGCAGACTCCCATGTGGCCTCGTCTTCCGTGTGGTTGCTCCACAAAACCTTGTAAAACTTGAGTGTCTGTCTTCTAGTAACTCGTTCTTTTTCATCCAGTATCCTAATTGGACGCTCTGGGTAAGTTAAGTCTGGTTGCAACTCTTGCGCTTCTGGAATCACTTGGTCCACGGGTGCCTTCAGACACTTCTTCAATTGGGAGACATGGAAGACGTTGTGTATCCCCAATAATCCTTCTGGCAGCTCCACTTGATATGCCACGGGTCCGCACTCGGCCGTGATAGGATATGGACCTATGTACCGGGGTGCTAACTTGCCTCTGACCCCGAACCGTTGAACTCCCTTCATTGGTGAGACTCGTAGGTAGACATAGTCTCCTACCTCGAAACTTAGTGGTCTACGCCTTCGATCTGCATAGCTCTTTTGTCTTGACTTGGCGGCCTTCAGATTTGCTTGTATGACCCGTACTTTCTCTTCAGCCTGCTGCACTAGATCTGGTCCCAATATAATTCTTTCACCTTCTTATGACTAGTTGAGTGGCGTTCTGCAACTACGGCCGTAAAGTGCTTCAAACGGTGACATCTTGATGCTGGCCTGGTAGCTATTGTTGTACGAGAATTCCGCCAAGGACAGGTAAGTGTTCCACCCTTTTCCATGCTCCAAGACACAAGCTCGGAGCATGTCTTCAAGTATTTGGTTTACTCTTTCAGTCTGACCATCTGTCTGGGGGTGGTAGGCTGAGCTATGGATTAGCCTGGTTCCTAGTGATTCATGGAGTTGCTCCAAAATCGCCCGATAAACTGGGTACCACGATCGGAGATGATTGTCTTGGGCACGCCATGAAGACACACTATTCGCTCAATGTATAATTCGGCATACTTTTCCATTCTATAATTGGCACTGACAGGTATGAAATGAGCAGACTTCGTCAGGCGATCCACGACTACCCAAATGGAGTCATGCTGTCGGGCGGTTACGGGTAGCCCAACAATGAAATCCATGCTTATTTCTTCCCATTTCCATGATGGAACGCTCAAAGGTTGTGACAACCCTGCACCTTTCAGATGATCGGTCTTTACTCTTCGGCATGTGTCACATTCCGCTATGTACCGAGCGATTTCCCTCTTCATCCTGGTCCACCAAAACTTCTTCCGCAGATCTTGGTACATCTTGTTACTGCCAGGATGAATAGAGTACTTGGATAAGTGAGCCTTATCCATGATCTTTCTTCGGAGCTCGTGATCCTTTGGTATTACTAGTCGATTCTTGAACCATAGAACTCCGTCCTCATCTTCTCGGAAGCACCGCATCTTCTTTCTCGCAGTCCTAATCTGATCATCTCCATGCCCTTATCAAGTTTCTGGGCCTTGGCTACCTCATCTCTAAGTGTTGGCACTAAGGCCAGGTTGTAGAGGGCTCCGTGAGGTAGAATTCTTACGGTTGGCTCTAGTTCTTCGATCGCAACTCCTTGATCCAAGTAGTGACAATGGGCGTTTCGGCTCAGTGCATCTGCAACCACGTTAGCCTTGCCCGGATGATAGTGGATCTCTATTTCATAGTCCTTGATTAACTCTAGCCATTTTCGTTGCCTCATATTCAACTCACTCTGAGTGAAGATGTACTTGAGACTCTTGTGGTCGGTGTAGAGGTGTACTAGGTTTCCCAATAAGTAATGCCTCCACACCTTCAAAGCCAATACCACGGCTGCCAACTCCAAGTCGTGTGTGGGTAACTCACTCATGCTTACGGAGTTGTCTAGAAGCATAAGCAATTACCCGCCCTTCTTGCATTAACACACAACCAAGTCCAATGCCCGACGCATCACAATACACGTCAAAGGGCTTGCTCAAATCCGGTTGGACGAGTATCGGTGCTGTGGTTAAGTGATTCTTCAAAGTTTGAAAGGCTTCTTCACACTTTTCCGTCCACTTAAACTTCTGATCCTTCTTGAGCAGCTCTGTGATAGGCTTGGCAACCTTGGAAAAGCTGGGGATGAAGCGGCGATAATATCCCGCTAACCCCAAGAAACTTCGCACCTTGTGGACTGTTGTGGGTGCTTTCCATTCAACAACATCTTGCACCTTTCCTGGATCTACAGAAATACCTTCTGCGGACACTACATGACCCAGAAACTGAACACGCTCAATCCAGAATTCGCACTTGCTGAATTTGGCGTAGAGCTGATGATCTCTGAGTCTTTGTAGAACTATCCGAAGGTGCTCAGCATGCTCATCGGCTGTCTTACAGTACACTAGGATGTCATCAATGAACACCACTACAAACTTATCCAGCTCTGGCATGAAAACTGAGTTCATGAGATACATGAAGTACGCTGGTGCGTTAGTGAGTCCAAATGACATCACCAAGTACTCATACAGCTCGTATCTGGTGGAGAAGGCCGTTTTCGGAACGTCCATGGGGCGTATCTTGATCTGATGATAACCAGACCGAAGATCGACTTTAGAGAAGACCTTTGCTCCAGCCAACTGGTCAAATAGAGTGTCTATGCGTGGCAGTGGATATTTGTTCTTGATAGTGACCGCGTTCAAGGGGCGGTAATCCACGCATAGTCTCAAGGATTGGTCCTTCTTCTTTACAAACAGTGCCGGACATCCCCAAGGCGAGGAACTGGGCCGTATGAAGCCCTTGTCCAGTAACTCCTTCAACTGTGTCTTCCAGCTCTGCCAGCTCCTTGGGTGCCATCTTGTACGGTCTGCGGGAGATCGGTGCTGTGCCTGGCTGTAGCTCAATCTGGAATTCCACCTCTCTGTCTGGTGGTAAGCCAGGTAAATCTTTTGGGAATACGTCTGGGAATTCCTTAACCACTGGTATCTCGTCCAAGCTTTTCCCGACGACATGGCAGACTTGTTGGAGGGTAGCTCGAGGGTGATCTAGGTTTATAGATATGGAACCGTGAAGTGGAGAGGTTGAGTGGACTACACGGTTAGCAATATCAAGGATGGCATTATGGTGCTTCATCCATTTCATGCCGATGATAATATCGATACCCTGTCCATCTAGGATTATGAAGGAGGTAGGATAGATGTGGCCTCCTAAATCTAGGGGTGTCTTCCTTAATCCATAGCTTGACAATATGTTGCCCCCAGGGGAACTGTGACTAGGCTTTTACTCTTGACAAAATTTTTACTGATAAAATTATGGGTGGCACCGAAATCAAATAGAACGAAGGCTGAATGGGTAGAGAGCGAGAACGTACCCGCCAGTACTTGCTCTCCTTCAGCAATTTCTTCGGTCGTGGTGTGGTTCACCCGACCGGTTCTGGTGGTCTTCTGGCCTCTTTGCTGGCCCTGCCCCTGGTTTGCCTGCTGGTTGCCCCTGGCCTGTTGGTTGGAGGGGCACTCGTGGGCGAAGTGTCCGGGTAGCCCGCAGGTGAAGCAAGGTTTGCCTGGTCCAGGACGAGCGCCCTGTTGAGGTGGGCGGACACCCTGGTTCCTCTGTGGTGGTGGTGGTGCGCGGTAGCCAGCCTGTTGCTAATTTTGCGGAGGCCGGTATGGCTGCTGCGGCGGATGGGATGACGGAGCCTGCGGCGGGGTTGCCCTGTATTTCCTACCATCTGGTGCAGTGTACACCAAACGGTACTTCGGTGGCGGGGCATTTGATGGCCCACCGCTGGCTCGCCTCTTCTCCCGCTGCTCTTTCTCCAAGTACTCTTCGGCGATGAGGGCGTTGCTTACAAACTCATTGAATGAGCCGCCTTGATTCAGGGCTAAGCGACCCTGGAGTGTAAGGTTCAGCCCTTCCATGAAACGGTATTTCCGTTTCGCATCCGCGTCCACTTGCTCTGGAGCATATAGAGCAAGCTGGTTGAACACACGGGAGTTGTCATGCACCGTGCAGTTGCCTTGTGTCAAGGCCATAAACTCCTTGGCCTTCCTTTGCATAAGTTCCGCGGGGATGTGATGAGCGCGGAACGCTTCCCGAAATTACATCCAGGGCACCTGGGTGTTTTTCGAGAGGGTGGCTAGATAGTTAGCCCACCAAGCTCCAGCGTGTCCGTGGAGCATCTGGGCTGCAAAGAACGTCTTCTGAGTCTCTGAGCAACAGAGTAGTCCAAACTTGGCCTCGGTTGTACGAAGCCAGTGGTCTGCCTCCATTGCTTCCCGTGTGTCTCGGAATTCTGAAGGATGAGTGGCCAGGAAATCAGCATACGTGCTGTCCTGGTTTTGGTTCCTTGCGCCCTGATTCTGGCCACTATTCTCCAGAATGGTCCGCAGCATTTCTTGCGTCTGCTGGCTGCTTTGGAGCATGGCTGCCATAGCCGCGGCCAGAGTTGGCTCCGCTGGTGGGGGTGGCGGGTTGGAGCTTTCCGCGTCCTGACGTCCAGCCCTGGTGTTCACCATTCTGAAAAAAAAAAGTGAAGAGCGGTCCCCATTAGCACAGTTTACTCCATGACCATAGCTGGATATATGCAAAAGGATGTCAAAATGTATGGCATGGAAAACTCATAAAAACAAACTCCATTCCTTTCCAAAATAATGACAGTACATTAGTTTCTTCAAATTCCCTATACTGTCAAACTACCACTCCTACATCCAAAAGATTACAACGCCACTAAGATAGACTCATGAGAACACACGTTAACGTCATGACAGGCACAACGCACTCCTTAAGCGACTCGTCTAGCTAAACTTGGCGTCGTGAAACCATCTTCGATCTACTCCTGGTCTGGCTCTGGGTCTGAAGCTTCGGGATCTGATACCTCTGACTCAGGCGCATCATCGTTAGCGGGAGGGGGCTGCTGTGCCTCCAAAAGTCCCGCTATCTGATGCTGCAAATGATGGTTCTCATGGACGAGGTCCTCAGCCATCGAAACTGCATTATCCCTGAGTATCTCCAGCTGGTGAATGTGTTGCAACATTGTTGCGAATGATGTGTTGCGAGCATGAAGTGCATTGTTCCTACTCTCCAAGTCCTGGACCTTCTCCTTGAGTTGGGCTACCTCCACATGAGCCCGTCGCAAGGCCTGACGGTCCATCTGAGCTGTGAGAACAGTGTCCTGATGCAAGTTGAGCAGCGGTAGGCTCAACGTGAATAAGGGAGTGACGTGGTCCATCTCTCCCTTGAGAGTCCTGATCTGAGCATTCTTGACATTGCGATGCCAGGTACTGTCGACCTGGTCCCGTATCGGGAACATCGCCGCTGGTTTGTCTGTCAGGTCCTTAATGTGTCGTTCGCAAAGCCTCAATAGAGCCTGATGAGCGGCTGACTCGATGGCTTCAGTCTTATCCGAACCAAATGTGGTGCTGGTCCAAATCTCTCCATTGGTGTGTTGAGGGTGCGTGGGTAGTGTAACTATGGATGAGCAGCGCGGTAGGTCATACTGTCAAAACTCTCGGATCTGAAACCAAGGAGTCTCCGGATAACCTAGCGACTGCAAGGTCTGCTGGAGGATCTCCACAAATCCCCTGCGTCCCGATTGCTTGGTGACGTAGGTAGGGGTGGAGTCCTCAACACCTATCTCCGCGAGCCCATGCTCGATCGTGTTGTCGTCCATCTGCAACACAGAGACGAACAATATTTTATCAATCAGAAGCCACATGTTGACACATAGTTCAAGGCATGCTAAATCTTTCGATACATAAAATATTCTCATTCCTGCGTAAAAAGGCGATCGAAGATTGATACTAGAGTTGCTAGTTTAGCGACAACCAATCTACCCATAGTGCTTACCGTCTAAGCTGACCTGTCAAGGAGGCAATCTTCCCATCGAGGAAAGTACTATAAAAGGCTCAATGGTATGCAAGGATTCTGCTCCAACTCGGTTGAGGCCACGTAATCTCTAAGGAGGAAGGTATTCAGGTTAATTTTTTTTTTTAAACTTCCGAACGTGTACTAGCCATTATTAGCAAAGTTTCTAGTCCTGGATGACTTAATGTAAGTGTTAAAGAATTTTTTTACCAATTTATCATGCAAATGCAATCCTAACTTGTCCTATGCGTCCTCACAAAAGTAAAAGAATACGCTTAGGCGGTAGCAGAATTGCACTCAAGTTAGACGTTACTACACGTTCCTTACGGTATCATGGTTAGCGTACCTGCAGAAAATGACATCACAGGCAGTAATACGAATATATCTCAAAAGTAAAGACAACAACCCATATCGTTGCCATATGGGTCGCCCCGAGTAGGTCACGTACGGGGATCACGTGTCCGACCTTCCCTATGCGGCGACAGACTGCACTTTACCTCAGGCAGTGGAGATATGAGAGTGTTCCGCAAGACCGAAGTCGTGAGGAACAAACTCATCTCTTGTGTGCCAACGACACAAGACGCCACTGTTGCGAAGGTCTGCATTCGCAACAGGTCCGTAACCCACACCTCGTACGGTAGAGGTCCGCTTTTCTCCCTAAACGGCACGGGGGTGTACTATATTACAACGAACATAGTACCTCCTTCCATACCACCGCGGTATAGAACGCTACTGTTGCAGACGCAACGGGGATTTCTCGACCTTTCACCGCCGTAGAGTGGTGTACCTTACCTTGCTTACCTTAGCGTCGTTACAGAAATATAAATCTAGACTGGATTTAGTTAGCTCCTGCACTAGATTAGCTTACCACCTGATAACCTATTAACTAATAGGGCTCGTACCTCACTCGCACGTAATTTTTTAAAAATATGTCTTAAACGTTGTATCGTTTCCCAACACGGCTCTGATACCAAGCTGACGAGGACCCGCCCAGAAAACCTCTTTTCGGGACGGATCCGGTCGGTCGTTGAGCCCGGATCCTGTTGGGCAACGCTCGGCGAAGCAAGCGTACACACGATACAACACAGGCAGGAATAAACAGCAATAATTTACAAGGAGAGAGAAATTAATACAACATTAATTCATGGATTGAAACTTAAGTCTTACAAGAGATTCAGAGTGCGCAAATAAAGTTTTGAAAACGTAACAGCAGAAGACTCGATCTCTTACAGACTCCGACACTCATACTTTACGCAAAAGCATACACCATGCCCAGGGGCGTCATGCTACTGGCCACTTCAAAGTTACTGCGGCGACTCACACAGTTCCCACTGGAGGTTCCCAACCTCGGGGTGAGACTCCTCCCGGTGGATGCTATCGTCCTGGTTCTGCATGTCGGCGCCTGAAAACCACATATCGCTAACGCGTGAGCTTCTAAGAAGCTCAACAAGGCTGACCCGTCAAAAATGGTTGACTACAGCCGACTTCTAGGCATGAAGGCTGATGGGGATGGGTTTACTTGCAAAGACGGACTCGCAAGCCTGTACTACTCTTAGTCAAATTTTAGCACAGGTTAAGTGATTAAAATGTAACTTTAATTAGCACTG
Organism: Oropetium thomaeum; assembly: GCA_001182835.1. Taxonomy (NCBI): domain Eukaryota; kingdom Viridiplantae; phylum Streptophyta; class Magnoliopsida; order Poales; family Poaceae; genus Oropetium; species Oropetium thomaeum. The sequence continues at coordinate 2,606,926 of LFJQ01000005.1, read as the reverse complement.
AACTAATTAAGCATAATAGAAGTAACAAAGTAATAGTAATCATCATAGCATCATCCTCATTTTATCCCAACTTATTTACTTAAATGTGACAGAGAGTCCAAGTAAACTCATAGCTGAGAGCGACAACGATTCGAACGATTTTTATACCTCTGCAGGGTCAACCTAATCATACGACACGTGCGCGTCCCAGACCGCACGTGGCAACCGTTCGCACCAGCTCCTGCAACGTCAATTCCGTCCTACGCCTGCCTCAGCAGCGCCGCATCCCACCAGACAACACGTCCCAGACGGTTTCTGTGGAGTTCCCACGCTGCCCACCCCAGATCGCCTCCGATTCAGACACCGTAGGGTAAGTTCGACGTTGCATTTACTAGGCTACGTAGGTTTGCTGGGCCCCATTATTCCCAGCATATGATTAGTACATTCAATACTTGCCCAACTGTGCCACACGGATCAGACCAGACTACGGTCACCCTGGTCCCGGACCAGTCGCCGACCTACTTGTACCTGGTCTGACCCTCAATCTTTTATCTCTTCTTTACTTACTCACGACCATGTGTCATGTCTAATGTGATAGTTTCATTCAATATCCTACCAATCGCGAGCAGCGTCCACTCTGCTCTACTTCTACCGGCAATACCTGCTAAGCATAGCATGCTAAGGGGTAATCTATACCAGCTACCGTTAGAGTTTCTTATGGGAACAAATGCAACTAGGATTTTTCAATCAACTCCTAGCACTTAATGCACAAACAAGACACACTGAGTTATAAAAGGAAAATTTAAACATTGGTTGTGCACCGGGGCTTGCCTGGTTCTTCGAAGTTGACGTTGACTTCTTCGGTGGAGATCGAGGGTTCAGGCTCTACAGCTACTTCGTGCGCTTCAGAACCTACATGATGCATCATGATTACGATGAGTTAAAAGAAAATAGTCATTATGCTTTTAATAAAGATTATTCTAGGGTTTGACGTTTAGGATTTAGGGTTAATCCTAATTCCTTGACGCCATCGCTTTCTCTTAAGTTTTATCCTTAGAATGAGGTTCAAGGAAAACCATTCATTTCTCTAGGAGGTTATTTTTAGTTCGCCATGTTCTCTGAATCAAGAGCTTCAAACTTGGGTTGAGGTGAAACCGACTTTTTCTTCAGTTAACAGCTATTTAATAAAACTACGGCCATTAACCTTAGGGTTGAAATAAAACTTTTAATTATACTAAAATTTTATTTTTAATTGATAGTGCTCTCTGAAATATGAATTTCAAAATTTGGTTGAAGTCTAGATGAATTTTCTAGATTTTATAAAAATTCAACAAGGTGTCTGTTATTTAAATTTGTAAAATCAGAAATAATCATTAAACCCTAGAATAAAATTATGAAATTTTATGTAGTCACTCATGAGCATCAAAACTAAAGTTCTGTTTTTGGGTTCAACTTTTTGGAGGACTTTTATAATGTATTTTAGAAACTGTAAATTAGCTATGCAGATTGGAGTATTTTAAAAAGGTTAAATGCAACTTCGTGGTCCTAAAATCCCCATACAATTCCAGAGGATGCCTACTGTCATGCTGCATTTGTAGATCAAATTTTAGTCCTAGCACTGCTCTAGAATTTAAACTAAAATTCAAAAACAGAAAAGAGTGTTCTAATTATTTCTAAAACTTCCTGGTAGTTTTTGAAAAAGTGTTTTAACAGAAAATTATTTCTTTTCATGATGATTCTAACAAATTTTTGGTTTGCTATTTTTGGATTCTTCTGTGATTTGTTTGGCATTTTACAAGACAGGACAATTTAGTAGGAAAATAAAAAATATCCCAGCCGTCTAGGGCAGAACAGGGGCGCCATCTCCGATGAGCTCCGGCGGCGAATTCCCGGCGAAAGGGTGGTCGGCTGTGCTTGATTCTTTTCCCTATACCATCTACAAGCTACGACGAGGCTCGGCAATACGACAACGGCCAAGTTCCATCACCGGAGAGAGGTGCTCACCGTGGGGGGTCGACGGCGGCCGCGGCGAGGAGGAATTTCCGACGAGAGGAGCAAGTTTCCGGAGAGAGGAGAGCGCCGTGAGCTGCACAAAGACTTGACAAATGAATTGGACAAGGTAAAGAGCGGGGAAAACGGCCGGAGCAGGGGGCTCACCGTGAGCTTGCCTGCTCGGCAATGGCGGGCGGCGGCAGTGAGTGTTCCCGTCGAATGGGTGGATTGGAAAGTCGCTTGATGGAACAGGAGCTGTGTTAGGACAAGAGGGAGAGGTTAGGCAAAGTGATAACAGTGGGGAACGGCCGGAAGCGTCGACTCACCGAGTGACCTTCGACGGCAATGGTGGGCGGCGGTGGCCGAGCAAAGAGGAATAACAATTGCGCGTCGAGGAAAAGTAATTGGACGTGGGGGAAGGAGTAGGGAGGCTCGGGCATGCCTTTAAGGTGTTGCGGAGAGAGAAAGGGAGGGGGAACAGAGAGAGACGGCGGGATTGGGCCGGCGGGGCGGTGGCGTGCTGCAGGGAGCTTTACCGCGCGGGAGGAGCAACGAGAGAGTGAGAGAGAGGAGGAGGAAGGAGGAGGAGAGAGCGGGAAAGAGATTCGGAGATCTCTCCGATTGAATGCTCTCCAAAAGTGGCGCCGGTCGACGGAGAGGGCGGCCTTGCCGCTCGCCGGTTGGCCGTGGCGGGCGGCCGGGTACCGCAGCGCTCCTTCCTTTTTTTTTGATTTTTGCTATTTAGTTCAAATTTTGAAACACAATTCAATAGAAAGTCACGCTTCTTGAGTTCAAAAATTTTTGAAAATTTTTGTGAATGGTCAAGGATTTATTTGAAACACGTTTTATGTAAGGTTCAAGTTCTGAATTGGATCCTAAAGTTTCTTGAATTTTCATGTTTATTCTAGTTTGTGTGAATTTTAAGAGGTTTAAATCTTATCCAAAAATTTTGAGTAAATTTCCAAAATTCTATTTTGAAGTGTACTTGATTGTTATGCAAAAATATAGCTAGGGTTTTATGGAAATTTGATAGGCCACTCATTAGGGTTTAATTCCTTTCCGGTAAAGAAGGTTTTCGACACGGTTGGTTGAAACTTTCCGAACCCACTAGTCGTGTTCTGGCGTTTTGTCAAAGTTTGCGTAGTGTTCCTTTGGAGTATTTCAACAACATTTTCTTTTTCTACCAGTGTCGATTCTGCTCCTAAGTGTGTAATTTGACTTCCAGGGTTTTTAAAGTTGTCGAGTTATACACTCTAAAGTAACAAATTTATAGTATATATGCCTATTAACGTGTGCAGATTTTTTTGCTATATGGAGTATTAGGACCGTAAGTGCTCTTTGTACTAGACATGAAAGAAGAAACATTATGGATATTTGATCCAACCCCCGTTCAGGTTTGGTACCAAGATATACCATACAAAGGTTTGTACAAAAGATTATAAATTTTAACAAAAACTTTAAACATGCAATGTCACATCTGCATCAGAGATGTGGGAACTCGAATTTATTTATGTGGAAGCATAAGCCTATAGAAGATACTTCAATACTAGACACACTCGGGTAAATAATTCTATTATCATCGCTAATTCAATTTTGTTTATTAATTTTATAAGTCTAACATGACTCAACATTCACTCTAATCAGGTGCTTATTTAGTGATATGATTCTGCAAATCATGTCCATCTTTGATAGTACACAGAAACCAAAAATAATTTGTATGGTAAGTACAACTAATCACATATATAAGCGTATAAAAGTTGTTGCATACTCAACATGTATAATACATTGAAACACTTATGCAGGATGGAAGGACACTACGAAGAAGGTTTTTGATCAACCTACTAACATATGATGGAAATTTAAGTAAATAGATAATACCTGCCGACATACGAGATTATCTTAACCGGATCAAAGAAAACAATGATAGATAGATAGATAGGATATATGTGTTTAGCACATCATCATTGTCTGAATGTACTCTATGTTGAGATATGGTAATATGTCCTATAATTTTGTTTAAATCATCTAATATAATAGGATCATTTATTTCATTTTTTGTGTTGAATTCATTTCAATATTAATTAGTTTAAATATATGCTTTGAGCTAGAAGTGTTGCATTGTCATGAACCCGTAGCAACGCACGGGCATTCAACTAGTCCAATTATGTGCAGCTATTAATATTAATTTATTTTAAATGTCCAATTAATTTAATTTTTATAATCTATTTGTGAAATTGTACATAGTATGTGATTAAGGAAGTAGGAGGTTATTTAGCTAATTCACATAATATGAGTGGCTATAATTTAAAAATATACAGAAAAGTATTTCAGCTATATTTTTTCCAATGGTAGAGTACTATAGATATAGCTAATGATTTATTATCCTGAATGAATTAGTAACTTATTTTATTTATGGATATACGAGTATTTCAGAGAGATTTTTATAATGGCAATGGTAGGTAGTTCTTCAAACATGTTTAAGGGTACTTTTCCCACTTATTCGCAATTGTAGCGGTCGGTAATTTTTTATTGTTTTACTCAGGTTAACGTGGGATGTTTTGAGGGTCGTTTGCTACCTTTTTTCATTATTGTGTAGCGGTAGGTTATTTTATTTCTTTTACTTCGATTAACATGGGAATTTTTGTTTCTTTTACCCTGATAAACGTGGGAATGTATTTTTGATGGAATTGTTTTTGAATGACTGCATAGTTTGCTCTACAAATTAAATATTAAACAAAGGCAGCATACCATGCATAAAATCTATAAAAATATCATTTAAACATATATTGATAGAGAATGTAACAATTTGTATAAAGTTTTAAATTGTAATATGTTTATATTTGGAGGAAAAGAATTGGAGATATCCTTTTCATTTCTCTAATGTCAGAAAAAAGAAACCACGATCTTCCGATACGTGACAACTGAAATTATCTTTTGGATTGTGTCGTGGAAGAGAAGCCAGTGTTTCATAGACAATTTTACCAAAACACGTTTTTCCTCTGTTTTTATTTTATTGATGTTAAGACAAGAGATTTAATTGATTTTGAACTAAGATTTATGTCCTAATGTCTATAAAATAAAATAGGGGAAGTACATGTTTTGATTGGTCAACCAATCCACATACACTTTTCACAGAGTTTTCACTTGGCTGCACCGTTCCGGTTGCAGCATCTGATTTGTCGTGTAGCTGCAAAAGGCTGATGGAACGTGATGTCATGAAGAACGGGCCGCGGGCTGAATCCCTCTTCCCGATCAAAACAGTAGAAAGGCTTTCCTCGCAACCGGCCTTGAACGGTTGGGTCGGAGGAGGGACCTATTGTAGAAACAGATAGTTGCGGTTCTGTTAGATCTCTGTCGCTTGTGGTGACCATATATTCATGTAGGTAGAATATAGGATCAGCACCGTAACTGCCTCTCTTATGTATTCTCTCTGACAGTAATGAAATCATTACGATTGATTCTCTACATAGTATCTGCCTAATATTCGATCCTTTCTTCTGCTGCTCTTCGATGGCAACGAGCCCTTCTTCTACCTCCGGCTCCGCCACCATAAATCCCTTTGCTGATGCCATTCCCAGCTCAGTCGCCGTCTCCACATTCCACCATGTGAACATCCGCTCCCACGTCCCCATCACGCTGGATTATGATGATCCAACATTCCATCTATGGACTGCCTTCTACGACGCCATCTTCCGCAAATTCAACATTCTTGACCATGTCGACGGCTCTGTCGACGCACGGGCGATGTGGCACGACATTGAGTGGCAGCAGATTGATCAATCCATCGTGTCTTGGCTCTACAACTCCATAACGCCAGCACTGATGCAAATGATCACTCTTGAGCGCCCCTCGGCGCACGCTAGCTGGTCTGCCATCGCAAGCTCTTCCTCGACAACGCCGCTCAGCGTGCCGTCTACACACTATAGGAATATCATGGTTTGCTTCAGGGCGATCTGACCATCTCTGAATATTTCAGCCGCCTCAAATCAAAGTGCGATCTGCTTCGCGACCTCGGTCACGCCGTTCCGGAACCTGACCAGGTGCTCAATGCCTTGCGCGGGCTGAACTCCAAATTCGGCCATGCCATCCCGATCATCACCTCACACAGCCCCCTGCCTTCAGTCATCTCTGTCTGCACCTTCCTTCATCAGGAAGAATCCCGCCTGAACCACACCACCAAGATGGAGGCCACCATGGCTTTTGATGGCAACTGGTTCTGCTTCAGCGCCGCCCTCGACGGTGCCGGTGCGGCCACCACCGGCCTCCGCTCCGCCGTCCACGTTCTCTCCCCCCAAGAACAATAAGAACAACAAAAAGCGCAAGCAGAATGATGGACGCAAGACGAATGGCTACAACAACAACAACACCACTGGCGGATCGCGCTTTGCGCCATGGGTGCCACCTCAGAATCCTTGGACCGGCATGGTTCAGGCATGGCCTATGCCCATCTGGCGTCCACCGGGCTCTGGCCTTCTTGGTCCTTGGCCCGGCAATGTTCAACATCATGCTCTGATGCAATCCTCCTTTCCTAGCTTCCCCGCCCTGTACGGCTACGGCTCGGCGCCCGCGCAGAACGTGCCACCGGGCCTCGTTCAGGCTCTGCACGGCGTCGGCAACACATCTCAACACCAGGGCGACGACTGGGTGCTTGATACCGGTGCTGGTGCTCACATGACCAACGATCCTGGTATTCTTCATTCCTCTTCCTCATCGCCCCATTCTTCTTCCATCATAATAGGCAATGGCAATATTCTTCCTGTTCATCATATTGGTTCATCCGTTATTCCTACTATGCGCTCTCCACTTCAACCGAATAATATTCTGGTTTCCCCTCATTTAATTACAAACCTGATTTCTGTTCGTGCTCTGACCACTGACAACAATGTTTCTGTCACCTTTGATCCGTTTGGTTTCTCCATCAAGGATTTTCGAACGGGGATGGTTCTTCTCCGCTGTGACTCCACCGGCGACCTCTACCCTCTGCGACCGTCCACCTCAGTCCGCGCCACTGCCAACAGCTTCCTTGCCACACACAGCTCCGACCTCTGGCACGCGCGCCTTGGACATCCTGGACATGGACAATTGCAACGCATACTGAATAATGCTACTTTCTCCTGTAGCAAATCCGACAACCACATATGCAGCTCCTCTCGCCTCGGCAAGCATGTGCGGTTGCCCTTTTCTACTTCCTCGAACATTGCTATGTTTCCCTTTCAATTATTACACTGTGATGTCTGGACATCGCCAGTCCTTAGTAATTCTGGTTTTCACTATTACCTTGTTGTCATGGATGATTTTACTCATTATACATGGACCTTTCCTCTCCATCAGAAATCAGATGTGTTGCCCTCTTTGATTTCTTTTCATGCATTTGTTCTTACTCAATTTCATTGTCCGATTGCTAGTCTGCAAACTGACAACGGCACAGAATTCGTAAACGCTGCAACCTGCTCCTTTCTTGCATCGCATGGCATAGTTCTGCGCCTCACATGCCCGTACACCTCTCCACAAAATGGCCGCGCTGAGCGTATTCTCCGGACACTCAATGACAGCTTGCGCACGATGTTGATTCACGCTGCCATTCCCACCACGTTCTGGCCTGATGCGCTATCCACAGCCACCTACCTCCTCAATCGGTGTCCCTGCCGTGCTCGCCACAATGCCACACCGCATGAACTGCTTCTCAGGACACCTCCAGACTACCATCACTTGCGCGTTTTCGGCTGCCTCTGCTTCCCTAACACTACTGCCACAACACTGCACAAGTTGGCCCCTAGGTCTGCTCCTTGCGTTTTCCTAGGTTATCCTACTGATACAAAACGTTATCGATGCTACAATCCCACAACAAAACGTGTGCTAACCTCACGACATGTGACCTTCGATGAGCATGTGTTCCCTTTCAGGTCTATGGCGTCATCTCCCACAACGGCACCACCTGCCCCGCCACCGGCCCATGACCCGTGTGTCATCATCACGGGGCCGTCGTGTTGCGTTCAACGATGCGATGTCCAAGCTGCGCCGCGGGCTGGTCCAGGTCCTGTTACGGCGCATGGGGCTGGCCATCATGTCCTCTACACCGACTCTGTTCCTGATGGTGGGACTTCAGTGCTCAACGCCGCTGATCGCGCTGCTGCCTCGCCAACTGTCGGGTCTTCCCACGACGCCATGGTGCGTGGCACGACTGGTGTCGCACCCGACGCCGCCTCGGTGCCCGGCACTACTGGTGTCGCACCCGACGCCGCCATGGCATGCGGCACACTGGGTGTCGTCGGTACCAATGCTGCAGCGCGTGGCACGGAGTGCCGATCTCCTCCACCACGACACCATATGGTCACTCGTCTGCGTGATGGTATTCGGCAGCCCAACCTCAAGTATGCGCACTTGGCAACCAACAGTGTCATACCAGCGCCGACGTCCGTGCGTGCAGCCCTGCGTGATCTGGACTGGGTTCGTGCAATGGAGGAAGAATTTCAGGCCCTACAGCGAAACAACACGTGGTCACTCGTTTCCTGCCCACCAGGAGCAAACGTGCTCACGGGGAAGTGGATCTTCAAGAACAAATTTAATTTTGATGGCTCCTTGGAACGTCGGGAAGCAAGATGGGTCATTCGTGGTTTTCATCAGTGTGCCGGTGTGCCGGCGTGGATTTTTATCAAACTTTCTCTCCAGTTGTCAAGCCTGGCACCATCCGCACAGTTCTCCATCTTGCTGCATCATGACAATGGCCAGTACACCAACTTGATGTCAAAAATGCCTTTCTCCATGGCGAGCTCCATGAATGTGTGTATTGCAAGCAGCCAGCTGGCTTCGTCGACAAGAATTTTCCTGATCAAGTATGTCTTCTGTCCAAGTCCCTATATGGCCTAAACCAGGCACCTCATGCCTGGTACCAGACCTTCGCCGGCGAACTCCGTCGCATTGGTTTCCGACCGGCCACATCAGACTCCTCGCTGTTTGTCTACAAACAAGGTGACACCATGGCCTATCTACTCTTATATGTCGATGACATTGTTCTTACTGCTAGCAGCAGCTCTATCCTTCAGCACATTGTCCAACACCTCAGCTCCGTCTTCGCTATGAAGGATCTTGGGCCACTCCAGTTCTTCCTTGGCATTCAGGTCACCCGCTCTGCCTCTGGCTTCTTTCTCCATCAAGCTCAGTATGCTGAAGAGATTTTGGAACGCGCAGGCATGATGAATTGCAAGCCCGCCTCCACACCTGTTGACACTCAGCCAAAGGTCTCAAGCTCTGATGGCACACCGGCTCCCGATGCTTCCTTCTACTGCAGTATTACCGGTGCCTTGCAGTATCTGACCTTGACAAGGCCCGATATTGCTTACGCGGTGCATCAAGTATGCCTGCACATGCACCGCCGCGCGACATTCATTGGAATTTGGTGAAACGGATACTCCGTTACATCCGTGGCACGTTGCAGCATGGTGTCAATATCATTGGGTCCAGCTCTCATGATCTTGTGGCATACACCGATGCGGACTGGGCCGGGTGTCCGGACACTCGACGCTCGACGTCGGGCTATTCTGTCTTCCTCGGCGACTCATTGATCTCCTGGTCCTCTAAGCGACAAGCAACAGTCTCGCGTTCCAGCGCCGAAGCAGAATACTGGGGTGTCGCCAATGTCACTGCCGAGTGCTGCTGGCTTTGAAATCTATTGCGAGAGTTGCACGTCGCAATCAACAAGGCCACAGTGGCCTATTGTGACAATGTCTTTGCTGTGTACCTATCGCACAACCCAGTTCATCATCACCGCACAAAGCACGTCGAGCTTGACATTCATTTTGTTAGGAGAAGGTTGCGCTCAGCGAACTACGTGTTCTTCATGTTCCATCAAGCCTGCAGTTTGCCGATATTATGACCAAGGGACTACAACGAAGCTGTTTGAGGAATTTCGCTCCAGTTTGTTCATCACGTCTGCCGCACAAACTGAGGGGGGTGTAGAAACAGATAGTTTCGATTCTGTTAGATCTCCGTCACTTGTGGTGACCATGTACTCACGTAGCTAGAATATAGGATCAGCACCGTAACTGCCTCTCCTATATATTCTCTCCGACAGTAATGAAATCATTGCGATTGATTCTCTGCACCTATGCCGATCAGAAATGCCACTCCAGGATTAGGCTTAAAAAAGGGAACACACCATCACTTAACCTTTTTCATTTTTTTCTTTTTTGACTGAACACTCATTGTACTAAACCACCACTCGGTTTTAATTCATGTTCTTAATATGTATACTTCTCTCGATCCTAAAATATAAAAGATGAAACTTTTTTTGTAAAAAAAATATCATTTTAACCTTACTCAACTATTGTCAAAGTTCGATTTACCTCCCTCAATTATAAAACTGAGTAGAATGACTCTCTCATCTTTGAAAATCATTTGTTTTTCCTCCTTGAGCAGTTTTGGACTGCGGTATTGCTGATGTGGATGATGGTTTTGCTGACGTGGCTATCCACGTTGGCATGGGTTGTTGTCGATTTATGGCATTTATACAATTTTTGTGTTAACTTAACAGGTTATGTCGAGCAACTTTCATTATTAGACTAAGATTTCGTTCACCTCCCATAAAATAATAAAAAATCTCTGAACAGGGCTGATTCGAAGGGAAAACGATCATTTTAACTGTGAAAAATTCTAAAAAATTTAGAAAAATTATGTTGACGACCATGAAGTCCTTGACATCCACTTATGTTGAGAATCTTGAGGACTTCAAATATATCTTTTGACGAATTCAAATATGTCTTTCTTTTAACATATTTCAACATAAGTACCTATCAAGGACATCTTGGTTAAAACAATTACCTCAAAAAATAATTTTTGTGACTTTTTTGAATTTTTGCGCATCTTGAAAGTGGTGTAATTGACTTTTTTTTAAATCGACCTGAACTATAGATTTTTTATAACTCTTTTAGAGGTGAACTAAAACCTATTCAAATAATCAAACTTTCCTGTTTAGGTACCACAAAAATTTTCATGATTTATATAGTAATATAAATGCTTTAAACCTATTTTTAGAGCAACATGTGCGTAGTCATGCCATCGTGGCAGCCACGTCAGCAAAGCTGCCATACGAAACCACCTAAGGAGGGAAAACAAACGGTTGTCAAAATTGAGGGAGCTGTCCTACTCGGTTTAGTTGAGGAGGTAAATCGAACTTCGACAATAGTCGAGGGAGGTCAAAAGGTTTTTTTATTTTTTTAAAAAAAATGACAATTCATTTTTTTCACATTCTGGTCGTTTAGGGCAACCCAAGTATATCCTAGCTAGCAAAGAACTAAAACTACTTTTTTGTGGGAAAGAATAAAAATACTTGAATTTAAAATTCTCATGCACCGCCCCGTTGTCAGTGGCCTTCAGCTTGTAGCACGATGTCCCAAGCCGTGTTGGACCTCTAGCTCAACGGAGGTTGGCAAAAGGATGCTCGGGTCATCCTCCACATCGCCCGGCCGGTCAGTGTTTAATGTTCTTTTATAGCGAGGTCTGTTGCTTCCGAGAAGTACCACTAGATGATGCATTGGTACGGTCAAGCTGAAAAATACTTCCTCACGCCTTCAAGTATTGTTGTTTCTCAAAATGTTTATAGTATGACATATTAATGAAATACTAGTAGGTTAGTGTTATTAATTATATATATAGTTTATATCAATTTATTTAGATATCTTTTAAATCAATTTTATATCATCTATTTAATTGTGTGTATGATTAAGGAAGTAGAGGTAATATTTATCAGTTAATATATTTCTAGTTCTTAAACATGTTTAGAGGTAGTTTTGGCCACTTTATTCACAATCGTAGACGTAGTCACTTTTTGTTTATTTTACCCTGATTAACGCTGGATGTTTAGGGTAGTTTTCGTCGCTACCCTTTCATTATCGTACCCTACTAGAAATCAATATCAGAACCCGTTCATAGCTCTTATCATAACCTATTTTGAACTTGGTTCTACACAAACGATGCTGATAATAAAGATTATTAGAACCAGTTCTAAAATCGAGTCTGATAGTACTATCAGAACTAGAACCGGTTCTTATACTCTACTATCAAAACTCATTTAGAAAATAAGAACATATTATGATAATATATTAGCAAAACCGGTTCTAGTAATGAAAACGGTTCATAACTAAAACCAGTTCAGAAACTTTTCCGCACATCAAAACCGGTTCTAAACAAGAATCACTTATGATAGTTACTTTCTAAACTGGTTCTTTCCAAATTATTGTTGCTCATACGTAAGTGTTTACAAACCGATTCTGATTACTAATCAATACTAGGGTATCTATAATGGTTTTTCTATTGTGGTAGTGATAGTTATTTTATCTTTTTTACTATGTATAAAATTGATAAAAATATCATTTAAATGTATATTGATAAAGAAGATAACAATTTGTATAGAGTTCTAAATTCTAATATGTTTTACTTTTGGAGTCAGAAAACTTGGATATATCCTTTTCGTCTCTCTAATGTATCACCGGAATAGGTCATGATCTTTAATGTATCACCGGAATAGGTCATGATCTTTCAATCTGTGATAACTGAAATTATATTTTGGATTGCATTGTGGGACAAAATCCCACATTTTCAGTGTTTCACAGATACTTTTGTCGAATGTAGAGCCTATTTGGGAGAGCTCCACTCCACAAAAATCTCTACAACTCCATCATAGAGCAGCTCCGCTCTAGATTTGTAGATCCACCAAAGAGTGTTTGTCTTAAAATTTAACTCCAACTCTAGGTATTCAAGGTTTTGATTAAAAAAGTCTATTATACCCTATAATAATCTATATTTTTCTCATTATAAATTAATATTAAACCTGTTATATAAGAAATTTTACTTTGACATTTTTATTCGAAGTCAACGCTCCTGTTTTGTTCGATCCGGAAGAAAAACGAGAGAAAAGAAAAAAATAATTAAATATATATGTTTTGTAATAAGTGGTATGGTGGTAATTTTCTATCAACTTGATAAATATAATTTTTTGAGCACCTTTTTAGAAGCTAAAAAAAAAGATGGAGTTGGAGCCAACTCCAACCTTTTTTTTCAATCTGAAGTGGGTGGAGTTAAGGCGTTTGGTTAATAAATTTAAAAACAGAGCTGAAAAAAATAAAACAGACCTTTTTCAAACATGCCCTTTTAGGGTCTACCCGTTCACACTTCATAGAGATGCTTCACTGTATGTCTATCTGATATGTCGCAGCTGCAAAAGGCTGATGAACGTGATCTAGGAGGCGACATGAAATGGGCCGCGGGCTGAATTCGTTCTTCCCGATCAATCCACTCTAGACCTATGGGAGGCATAGATATAAGTTTTGTAGAAAGGCTTTCCTGGCGCAGGTCCATACCGGACGATGGGTCGGAGCACGGACAAATCAACATATGCAGAAATGCCACTCCCGTAGACGATTAAAAAAAGAAATGCTACTTCAGCATAATGTACTACTTGTTGTTAGTCTTTGCTACAGGTGATGCATGCTATAATCCGTTGAATCAGTGTGCGTAGTCCTTCCTTTGATTAAAAAGGTGATATGATTGACTTTTAACATCATCTTTAATAATAAAAGAAAAATTGATACAGAACCGATCATTGTGTCCGACTCTGTGTAACGACCTTATGATTCATTTGACGTCGTGATTTATTTAACATCACCGCTGCCGTGTTATTTTATTTTCTCCTAACGTTGTGAGGCTAGTTGACAGAGTCGGACCAGGGTCAGCCTCCCTGATCGGACCTATAGCAAGATTCTTTAAAAGAAACTAGATAAAATTGTGTCAAATTAGAAGCTGTATATCATTGCAAAATATAAAATAATGAAATGTGGTTATTGATATTAAATATTTATGGAGTGACGAATAAGTACTATTACATACGTTGCATGGAAGCGTAATGAAGTATTGAGCCGACAGATCTCAATTGGTTATTGTGGGTCTCACTTAATTCCGTATAGGCTTGCGAACAGGGCAGGGTTTTTTTTTTTTTTGGCGATACAAACAAGGTTTATTTTGCTACTCCGAGTGATTGAAAAGACAGATAAAAAGGAAACACACCGTCAGTTCACTACCTTTTTCTTCTTTTTTTTTATTGAACACTCATTGTACAAACCCGCCACTCTGATATAATTCCTATTCTTAATATGTATACTTCTTTCCATCCTAAAAAGTATGTAAGACGAACCTATATTTTTTCAATAAAAAGAGATGAATAACAATAGAGAAATATATATTCATCCATGAAAAAAATATAATCATCCATTTTTTATATATTCCTGACATTTAAAGACAACAAAAATAGCCTAGCAAAAGAACTAAAAATACTTTTCGGAATGTCAAGAATAGAGAAGTATAAACTCTCGCCGTCCTCCGCATCCCGTGCACGGGCTCGTCCATGACAGATTGTCAGACACGATGCATAAGCCACATTCTCACGCACCACCCCGTCATCAGTTGCTTTCAGCTTGTAGCACGATGTCCAGCCGTTGGTGATGACCTCTAGCTCAACAGAGGTGCCAGCTCGTCCTCCACATCGCACGGTCCATGATTCTCCCACACGAACCTGAGTTACCCAGAGGTTTGTACCGGGAGGCGGGTTGAGCGCATTGATGAGGGGTAAAAGGTGTTTTTTTTTTTTGTTTCACAACCTGTTTTTATCTCGTGGATCGACCTCTCCCTACTACTTCCTCTATCTTATCCATTTCGCTTGTCAACAAGTCAACTTTTGACTAACTTTAATTAAAAAAAATATTAATATTTATGATGAATATTATATATTCAATTTTGACTAATTATGTATTAAAATTATTAATATTATGATATTTAATAAAATTTATGCCAACTAAATTTGACTGTAGCGGGCGTTTATATGACATGTCATATTGTCATCCTAGTGGCAGCCTACATAGGCACCTGTCATATATTTTTCTTCGCGGATGACATCAATAAGCCTATCATTTCCTCATTTGCTGGGTTCAAAAAGTGACGGTCATGTTGAAATTGTCGATATCTGCCGCATTTAACATTCAGATGCATGTCACTAAAAATCAATTTCCTAGTTTTTCCTTTCTTACACACCTATAAGCATTTGCTGACTTTTACACGGTCATGTTCAACCATCTGTCTAATTCAAGATTTTTGTAGAAATACACAAACAAACAAGTGATAATTAAAGTTTATATAATAATAAAACATAATTTAATAAAATAAATATTGTTTTTATAATTTTAAACTATATATTGGTTTTATATATTTTAAACTATATATTGGTTTTATATATTTTTTAATAGAATGAATGGTCAAATATGAAATTTAAAAGTCAATAAAAGCTTATATTCGTGGACGCAGCTCGTAAGCAGTGAGTAATAAGTATTGAACTGTTCACGTTGGTCTCTTTTTAGCTTTTAATCATAGTGCAGCGACGACCGGCGGAAACTGTATGTTTGGTATGTTTGGTGCCAACTAAATGCCACTAGTACAATACTACCAACGAGCCTATTGAATCTTTGGTCTTTACAGCTTGAAGAGACAGAGATCGAGCCCACACCTGCCTCAGCACTGACTACAGTAAGTGCATTTCAATAAGTAATAAACAAGCGTCGTGCTTATAGAGTACTATGACTAATAATAAATTTTCACTTCATTTTTATCTAACACAGTACAGCTAGAGGTAGCATTGGACCGTCCCTCGCTCGGTCGCACCTCTCTTATGGGCCGCTGACGCGCAGGGACGGCAACGGATCGGGTAAGGTTTAGGTTAGATTTAGGTACGGCGAAATATGAATTTTGTGAAAATCATGAAAATTATTGTAAAAACCGTTCGAATGATGAAATATAAATTTTAATAAAACTGAAATAAAAATGAGCAGTTTTATGATTTACCGGTTGTTTTCTACGTTTTACCGTATGATTTTTACGGTTTCATCGTCCCCTTCATATTTTGCGGTTTACAAAATGATTTATTGAACTTTTTTATAGTTTATTGATTGGTTTTACTGTTTACCAACCGGTTTTAATAATTTCTAACTTTTCAAAAAATATAAATTTATAATTTTTTTAAAACATTTAAATCGATAACCGATCATCATAGAAATCTCTTACATTCGTTTTTTAAAAATCATAAATATAGTTTGAAACGGTTTTAAACCATATGATCGCAACTACTAGTAGTAAGAGCTACTTATTGCATCCGTACCTGCCTGCCATTGGTGCACTGCTCACTGGGCACAGGGTGCAGAGCTGCTCGTCTCCGGTCAGAAGTGCACAGTTGGGCCGGCACAATTAAGGCGCGGTGGGCCGGCCTGCTGCGTACAGTACAGTATTCTGTGCCACTGCACTGCACGTCACATGGGCGCACAGGAATCCATCCATCATCCCTCGTGTTCCTGTTCCTGCCGCCAGCCAGAGCGCGCGCAGCGCAGCGCATGAAGGTGGCACGGCCAATCAAATCAGGATCTACGGAAGCGGCACGGAGACTACTGCGATCTCTGACTGCATGCAGCTGCCGTTCGCGGGACACGAATGGATCGGGGCACCGTGTGAGCCGCGCGCGCCATGGTTGCCCGGCGTCGGTTCGGCTCCATGCATGCGGGGGCTCGCCATGTTCTCGGCCGCCGGCGTCCGGGGCAGCCAAAGTCCGTACGTGTGGGCATGGGACGGAGATCGAGTTGATGGCTAACGAGGAGAGATTTGTTTTCCAGCACTGCGAGTGGAACGAAATGAAACGAAGATGAGAATCTGGCCCCTTGAACCTGAAGTGCGACGAAATGGACTGTTGAGGACGTCGTCGTTTGCGCCCTCCCTCCCCAGTCGGCAAGATGGCAGGGTACACGCAAATGTCTATAGTACTACACCTTCTAATAGTACTACTTTACTAGTACCACCAATTGATCCGTTGTCTCTCTATATTGTGACGTCTACCTAGGTAGGTGGACGAGACCTTGTGTACAAGCTGCGCAGTGGGGCATGTGCTTACGTACAGAACGTGTAGTACTAGTACTGTACAACTTTAGTGGGGCAGTGGGCATAATAACGCATGAAAAAAATAACAAGCTTTATCCATAGCCACACGATGGATTACAAAAGCATTACACTACCATGACATGTCTTAGAATGTGAGGTCGGTATGCTCTGTTTTTCTTCATCGGTTTACGCTATAGTATACAATGACTAGTATTGTTGAAACAAATATCATATTATGCATTTTGTGGCACGTAAGAAAAGACTTCAAAATCATCAATCTTTAAAAAATTTATAGTCAGAATCATCTGGCTGTGAAGTAAACTTACAAACTCATGTCAATAGGGGAGGAGTGGCATACAAAGAACAAAAAAAAAAAAACAGATTTAACACCGTTAGCTAGGGAGAAAATGGAATGACAGTGGCATATAAGGCATTATGAAATTTTTTTATAGCATCAACTTTCTTCTGGTCGTTGGAAGAATTAGTTAAATTTTTAATGACATATAGAGGATTTTCTCAGTAAAATATTACATACTGTCTTATCATATCATATAGAACAAATCAAATAAATATACTGTTCTTTTGAAACCGGAAAAATAAAGATTTGTTGTTTAACAAAACATTATTTAATAAATGAAGATTTTAGAATTCTTCCACCTAAAATATTAAATGTCCAACTTCAATTATAAATTGTTTTATCAGCTTCAATGCTCCATGCGTTGATAGTTTTTTATTCTAAAATTTGACCAAAAGATATAAAACTCTAATGTCTGGAACATGGTTTTCCTTTTATGGGTGCCCTCTATAGAATGCAAGGTAGTAGTCCCAAGTCGCTGCTCGTCTATATAAAGGAAGAATCGTCTCTGTAGGCACAACCCAACTCTACAGTGTGTTCAAATACCTAGACAAACTTGCACTGGGATTTACCTAGCTAGAGATAGAGACCGAGCGAGATGAGGGTGGCCGTGGTGGGTGGCGGACTGAGCGGGCTAGCCGCGGCGCACGAGCTGGCCAGGAGCGGCGAAGTGCGCGTCACCGTCTATGAGAAAGAGGACTACCTCGGCGGTGCAAAGGCCGTTGCTGTGGACGCCGGCGGAGCAGCCGGCCGGGTCCTCGTCGACCTCGGCTTCATGGTCTTTAACCCGGTGCGGAACATACCTTTTTTTCCGCTATAGATTATTACTCTAAGCTGTCCTTGATGAGTACATGTAAAATACGAACCATTCGTCTGAAGACCATCGTATACCTTTTTTTCCCTTTTTGGAAGATTTTTAAGGTAGTTGGAACTGTGGATGGCCCATTTAAAAAGTGCATCTCGAGGGCCACGTCCACGTACGATAAATGATCAAAATACAAATTTCAGAATAGCCTTCCTTTTTGTCTATTGTAGAGACTGCAAAAATCATTCTAATTCTGTCCGCCCTCTATTCCTTTGGAACAAAATATTCATACAACATTCGACTGAGAATAATAATAATTTCATACAACAAACCACATAAAGTCATGAAACACATAGAACTGACCAAATTGCAAAGCAAAATGACCATACCTCACCACCTCACACATACAGGCAAAGACATAAATAAGTTTGTTTACACACAATAAAACATGTCATCGGAAGCACAGCTCAGATACTTATATACTGCTTGCATTGTCATCTTCTTGCAACATTTCCAAGTTGCGCCTAGTTGAACTAGTAGAGGTGGAGCCAACCTCATGTACACGACCATCCTGCGCCAAATTACAAAGCCTTCGCGTGATGGCCCCGGGCCAAATTGTATCAGCAGGTACTGTCTTAGGCCTTTACGCCTTCCTCTTAGTTTGAGGCGTCCTTTTCCTACATGAAGTGGTTAACACATAATTGTAATGTTTACAGTGCAATATGACAATTCTAATTGCAAAATAGAAGGAAGTTGACTTGCCTCTTTGTAGGTTCTTTTAAGGGGCAGTTTCCATCCTTTCGATGTCCAAATTCACCATATTCCATGCATTTTTTTCTCTTCTTTGCACCTGGCTCATGGCTAGCTTTGAACCTATTCTTCCTTTCTCTTCCAACAGATCTTTTAAGCGGTGGTGGTAGCATTTTAAAACCGATGTCAACCTTAGGCCATTGTGACTTGTCTGGCATAGGGGGAATGATTCCATTGTAGGCAGCCCTGAATCTCTCAACTGTATAGTACTCATGGACATAACATTCCATATCAACATCCAGTATCATGCTTAAGAAAGCTAAGGCATGAAGACATGGTTTACCGGTCATCTCCCACTCGCCACAACTGCATGTTTTAGTGCTCAAATCTACTACATGCCTCCATGGTGTCATGTCATAGTAGGTTCCGAACACTTCTGCATAATGTGGCCTTTGTGAACCCTCATATGCCCCAACCCTCTAGTTTTGGTTTTAACTGTTTAATTACTGTCGTAAGAATGATTCCCGATAGCTTGGCCCCAATCATCCGCCTTTTATCCCACAAGTCTATTATCATCTGTCTGAGCTTATCAAGCAAGTCAACAGGAGGCAAGTCTTTTATCTTTTTTATCCACTTGTTGAAGCTCTCAGCAAGGTTGTTGTTGACATAATCACACTTAATGTCATTAGAAAACATCGATCGACTCCATTTCAGATTGTGATGGCCCTTCATATACTCAACCACATTGGGGTTTGCATCAATAACCTTGTTTTAATGGTAATCAAATCTGTCAGACCTATAAGCTCTTGCTGCTGGCCACATGTTCTTATCATATATTTCACCACGATACTTCTTTTTGAAATTTGCCCACAAATGTCTCATGCATTCCCTATGCTCAACCTCAGGGAATACCTCTTTCACTGCAGCAGCTAAACCTTTACAGGCATCTGTGGACATTGCTAGAGCTGGTGGATGGCCAATAGCAATCTCAAGCTGCCTCATGAACCAAACCGAACTATCGTAAGATTCCGAATCAAAGAATGCCCATGCAACAGGATACATCCAATTGTTACCATCTAAAGCTATAGCAGAGGCTAGGTGACCTTTGTATTTACCATTCAATGCCGTTGAGTCAATACCAAGATAAGGCCTACAACCTTTGTGAAATCCATCAATGCATGGCTTCATGCAAAGAAAAAGCTTGTCAAAAAAGATAACATCTTGCACTGTCTTGGTGGCAATCTCAAGAATTGAACCTGGGGACCGTTGAATCAGCTCAGCCCTAAAGTTAAACAAGGTTTGAAAACTATCTTCCCATGCCCCATAGATTGTATCCATTGCTTTTTGTTTACCAAGCCACACTGTATTGTAATTTACATCCACACAGTATTTTTCGAGCAATCTGTCTTGCAGTTCGGAAGGATCAAGTGATGGTTTCTTTCGTAGCATTGCAACAACTTTCTCAGCAACCAAGAACTTATTGCCATGGAGTTTTCCAAGTTCCCTGTGAGCACACACTCATGCTCATGAGGGAGCATAGTAATCTGCAAACCGATATAGAAATCTATTAGTTTGACAGCTTCACATATTATAAAATAATGTAATACATTGTAACATTTAAGATACACACCTCAACTGTTGGTTGGTCAACAAGCTTATTTTCAACAATCCTCCATGGACACCCATTTGCCTTGCATTCAGCTCTATACCTCTTTGTATCAGTCTTAATCTTGTGAACCTCAAACTCCTTTAGTATTGCATGTTGCTTTAAAGCCTTCCTTAAATCGTTCATTGTTGGAAATGTCTCACCCTTCTCAATCTTCGGATTTTCTAGATCAGTTACTAACCTAGGTTCATCATCGGCATAATCATCAACTGAAATTTCTGCATTTCAACTCCCATGTTCATTCGTGTTGCCACTTCCTCGACCCTCATCCTAAAGACACCTCATCATCATCCATGAATATGTCCTCATCATCCATCAAACCAGGGCTCACATTATCCTCTTCCTCCACACTTTCATCATCAGATTCTGCTGCACTCTCTGTCTTCCTTGTCATATTAGGATTCCTCTTCACTGGTAATTTCTCCAACCTGTCCAAACTACTATCACACTTGTATGTAGGCTTAATTGCAATCTCAGCAACTAAGGATACAACTTTAGTAGACATAAATTTCTGAAATACTGATTGCAAATCCAGATCGATTACAACACAATGCAGGCCTCGTTGCTCCACATCCCAATACCAAACTTTAAGCTCTTGACATGAACCCCATTTAGTATTTTTTGCTACATCAGCCTCAAGATCTGTCATGAGGTACCACTCAGAACACACTGGTAGAACATGTTCCGTACCATTCAATTCGAATCGACTGCCATCATCCATAACTGCTGTGTAACCAGGGATTTTAAGTTTGATTGTAAAATCTTTATTTGAGTCCTCCCTACAGTAAAATGGAAAATGATGTCAATAAGAATAATTCATCTAAGCAGTGTAATCATGAACAACATCAAGTTGACACGATACAAGAGTGATAAAATTCACTAACCCTGCAATGGTGGAGTTGCTGCCAGCTTCACCAGCGCAGACGAAGGTGCTGCCGCATTCATCCATGGCGCAACGAACTCACTGAAATAAAATACCATAAAGTAAGCTAATCACAATAGAGTTGTGTTGCACTGGGCTACTTTGTAAACTGTTTACTGGGTCCTGATATATTGATGGGCTGGGAGGGTCTGTTTGACCCTTCTTAAACTCTAAAAAAAATCACAGTAGAGTTGTTCAGTATAGAAGAACCATCTCTTTTGGTTCTGAGTACATTGAATTGAATCATGAGTAACGATGCAAGATGTTCTCACAGAAGCCAGGAGAGGTAATGATCCAAACATACTAATTGATACTCCCTCAGCTCCAATATACAAGTTAAGGACATTCACAATCTTCTAGGTGACAATTAAGAAAAAGTAGCTCCGCAGCTCACCCAGAAGAAGAAAAAAACGCTGCTAACCTAAAGTTTTGGAAACCCCTGGTGGGCTGGGCCTGAAAAATAAGTTTATGTGCATTTCCGCATCCTCGTCATTCCTTACTTAAGACACAATTATTCTCTTTCTCAGTCAAACTACAAATATTACCTAGGTGAATTCAACTACAACTTTTTTTTTAGAATAATAGGTTTGATTTCATCATTGTTATGACCCATGACAGGCATGGTTTAATCAAACCCATCTCACAATAAATCAAACTACATCGCTCAATCAAACTACATGGATTTAACAGCAGAGTTAATGAAATCAAGACAAAAAAGAAACTCCTAATGAAGAAGAAAGCAATAGAAAATCCTACCCTATAATAACTGAAGCGTTCACTGGTACATGGCCCTCCCTGGAATCCAGGTGTAGTGTATCCTCGACAAGCAAACCAGAGCTTGTTGTATTTTTTACAGACCACAATAACGAAATGATTCACAAACAAGCACATACCGGCGCCCGCGCTCCCTCAATTCACCGTCGCCCGAGCTCCCTCGATCCGCCGCCGCCCGAGCCGTCGCCCGAGCCCCTCATGCCGTCGCCCGCGCCCCCTAGATCCGCTGCCGCCCGAGGTCCCTCGGTCCGTCGCCGCCCGAGCCACCTCGAGGTCACGCCGCCGCCCGATCCACCACGAGCTCACACCGCCGGCCGAGCCCCCTCGAGCTCACGCCGTCGCCCGCGCCCCCTCGATCTCACGCCGCCGGCCGAGCCCCCCCGAGCCCACGATGCGTCGTCAAGCCTGCCGTCGCTCGTGCCGCGTCCTCGAGCCCGCCGCCGCCCGCGCCGCCTCGGGCTGCCGCCCCCCTCCGCGTAGCGTTTGAGGAACGGGAGGAATGGTGTTGTGAGAGCAAGAGACAAAAGGGTCGTAGTATTACCATATGACTGTAAAAGGTAATTTAAAAATGATGAAAAAAAAATGATGGTGCGAAAGAGAGAGAAGAAGAGCGAAAATAACGACGCGAGAGGAATGCGTGGTAAAGTAACGACGTAAGAAGAATGCTAGCGTTTACATATGTCACGAGACCAATTATCCCTACGACGATTTGCGCCCAAATCGCGCCCACTATCGCTGTCATCCCCTCCAGTAAAGGAAGAGTACGGCCATGGCGCTGAGAACGTCGGAGAAATGGATGCTGCCGGCGGTTTGCACAACAGGAGCGTCAGGAAGCGACCGTGGCTCGAAGGGTTCGACACAGCCGAGAGGTGGCCACGCGCGCGAGAACCATGGTGCCGACCCCAAGACCAACTTCTCCTTCTCTTCTGCTCATCCGTGCCACCCATCGCCGCGGCGGCCGCCGAATCACGGCACCGTCGAGTCTTTCGGTCGTGACTCCATGCAGGGAGGCCATGCCGCTCCCGTCGCTCGAGCTCGACTTGTTGCACTGAGCGGCGCCCGCGGGCACTCGTCAGAGGATGCGTTCGTGGCCTCGCGTCCTACCTCTTCGAAGCACGAGCCAGACGTTGCTGCTCTGCCTCTCCCTCCGCCGAGCGATCCGCCCCGCAAGGATGCTTACAGGTCCATCACAGACCTACTCTACTCGCACTCATCCTTCTCACGTGTCAGCTCCTTGGGTTTTTGGATGCCTTCTTTCTGTTCGACCAAATGCTCAACCGTTCCTGGCTCCAGCTGTTGCTCAATCTGGTGTTACTTTCAACTCTCTTAGCCAATAATTTTTTTTTCTAGAATACGTAGAACAGGTGTGTATTTTGTATGAAGAAGAAGATAGTAGATGACCGTACATGGTGTCTTAGTCAATAAATTCATTATATGAGATGGCTACAGCGTGGGCTTCAAATGACATGGGAATGGCTTTCAGCTGGAAGCTGGCTAAATTATTAGCCATACTCTTACTGAGGTAATATGATAGACGAAGCCAGGCATAAGGTCTTTGTTAATGAGCCAATTCCAGAGGCAGTTATAAATTCTTTTGAGATGCATCAGACTGAAGCTGGCCGCATCTTATACTCCCTCTATTCTGAACTAACCAACAACAATACTAAGAAAAAGGGACCAGTGGTAACTAATTTCCAGCGGCATGCCATTGCCTTGGGCCACCAAGGAAAATTGCACATCAGTGATACTGATAAAATAGAATCCATCATTCCCAGTTCTGTATGTGTTGCTACTTAACCAGTGTATATTACGGGTGAGCTAATAATTGCAGGTGACAAGCCCAAACATGATGGAATGGTTTGAAGGGCTAGGGGTGGAGATGGACACCTCAGACATGTCATTCTCAGCAAGCATGCGGTTAAACAAAGGTCAATGTTTTGAGTGGGGTACCCGCAATGGTATGTCTAGTGTTCTGGTGCAGAAGAGCAATTTGCTTAGCCCCAGATTCTGGAACCTTCTCCATGAGATATCCAAGTTCAAGAATCATGCCCTCAAGTGAGTTCACTAGAGTTTCAACAACGAGTATTTGTGCATTATGTCATACCAGCCCATAGATTTGATCCTTCAGGAACCATACTGAATTATTATATATTTAATCCCTTCTTTTGATTTGAAGGTACCTGGAGGACCACAAAAGAAACCATGACCGGTATGAGACTTTGGGGCAATTCGTAATTGCACATGGATATTCGCAGCTTTTCCAGGATGCCTACCTTGTATGTTGCTAATTCACTTATACATATTCTTAACTCTTCCCCAGCTTCTTATGTCACTAAAGGACGGTTGGGAAATTTGTATATTGTCTGCAGATCCCAATGTGTGCATGTGTTTGGTCCTGTCCGTCACGGGGAGTATTGGGCTTCCCTGCTCCCTTGGTGCTTTCATTTTTCCGTGATAATCGGCTTCTTGAGGTGCTTATCCAACACAAATAATTCAGATATTTATTTGTTGTCCACCATAATTCATTATGCATCAAAAGGCTGCATAGTATTATGATGCTAATTAATCCAATCGAATTATGCATGCATTCAGTATTTTCCTCGCTCACGATGGGGTTCCATCAAAGGCGGTTCAGAGTCCTTCGTGAACAAGGTACAATGACTTTTTCTTCCATACTAGAGTATATAAATGATCATGTATCATATGACTTTTTATGTATGAGTAGGTAATGGAAGAATTGGAAAGCAATGGTTGTCGAATTAAAACCGGCTGTGAAGTCAAATCTGTTTCAAACTTCAATGGAGGTAGATACATTTCTCCTATTTCTGTAGATATATTTGGTGATGCGTGACTATTTGATATATAGATGCACAATTGCACGTATATTTTTACTTTCACGCCGTCTTCTCTTGAAAATGATCGGTTGCGTTGATCAATCGGGTGATTTTCTCTTTTTTTTTCTATAGAGTAAAGGTGCTGTTTCATAACATTTATTTGTTGTCATAAGTCTACTAAAACCAGGATAGTCTGTTTCTAGTTTTGTATCTATACAAGCAGAAACAGCACTTGAGAAACAAATCATTGACATGTCTAGGGAATAATTACTCATATTCTATTCGGTACAACCTAAAGCACTAGCATGCCATTTTCAGTGATGGTGGAGACTACCACATGTCACACACATGGATGGCATATGCAAGATTTGAAATTTCATGGAGGCATATATCAAGGAACTATTATGCTACATTATTTGGATTATATCTTTGTTCCTTTCCTGCCATGCGATCCAAAATGTTTTTCTGCTGTTCTTTATATACAATGACCTATATAAGCCAGTAAGCCATACCCATAGGATATGTACCATACTATGTTACATGAAGCTAGCAACAACAACAACAATACATAATTGGTGTAGAAATTCTTGTTTTGTAAGTGTCACCACATGGTACAGTTGAGTAATGGATTTAGTTTCTTGTACTTTGTATTCGTAATTGTAGATAGTGCATTCATTAGGTATTTGCTTGCCCAAAAAACCTAATAAACCAACATATAGTTTTCTGACCCAACTATCCAACATATAGTTAGATTCAAGAAAAAAAAAACTATTTTGAGCAGCTATCAGTAGTGACTTCCTTATATAAAGTTAGCCTACTCATTAGCTGATAAAAAAAAACATTTATAATGTTGGAAGCAGGTTACCGAATTTTGGAGGTTGATGGTTCAGAGGAGATGTATGATAGGGTAATATTTGCTGTTCATGCTCCTGACGCACTAAAAGTATTAGGAGCGGAAACAACATACGACGAACGAAGGATTCTAGGTGCTTTCCAGTATATCCACAGGTATGCTACCATTATTTTGAAATTCCTTGTCAGCTGTATAGATAGACCTTCTTTGGAAGGAAGGAATGAAAAACAAAAGAATATGAAAAAAAAAATGTAGGGATCTGAAATGTGATAATTCCGTAGGAATCCAACACATAGGAATGAAACACTTTATGCTGTTAGAATGCAGGAATAATAACACAGGAATCAAAATATTACTTTTAGTAAATGAATTATTTAGTAGCTATATGATTATCCAACATCATAATTTAGTAACTATATATTATAATTATGTAATTAGAATGCCATTGGCTAGTAAATTGCTTCCATATATACATATTGGTCCCAACCTATCTCTTTTAATCTCAAACTAACTAATCAATTGTAATTTCATTATTTTGACCCTTTAAACTATTCATTTTCTTTTTAATATAATTTCTCTTTGTATTGTCTCATCTTTTTTAATTTATCTAAGACATTGATTAGGTTCTTATGTCATGACTCATGCAACCAACGTGCTAAACAAAAACAAAGGAAATTTTTTATTAGCTCAAACCTCATTTTTTGCTTCCTGCGTTATTGTTAATGAATTTCTTTCCTTTAGAAAGGAAGCCATCATTCCTGCATTCTAAACCCCATGTAGGATGAATTTCTTTGGAATGGCATCCTTTGAAATTGTTTTGTTCCAAACACGCCCGTTTTATAATTTCCTCATTGTATACATCTATACCTGTGTATATTTTGGCCTAGTACCCTCATGATGAATACAAGTGCTATTCATATTACTTACAGATATATAATATAATAAGATCTGTTGTAATATGTTTCAATTTCTGAATTTTCCTTGTTTGCAGTAACATGTACCTCCACCGTGATGAAAGTCTGATGCCAAATAATTCCTCCGCATGGAGCACTAGGAATTTCCTAGAGACAACAAGCAACGGCTCCTGTGTTACCTCTTGGCTAGATACATTTCAGGTGTGTAACTAGCATGGTATAGTGACTTTAGTTTGATTATTTTTCTTGTGCTTGACTGAATATATTTATAATATCTCTTACTCCTGCATTTGATTTGCTAGAAAATTGAGTCTGTTGAGCCTTTACTTGTGACACTTAGTCCTCCACGTGTTCCTCATCATGTATTGCTTAAATGGCATACTAGCCATCCAATTCCGTCCATGGCTGCTGTCAAGGCTACTCTTGAGCTCAATAATATCCAAGGAAAGAGGGGAATTTGGTTTTGCGGACCATATCAAGGTGACCACATGGTTTCACATGAACCTTACATTTAACCAATTTCTACATAATAGTGAATATGCCATTTTTTTTCTTCAAATAACAGGCTACGGATTCGATGAGGACAGTGTGAAGGTATATTTGCTAGGCCCTGACATTTTTAGGTTCCATCACTGAAGTGCTGAATATTATACACATACTTATGTGAGTGCATTCTTTTTATGGCAAACTGAATTAACTCAGACTGGGAAAGCAGCAGCATCTGGATTACTTGGGAGGAAATGTGACCTTTTGGTTAACCCAAAACCAATGGTCCCATCATGGACTGA
Organism: Oropetium thomaeum; assembly: GCA_001182835.1. NCBI lineage: Eukaryota > Viridiplantae > Streptophyta > Magnoliopsida > Poales > Poaceae > Oropetium > Oropetium thomaeum. The sequence continues at coordinate 2,579,333 of LFJQ01000005.1, read as the reverse complement.
GGCGGGCGTACGTCTTCTTGTAACAACAAATTTTGACCACTACATATCCATTGGTAACTTCTGGTGAGGCTAGCAGTATGAATCCTTACTGCACATGCAATGTCTCGGGTCATGAGTTTCACATCAGTTTTGTTCGCAGGATGCTTGAAGAAGGTGGCACTACCTTTAGTTTTGGTAAAACATGTGACAAATGTCATGTAAAATCTGTCATGCGAGTTCATAATCCCCAATTTTATTGGAAGGTTTCGCATTTCTCTTAGTTGAAGTTTTTCTTATTTGTCTTTTCGAACTACATTCTCCTTTCTTCTTCACATTTGACATACATCTTTCCTGTGCCTCATCATTTCATTAGGTTGCAACAGAAGGATACCTTGGGTTTGCATCTGCATACATCAATGGCTATATCTCATTCGTTGATCAGCGGAAAGGCCTTGTGAACCTTGTACTGGTGAGGCAATTGTCTAGTGGATAATTTAGGACACTAAGCAGTTTCAAGATTCTTCGATTACAATTGGTTCTGTTCATTTTTAGTCATTTACAATATTTTAAATGGAAAATTTATAAAAACAAATGATCATGAGCAAGTTTGAGATGTCTTTTTTACGTGAATGGAGAGAGTATTTTACATTGACTGTTTATTAGTTACATGGTTTCACACAATTATTCTGTTTCCATACCGGTACAGATTGTCTTGGCTAATAGAGGTGAGCGCAAGAGGTTGAGCAGCACTGCTGGGAAAAGGTGTGCCTTATTTTAATTCTAAGGAAAACCATCTGTACTGGTTCATCAGTATGAAGGATCCTGCATGAATGTGGTATTACTAAGCTCACTCAAATGTGCCTTGCATGAATGAAGGAAGCCATGGTGGACACCGTTGCTTGGACTTACTGGAGTTTCATTTGCAAAATATTTTGTGCGTCATGCAATGCGGAAGAACAGCTTGTCAAAAGCTCGTAAAAATATATCTGATCACTATGATCTGGTTAGTGAACTTCCCTGATATTTTGAAGAAAATAAAATAAGATAACTTTCTTGAATCTTTTACAACTATTTTACTTAATTCGAAAGATCAATGTCATGCATATTTCTAATTTCCCTCCATGCATATCCTAGAAATCATTATATATGCAAAAATTTATAAATTAACATTTTTTTTTCCAGAGCAATGACTTCTTTGCTCTTTATCTGGATCCAACAATGACGTACTCTTGTGGTATTTTCAAGGTTTGCAATTTCAAGTTTTGATCTCTAGTTAATCATGTAGATTTTTTCTCAAGCATGAAAATTATGTAGCATCAGCTCGTGATTAATTCTACTCTTGAGATTTCTTACTTATCAATATAAATTGTTTCAAATGGCAGGCGGAGGATGAGAGCTTAGAGGCAGCCCAACTACGTAAACTTGACAGTCTCATTAATAAGGTAAGACGATCATAATATGCATTATTCTTTTGCTTGCATTGGTGTACTATCTTCTATCATAAATCTCACCTTATCTCTCCTTATCAATATATATACATCTGCCATTCTTCACCTAGGGTGAAGAACTCTTATTCTTCACCAACTCTATTTACTATATATATGTATATATATATAAACGATATTCTTCACCCAGGGCAACTCAATTTACTGAATGAATTTCATAGTAAAAAACACCGACGATGATTACTGAGACAATATTATACTTATCCAATCATGATTATTAAAAAAAATCAGTAATTCATGAGTTTTTTTATTTAGTATTTTTCGTTTTTGTTATCGGGTTGGTGCAAAAACGAAAATTAGAAGCTTCACCAACCCGATAACAAAAACGAAAATTATTGAATAGGGCAGGGCTATTGGGTACCCTGGGTATTGAATAGCTTATTGAGTACCCAGGCCAGCCAAGCTAACGCAGCAGACCAACTAGTGTCAAGCCAGCCCACGGTCATGACTCAAAAAGCGCTCCTCACAACATTCATATGCATGCCGCAATTATGGCAAATAATCCAATAGAATCCTCACTGATGCAGTTATGGAACATTAAATTAAAAAATAGACAAGCCTTTTATGCAAGCATGTAGCTTCATTATAATTGTGCGTTCAGAAATTTATGGTTACATATCAAGCATTTTACAACTTAAGATTGTTTACAGAAAAATGAATGTCTGATCCTAAAATCCTACTTCTCTGTTATGAAAAACTAGTGATTCCTGATCACAAAATTTCTACAATACTTCTATCGTCCTAATATATTACTGCACCATAAGCTAGCTCACAGATATGTTGCATGTACATAAGCTCATATAAACCTAATTCTCAGATCGTAAAAAAAACTACAGCATTTTACAAGATCCTTAGACCCTGTAGAGACATAGGTGAGAGAGAAACACCAATCTCGTTTTTTTCTCTTTAATGTAAAAAATATCAATACAATTTTACTATGAGGAATTTACAATTTAGATACAAGCATTTCATAAAGTTCAACCTGGCTTTGCTAAGCATAAAAGTAAAATCGTTAAATCATAAAGCTTATGGTGGCTACACATAAAAACTTTTGTAAGTCAATGAAATGATTGAATACAATTTTTATGGTCTAAAACTACATTTTTTTACGTACTCATGAAGTGTCTCACCTAGTAAATGCCTCTATACCAAACCGAAGAAGGATATAAAAAAGCTTCAGCGGACCTGTGGAAAATATGAACACTTTACAGTCGTGATAAATAATATTTACAGTTTGGATTCAGTACCCAAGGTGTTTTAATTGGTATGACTTGCGTAAAGAAATCTACATCACCCAATACATCATGTCTTATTGTTGCAATGGATCCGTTCAACTCAAGGCTAAGGTGGAGCCATGGCATCATGTTCTTGACATTGGTTGTGGTTGGGGCACGTTGGCAATACGGTTGGTGAAGAAAATTGGTTGCAAGTGCACAGGAATCACATTATCTGAGGAGCAACTGAAATACGCTAAGAGAAAGGTGAAAGAATATGGATTAGAGGTCAGTGATGTACTGTTTCTTTACATTCTGGTAGTATGATACAATCCTCAACATATATTAGCATAGGGAAGAAATATGCAAGATAACACTACAAAACTTCTATTGTATATGTAGGATCACATAACTTTGCTCCTTTGCGATTACCGGCAACTGCCAACATCCCATAAGTTCGACAGGATTATAAGTTGGTGAGTACTACTGATAAAGAGTGATGCTATAAAAACATAGATCAATTGTTGTTATCTGATACATATGTTTCTTTATTCCTCATTCAGTGAAATGATTGAACATGTTGGACATGAGTACATGGATGATTTCTTTGGCTGCTGTGAGTATCATTTGGCGGAGCACGGCCTACTTGTTCTTCAGGTGCATCACTATAAGCATATATTGATCTTATAATCTATTGTATGATTGTAATAGTCGCCTAAACTAACTATATATTTTTCATCTTCAAAACAAATTTATATACAAAGTCTATCGCGATCCCAGAGGAATTGTACGACAAAATGAGAAAGTGGCCAGAGTTTCTAAAGACATATATCTTTCCCGGTGGCTGCCTACCTTCTCTAGCCCGGATTGTGTCTGCCATGTCAGTTGCATCAAGGCTGAAGTATGCGTTGAACTATACTTCATAACTATCATTTTTAACAATTAGATCCATGCATGATTTATCATGCACTTCTGTTTTATTGATGAGTACTCCTGTGTAGCATTCAACATGTTGTGAATATTGGGGACCACTACTACATGACTCTAATGAACTGGAGGGACAACTTCGTGGCCAATAGAGAGTAAATACAATACCTCAAATTCAAGCCAAGCTTAAAATGCTTTATCTACATTACTGAACAATATATTCTCTCCCCTCTATTTATGTTTTGCAGAAAGGTTTCCTCCCTCGGATTTGATGAAAAATTCATCCGTATTTGGGAGTATTATTTAAGTTACTGTGCAGCTTTGTTCAAATCACGCACACTTCTGGATTACCAGGTATATGCGCTCACTATCCACAGTACAAAATTAGGAATAGTAGTTAATTCAGTTATGTGCTAACTGTTGGTCCACTGCTGTTGACCACATCCAGATCGTGTTTGCTCGGCCTGCCGATGCCAAGTTGCCAAGCTATGTTACTATTGCATAGATGGAGAGCATATATGAAGTCGATCTTGTTGTTTATGTGTGTTTTCAGTTGTGTATGTCTAACAGTGTAGGTCGGCCGATGCACGTACGAAGTCATAATATGTGCTTCTTGGTTGGAAGAAACGTATGGAAGTTCTAGTTAAGTCGTGAGGGTATTTGAACTCTTGTAATAATCAACATTTTTAAGTATGTTATTGTGTGAAAAAACTAGAGAAAAGGCACTTGTGTCTGCGGTGCCATAAAAAGGAATCGTGTTTTCCCGTCAGGTGTTTGTTAGTTTTGTCCACAAATAAGTTATTGTTTAGTACTGAAATCGTGACTCGTGGGAGTACTCAAGTTGTGAGCTTTGGCGCAGTATAATGTACCAACAGAGTTCTGATCGGTGCGTGACGGTAAAATTTTATGGTTGCCATGTACTATAAGCTCTACTTAATGTTTTCTTGTCACATAATCTCCAAAAAGTATGAATAATTATACTCTTAAATTTTATAACTTCGATATATAAGTACCCCATTAGTTGCTCCAAAATCCAAATGAAGGAAATGGGTCCCATGGGTCAAGTACGTACAAATTGAAATGCTATATGTTAGAAAGTCTAGTAGACTAGCCACTATTCGGGGGTGCAATGCTGGAATAACAAGATGAGTGTCTTATGCCACTTCGGGGTGGGCTGCACACTTGAGCGGGGAATAAAAAAAAAACCAAAAGACTAGCCTCCAAAACACTTTTCATTATCTAGACATCGCTGCTGCTGAGACTTGTTATCTTTACTGAAATCTCAGTCTTGAGATCAATTGGCAAAACTTTCTTGAGAAGAGGCAATAAAATACTACCAACAGGCTAAAGTGACTGATGTGCTACTGGGTGATAATAGCCAGCGGGAAACGTAGGAAAAAGAAAATTTTCTTCCTAGCCCATGAAAGTGGTAAGATTGAAGGACAAGCTAATCTCAAAAAGTACATCACTAACTTTTATAAAGGTTTGTCAGGAGAACCCGAACAAAATTCTTTTATAATGGATCATACAAGAATAGAGGATATTCCACAAGCTATGCAAGCAGAAAATAAATTCCTAACAGCCCCCTTTATAGAAAAAGAAATCAGAGATGCTATCCTTGGTATGGAACATAATAAGCCACCAGGTTCAGATGGATTCCCCGTTGAATTATACCAAAAATTCTGGGATAACATAAAGGGTGACTTGATGAATATGTTCCATGATTTGTATGTTGGAGACTTCTCACTGTTTAGCTTGAACTTTGGTGTAATAAGATTGACACCAAAAGTTAGTGAATTTAATCCAACAGTACATGCCCATGTATCTACTAAATGTCAGCTTTAAAATTTTTACTAAAGTAGCCGCCAACAGAACTAATTCGATTGCAGATCATATCATCAACCCAACTCTAACAGCCTTTATGAGGGAATGTAACATTCTTGAGAGTGTCATTATTCTTCATGAGACTATTCATGAGTTGCACCGAAGAAATCAGAGTCGTATGATTTTGAAGATAGACTTTGAAAAGGCTTTTACAACTATTTTACTTAATTTAGTAAGAAAAGCAGTGTCATATACTATTCTAATCTCCCTCATCATATCTCAGAAATCATTCTATATGAAAGATTTGTTAAGATAATTTATTAATTTACATTTTTTTGACAGAGTAATGATTTCTTTGCTCTTTTTATGGATTCATCAATGACATACTCTTGTGGTATTTTCAAGGTTTTCAAATCTCATGACTCGATCTCTAGCAAATTATGTAGCTTCTTTCTCGAACAAGGAAATTGTGTAGTGTAGTCTTGCGAGTAAATATATAATACTCTTGAGATTTCTTAGTTACGTATATATTTTATTTCAAATGATTGACAGAGGACGAGAGCTTAGAAGCAGCCCAACTACGTAAAGTTGACAGTCCCATTAATAAGATAAGATGATCATAATATGCATTATGTTTTTGCCTAAACTGCGACCTGATCTTTTGACAACCTCAATATTGCAATGTTGCGTATAGAAATCTACATCACCTGATGTATCATGTCTTATTATTGCAATGAATCTATGTAAAGGCCAAGGTGGAGTCAGGCTATCACGTTCTTGACATTGGTCGTGGTTGGGGCACTTTGGCAATACGTTTGTGAAGAAAACTGGTTGCAAGTACACAGGAATCACATTATCTGAGGAGCAATTGAAGTACGCCAAGAGAAAGGTGAAAGAAAATGAATTATAGGTCACTGACGTATCTTGTTCTTTTTCATTGTGGTAGTATGATACTATCCTTAAAGAATATTAGCATAGGTCGAGATAACAAACTACTTATGTTGTATATATAGGACCACATAACTTTGCTCGTTTACGATTACCGTCAAGTGCCAACATCTCAAAAGTTTGACAGGATTTATGTTCGTGAGTAGTACTCTCCTGACAAATCGACATAGTTATTATAGATCAATTGTTGATCTGACAAATATGTTTGGTTATTTCTCATGTAGTGAAATGATAGAACATGTTGGGCACGAGTACATGGATGATTTCTTTGGCTTCTGTGAATATTATTTGGCCGAGCACGGTCTTCTTGTTCTTCAGGTGCATATGACTGTCGACAATTACTGATCTTATAACCTATTGTATGATCATAACAGTCGCATAAATTAACTATTTATCTGTTAAAACAAATTTATATATACTCAGTATATCACACTCCCTGAGGAACTGTATGACAACACGAGGATACGGCCTGAGTTTATGAAGACATATATCTTCCCCGGTGGCTTCCTGCCTTCTCTACACCGGCTTGTGTCCGCCATGTCTAATCCGTCAAGGCTCAAGTATGTACTCAACTGTACTTTGTAGCTGTGATTTTAATAAAGCCACCCGTGATAAATTATCTTGCACTTATCTATTAACGAGTACCTTTGTGCATGCAGCATTCAACACCTGGAGAATATTGGGGACCATTACTACACCACTCTAATGAACTGGAGGGACAACGTCATGGCAAATAGAGAGTAATTAAATACAATGCTTTAAACTCAAGCCAAGCTGCAAATGCTTTCTTTACACCACTCAACTACTGGTATATTTATTCTCTCTTTTTTTTTATCTTGATGTTTTGCAGAAAAGCTTTTGCCCTAGGATTTGACGAAAAATTCATCCGTACTTCAGAGTACTATTTATGTTACTGTGCGGCGATGTTCAAATCACGCACAACTTTGGATTACCAGGCATGCACTTACTATCCACATTACATAATTAGGCCATTCCACATTACATAATTAGGCCATTCTTAGTGCTAGTTTTATTGTGATTACATTCTCATTAATTAACATGCCACATAAGCAAAAGTGTTGAGTTTCATCCCCGTGAAACCTGATGTATATTGTTTTCTAGATATGAACTAGAATGAAACCTCCATTAGTGAGAGCAATTTATTTCATCTCTACATATTTCTTATACTCCTATTGGTCATTTAGATGCAATATTTAAGTGACATGATAACCTATGAAACTTTGAAATGAAACTCTGCATTGAGGAAATTTAGTTTCATCCATATTTTTGTGTGTCATGATATTATTGAAAACCGTTCCTATGAAACCACGTACATTGAGACCGGCCATAGCAATAGTAGTTCACTATAGTTATTTACTAACTATTGGTCTCACTGTTGTAACACATGCAGATCGTGTTTTCTCGGCCTGGCGATTCCAAGTTGCCAAGCTATGTTGCTATTGTATAGACGGAGCATGTCGCCCGTTATGTTTCCATTTCCATTATACGTGGGAGTCAATCTTGTTTATGTGCGGTTTAGTCCGCGGTGTAGGTGTGTGAGAGTATGTCCGCAAGTGCATGTATGAAGTCATAATAAGTGCACCTTGTCTTGAAGAAACGTACGGAATTGCTTGCTTGAGTCGTGAGTGAGCTCGTTGAAAAGTCTTGTTATAATCAACATTTTTAAGTATGTTGCATAGTGTCTGAAAAAACACAAAGAGAAACAGCACTTGTGTGTTCGGTGCCACAAAAACTCCTGCGTGTTCACGCGTCAGGTGTTTGTTGCCGAAAATCGTGTTCTTGTTCAGTGCCGCTAATCATGACTCTTGTGTGAGTACTCGGTATGAGGTGTGAGAGATATTTGGACAGGAGATTCCAAAAAGGAGTCCAGATTATTATAGATCAAGAAATCTTGTGGCAATTAAATGATCATAAAATGAATCTCCGCCTATACGGCACAAATCATCTCATACCTCATACCCGAGTACTCTGTGTCAACCAAGGACATTGGCTGATTAGTAATAAAAAAAGTTATATATTCAAAAATGCAATGCTTGTTAAAGGCCTAATTATCTGGGTGACACCCTCTTGCGTTGGAATGGAATATAGTGTGGGAGAAATCCCTCAATGACACTGCAATTCTTCGCGAATCTCTTATTTGGAATAAAAAATTCAACTTCCTTTTATTTTAAACTTTGAAATGAGAGAAGCTTCTGCAACCTGAAAATTTTTGAAACTTTTTGTGGAACAATTAAGGGCCCGTTTGAATCACTGAGATTTTGGGAGCAGGGAATAAAAAAAATCTGATTGAATGCCAAACGGGGTGGTTTCTGGAACGGGGAAGAAGAATACCAGTCCCCCAATCTCAGGGCCTGTTTGGATAAATAGGCATAGGAACTAAAATTAGGTCCATTAGTTTAGGGCCTAAAATTTTTAGCCCTTGGGATGTTTGGATTCTGGGTAAAACTTTAGTCCGCTAATGTGAATTGACTATTTTACCCTTGGAAAACTCAGTTGTTCAACCTGCATGAAAAATGTAAATATCCAATTTGACACAACTCAGATACATAACTTGATACTGATACAAATCAAAAGTACATAACAAGATGCGGTTTATGCGTACAAGAAGTCAAACACAGTCTATGATCTACGGAACAAGGCATTGTAATTGCTCACAAAATTCATTCATGCTTCGATCTTCGTCCCTTGCGTTACTAATTCTTGTTGGATGTTGACATGCCGATGCTTCAGGAAGAACATATTCCTCGTCACGATCAACAAGCTCGAAATTTCTGTCTGCAATTTTACTTTGTCGAATAAAATTATGAAGTGCCATGCATGCTATAATTATTTTGCTTTGTTTTTTCATTAGATAACTTGGCACTTTCAATAAAATCCTCCACTTCATCTTCAAAACCCCAAATGCCCTCTCTACTATGTTTCTAAGAGATGAATGAGCAAAATTAAATGTTTTTTTACACCTTTTACCATTGCCCTACTTTGAAACTCTGGAAGATGGTACCTTGTTCCTTTGTACGGCGCAAGATGACCCGGACAATTCGGGTACCCAGAATCTACTAGGTAAAACTTACCTACAGATGTCAATATTATTGTTAGAAACAAACCCTACAACATGAGAACAAATAGAAATTTACATCTACGAACATAAATTACATTATACCTGATGGTGGATGTGAAAATTATCTTTGTATTTGTGGGTGGCATCACTGAACACTCTCATATCATGTACTGAACCCGGCCAACCCATAAGAACAAATGTGAACCTCATGTCAAAGTCACAAACAGCGAGCACATTCTATGTAGTGAATCCCTTTCGACACATATATTGCACTACCTTACAATGTGGCACAACTACTTGTACATGAGTGCCATCTAATGCTCTTATACAATTGCTGAAGTGTGGAAAGAATCTAGGATTTTGCAGTCTACGGTGAAGTGTTCCAAACTGAGGATCCAATGGCTTAATAATGTCAGCAGCTAGCTTTAGAACATATTTCAAAACTTTGTCAAAGTTGCTATGTACTGTCTCTAGCGACCTATGCATTCGGTTCATAGCTTGCCTAACTGACTGGAGAGCACCAACCATCCAAAGAAACATTCCTAAGGCCTCAACTGAACTACTTTTTTTGGTGGACTTTAGCCCATATGAGTCGACCAATAGGTCATGAAGTCAATCAAATAATGGTCTACTCATTCTGAACATGTTATAGCACTGTGTACTATCTACTAGATTTCTCATAACCCAGTCCTGACCATTTTCTACTACCTTTGTCCTCTTTCCTTTGTGAAAGTAAGTTTCATCGTACATACCAAGCATAAGTAGACCATCCATGACTTCCCTTTCATTTTCCTCCTCCGCAAATATAAGCTTCAGAAGTTCATCATCCCTAGAGCCGGCCTCCGCATCCATATCCTGAGACATCAGTATGCACAACCATATTAGATGATAGTTCCCAATACAAATGTCGATTCAAGCAAAGTAGACAATATGTGCAATGCAAAAAAACATTAAACATAATAGGTTCACATCACATGTGAGAAATAGGTCATAAGTTCACTATGTATATTACAAATACGTAGTAGCTTAGCAACACATATCACAACTACATAATAGGTTCGCATCACATATAGAGACAATAGCTTAGCAACAAAGACACACAAATAGTTCGTAACTTCACAACACATATCTAATTCAAGTTGTGCTGCTTGCAGTATCTCTCTAAGAAGACCCCTCGTCCTTCAGGTGTAGTAATGTTGATGAAAAAATGTCTAGTGCAGTCATCTTTGCAAATCTCTGAAAGAGCATAGTACTCTGCACTTGTTTCTTTCACCCCGCACTCCAAAGCTAACTGTCGAGCTTGCTGAATTGAGGAACTCAACTCAGACCTCCTCTGTTGCTTTTCCGTGCAAGCTACCTTAAAGTACTCATTTCTTCAGCTGACATCTTAGTGGACATAGTTAAATAGTCCTTCATCATCTTAACCACTGGCCTTTTGGACTTCTTCCTAGGACTTTCAGTTGTGATGCCACTACTACTCACTCTTTTATGGGTATTGGAACTCATAGGACTGGGTTGTAAGTCTTCAAATTCAGCATCCTCATCCTCATGTTCCATAGGGTCTCTTTGCTCTTCACTATTGCTTTGTCCTGCTACATAAGAAGAGGAATCGTCCACAGCAACACCCTCGAATATTTCCTGGAGCTCTGGTAGGTACTTAGGAGGCCCCCACCTTAATTCTTTCCATTCCGTATGCTTCTACACATAGTAAGAAATTAAGTTAGGAATTGCACATTGCATATTACGCCACCGCTGAATACTTCATTAGCAGAATGAATTACCTCTGTTGCATCTTCCCACCATTGAGGATCTGCAGTAGGCCAACCTGTTTCGTCACGTCCTAGTCCGCTATTGGTATGGAGATCTTTGATGAACTGGTACATTTGCTTCAGTTGCTTCGTTATTGATTTGCTTCCTATCATGCCTCAGGTTTGTTGCACGGTGGTACTTATCTATAATGTGCTTGTACGCTCTAGATGACATAATTCCTTTGTTGTAGTTACCCAAACTAATTTGTTCAATGTGCAACTCACACAACAGTGTGGTATTCTTTTCCGTCCAATCTGCCTTGTCAGTTTTGTTCTAAGTAATTCAGCAAACAAATATATAGGTAATTTCAGAACATGGCATGGTACAAATTTCAGATTTGTAAATTAGGAAGCAGTAATATACCTGGGGGCTCCTACGAAGCTCTTCTTCATCGTTGATAGTAGCATCGTCCTCTTCTTCACCACACCGTCCACCACCGCCAACGCGACTATTTCCACGGGTCACTGATCGAGGAGGCAGGGAAGCCATGGCACGACCCCTGGGGAAATCCGTGGCCTGGGCGAAGCATGGACAGGTGCGCTGGAAATGCGTTTGAAAGGCTCTGCGCAGCCCCCACCCCGACCAGGAATGGCGCCTCTGCCACCACTGCTGCCAGCCGTGCGTAAGCGGAGGGTATCATTGCAGGAGCGGAGTCGAGGGGGACGGAAGACGGGGGTGACGTCGTTCCCGCTACCTTCACCGCCTGACTGCAGGTACTCTTGGTATGCCGCCAAGTGCGGCCACCTCTCTGACCGGGAGTTGAGATCAAGTGCCTCCAGCCCAACTTGCGAACCTTGCTTGGACCTCGACGCCTGATCCAGGCCAGCCTTGTCGGAGAATATGTCGAAGCCGCCGCTGCGGTGCGGCGAGTACGAAAGCGGCTGGGAGCATAGATCCCTCGAGCCCTGGCCACCAAAACCGTCCATCTGTGTCGGGGACACAGAAGAGGGTGAAGACGGGGGCGTGGCAGAGGGTACAACCGGCACAAGGCCACCGCGGGAAGACGTCCGCGGGCGGCGGCCAGACTTGAACTTGGGGGCCCTATTCAGACGGGACCTGCTCGGCGGCCGGCGATGGTGGCGGAGGGCGCGTTGCTGGAGGAGGACGACGGGACGACGGTGCTGCGGGAAGAGGGTCGCGGGCGGCGGCCAGCCTGGATCTTGCGCCCGTCGGGTGGGGCGGCACGAGGAGGACGGCGGCAGGCGGCTCCGAGGCTACGGGTGACGGGCAGAGAGGACGGCCGGCGGCGGAGACTTGTGTTGTGGCGGTGCTGTGGGTGGTGGGGGAAGACGATAGGGTTGCGTGCGGGGTGGGGCGGTCGGCGGCACTGGGCGAGCAAGAGGGCGATAGACGACGCACCGAGCGAGGAGGAGGGCGGCCGGCGGCGCGAGGCGAGCACAAGCTCGGTCGACGACGTGCGTCGCGAAGAGGAGGGCGGGCGGCGGGGTGGGGCGGCGGCGGCGCTAGGCGAGCACGAGGTCGGCTAGCGCCTCTGGGCCTAGCGGCGCCGCGAAAGACGACCCGGGGCTGTGGGTGACGGTCGAAGAGGACGCTGGGTCCCGCGGGCGTCGCTGTCGGTGGGACGACGAGGGCGGCCGGCGGTGCTAGGCGACGTGACAGCGGGCGTGGGGGGAGGGGGGGAGGGGGGCGGGAGGACGGTCGTCGGCGGCGCTAGGCGACGCGACGGCGGGCGTCGGGGGAGGGGAGAGAGGGGGCCGGGAGCACGGGTTGGCGACGGCGGGGGCTGGGGATGGGCGATAGGGTTGTGCGAGGGTACCCCCATAAATATTCCTTTTAGCCCTTTTTTGGGCCTCTTTCAGGACTTAAAGTTTTAGCCCGTTCTTTAGCCCATTTGCCCTTTTTTGGCCCCCCTGTTTGGAAGTTTTGGGCTAAAACAAGGATTAAAGCTAATAGACTTTCCTTTTATCATGTGATCCAAACACCCACTCAGTATCCAACAATCAGATGAGGCCCAGCTATTTTGGGATAGTTGTCGGACTGACCTTCTAAAAGACAATTCTACTTCTCTCTTATCCTCCTCATCACACCAAGCTTTTAGGGGTATTTTTGGAAAACATTTTTCAGATAACATTATCTGTTGTAAAAATCTCACAGTTTCAAACGGTTGAGATCTTTATAATCCTAGAATCTGGATTCTAAAAATCCAAAAAAATCCAGTTATATACCATTCGGATTTTGACTCCAAACGGGTCCTAAATTCATGGCTCTTTCAAATTAGCTGCATGAAGACTAAAGACAAACTTTATATCGTAATCATAGAGCTGGATGAGATCTTTTATGAGTGGAAATGTATACCTTGATTTCTGAGATTTTGTAATCGCAGTTAAGGAAAATATCAAACAAATATGGGACGGCAGAGACACATCACGTACCGACAGAGACAAGCTGGGTCTGTTCACATTAGGGCATGTACAACGCTGATTAATGCAGCGTCTCTCCGTCCGACGTGGTCTCGTTATTTTGCAAAAAAGTCCCTCCACCGAGCGAGACGCTCGCTCCGTCTCTTCACGAAGAGGCGGCTTCTTCGTTTGCTCTGAGGCGATGAAGACGGCGCGGCACCGCGTTGTACCGCACGGCGTCTCCAGGCTCGTCTTCAAGCAAATCCGCTGCGGCGCCGCGCTCCCGCCTCTGCTTCGAAATCCTTCCCGCGCGCTCGCTCCTTCACTGCAAATATTGGCGCGCGCTGCCGCCTCCTCGCCATATTCGGCTCCGTCCAGATTGAAGTCTTCCACCACGAGAGTTGTACCGGTGACGAGGTGCTCGCTGTCCTCATGCGCCGCGCCGCCGACGAGGATGCACCGCGCATGCGAAGCCGTGCTGCGGCGGCTGAGGACCAGCTCCCCTCGAAGTGCATGCCTCACCCGCGCGGAGCTTCAGCCAGTGGCACCGTCCCCTTCAACGCCTTCCAATCCAGCGGCTACTCCGGCTCCTTCCCCTCCGGCGCCGGGACCTACTTCAGCGGCTCCTTCCCCTCCGGCGCGACCTCCTTTCCCTACGGCGGCAGTGGAAATGGAAGAGGCAGCAGCAGTCCGATGTCCCCTCCGTCGATTGTACCACCATGGTATGCTCTCTAGCTATCTTTCCTCACCTGTCCACGCTATGCAGCATGCCTTGCCACCTCTCGACGGAGGAAGAGAGGCACAGGATCAGTAGCTTTTCAGCTCTCTTCCTTTGCAGCAGGACTGGTCCAAAGAAAAGGGCCGCCGGCCTTGCATTTCTATTCTCCTTTGCTCCGATCCCAGCCCCACCCGCATTATCCATGGTTTTTAATTACCATGCCCGGCGGCCAGCATGCAGGCAAGGGTCTGGACGCCTGGTGGTGCAAGCGCGTGCGTTACCACTGGCCGGCAAAAACTAGCAATCAGCTTTTCTTCTTTACCTGTTTATACGAAGCTCTCATATATCATCTGGAATGCAGGGCATTTTTTTAAAACTCCAGTCTCGTTGGTTGTGCTATAGCAGCAAACTCTTCTAAAATCTACAAATACAACCAAAACCATGGTGCATCAGCTAATCCATCTCAATGATGGATTATCCCTATATTATCTCAATCAGGTGTAGGTTACAGATTATAGAACCATGGAATAACCACTTAAAGTAGGATACTTGCATGATCTTCTCTGTGTAGCACTGGTTATAAGAAAATATTGTTAACATCCTTGTTATGAACATCCTTTTTCTTTTCTAACAAAACTGCCATATGAAAACATCCTTATTCTGCTTCCTCTTTTTGTTGCAGCTAATAAGATTTTTTTTTTCTGCACACAGGGGTCAGGATTCAAGGCCACCTGGAGGTTTCATGAGCTACTTTAATAATCCTTTCACCCCCCCTGCTGCTGCACTGAACTCACCTGTAGCAACAGAAAGCAACAAGTTCATTGATTTGGATAAAGAAGATACCAACGACAATGGTGGTTCCAGTGTGCCTGCCCATGATGTTAGGACAGACAAGAGGTTGCTTTGGAAAGAAGATGAGGATTATAGATTGGTACTGCTCATAATTTTATGATTCACTTGTTTCTAATATTTGTGTTAATTCAAACTACATGATAACATATATGTGTTTCACATGCAGATGAGTGCTTGGTTGAAACATTCAATTGATTCACGTAATGGAACTAATAAAAATTTAGAGAAGTATTGGGGAGATGTTGCATCTGAGTATGACATGAAAACTCCTCAAAATAGGAAGAGGAATGTCAAGCAAGTGAAGGAAAGGTGGCACAAGATTAACAAGTGGATTAACTGGTTTAATGATGCCTGGATCAAAGTTAGAGGAATTTATACAAGTGGATACTCTGATGATATGTGGATTGAAAAGGCCCACAAACTGTATGAGGAAGATCATGCAGGTGCTAGATTTGTACTAATGGATGTGTGGAAACTATGTCGAAATGAAGCAAAGTGGATTGGTTACAATACTCAGCACAAGAATGTTAAGAAAAGAAAGGAAGGAGAGAAGGGAGAAGATACTGAGAAGGATGCTGAAAAAGAAGTTGATCTACCTCGTCCAATAGGTCAGAAAGCAGCTAAAAGGGCTGCTGCACTAGGCGTTCAAGGCAAGAATAAGGCTACAGCCATAGATGTTGATGCTCTGGACAGGTTTGAAAAAAATTCAAACTAACAACCATGCCAATCGTTTGAAGTTTTTAGAAATGCAGCAACAATTGTCAAGGTGAAAAAGAAAAAACAGCTAAGATTGACCTTCTGTCAGCAAAGGAGCACAAGAATGCAAAGATGGTTGAAAAAGAAATAAAAATGTTAGACACCTACAACAACCTGCTCATGCAGAACACTGCAGAAAATGTCTGATGAAGTTAGAAATGAGCATGTGCTTGCCCTGAAATGTTTGAGGAAGTCTTTGTTCCCTGTCAGCTAGATACTTAAGTGTCCTTGGTTAAATTTTAATTGTAAGACTTTATTAAATGTTTGCATTATCAGATTATGTGAGCTATGAATCTTATTATGTGAAAGGTCCACTCTGAAATGTTAAGTTATTGATCTTAAAATGTGAAAGGTTCACTCTTGATCTTATCATTATTTGCATGTGCAAGATCCATTCCTGATCTATTTTTTAGTATTAAGTGTGAAATTGTTTCAGTTCTTGGTGTTTAATATATTAAGTGCTAATATATTTCTGGCAGGTTCAGATTGAATTATGAAAGGCCCATTGTGAAGTTTCATTTGAAAGGTCCAGTGTGAAGTTGTTTCAGTTCTTGGTGTTTCATATATTATGTGCTAATATATTTCTGGCAGGTTCAGATTGAATTATGAAAGGTGATACGTGTTCTTTCACATGACCTGTCCCTTTGACCTTGCACTTGATCAGTTCCGTTCACATGCGTGTATGTCACTATATATAAAAGGTCATGCATGTATGTCACATTTGTCAATCCACTACTCAACTCCATGGATGAGCCTGGAGACCTCTTTCCTGCCTATGAAGATTTCGTAGATGATTTTGGAGAGGACTTAGATGTGAGTGCCAATGATATTGAAGATGATATCGAAGCTGTCGATCCTTTTGATGCTGATATGGAAGATTCTGCCGGTGAAGATCTAGAAGCCGATGATGTGGATGATATGGATTTCGAAGAAGAGTTTGCGATGGAAGATGAGTATCTACATTCATTTTCACATAATTTGCTCCTGACGATGCAAGATCAGACATCCACTCGGCGTCGTCCAAGGAGATTCATTCGAAGAAAGGTTTGTTCCTAGGACTCGTGAGTATGGAGCTACTGATTTATTCAATAACTATTTTAGAGAAAATCCTATATATACGGATGAGATGTTCCGTAGAAGGTTTCGTATGGGACGTCCACTCTTCTTACGACTAGTGACAGCTCTATGGGACTGGTCACCTTTTTTTACCGATAGGGTGGATGCTATCGGTAGGCAAGGGATCACGTCACTACAGAAATGTACTGTAGCCATTCGTATGCTTGCGTACGGGACACCGGCAGACCTATTGGATGATCAAATAAAGCTCGCCGCTAGCACGGCTTTGGAGTGTTTGGGCAAGTTTGCCAAAGGAATTATTGAAATTTTTGGCCCGGAGTACCTGCGCCCTCCAACTGCCCAAGAACTTGAACAAATACTGCAAGAGAATGAATCTCGTGGCTTTTCCAGTATGCTAGGAAGCATTGCCTGTATGCACTGGGCTTGGGAAAAATGTCCCGTTGCATGGAGGGGTCAGTTCACTCGTGGTGATAAGGGTGTACCTACCATGATTCTTGAAGCGGTCACTTCGAAAAATCTACGAATATGGCATGCTTTCTTCGGTACAGCTGGGTCTAACAATGATATCAACGTCCTAAATAGATCTCCTTTGTTTATTGAAACTTTGCGAGGAGAGGCTCCAAAAGTGCATTACACGGTGAATGGCAACCAATATGACACCGGGTACTACCTGGCTGATGGAATATATCCGAAATGGGCAACTTTTGTGAAGACTGTTAAGGGTCCTCAGACAGATAAAGATAAACTATTTGCAGAGCGCCAAGAAAGTGCAAGGAAGGATGTGGAGTGTGCTTTTGGTGTTTTGTAGTCTCGGTTTAATATTGTTCGTCGTCCAGCACGCTTGTGGAAAAGGCGCGACGTCGTGAACATAATGCAAGCATGCGTTATTCTTCATAACATGATAGTGGAAGATGAGAAGGAATTAGTAAGAGTACATCTGGACTTAAACGAGGATCCACGAGCCTCAATTGCACTACCACCTGAAGTGAGCAACAATCTGAATCCATGTTTTGCGCAAGTTCTACGGAGGAATGCGGCTATTCGTGCTCGCTCAACACATGTTGAGCTCAAGAATAATCTAATTGAGCACATTTGGAACCGCTATGACAAAAAATAGAATTATGCTTTAATTCCTTTTTACTCTTTTATATGTGATCAACAAGCTATATATATGGTGTCATATGTGAGGATATAAAGTACATGTTTACAATTGATCACTTAGAAGATGTAGCCATTAATCAACATACATTTATTAAAAGATAGAACGAAGAGTCTCTCCATTATATAACTATAGTTGTTATATGTTTTTTTTATGAGTATATATGTCTAAAAGATAGCCGCTATCTCTTCTTTGTACATGCCCTTAAGAGCGTTCAGTCTACCACATGCGACGGAACAAATTCATGAGTAAAGTAAGGTGATCCACCATCCAATTGTAAGCGAATTAAATTTTGCATCTGAGAGGCACAGGAGTCGAGCGACGGTTCGTTGCGCGAAGTTACTCGCTAGTACCTACCTAGACAGATTTGCATGTGCTTGTGTATGGGAGTACTAACAGCGATGAGCGATCATCTCTGGCTTGTTTTGAAAGAAAGATATTCTAAAAAGGGTGCGTCTCCTCGTCAGATACATCAGATTTTATATACTTTCCTTTATATTTTTAAAATAATGGATGTTAACATGTACTGCCGAAACAATGGAGTTCCGGTACAAATTTTTTCAGAAAGATTATAATCTAAAACAGAGTAATTTTTGGATCATTAATTCTATAATTACATGGATGAAGATACTCTAGCTGGTAAGCCAGTAAAAAGTAGGGACCGCAATTTTTCCATATATCACAAATGGGTTTCGCACTGGATGGGTGCAGCAATATTTTTCACTCGTAGGTATCATCCACACCTAACTCGAGCACCTATGTGTATAGGTGCAGGTTTTATATCGCACGTCCGATCCGAACCTATCTAATTAAATATTATTATTTATAAAATAAAAATAAGATAAATAAATGCTAATACAAAAATAAAAGAGATTAATATTATATTAATCAATACATAAGTATACATTTACCTTAATTATTTTATACATCTATTTAAAAAATATTATTTCTTATATATTATGCCAAAATTCGATGGATGCAGATGTGGACGTCAATTTTTGCCCGTGAGTGTGGGCGTTATTTTTAAACCGCGGGTACAAATCGGGTGTCGTATTTTATCAAACCTGACCCGTTGCCATTTATAAAAAGATGAGCATTTTGTTGCTACCGCGCCACGGGAACAAGACAAACAAGGTCAGAGCTGAAGCTTGTTCACATCGGTCTAGCACATGCGTCGCAACAAATTCATGAGTTAAAGCAATCGGTCCACCAAGCAACAGTAAATAAATTTAATTTCACATCTCAACGTACAGTTGACAAGCGACGGTGAGTGAAGCTACAGTAATTACTAGCGAAGAGTGACTATTTTCTCGGTCCATAAGTAAAGCATTTATCAATTCTTACGCATTGTGTTTAACTATTCGTCTTATTTAAAAAATTTATAAAAATATGTTTATTTTGTTATGATATGTTTTATTGTTAGATAAATTTTAAATATAACTTATTTTTTTCTATATTTTTATAAAAAAATAAATAAGAGAACAATTAAACATGATTGTTAAAAGTTAATAAATACTTATATTTATGAATGGAGGAAGTAATCTATTTATTTTATGTTAATCAATGTACCGTACCACCCTTTCATCATTCGGCACAGGAGTTGAGCAGGAGCCAGGAGCAGAATCTGCCATGGTAGACATGTCAGGCAAGTGAACGATAGAGAATGAAGTGGATATGTACTGCTCTCTATTTTTTAATTTATAGCACTATTGATTTTTAATTTATTATTTTATTATTTACTTTTTTCAGAAAAAAATTGATAAGCATGATATATTTTATTAAAACTTATTTTATCATTAGAGTTATTTTGAGAGCTTAATACGATCATCATTTTGGGAGCTTGTGCATCTGGAAGCACCGCAACTCTATTGTTTTTGAAGGAGCTTCACCAAGCATAATTGCTCTCACTCAGGCATTTGAGGATGAGCTGCAGCTTTGGTGTATGGAAGGTGCTAAAGGATTGCATGCATTTGGTATGGTCTGAGATCTCGAGCTCGCTTAATCTAGTTCGAGTTAGTGGTCTAGTCTTTTGTGTGTTTATTTCAGTTTTCCTCCTTATGTGTAATTTTAGCCCCTCCTAGCTCGGCTCGGAATGAGGTGGTAGTGTTTGTACTGGGTCGTTTCTTTCTCTCTATAATACAAAGATGCGCAGCTCACAGCGCATTCGAGAAAAAAAATAATAATTAGAGTTATTTAAACATTATAACTTATACAAATTTCATCTAATTTGTTGAATACGATAGCACATTAACAGTAGCTCAGTGGTATACAGCCTCTAGACGTGTAAGGTCACCCATCAGGGTTCATTTTTGATTGACAGCCTCACAAATATAGTGAGGATGACACCGAGCTGAACGCTGGTCCTCTGGGTCATGCGTGGGTTCATGGGTTCGTTCGAAACCTCCTACATAGGGTTTAGTTGCAGAGGTCGCCAAATGATCATTGGCTGGCGTGTTATATGTTGGCAGGGTTTAACATTGAAATTTTTGAAAATTTTCATACTCTGTATAACTTTTCAACTTGAATTATAATTATTTTTCGTTTCTAACTATACGACCAGTTTGAATATTTGAGCAGAAACCATATTTATAGTACATAGCAATGTATGCGTAAACTTCAAATGACCTTTATATCACTACTACAAAACTGGTTTATACTAGCGCCCCCCCATCCACAGGACAAGCGGTTCTAGTATGTGTACCGCTCGTAGAGTGGATTGGGTTGAGAACCGCTGCCATAAATCCATCTGTACCAGCGGTTCTCATAAGCAACCGATTGTATAAATGGATGACATTTATACAAGTGGTTCTCTTAGGGAACCGCTTGTAAATAAGAGATTTATACAAGCGGTTTATTAAGACAACCGCTTGTATAAATGCCAACTGTATAATTGCCTCCTCTCTGCTGCTCCCCACTGACCACGAGCTGCTCGAACAGAGCAGTCGGCGGCGGCCGGGAAGAAAGACCAAAAATAGGGAGGAGAGGTGTTGTTTACAAATCTTTTTCAGATTTGGCTCCGTAAGTTAATTCTTTACCATCCATTTCATTCTTTGCTATGATTAAAATGTAAGTTATGGCTTGAATTTCTTGATTTCACGAGACCTAGGGTTTGCAAAGTTTCTGAGTATTTGTTTTGTATTGGTCGTAATTTGTGATCTTTTTCTTCAGTAACATTCTAGGATGGACCGAATATGGATGTACAATGCGCCTAGGCCTTCTCCAGAGTATTTGCAAGAGGTTGCTTCATTTGTTCAAGTTGCCAAGAAACACGCAAAGAGGAAAAAAGAAAATGAGATGTTCTGTCCATGTGTTGATTGTGCCAACGAAATAGGTTGGTCAGATGCTTCAGTAATCCAGTCACACTTGGTCAAGAGAGGATTTACAAAGGATTACTTCATATGGATAAAACATGGGGAGATAGATACGCAAGAAAGAGATGATGAGATTAATACCAATTTTGAGGGAGGAGATGGAAGCAACACCAATCATACTTGTATGGATTCTAGCTGTGATAATCGAGATGATGATGATGATGATGATGTTCTATTTGACATAGAGGATTTGTTGCGACATGTTGAGCCACAGGTCCTAACAGCTATGGGGGTAGAGAGGTCTAGATAATATGGAAATGTTGGAGAAGGCATCGAATGATCTTTTATACGATGAATCAAAGGGTTGTGATAAAGAGTTTACAACTTTGCGTGGTGTGCTGGAACTTTTAAAGTTGAAGGCAATCAATGGGTGGTCTGACAGCAGTTTTACAGGGCTTTTGGGTCTCCTTGCAAGAATGCTTCCAAAGCCTAACAAACTTCCCACAAACACTTATAGAGCAAAGAAGCTTATATGCCCATTATCGTTGAGTGTCCAAAAAATACATGCATGCCCGAACCATTGTATTCTATATCGCAAGGAGTATGAATTGGAGAAAAAATGTCCAGTATGTGGTGTCAGTCGGTACAAAAAGAGTTACAACCATGTCTACATTAGCAAAATGAAGAAGACAGTTGAGAAGAGGAGGAACACCACTGCTATTGGCCCTGAGAGTGATGATGACACATGCGAAGAGACCGATGGAAAGAGAAATGTCCCTGCATTGGTGATGTGGTACCTTCCAGTGATTGATCACTTGAGGCGTCTATTCTCAAACCCAAGGGATGCTGAGTTGATGCGGTGGCATTCTGAAAAACGCAGGAAGAGTGTTGGAAAGCTGCGACATCCAGTCGATGCGACTCAGTGGAAAGAATTTGATATTAAGTATCCAGAATTTGGTGAGGAAATTCGAAATATAAGGTTTGCATTAAGTACTGATGGAATGAATCCGTTCGGTGAAAATAGGACCATACACAGCACCTGGCCTGTTATCCTAACCATGTACAACCTTCCAACATGTTTGTCTCACAAACGAAAGTACCTTATGCTATCTATTCTTATCCAAGGCCCAAAACAAGCCGGCATTGATATTGATGTTTTCCTAGAACCTTTGATGGAAGATATGGCAAAATTGTGGAATGAGGGGGTCCGAATGTGGGATGAGTACCAGCAAGATATACTTCACTCTAAGAGCCATTATATTTGTGACCATCCATGATTATCCTGGTCTCTTTACGATATCTGGACAAACTAAAGGGAAGCAAGGATGTGTAGTATGCGTTGATGGAACTGCATATATCTACCTCCCCTCATCCAGAAAGTTAGCATATCTAAGACATCGACGATTCTTAAAGAAAGATCACAAGTACCGCAAGATGCAAAATCATTTTGACAACACTATCGAGAAAGATACAGCTCCAAAACATTACAATGGGAAACTTGTGTTTGAAATAGTTAAGAAGATCAATGTTGTACTTGGGAAGGGAAAGATCAAGGGAGTAAAGAGAAAGAAAACCGCATCTTCAATCGGCATGGCATTCAAGAAACAATCAATTTTTTTTAAATACCTCCCTTACTGGAAGGACTTGGAGGTTTGCCATAGCATTGATTTGATGCACGTTACAAAAAATGTGTTTGATAGCATCATTGGAACCTTGCTCGACATGCCAAGAAAGACAAAGGACGGGCTAAAAGCACGGAGGGACTTACAACATTTAAATATGAGGCCAGAGCTTCACCCTGAAAATAAACCCAATGGGAAGCATTACCTGCCCCCAGCAAGCTATACCCTAACAGTTGATGAGAAAAGGGCACTTTGCAAGTGCTTACGTGGTGTCAGAGTGCCAACGGGTTTTTCTTCCAACATTGGGAAATTAGTCTCTATAAATGAGTTCTGTCTCTTCGGGTATAATTCTCATGACTGCCATATGATGATGACTGTCTTCCTCCCAATTGCAATTAGGGCCATAAAGCCGGTGCATATGAAAGTTGTTATCACATGGTTGTGCTACTTCTTCAATGCAATTTCACAGAAAGTGATTGATCTTGAAGAAATGGATGATCTGAAAACATACATTGTTGAGACTATGTGTATGCTTGAGATGTGCTTCCCTCCGTCCTTTTTTGACATGCAAGTACACCTCATGATCCATCTCGTGGATCAAATAAAGACACTAGGACCCCTATACTTGCACCATATGTTTCCATATGAGCGATACTTATCAATTTTGAAAGGCTATGTGCGGAATCGTGCACACCCTGAGGGTTCAATTATGGAGGGATACACAACAGAAGAAGTGGTTGAGTGTTGTGTAGATTACATTAAAGATGGCAAAAGGATAGGTTTGCCTATACCGCTACATGAGGGTAAGTTAGCTGGAAGAGGGAGAATGGGTCAGAAAATATTTATTGATGAGGATTATAGATCTGTAAGCGAGGCACATTTTAGTGTACTTCAACAGCTTGCTATCGTTGAGCCATACATCGAGGAACATCTCAATGAGCTTCGAAAGCAATATCATGACCAACCTTATGCTTTGATCATGAAAGAGCATAGGCGTTGTTTCGCAACATGGTTCATGGATAAAAACATACCACATGGAGAGACAATAGAGGAGAAAACAGTAAAGATGTTGGCTTGTGGTCCATCAACTTTAGTTACTTCTTGGCAAGCATATGACATTAATGGATACACCTTTTACACTAAAGGTAAAGATAAGAAGAGTGTTGCCCCAAACAGTGGCATTCGGATAGAAGCATTTGACCCACTTGGGCAAAAGAGCACATACTATGGTTTCATAGAGGATATTTGGGAACTTGATTACGGAGAAAGAATGCAGATGCCTGTCTTTCGATGTCAATGGGTCAAACACCCAAACGGCGTGTACGTGGATAACTATGGGCTCACACTTGTGGACCTACATAATGTAGGCCACAAAGAAGACCCATGGGTACTCGCTGATCGTGTTGCACAAGTTTTCTATGTAGTTGATCCTGCAAATGAGAAACAGCACATAGTTGTTTCAGGTAAACAAAGAATTATTGGAGTTGAGAATGTGGGTGATAATGATGAGGATTACAATCAATATGATGAGATGATGCTATTTACCAATCCAAAAAATATCAGGAACATAGAGAGAACCATCGATAAGACTCTAATTCCCTACATGCGAAGAGATGGCAACGGAAAAACTGTTTGAGGCCATACCACATATGCTATTTCCTATTTTTAATGGAGTTCTGTATTTAGTCCTATATGGCTATATATTGAACCAAATTTATATGTAACCAAGTTATGAAAATGACTTACATTCAGTCATAGACTTCTGTATCTTAACTCTTTTTTCTCAGATTATTTGCGGTTATCTATTTTATTCCTTTGGCATACATATGTATTTTTGGAACGAATGACTTGTGGACTTGTATATCTGCATAAATGATTTATACAAGCGGCAGGTTAAGAGAACCGCTTATAGAAATGATTTATACAAGCGGCAGGTTAAGAGAACCGCTGGGAGAAATATAGCTTCGTATTTTCTTTCCCTCCGTCCCCAAACCCTAAAGGCACGCCACCACAAATTTTCCTTCGCGCCGGTCCTCTCCCGAGCGCACGGCCAACAGCGGTGGGCGAGGCGGCCCTCTCTCGGGCCAGCGGCCATCTCCACGGCAGCAGCCATCTCCCGGGCCAGCTCCCGGCCGCGCGGCCAGCTCCCGGGCCGCGACCATCTCCAGGGCAGCGGTCCTCTCCCGGGCGCACGGCCAACAGCGGCGGGCGAGGCGGCCCTCTCCCGGGCCAGCGGCCATCTCCACGGCAGCAGCCATCTCCCGGGGCGCGGCCATCTCCCGGGCCGCGGCCATCTCCCGGGCGCGCGGCCATCTCCAGGGCAGCGGCAGGCTCTACATTGCGCCCATCTCCAGTGCTGCAAAGGTCTGCTTCATCCTCAATCCTCATGTCCTAATCCCCAAATCAGAAGCTTCTGAACTTCCTTTGACTACAAGATTTCCTGTTTAGCAGTGTTGCAACAATTGTAGTGCTTGTCAAATTAATCTCTTTTTTTTATTTTATTGGACCTTCGTATGATAGCATTACAGAATGGCCTTGCTTCATTTGTGTTATCAAAGTCCTTGACAAAAGAAATCTGCAGTACTTATGTTAGACCTTTGTGTGACAGTTTTGCAGACACTCGCAATGGGTGGGAGTAACTTGCAAGATGTGCCTGCGGCAAATAATGATGTACCCAGACTTGAATGGAACTCAGACCACGGCGACGATGGCAGTGGCACTGAGACCTCATATGAAACTCCCAGTGATCCTTCACCAGTCCCTGATAGGCGCCGGAAATGATCACGGAGCCCAGACCCTGATTATGTTCCCAATGAACAGGTAAAATATGGGCATTGGATGATAAGCTGAAAATATGTTGTGAATATAACTTTTGCTTGAGAATTAAATTATTCCACTTGATGAACAGATTGGTGGTCAAGAGGTGTCATCTGTGCCATCACAGGAGGAGGCCTGCACTGTGCCACAACCTTCTACCCCCTCTGGGAGTCAGCTAAAGCGAAAAAGGGGTGAGCGAGGTAAAAGCCAGATGCCACAAGGTATTTACTACATAACAGAAATCAGTGCCACAGGGGTTCCTCTTCGACCCGCCGAGGCATGTAGAAAGTATCGTCAGGCATGTGGATTTCTTGTTCGGGACAACATCCCGATCACCATTAAAGATTGGCGGTTGGTTGATGTGGAGGATCAGGATAAATTATGGAGAAAGTTGACAGAAAAAATCAAGTTTCCAAAAGGCACGGAGGCCCTGGCAAAGAAAAGTGCATTGTCCTCTATGTCCACCATGTTTCGTGGCTGGAAAACTCAAATGAATACTAAATTTGTAAAGAAGAACTTGGTTCCTACGAAGATGGGAAAAATTACAAAAGACCAATGGGAAGAATTTGTTCGGCAGAAGACCACACCAGAGGCCCTAGCTTTGAGTGAAATTAACTCTACGATGGCCAAGAAGAACTTATATCCCCATCACCTTGGTTCTGGTGGATATGTTACCAAACTTGCAGAATGAGAGAAGAAAAGAGTGGAGGATGCTAAGGCAGGGAAGCATGACCCACTTGAAGGCAATGATGAACGAACTAGGAACTAGATCACTGCCCGATCAGATGTAATCGAGGACGGACAAATTGTGTACAAACAGCCACAAGCAGCAGAAGTGGGCAAGAAAATAGTGCAGATAGCTGCACAACAAAAGCTTGGGTTGTTCAAGCCCGATAGGGAGAAAGATCAGCTTATTGCTGCCTTGGGCAACCCAGAACACCCTGGACGTGTTCGAGCCGTCTCTTCAAAAATGACCTGGAAAGAGGGGTTTCCACATGATGCAGCTAGCTACAAAAAACGTGATAGGTATAAGAAAAGCCTTGAAGAGACTATTAAGGAGCAAGTCAATGCGACCTTGAAGACGAGTTTGATGGAGTTCATGCAAGAGCAACAAAAATACCTTCAAGAACAGCAGGCTAATGGTAGCAGCATGCCAACCCCTGGATTCATCCTTACTATGTCAAATGAGAATCGAGCAGTGGGAATCATGCCAACACCAAGCTTGGTCGTCCCAAGTAGCGTGGCCTCCACGCCAGCCCAGGAGTATCCTGTTGATGCTATTGTGAAGAGCACCCCTTGTCACCTTCATGTCCCTATTGGCAGAGCATCAAACAGGACAATTGCAGTTGCCACAGGTTTGGCGATTCCGGGTCGCATCTTCCACGGTAGTACGATACCGAATGATTATGCTAGGGTACAAGTTACCATGATCATTGACAAGGACTACCTCAATTACAAACTGGACCACATCACACCTGAGGGAATCTCACAACTAGGACAGGCAGTGAATGAATTCATCCTTTGGTATCGACGTGATATTGTTTTGTGTGATATGTTGCCTCCTCCCAATGATGAGCAAGCACTTTTACCCACACCACCTTCTCCTAAGGGCCAAGCAAATTTTACTGAAGCACCTTCTCCCAAGTCCCCAGCAGATTTTACTGAAGCACCTTCTTCCAAGGCCCAAGTAGAGTCTCCCTCTACCAAGGACCAAACGTATTCAGCTGCACCACCTTCTCCCAAGGCCCAGGAAGATCCACCTTCTACCCAAAACCAAGCCGCTGCACCCCTGCCACCTCCAAAAGAGCAAATAGTTTCTGCTCCACAACCACCTCCCAAGACACAAGAACCGTCGTCCGGCCCTAGACAAGTCCACCTCCAAATTGCCTCCTACAAAAAGACTTCTCATGATAAGGAACCACTGCTATCTCATGATAAGGATCAGACGCAGAAAGGTACAATGTTAGATACTTGGGAAGAAGATGGCAAAGTCTATACTCGAGAGGAAGTATTTTTGCCAAAAAATAGCCCGATATGGCGTAAGGTGGATGTTCCAGAATGTTTTGTCAATGGCAAGCCATTTTTGACCTCAGTACAACTGAGTCAAGTACACTACACGTGCGGAGATTACATGATTGGTACATGCATGCAAGTGCTTTGGGGATCACTCACGTCCCGTTTCATGTTCCAGATAGGGCATTTTGGAGCGGAAACAACATGCTTTCTTTTAGTTTTGAGGACTTGTTCCTTATGTACCGCAAACAAAGACTTGATATCAATCTCATGGTCATCTGGTGCCTGTAAGGAAAATATTACACCCCATGTTACATGTTCGTAATGTATTAATATAAAACATGTGATACTAATGGCTAGCAATTTAATGTGCAGGATGCAATACATGGATGGCAGCAAAGGTAACTTGAAGACGAAGACTGGGATTTTAGATCCAACACGGATTTGTCAGGCTAACTTTGCTGTACAGTTTGATAAAGAATCAAGCCAATACAAGGGGATGACACAAAAGAAGTTTGATGAAGCAAAGAAGACAGCGCGTCGAAAAACAATGAAAGAAGTGGCGACCTACATTGGACATGCCATGCATAAATTTGTGCAAGATGGCAAGGAAGAAGTATGTGCCCCATATGCTTTTAAGTAAGTTCCATTACAGATCCAAATTTTTCTTTTTTTCCTAATACCAAGTTCTATAGTAAACTAACACCCTTTTTCTTGTATGTAGTGACCACTATATTTGTATTGTTATAGAACCAAAAACAGCAAAAGGATTGGTCTTAGACTCACTTGACTACCCCAGGGCGCAATATCAAGATTTCATTACAATTCTTCAAAAGTAAGAGTATTCTGAACATACATGTGAACAGCTCTTACATTATTCATAGATTGGTGATTTTATATATATTTTTCTTCCATTCATAGTGCGTACAGGTTATACAATTCACTTGGTGGGATCCGTCCTGTTGGCGAGGCTAAATTATCTATACAACCCTTTCCGGTAGCAAACACAACCATTTATATATATAATAATTATAATAATTTCAACATTTATAGCTAATTTAGTTGCTATTTTCAGTGTCAGAAGCAATCTATGGGCAGTGTTTATTGTGGGTATTATGTGTGCGAGTTCCTTAGGGTCGCTGCTCCCTATAGAGTAAATCGTGAGGATGTAAGTTATCCTATATACGTCTCACATTATTATATTTGATTATTGTTATTTGTCCCTAATATGGTCACTCCCTTTCTCATGTTTTCAATTACAGTGTCCTAATATTGACAAGGAATGGCCTGTTGGAAGGGATATGGAACCCAATGGCATTGAGAGAATAAGAAATGATATGTGTCGGTTCATCCGTAGCGAAGTCATCCATATGGAGGGCCAATTCTTTCAAAAGGAAAACAATTCACTGCTGGATTTTCCCCAACTTCATCACTATGAGAGGTATAGGGAGATATAAGTTCTTTTACTTTGCTTTATGTGTGGTTGATGTAGTGGTTAACTGAGATACATATGTATATGACGATGGGTGTTGAACTACTTTGCAATGATTAAGTTTTCGAAGTATTTGAATGTTGATATATTGATGAATCAGTTTGGAGGCTTCAATTGGTATATTGATTCATGTGTGTGTCCATTTGGATTACTGACGATGATTTAAATGGCCTGTATGAGTGAGCTGCTGGTATGACATTTCTACACTTGTCAAAACAAATTTATGCAATCGGCTCTTGTAAGCATACCGCTTGTAAGAATATATTTATACAAGCAGTTCACTTAAAGTACCGCTTGTAAAAATATATTTATACAAGCGGTTCACCTTAAAGTACCGCTTGTAAAAATATATTTATACAAGCGGTTGTCTTAAGTGTACCGCGGGTGTAAATGGATTTGTACAAGCGGACCATATATCCGCTTGTATAAATGACTTATTTGTGCAAGTGGTTTCTTACCAGCGGTTCTGGAAACCGCTTGTACAGATCCTTTAGGTCCGCTTGCAGACATGCGTTTTGTAGTAGTGTATGTTGTGCATCGACATAGTGTCTTAGGGACAAAGGCTATTTTCTTTTCTTTTTGTCTGACAGACTTGTATGGTCTTTCATTGCAAAATTGCCCACTAAACAATACTCTCCTTCAATTTTCCTTGACGTTAAAACATTTACACTAATTTTGTAGTCCTAGGGTTAAGAAAAATTTAGAGTATGTAAATATAAGTAGTAAAAGATGAGCAATTGTATTATTTAACTTTTTTTTGTTGTTTTTGTCTGTGGTAATCGAATCGAGCTATTCACATAGTAGCATGGTTTACAAAACCATTTCAAACTGTTCAGGTTTTTGCGGTTTCGCAAAAAACTGGTGCGGTAAGGTTTCCGCAAACGACCGGTTTACCGTTTTATTTTATTTTTGAAAAAATTTAAAAATTTTGAAACCGTTCAGTAAACAAAAAAAACACTGTTTGGTAAGCCCTGAAAACTGTTCGATAAACTATTCAAACCATTTTGTAAATCACAAAAAACAAACAAGGAACAAAAACTGTTAAAACCGAACAGTAAACCATGAAACCAGCGGTAAACCGTAAAAACCGCTATGGTTTCGTTTCAATTTCGTTCAAATTTATGTTTCGTTGTTCAAATGATTTTGAACAGTTTTTACGGTTTTCATTTAAACCACTAAACGGAGGGTTCCGCAGCTCAACTTGTTTTGTAAACCTTGCATGTTGCATAGCAGCCATCCAGACAACTGTAGCTATCGCAGAGAGCCTGTCTTTCTCTTATTTTATGTGGTCGCCGTAATTGCAGTCATTGCCCCATTTTTTGGCCGGAACCGATGCTCCACTGTGGACGGCCTAAAGGACCTTCCCGTATCGTGTCCTCGTTGTTGTGTAATTCAGTAATTGCATCGCAGTCACAGGACGAGGCGTTGCCTTTGGTGTGCCTTGTATCCAATGCAAGAGAGTTTCTGGCTCCTATCCCGTCTATGAAAACAGAGAATCGTCTGTGTAGTACTAGAACGAAAGCATAGCCCAACGACGCGCTCAGTTGTAGCTTGCACTGAGTTTTGCCTAGGAGCTAGAGCTATAGATAGAGCGAGATGAGGGTGGCGGTGGTGGGTACCGGACTGACCGGGCTCGCCGCGGCGCACGAGCTGGCGAAGAGCGGTGGCGTTCACGTCACCGTGTACGAGAAGGAGGAACGTCACCGTGTACGAGAAGGAGGACTACCTCGGCGGTGCAAAGACCGTTGCTGTGGACGCCGGCGGAAAAGGCGGCCATGTCCTCGTACACCTCGGCCTCATGGTCTTCAACCCGGTGCCGAACATCCCCATTTTTTTTTCCTTTAGATTGTAGTAATGTATTATTATCAGCAATGTCTCTCAATCTATACCTTTGACTGAAGAGTACATGGAAATTGCAAACCGTTCAAACCATCATTCCTTTTGTTTTGTTACTCTTTTTGGTAGCGCGAACTGTTGGACGGTTCATTTAAGTGGATCTCGAGGGGCCACAGTAAATTGATATGATCAAAATACAGACTGAGAATATCGTAGCTACACGTACGAAGGAAGGGCGTACAAATTAAAGCCATCCTCGGCACAATACATTCACCCTCCTTTTTCTCACTCAAACATAGTATCTTCGGACCATCAAGGTACCTGCTGCTGCTGTTATTTGTTCCAGAAAACAGGCAGAAGTAGATGACACACACGTTTGTCCATCTCCTACCGCTCTACCCTCTGTTTCTTCCAGAACCCACTCAGTGTAGTCGCCTTGAGAGGCTCCATGGGCGGTGGGCAGAACGCGACCACGACGGCCATGTCGCCGTTCCTCCGCCGGCGTTCTGTAGCTCGGCGACCAGGTGCCGCGCGGGTAGTAGACGAAGTTAGACTTTTTCTTACATTACTAAATAGTACAAAATTGTAGTGTTTTCAAGTACATAGAGTGCACACACGTGCATCAAGGTTCGAAGTGTGGGAAACAGGTTCTGGAAATTCTATACAACTGCTGGCATTAGAAAGCAGAGGAGCTGCTTCTGTCTTGAGAAACGAAGGAGACGGACTCACGGACCGATGACCGGTCAATTGGATAAGGACGCCATACTCTTTTTGATTTTGCAATTTTGACCTTCATTTCTATATAGTTTTTGTAATGCTTACCGATTTATTTAGTCGGGCCCTCTAGATAGCCGTTCAGTCAACTATGTCCAACAAAACAACTTTTGATTCTATAGACTACACGTCTCTACATATATACCCGTGTCAAAGCACAAGTTATGTTGGCTAGGCTAAATTGATAAATCGATCCGTTCATCTTCGATGACATGGTTGAGGTTTTAAGATATTGTTTACATGTTGTATAAAACTCATTCAATGAAAAAGGCCTAAAAGTCTAACCATTCAATCCAAGTTCCGTTAGCTCTACTAATTACTCCCTCCACCTTGGTAAAGGAATTCCTTTTGGACAAAGGATTTTAGTTAAACATATTGGGATTTTATTTTTTTTAAGTTATTAGGTTTGAAAAGATGAAAAACATATAGATAGATTTGTATTTAAGATTATTTTCATAAAAAATTAAATTTTTAGTAAATTCTGTATAGAAAATTATAGTCAAAGCTATATTTTGAAGACCGTGTTATTGTCTAAAAAGAATTCTTTATTAACCTGGAGAGAGTACTTAAAATTACTATATAATAGTATTATGTTATAATTATTATTATTATATCAATTTTTATTTACAAATTAAACTATATTTAATTAAATTTACAAAGGTTTAATAGTGATTAATAACTGTAGTCTATTAAGAATCATAGATATAAGAAACTATCATTAGAAAAAAATAATTTATAAATCGATTTAACATTTGTCTTTTAAGAAACTAATATATTTGTGAGAATCATCACTACAAACAACAAAAGACAATCATGAACCACCTTATACATCACGATATACTACACTTGACCTGCCCATCAAGAATGATATGATACGATTCACTTCATTCAGTCAACCAAACACTACATTTGTTTTCTTGCCTGTTTTTGCAAAATCTCTTTTTTATGATAGTGACAGATTAGAATATATCAATCCTAATTTCTGCATTGCTACCTTGTCTATTTTAACCACAAGATATAGAATTGCAGGTGACAAGCCCAAACACGATGGAATGGTTTGAACGACTAGGGGTGGAAATGGACATGTCAGACATGTCATTCTCAGCGAGCATGTGGTTAAGCGAAGGTAAAGGCTTCGAATGGGGTACACAGAATGGTCTGTCTAGTGTTCTGGTGCAGAAGAGCAATTTGCTTAGCCCCAGATTCTGGCTCCTTATCCATGACATATTCAAATTCAAGAATCATGCCATCAAGTGAGTATCTTTGTGTATTATGTCATATGCGATATATACTTATGCGTGCTGAATGATTGATAAATTTGATTTCAAGGTACCTGGAGGACCACGAGAGAAACCCTGCCCAGAATCAGACGTTGGGGCAATTTATTAAGTCACATAGATATTCTGATTTGTTCCAGGATGCCTACCTTGTACGTTACTAATTTTTCTCTAGTTTCGCTTTTTTATCTCTATTTCTTCTCTAGTTTCTCGTATCATTTAATGACGATGGAAAATTATCTGCAGATCCCGATGTGTGCATGCATTTGGCCCTGTACGTTGCAGCAAGTATTATTGGGCATCCCTGCTCCGATGGTGCTTTCATTTTTCCGTGATAATGGGCTTTTTGAGGTTCTTATACAATTACTTCAGATGTTTATTTGTTCTCCATCATAATTCATCGTGCATCAAACAGTCTTCTTTCGTCTGACTAGTATTAATGTGATGCTAATTAATCATACATTCAGTTTTTTACTCGTTCACGATGGTTTACCATCAAAGGCGGTTGGGAGTCTTACGTCAACAAGGTACTGCAACTTTTCTTCTCTGTGAAATATAGTGGATCATGTATGACATAACCTGTTTATATATGAGATCGAGCAGGTAAGGGAAGAATTGGAGAGGCATGGTTGTCAGATTAAAACCTGCTGTGAAGTTAGCACTGTTTCAAAATTCAACGAAGGTAGATATATGTTTGTTCCATACCATAAAAAAGATATATTTGGTGATTCATGATTTTTTTAATAAATAGATGCTGGATTGCACAGATGTATTTTCGCTTTCACGCCATCTTCTCAAGAAAATGATGATTGCATTAATCATTTCTTGAGTAACGATGCTGTTTTGTAACAATTATTTGTGTATGTAATTAAGTTACATGTTATTATCATAAAGTTAGACTGAACCTAGAGCATGCATGTTACAAAACGCAAAATAATGATGAGAAAAGTCAGTTTTTGGTTTTGTATCTATATAAGAAGAAGGAATAAGTTACTACATTCCATTGTCAATAGAGGCAATATCAGTGACAAAGGTTGGACTCCACTAGTCATTGAGACGTCGATGACAGATATGACATCACAAATTTTCTCCATGACATGCATAAAATTGCTGCAGATGGAACTTGGGACACAAATCCACATCTCATATCTAGGGAATAATACTAACATTCGATTCAGTAAAACCTAAAGCACACTAGTATGCCATTTTCAGTGGCCTAGGACACTTCCACATGTCACATACCCATAGCATACCCGTAGGACATGTAACAGACTATTCCATGAAGCTTGCAGGATCATAAACCATGAGGCTCTGAACGACCACAATACTTAATCAGTATTGATACAAATATTTCCAAAGCTCTGGTTTCGTTTTAGTACAAATTCTAGTTTGTTAAGTGTCACCAGATGGGTACAGGTATTTTAAGGAAATTGTCAATAGTGAATTTATATTCGTTAGATTTTATCCACTGGAGAAAAAAAAATATTTTGACCTAACTACAGTTTGTCCTTATAGCTAAACTGACATACTTATTAACTCACGAGAAACATTTACAATGCTGGAATCAGGTTACCGAATATCAGAGGCTGATGGTTCAGAGGAGATGTATGACGGGATAATATTTGCTGTTGATGCTCCTGATGCACTAAAAGTATTAGGAGAAGAAGCAACACATGAGGAACGGCGTATTCTAGGTGGTTTCCAGTATATCCACAGGTAATTGCACCACTATATATTTTGCAACTCCTTACTGATAAAATTGATCCGTTGTTACAATATTTTTCTCAAATCCTGAATGTTTCGTGTTTGCAGTAACATGTACCTCCACTGTGATCAAAGTCTTATGCCACAAATTTCCACCCATGGAGCGCTAGAAATTTCCTGGGGACAAAAGGCAATGGTGCCTGTGTTACATCTGGGCTAAATTTACTTCAGGTGACTAAGTAAAAAGATCGCTTTATAAAGGGACTTCAGTTTGATTATTTTTCTTATGCATGAATCAATATATTTATAATATATTTGACTCCATTTGATTTGCTAGAAATTTGAGTCTGCTGAACCTTTACTTGTGACACTTAACCATCCTCGTGTACCTCATCGTATATTACGTAAATGGCATACTAGCCACCCAATTCCATCCATGGTTGTTGCCAAGGCAACTCTTGAGCTCAATAATATCCAAGGAAAGAGGAGAATTTGGTTCTGCAGCCCATATCAAGGTGCCAATATAGTTTGACATTAACCTTGCATTTTCCAGCACCAAAAAAAAACTTCCATTTAACTAATTTCAGTCTAAGTAAGGGTGACTGTACCTTATTTTTTTAATAACAGGTTATGGATACCATGAAGACAGTGTGAAGGTATTTCATGCGTGGCCTGACCTTTTTTAGTTTGGTTCGATTACTAAAACAATGAATTAATCCAGGCTGGGAAAGAAGTAGCCTCAGGATTGCTTGGGAGGAAAGGTGACCTTTTGGTTAACCCAAAACCGATGGTCCCATCATGGACTGAGGCTGGTGTACGTCTTCTGGTAGCAAAAAATTTCGACCACACTGCTACAAAAAGACTCATCACTACCGGTTCATAACTTTCATCAATACCGGTTTTTGGGTCGGCAGCAATATGTCGATACTGATAATATTGCCTTATCTATGCCGGTATAGAACCAATACTGATAAACAGGTCATCAATATCGGTTCACAACATGAACCGGTACTGAAACTCAAATTATCAATACCGGTTCCCGTTGTGAACCGGTACTGATAAATAACTATCAGTACCGGTTCCAGATATGGAACCGGTACTGATAGTTATTTATCAGTACCGGTTCATATCTGGAACCGGTACTGATAGTTAAACATCAGTACCGGTTCATACCTACGACAGACACTGACTACTATCTATTAGTGCCTGTTGTTGTTAAGAACCGGTATTGATGGTTTGTTCCATGATAAAAGTTAAAAATTCAAATTGGCAGTAGCATCACTATTGACATCTGAAAGTATCATCATCATAACATAAACATAGATAGTAGTCACAGAAATTAGTAGCAGCTATAAATCTCAGAAACATTTTTTGATGAACACATGTACTATATACAAAGTCTTACATACAAACATTTTTTGATGAACACATGTACTATATACAAAGTCTTACATACAAACACCAGGAGCAACAAAAACTCTCACACAACATAGGCCTCACAACCTTTTTTGCAACTAAGTGATGCAACTTAAATACGCTTCTTGTATTTTAAAGATGCTGGCGTAGATCTTTTAGAAGACTGTGGCATAGATTTTGATTGTTGTTGGCCATCTGTGGACACATGAAAGACACCGGAATCTGAAATGACATGTTGATTGATAAATCCTAGAAGTTGTTCCTGAACTGCTAGAATTCTTTGTGGTGAGATTCCTTCGGTTCGATCATTTACCTGCAATTTCAGTAATCAAAGTCAATCACTTTTCACATGTGCAAATTGAAAGTTGTTTAAACATGATGTTTGTCTTACGTCAACTGTGAAGTTTGCATAGTTCTTCGAATGGATGGACGAATACATAGCTTCTTTAACAGGTTCAATCATATTGAGACATACATAGAAGCCACACTGATTGTTTCCATCAGGTTGTCTCCTACAATTCAAGTTCATTTCGAATCGGAGATCTTTTGTGAATGGAAGGCACCTCCCATTAGCCTTAACATATCTGCGATACACCCTGTACATATATTCTTAGAAGTTATAATTAGTGTTCATGATATAACAAATAAAAAACAAAACAATGAATTTACCTTTGTAAGACATCTTTGAGACTCTTCCAATCTGTTTCTGGTCTCCTTTTGGAGTCACTGACAATGACCTTGCTATTCGCTATGTCAATCGAAAAAAGGGCCCAATGGAAACTACAAAAGACAAAAGAATCATAGCAAATGGTTATTCATAAGTAATAAACAAAGTGACGTGTGTATATAACAGTTATTCATAAGTGATGAACACATACCCAAAATTGTAAGGTAGTAAAATTTTGTTTTTGTTTTGTGATGTCAAGAGAAAGCCGAATATGTATTCCTCTGTCTCTTTCGGCTGAGAAGATACCATGGTTTCGTTGACACGCAATGGGTCCATTATAGCAGTATCTTCAATTTTCTTGTCCTCACACATTTTTAAAATCATTCTACAAAAAACCAAAATAATTAAGATTAGGTAGATAGGGTGCATCAAAATGTACTGAGAACTAGACAAAGACGTGACTTACAATGCCCACAAACAGATGAGTTGAGCTCCAAGAGCGTCTCCTTGCAATAATTGATACACTTCATCCTAGAAGACATACTCCTCACCATCACCATGTAAAAAATCTTTGTGTCTGTATCGAAATGCAAACATCTCTGTACCATCTTTTGCTTGTTCCATGTACCAGCTATGGAAATTCCGTGTTTGCGTGCTTTCATCAAACAAAAATTCATCAACCATTGGTTCACCAAGAAAAAAACTCTTACGGGTAGTAGGCTTGGCAACTTCGATCCTCGATTCATCCATATATTGATCTTTTGTTATTCCAGCACTGGCAAGAAATTCATCAAGATTTTGCTCTTGGCTTCTCTGCTCTAGAATCTCATTTGACCGTTGCCTACAAGACTTTTTATATATTATGCGTGCAAAGTTAGTTGGTGAACCTCGAGGAGGCTTGCTCAACGTTCGTAGAAAGCTAACTTCGTTCTGTCGATCGGCCTCTGTCCTCTCAGGAATTGTTGGCTTCTCAAAAAACTTTGTGACATCAGCACGCACCGATTCATTAAGTTCCTCATCGGTCTTCTCATAAGATAGCTTAGGTTGTGCTTTCTTAGGTCGTGCTGAATGAGGTTTCTTGCCTTGCTGTGGTGACATAGTGGGCCTTCCCAGTCTTCCTTGTTGCATTTGGGAAGCTGGTCGCTTTTGTACGGCTAACCTCTTGGGGGACGGTTGGTATTGTAATGATGTTGCTGCTCTTGTCACCCCTAACCTCTTAGGCGACGGTTGTGATGAGGTTGCCACATTGGTTGCCTCTAGCCTCTCGGGTGACAACTGCTGATGTGATGAATCTGCCTGCTCGGCGTCGTCTAGGCTCTTGGGTGATGGTTGTTGTTGCGGCATTTCATCTTGGCCTTGTTCGTGCGGCAAATGTGCGGAGCTTAAATTACTATCAGAGTCCAAGTCACCAAACACGATGTCACGCTTTCGCCACAACACGTATGAGCCAACATTCTTTTTAAGCATAACTTCACCCGTTTGTCCAGGGAATTCCAATTTGAATTTACGGCCAGCCGGGGTTACACTGTCCAAATGTACCATTGCATACCCCTTTGGTATCGGCTGACCATTGAAGGTAGTCCCTTCATCCGCAGGCTCGGCCAACCCAGAACCCACCATAATTGGGTCACCCAATAGAGACGAAACCAACTTGCATGGTGCACTCTCTTTAAGGTCATCAATGGCATAATGAGCATTGTCCTCTTCTACCAATGGTGTTGATGCACAACTACTCCGGTTGCCGATTTGACTTGTAGCATTTGATTGCCTTTCCCAGTCGCTTCTAGCTTTGGCTATTTCCTGTTGTATCATCTCAGCTGTCTTTCGCCTCTCATTTTCTAATATGAGCATGATATCATCATCTGTGTTCCTTCTTCTCCTATAGCTATCAGCGTTTGATTGCATTGCAATCTTCCAAGACTTATTACCAAAGGCTCTTGAACGGCCCGGATGCTCCTTATTGCCCAATGCATAGGTTAGCTCATCGTAATCCCTATGCGGCTTGAAAGTACCCTCTGAAGATTCAGAGTTGGCTTTTGCTAAAAGTTCAGCTAGATGTTTATCCCGCTCGTCCTTGAAGATTAATTCTCCCTCGGGTGATAAAGTAACTCCTCTAGCCCACAAAAACCTCTTACATCGAGGGTTCCAGTTAAGCGTCACTGGAGTACCACCCAAGCGGATTACCTCTTCTTCCATCAATTCAAATTGGCTTTCTTTGCCTGCGTAACCCCGTGATCCTGTTCGATGGGGATACAGGTTCTTCTTTGCATTTGTCTTGTTTTTCTGACTGACGGCTTGAGCTTCAGCCGAATCCTTATACTTTATGAATGCATTCCAAAAAGGTTTCACTGCTGGATATTGATTCCAGTCTGGTGTGAGACCTTGCAAGTGAAATTTTCTATATAATGTACCCTTAAATGTTTTGAAAGAAAGGGCACATGAGGAAAGGGCCCTCTGCTTCACTACCTCCATGTCACATCCAGTCGGGAACTCAAACTTGTCCATCAGCTGTTGCCATAGAAACTCTTTAACACTATTGGGCACTGCATACTTATCGACACTTGCATCTTTCCTCCAAAATCGATAAGTTATGGCCACATGGTCTCTTACGAGCTTTCCAATGGTTGTCTTCCATAAGCTGCCGCACGCTTAGGTTCAAGGGGTTCCCCGTTTTGGTGGACATGTGTGATGGTAAAATGCCCATCAGGGAGTTTGCTCGGACCACGCCCACGCTTGATTTGTGTGGTTAGGCTCTCATTGTGATGACCCTCTTCATCACCATCACGTCCTCTTCCCCCCTGATCCTGTCCATCACCATCTTCATTTGCAATTGCACCTTGCTCGAAGTTGAGGTAATCACTTGGGCTTCCATGTACATCCTCATCACTATACTCTCCATCTGGCGCTTCAATATGTTGCAAGGGGTGCTGACTTGGCCTATCCATCCGATCATCCGCAGTGGCTTCATGTAGCTCATGATCTGGACCCTCGATGGGTTGGGGTACTCGTGTTTTACGTGGCGCCATTCCTACAACAAATGAAACATGAGTTTGTTTATTTATAGAAAAGTATGAACCATTAATTTTGTACTGTTTTCATGTTGCTTCCCTCCCATTTTTGTACCAACAATCAGGTATTAGTACAATATAACTTGGTATAAGCCCCCTGTTGCAGCATGTGCTATGAATACTTGAAGCATTAGAATGGATTTCTGCTGAAGCATTGCTTAAATACAACCTAAAAGTAATCAATCGTCCCATTCATCACAATTGAACCTAAAAGTAATCCAAACTTTGCACTGAAACCTAAAAGCTCATGGTCACAAGGCAACAGCTTTACATCTGGTCCAAGTATACACTGTAGCGAAACAAGGGCTCAAAATGATCAAAATTGACTCATAAACGTCCGATGACCTTTTCCCAACGATCGCGACCTCCTTATCCCAATGTGCTGGCAAAATAAGAAATCTCACCAGTAGAGGCGGCGGCCGCGAGCGTTAGCGTCGGTGGCGGTGGGAGAGAGCCGTAGGGTCGCCGGCGGCCGAGAGTGCGCAGCAGGGACAGTGGGCGCGACCGGTAGAGGTGGCAGGGCCGGCGGCTGCGCGGGTGGTAGAGGCGGCGGCGTGTGCAGCAAAGGCGGCGGACGAGAGCGGGAGCGTCGGAGGCGGCCGCGAGCGGGATCGTCGGCGGCGGCGAGTGACAGCAGCAGGGTTGCCGGCAGGAACAGGAAGAGGCGCGAAGTGATCGACTTTGTTTTGGTGAAAGTGAGGAACGGACGCGGGCGGGTCTTATAACTTCTGATGAAAACACAGCATCAATGCCGGTTCGCAACAAACCGACACTGATATTACACTATCAATACCGGTTACACAAAGAACCGGCACTGATACTACACTATCAATGCCGGTTACAATGGAACCGGCATTGATAGAGGAATATTAGTGCCGGTTCAAGTGGAACCGGCATTGATAGAGAAGTATCAGTGCCGGTTCCAAAGTGGAACCGGCATTGATACTCCCCAATATCAATGCCGGTTCCAGTATTGAACCGGCATTGATATTCCTCTATCAATGCCGGTTCTGTTGTGGAACCGGCATTGATAGTGTAACATCAGTATCGGTTCAAGGTGCAACCGAC
This sequence comes from Oropetium thomaeum, assembly GCA_001182835.1. Classification (NCBI taxonomy): domain Eukaryota; kingdom Viridiplantae; phylum Streptophyta; class Magnoliopsida; order Poales; family Poaceae; genus Oropetium; species Oropetium thomaeum. The sequence continues at coordinate 2,538,061 of LFJQ01000005.1, read as the reverse complement.
ATTGATACTTCATCAATGTCGGTTCTAAATTGGAACCGGTATTGATAGTGGAATTTTAAATTTTTGTAAAAGGAAAAAGAGCTCTCGTGTCTTTATTTTTTTTAAACAAGACTATCTCCTCCCTGAATACTTGAAGCTAATTAATTACTTAATAAAGTCCCTGTAAATGTTGAATAATTTTTTGAAAGAACCGCTACGTGAAAATTGTTACAACAGTACCATGCATGATATGAGAAGTAATTTGTTTTAAGATAAAAGCAGGGGAGTGCCCTACTTGTCTTGTATTAATTTTGGATACAAGTAGTATAATAGTTAGTTAAATATTACATGAAAACTTGTTTCTTTCATCTAATAATGATAGCTTCGTCATGATCACGACGTATGTAGGTAGGTTCCTCACTGTCGTCAATAAGGAGGAGGACGATATCCTCTCCGAATGGAGGTAGGTCATCGAATTGATTGTAGTCTTCCTCATCGATAACATCCTCAACACCAACAATATTTCTTTTTCCTTGTAGAACGATATGGCGCTCCTCTTTGTTACAAGGATTTGGATCCTTAACATAGAAGACCTGTGTGACATCTTTGGCAAGCACAAATGGTTGTTCTCTATAGCCGACAAATTTGAAATCGATGATTGTCATACCGTACTTGTCGATCTTTAGTCTATGTGGTAGTACAACCCATTGACAACGAAACAGAGGGACCTTTAATTTTTCTCCGTACTGAAGTTCCCATATCTCGTCTATAAAGCCATAGTAGGTCTCCTTTTTCCCATCACAATCATAGGCATCAATGCGAACACCGCTATTTTGGTTACAACTTTTGGTGTCTTGCATCCTTGTATAAAATGTATAGCCGTTAATGTCGTACGCTTGATATGTATGGATCGTAGTTGACGGCCCGTTAGCTAGCATTTCCAATAGTACCTCATCTGCACTCTTTTCATCGTTGTTAACTATTTCCATCATATGTAATCGCAGCCAAGTGCCGAAATTATCTCTGTGTTCCTTTGCAATCCAGTCCTCTGACTTTTTTGGATTTTTGGTCCGTAGCATTTGTACGTGCTTGTTGACATATGGGCCCACCACTACGGACTGTTGAAGAATGCAAAAATGTGCTTGGATGAATGAAACATAGTCGTTGACATTGATTGTTTTGTGTCCTCGTGTTCCTTTCCCTTTTAGTCGTCCCTCATGTCTTGATATCGGCAAACCAATTGATTTTAAATCCATATAGTCAATGGCAAACTCAATAACCTCCTCTGTTGCCCAGCCTTGTGCCATGGAACCTTCTGGATGACCTCGGTTACGAACATACTTTTTGAGAACCGTCATGAATCTTTCAAACGGATACATCTGATGCAAAAACACAGGACCAAGGTATTTCATCTCATGAACAATGTGCGTGAGAAGATGCGGCATTGAGTCAAAAAAGGAAGGAGGAAAAATAGTCTCGAGGTTGCACATAGTGTTGATCAAATCGTCCTGTAACTTTGTTAGCTTCCTCGGATCAATGACCTTTTGAGAGATTGCATTGAAAAATGAGCAAAGTTTTATTATTGTATCTCGGACCTTGTCTGGTAGAATACCTCTAATTGCAACAGCTAGTAGTTGAACCATCATCATGTGACAATCATGGGACTTCTTGAAGCGGAACTTCAGTGTATTCATGTTCACCAGTCTCTTGACATTGGCAGAGTAACCAGTTGGAACTTTTATCCCATGCAAGCAACCGCATAGGCTCATCTTTTCTTGTTTACTAAGGGTGTAGCAAGCTGTTGGAAGTTTCTTTGACCCATTTTCGAGGACTGTATGATGGAGATCCTTTCTGAGTTTCATATCCTCTAGGTCCAAACGTGCTTTCAGTGTGTCTTTTGTCTTGCCAGGTATGTTAAGCAAGGTACCAACCACTGCCTCACATACGTTCTTCTCCACGTGCATGACATCAATTGCATGACGGACCATTAAGTCTTTCCAATACGGAAGGTTCTAAAATATTGATCTCTTTTTGAACAAACTATCAGGTGGAGCCTTTGTACTTCCTTTTCCCTTTCCAAGGACAACCTTCAGATTTTGTACCATCTTGAATACTTGTTTCCCATCACGAACCTTAGGAGCTTGACGATTCTCGACTGTGCCATCAAAAGCTGTTCTATTTCTTCTATATGGGTGATCTGCACGTAGAAACCTACAATGACTCATGTATACCACTTTCTTACAGTTTTTTAACCATATGCCACCAGTTTCATCCATACACCATATGCACCCATTGTATCCTTTTGTGAGCTGTCCTGATATGCTACCAAAAGCCGGCAAATTTTGGATCGTTACAAAAAGCATAGCATGTAGAGTAAAAATCTCTTTTTTGTACTCATCCCATACTCGTACACCATCGTTCCATAGTACAAGAAGATCATCAACCAATGGTTTTAGATATACATCAATGTCATTACCGACTTGAGTCGGTCCGCTTATCAGCAAAGGCATCATAAGAAACTTACGCTTCATACACAGCCATGATGGAAGATTGTAGATACATAGTGTCACAGGCCAAGTACTATGTGTGTGTCCTGTGTCTCCAAATGGATTCATCCCATCTGTACTCAACCCCAATCTAATATTCCTTAATTCAGCTTTAAAGTTCTTGTATTTGTTGTCAAAGTTCCTTCATTGAATTCCATCAGCCGGGTGTCAAAGCTTTCCATTTTTCTTGCGCCCTTTCTCGTGCCATTGCATCAACTCAGCATTTGCTTTGTTAGCAAATAACCGCTTTAGACGAGGTATTATTGGAAAATACCAAGCAACTTTAGCAGGTGTTCTTTTAGCCCTATTGTTCTCACCCATATCATCTCCATCAATATGTTCACTGTTGGACTTGTAGCGTGATGAACCACAAACACGACATTCCTCCAAATTTGCATCATCTTTGCGAAATAACATGCAGTCATTCCGACATGCATGTATTTTTCCATTTCCAGTCCTAATGGACAAACAATCTTCTTAGCTTGATATGTGTTTTGAGGCATAACATTGGTAGGAAGGAAATCCTTCAAAAATTATAATAATACAGTAAAACTTTTATCGGACCAACTGTTGCTTAGCTTCATTTGCAGCAATGTGAGAACAACATGCAACTTGTTGTATTCTTTCTTGCAACCCAAGTACATGGGTGTCTCATAGTCTTCTTTCATCTTTAAGAGCTTTTGATATTCACTTTCACTAGAGAAATCATCCTCCACATTGCGCAACATTTCATCAAGGTCATCAACATCATTGTGCAACGTTTCATCTAGGACATCAACATCATTGTGCAACGTTTCATCTAGGTCATCAACATCATTTTGCCTCTCTACTGTCACATACTCGCTATCCATGTCTGACCAATATGTAGTAGGATTATTCGCTTGCAAATCCTCCTCAACTTCACCATGTTTAGTCCAACATAAATATCCATACATAAAACCCCTTGTAATCAAGTGTGTACGAATCTCTTCTATATCTGAAAACTTCTTCAAGTTTTTACAATCACGACACGGACAACATATATAATGAATGTCGGACTTGTTTTTTGGCTTCTTGTATGTTGTGGCGGCTTTCAAAAAAGTTTCCAATCCAACGAGGAAGCGTTTAGTAAGAGTGCTACCATCGTACATCCACGATCGATCCATCTGGTACATTAGAATTATTAGAATCATAAAAAAATCAATTATATATATACATATACATATATATAATTGATCAATTATTCATCGTGGAAATTACATAAGATCGAGCTAAAAGTTGAACAGCAATGTTGAACAGCTATAAGTTGAAATTACAAAGTTGAACAGCTATAGCCTTTGTAGCCTTATTTTATCAGGGCCACAGTGCAAAAGATCGAGCTAAAAGTTGAACAGCAAAAATATGCATGAAGGACATATATATATTAATAAAAAATTGGAGGACTACCCATTCAGTCAACTTGAGCAATATCTGAGATAAAGCAATCTTCAATTAATGAGAAATCTTAGAGAGTAATATAGATCAATCTTCCAATGTAAGTAATCTTAGAGAGTACAGAGCAAGCACTAAGAGTAGAGAGCTCAATCCACTAACCGTAGATTTTAAAACCGGGTGCTAAGCTTAGAGAGCAAAAGTCATTGAAATAAGCAGGAAGAGCGCTTCACTAACCGTAGACAGCTTTAGATAGGTTGATTTCTTCCAAATTTTGAATTATCCACCCGCAACAATGTAGCTAGCTCCTGTCCCCGACCAGCAATGACCTCCTCGGTTTGGAGGAGGAAGAAGCACCGTTTATATACTCTGTACATTATCTATACCGGTTCATAACAGAAACCGGTACTGAAAATAGACTAATCAGTACCGGTTCCTTTAAGAACCGGTATTAATACTTTTCGACACTTTCAGTGCCGGTTCTTGTTGTGAACCGGCACTGATAGCCCGTTTTTAGAACCGGTTCTACAGGCTCAATTATTGATTTGCGGCAGGACCTTTGGAACCGGTATTGAAAATATATTTATACCGGTTTGGAAATATGCGGCATTGATGAAGGGGTATATTTGATGGTTTTTGTAGTAGTGCCAATACATATCTACTGGTAACTTCTGGTGAGGCTAGTAGCTTGAAATAAATTTATTTCCTTATACAATCTCTCTGGTCAGGATTATCACATCAGTTTTGTTCACAGCATTCTTGAAGGAGGAAGAACCACGTTCAGTTTCGGTAAAGCATGTGAAAAGTGCAATATAAAATCTATGATGCGAGTTTACCATCCCCAGTTCTATTGGAAGGTTCTCTTTTTCTGCTGTCTTATTTGATGTTTTTCTATTCGTCCTTCTAAAGTGCATTCTTCTCTCTTCTTCACATCCGAGAGACATCTTTGCTTCCTTATCTTTTCATTAGGCTGCGACAGAAGGAGACCTTGGTTTTGCATCTGCATACATCAATGGCTATATCTCATTTGTTGATCACCGAAACGGCCTGAGTTTTGTGTATTTAATAAATTTCTAGATGACCCCCTGAACCACTTTTTTGGTTTAGTTCATCCATAGAACTATGTCATTTGGTTTCTTTAGGATATATACTAAGTTCTATAAATAATTATTATGAAAAAATCATATTATATTTTAGTTGCCATACATTGTGATCCACTAACACCCTATAAAATGTACTTATGCATGGAAAAATAAAAAGAAAAATTGTATTGACGGTAAATCGAACTAAATGATATAGTTGTGTGGGTAATAAACCAAAAAAAAGGTTACCAAACATAGTTCAGGGAGTTATCTTGGCTTTGCTTATACTTCAGAGGATATCATAAACGACTTTTTCCAAAAATGGTCAGATGCAAATTTAAGATGTCATGTTTACATGAATGAAGAGAGTATTTATATTGTTTGGTTACTTGGCTTCCCACACTGCTCTGTTTATATTTTCTGACAATATGAGCCATACCTACAGATTGTATTGGCCAATAGAGGTGAACGCAAGAGGGTGAGCCGGCCAGTAGGAAAAGGTGCCACACATTATAATTCTAATTAAAACATCTGAACTGCTATCAATATTAAGAATGCCACATGAATGTGCAATTGCTAAACTCGTTCATGTGTGCCTTATAATAGCTATACAAGGAAGACATGGTGGACGCCGTTGGTTGGAATTAGTGGACTCGCATTTGCCAAATACTTTTTGCGCCATGCCATGAGCAGAACAGCATATCCAAAGCTCGCAAAAATATATCTGAACATTATGATCTGGTTAGTTAGACTAATCACTTTGATTTTTACGAGTATTTTACAGAATTAAAAAATTAATGTTGTATATCTATCCATATCAAAAACAGTTATTTCAATTTATTTATTTTTAAACAATTGACTACAACCAGATTTTTTTTGTCACTGCTATTAGATTTATCTCATTGTTAAACATTTTATGCAGAGTAATGATTTCTTTGCTCTTTATCTGGATCCATCAATGACGTACTCTTGTGGTATTTTCAAGGCTCGTAAAATCTCTTGATACCATCTCTAGCTTTCTTTCTCAAATAAGAAACTTATGTAGTGTTCCTAAGATTGTTTAGTTACTATATATATTGGTTCTAATGGAACCAGGTGGAGGACGAGAGCTTAGAAGCAGCATCGACACTCTCATTAATAAGGTATGGTGATCATAAGATTCACTCTGCAATGTTTTTTTTCAAACCAAGCCACTCGACCTAAGGAGGTCTACTACAGTCACCTAACCAGCTCAGCTAGAGCCCGGTTTGTTTTCTCTGTAATGCTTGAAGTCTTTGATATAAATCTCACCTAATCTTGAGACAATCTCAATATATGCATTTACTTATGATGACCTTATGTTGATGTCTTGTTAACTGAAGGCTAAGGTGGAGCCATGGCACCATGTTCTTGACATTGGTTGTGGTCGGGGTACTGTAGCAATACAGTTGGTAAAGAAAACTGGTTGCAAGTACACAGGGATCACATTATCCGAGGAGCAACTGAAGTACGCTCAGAGAAAGGTGAAAGAATCTGGATTAGAGGTCAGTCATGTAACATTTTTCTACATTGAGGTGGTATGCTACAATCTTCAACATATATTAGCATAGGGACAAAAATTGAAATAACAACTTCTGTTATATGTGTAGCACCGCATAACTTTGCTCCTTTGCGATTACCGTCAACTACCAACTTCCGATAAGTTTGACAGGATAATAAGTTGGTGAGTACTACTCCAGACATAAAGATGTAGTGCCCACAAAAAAGATGGAACCGTTGCTGATCTCATAAGTGTTTTGATATTGTTCATTTAGTGAAATGATTGAACATGTTGGGCATGAGTACATGGATGATTTCTTTGGCTGCTGTGAGTACCATTTAGCAGAGCACGGCCTACTTGTCCTACAGGTGCATCATTATATACAACCATATATTGCTCTCTTATGCCACATTGTATGATTGAGCCAGTCGGTCATGAACTAACTATATTTTTTCATCTTCAAATAAATATATATGCACAGTTCATTGCGTTCCCAGAGGAATTATACTACAAAATGAGGATGCGGCCTGAATTTATGAAGACATATATCTTCCCCGATGGCTGCCTACCTTCTCTTGGCCGGGTTGTGGCTGCCATGTCCAATGCATCAAGGCTCAAGTATATAGTGAACTATTACTTCTCATAGCTATATATCGTTCCTAACAGAGCCATCTGTAATTTATCATGCACTCCTATAGTATTGATCAGTACTGTTATGCAGCATTCAACACCTTGAGAATATTGGGGACCACTACTACTTTACTCTCATGAACTGGAGGGACAACTTTGTGGCCAACAGAGAGTAAATACAACACCACAAAACTCAAACAGCTGCAAAATTGTTTATTTACATTACTCTTCTTTTTTGCGAGGCTTATTTACATTACTCAACAACAGGTATTTCTTCTCTTTTTTATATGTGTTTTGCAGAAAAGTTTCTGCCCTCAGATTTGATGAAAAGTTCATTCGTACTTGGGAGTATTATTTAAGTTACTGTGCGGCAATGTTCAAATCACGCATAATACTGGATTACCAGGTATATACGCTCAGTATCCACACTACATAATTAGCGATAGTAACTTAAATATTCTAAAGTGGATAGTTATTATGTGCTAACTGTTTGGTCGACTGTTGTACCACATTGCAGATCGTGTTTGCTCGGCCTTACGATGCCAAGTTGCCAAGCTATGTTGCTGTTACGTAGATGGAGCATGTCATCTTTATGTTTCCCAATAAACTACGCTGGTGTGTATTGATGTGAGTTTTAGTTAGTCATGCATCTGTGTGTAAGAGATTAGATTTGCATGTGCATGTATGAAGTCATAATAATTAAGTGTGTGGAAGTGCTTATTTAAGTCGTGAGTGTGTTCATTGAAGTGTTCCCCGGCCGGAGTAACGCCATGGACCAATGCTTCTGATCGCCAGTCCCCGGCGGTGGGAGTCGTGTCATCGCCTTCAACTACGGTCTCTTCATCTTCGGCGACGGTCGGACGGGAGCCTGCTGACTCCGGCGCCGACCCTGTGCCCGGCGCCATGGAGGATGGCGCTTCCTCTCCAGGTTATGTAGACCAGGTGCTACCGGCCATTGATGACACCCCCCCTGCTCCCGAAGCATCTCAGCCGCCGCATCCTGAGAAACAGTGGGCGCGTTCCCAAGCAACAGGGTCTTTGAACGTTCTGAATGTTCCTGCGACACCTTAAGAGAATGATACTCGTCCGTCGGCTTCTGAGATTTTGACTCTAGTGGACCCAAGCCCAGCTCCCGAAGAGACACCAGCAGCTTCGGTCCAGGCCACAGAAGATCCAGTGGGCACCCCATGCATCGAAGCAACAGCCCCATGCATACCCGAACAATCTGCTCCGTTGCTTTGGCTCCCAGCAGAGGATGTCTTGCCATCAGAGCCTAGTTTGGATGTTGATGCACCAATTCAACAACATGCTCCAGAGTTGAACGGTTTTTCTAGAAGGTGACGACCTTTAACAGGGGAAGTGGAAGTGCAACATTCTCAATCTCCGGAAATTTCCAAGCGGGATGAGTTCCTTACAAACATCACCAAGTCCATCCCCATAGTGCTCCAAACACCGAAGGTACAGCGGCGTCGCCGGCAGGCAGCTACAACTCTCGCACCCCGTCGCAGCCGCCGTATAGCTAAACTGCCAACAGAGGTCAATTCGGCGGCTGCCTCCACGGTTTGTCGTCACCTGGGTTTTGCGGACAATCGAGAGGTTTCTGCAGCTCACAAGGAGGAGTGTGCCAAGTTCTTTGATAAACCGTTGTGCAGAGATCACGTGGAAGCACTAGCAGCCTTACTAGGCATAGAGGTTCCTACTACTACCCATACTCAGGCTGAGGATATTGTTGTAACAGCATAATCTTGCTGTTTGCTTGGTCTTGTCTTGGTTTTGGTTATCTATGGATTCCCCAAATTTTCTAATTTGGAACGTGCACGGGTTAAACAGGAAAGCCCGACGTGATAATGTGCGTTTGGTCGTTGAGGCTTGCCGACCGGCTGTGGTTTGTCTCCAGGAAACAAAATTGGCTTTTATTTTGGATTGGGATGTGTGGTCGATCCTTGGTATGGATTTCAGGAAGTTTGTATTCCTCCCGTCACAAGGAACACGGGGTGGTATCTTGGTGGCCTGGCGGGAAGGAACCTTCTCCTCCGATCATCACCGTGTCCATCGGCACTCGATATCTATCAAATTCAAATCTAGCGACGAGTATGAGTGGTGGTTTACTGGCGTCTATTGGCCGCAGCATGACAGTGAGAAGTTAGAATTTTTATCTGAACTTAGAGAGATCAGAAGCATTTCTGCGGGTCCCTGGATGCTTGAGGTAGATTTTAACATGATATACTCGACCGAAGAGAAGAACAATGAGAATCTAAGCCAAGCCATGATGGGTCGCTTCAAACGATTTGTGAATGATCTTGATCTCAAAGAAGTGCCCCTTCTTGGGCGTCGTTACATGTGGTCCAATGAACGTGAGGCACCGACATTAGTCAAACTTGATCGGGTTCTCTGTTCAGCTGATTGGGAGGCCCTATATCTGGAGTGTATTCTTCAGAGTCATGCTACTGAATTATCGGATCATTGTCCTCTTTTGCTCGGCCTCAAGGAAGGTACTCATGGAATGAGGAGGTTTCACTTTGAGAGTTTTTGGCTAAAGCTCGACGGTTTTCATGACACGGTCGCATCTTCTTGGAGCGAGCCAGTGGTAAGCCCCTGCCCTCTTGAACGGGTTTCAGTCAAGCTCAAGCGACTCACCAAAGCTCTCCAGTCATGGAGCCATAAACGAGTGGGACACATCAAGACCCAACTCGGAATTGCGCGTGAGATTCTCCATAGGCTAGAAATTGCTCAGGACTCTAGAGCTTTGACAGTGGATGAGGATTGGTTAAGACGTGAGGTAAAGCGTCATTGTCTGGTGTTAGCTTCCCTTGAACATACCATTGCAAGGCTGCGCTCCCGGATTCGTTTCTTGAAAAACAGAGATGCTAATACTGCTTTGTTTCATAGAACAGCAGGTTTTCGGAAAAGGAAAAATTATATACCCAAGCTGATCCACGAGGATCTGGTACTCACGGGCCAAGATGAGAAACAAGAAGCAATGTTTAACTACTATAATGATCTGCTTGGGACAGCTTTGCCTCGGACTTCCACCCTCGATCTTAATTTTTTCCATCGAGCAGCGGTCGATCTCTCGGACTTGGATAATCCAATAGCTGATGCTGAAGTGTGGGAGACTATTAAATCCATGCCCTCAGATCGCGCTCCTGGTCCGGGTGGATATACGGGCAGATTCTATAAATCTTGCTGGTTCTTAATCAAAGCGGATATTATGGCAGCTGTACTTACTTTACAACAAGGTGATGGCAGGAAACTATGGTTACTCAACTTGGCATATCTCACCTTGATCCCAAAGAAAGATGAAGCCCTCACATGCAAGGATTTTAGGCCAATAAGCTTGATTCATAGCTTTGCCAAGCTAGTCACTAAAATCATGGCCAACCGGCTGGCACCTGTCCTAAATTCTCTGGTCGCCAACAATCAAAATGCCTTTATTCAGGGAAGGAGTATTCGTAATAATTACATTCTGGTATAGCAGACCATCAAATTGCTTCATAAACAAAAGGTACCAAGTGTATTTCTGAAATTGGATATTTCTAAAGCTTTCGATTCCGTGGCTTGGTCGTTTCTATTGGAAATTCTTGGACATTTGGATTTTGGACCGAGATGGTGTGGCCTGGTCTCAAACCTCTTACGAACTGCCTCTACTCGCATATTACTCAATTGGCAGCCGGGGGACGAAATTAGACATCAGCGGGGACTCCGCCAAGGCGACCCCCTCTCCCCCATGTTGTTTATTCTTGTAATGGATGTGCTGAATAACTTATTCATGAAGGCGGGTGAGATTGGTTTTCTCCAACCGTTGATATGACGGAATCAATGTCAACGTATATCTCTCTATGCAGATGATGTAGCTCTTTTCATCCGTCCGGTGGAAGATGAGATGGCACTGACGGTGGATGGCTGCCGCTGGTCTTCAAACAAACCTTCAGAAAAGCCAAGTAATACCGATCCGATGTGAGCAAGAACAAGTTGATATTGTTGACACAGCCCTACCTTGCATCACGGCCTCCTTTCCGGTCACATATTTGGGTTTGCCAATCTCTGATAGAAAGATTAGAAAATCTGATCTACTGCCTTGGATTGAGAAAATCCAGAATAAGTTACCCGGTTGGAAGGCCTCACTCATGAACATGGCCAGACGGGTAGCTTGGGTCCGGTTTGTGCTTTCAGCTATACCAATTTATGTGCTCATTGCTATCAAGGTCCCGAAATGGTTTATTTAGGCGGTGGACAAAATACGCCGGGGTTTTATTTGGAAAGGGCGTGATCAAGCTAATGGGGGCTCTTGTCTTGTGGCTTGGGTAAGAGTCCAGAGCCCCCTTCAGTATGGGGGACTCGGTATTCTAAATCTAGAGCTCATGGGTTGGACGCTCCAAGCTCGATGGCTATGGTTTGAGAAAACGGAACCGTATCGACCTTGGAAAGGGCTCGATATTCCTATCCACCCAAATGCTGTGGCCTTATTTAACGCAGCGGTAGTTTCTCATGTTGGAAAAGGGGACAACACTCTTTGGACTGACAAATGGGTTTTCGGATGCTCCATTGGTGATCTAGCTCCGTTGGTGGTCGAGTTTGTCCCTCTAAAAACTAGGAAGCAGCGCACGGTCAGAGATGCATTGGCGGATCACTGCTGGACTAGAGATGTGCAAGGAGGGCTGTCTTTGACTGGACTTTATGAATTTTTCAGCCGTGGGACGCTTTCTTGACTTTCCTCTATCTGACAATGACGATCATCATGAGTGGCGGCTGGACAAATCGGGTACCTATTCCTCTAAATCCACCTATGGGGCACTTTTCAATGGTTCAGTTTTGTTTGAACCTTGGCATCGGCTATGGAAGACTTGGGCGCCGGCAAAATGTAAAGTTTTCCTTTGGCTGGCAATTCGAAACAAGGTTTGGACAGCTGATCGGCTTGAAGCATGGTCTCGCTCACCCGGATAAATGCGTCCTATGTGAGCAAGTGGATGAAACTGCCCAGCATATTCTTACTGATTGTGTATTTGCTCGGGAATTTTGGTTGGAGTCTTATCGCCCTTGGGCTTTAGGGATAGAGCACCAGGTCGCCGTGACCACATTTTTGTTGAGTGGTGACGCAAAGCTAGCAAGAAAGTCACAAAGGACCAGAGAAAAGATTTCAATACGATAATCATCTTGGGTGCTTGGATCCTTTGGAAACACCGTAACTCTTGTGTTTTTGATGGCACAAGGGCAAGCATGAGTACCATCATGCGAGAGCTTGAGAATGAGAAGCATTTGTGGAGTCTGGCCGGGGCTCGCGCCATGCGAGCCTTATCAAACACTACAAACTTAGTCTAGGGGTATGTGTTGGTGTTTGGTCAGGCCTCGCCTCTTCGTGTTTATTAGATTACAAACTATCATGTAACTCAGCCTCTCACAGCTCGGTTCGGAGTGAGGGGTGCAGCTTTATAAGGAACCGCTCTTTCTTCTTCTTAAATATAAAGATATGCAGGTCTCCTGCGTATTCGAGAAAAAAAATAATCAACATTTTTAAGTATGTTAAATGGTGTCTTAAAAAGAGCCAGAGAGAAAAGGCACTTCATTCAGATGTTTGTTGCTTTCGTCCACAATCAAATCAAGTTCTTCTTTCGTTGCTGGAGATCATTATTTGTGGAGAGTACTTCGTATGAGGTATGAGATTTCGATGTACCGGATTAAAGGAAATGCATGGACGTGTGTTCAGTTCAGGTCAAAAAGACCTGTGTGTTCTCATATACACTACTATATAGTCCCATTCTATTTCAGCTAAAAAACGTAGTACTTGCCTTTTTCTGTATTTGTTTCTTGCTGCACGGGACAATATATAGTTCTGCCTCCGAAAGGACACCGAAGCTGAGAGGTGATGAGATCAACCGCTAGCTAGCTATAGTTTCGCAATAGACTCGGATGGCCGTCCAGTGGCGGAGCTAGGGGTTGGGCCGGGTGAGCCGTAGCCCACCCTGAGATTTAGGCCATCGAACCCCTACAGCCGGTGGCTGGCCTGAAAACGAAGCGGCGGACTGCCGGCAGAGGTGGGTGAAGCGGTGCGGACGCCCGTCCGCTCGCAAGGTTATCCTGCCTGCCTGCCTGCCTGCCTGCCTGGTGCCTGGCGGCTGGCTATAGGGCGCCCCTGCGTAGTGCGAATTCCTACGTTGCTCTGCTATCTTCTGGAGCAACAGAGGAGGTCAGACACTACTGCTATGCTACGTGCGCGGTTCAGGAATGTCCGGTAACCTGTTGTTTTGTTCTATTTCCAATTGCAGGTATACGAACGAATGTAGCACTGACGTTCTTAAAAAGGAAACGAATGTAGTATTAGTATTTCATTTCAATGTTGAGCTCGGGCTCCATAGCAGTCCTTTAAATGCGTCATATTTTGTGCGATTTTGATTGGATTGGATTTAGAAGAGGACATAAGAGCATACTATTTTTGTAACCTACTTTGTGCAAACTGTGTTGTTGTAGATTACTCTGTATATTGTAGTAAAATCTGAAGAGAGATACCCTTGTAAAAAATGAATAGAGATAGAAATATTGCAGAAAAATTATTTTATAATGTTTGTAGAACTTTCAATGCAGCTATTGAACTTTATCGGAAGATGAAACTTTAAATTCATTGAGTTGGAAAAAAAATATCAACCCGGCCCACCCTAGCATTGAATCCCTAGCTCTGCCACTGCGGCCGTCCTCCAATGAACATAACCTCAGGTCAACCGGTAAGAGGCAAATCTTTGTGAGAATACGGGGTGACGGGGAAGACAACCACGCTCAACGTTGAGAGCAGCGACACCCCCTGGGCAACGTCAAAGGCCAAGGTACAGGACAAGGAAGGTGTCCAGCCAAAGCAGCAGCGCTTGGTCTTTGGGCATCTGGGAGGAGCCGCGCGCCCATGGTCCAAGACAAAACTTCACTTTGAATCAATCACTGAAGCTGAGTATGTACCTGTTGCTAGTTGCTGCTCCCAGATCCTATGGATAACCTCCACCATGAGAGATTATGGGTTAAACTACAAGAGTGTACCACTTTTGTGTGATAATTCCAGTGTCATATGCTTAGCTAGAAACTCAATCCTCCATACTAAAGTAAAACACATGGAGGTGAGGATCTACTTCCTATGAGCCATGTTTGAGAAAGGAAAAATTTAGCTGAAATTCATTCATACCCATAACCAGCTGCTTGACATCATCACCAGGCCCCTAGATGTTGCTAGATTTGCCTTTCTTCGGGGGGAGCTTGGTGTTTGCCATCCCTATAGCATTGTTTGAGGGGGAGTTGATGTTCTCTCGTAAATATGTATCTTATCTTTTCGCATTGCATTTTCGATGAACTTCACCTCTTATGCTTTCATGCATTTACTTTTGCTATTATTGAGCTTAAATCATATTATGTGATAGTGAGTAGCAAAGTATCAAACTAAGGCTCTTCTAGATGGTTTGTCACAATTTCTTATTGAGCAAGATCCTAATCCTTAAGGTAAAATTTGCAACTTGTGAAACATGTGAACCAAGCATGCTTATCTTGCTCGCCATGTGTATAATTGCTTATATCCTTAGCAAAACTTGTGTCAAGGCTAGCTTAGAGGATGTTTTTTCTTGGCACCTTGGTTTTAAGTGATGTACTTTACAAATGGACCTTTGAGGGAACAAGAATTACTTTTTCCAAAAGGCATGCTCTTTTTTCCTTGTGCGTAAATGCTTATGATGTGGTTAATTGCAAAACTCAGTTTGTGCTCTAAGTTACAAATCTGCGGATGGTCATATGCCTCTAGGATTTGATAACACCTATATTTGCCTATCTAGAAATGTAATATCTAAAAACATAACTCTAGGTTAATTCCCATCAAACCACAGCGAGGAGGCCAAACCCACAAAGAAGGATCTTTCATTAGGCAAAATGGGTCAAAAAGTAGGTTCGATTCCTGCCGGATGCACTGCCTCTTAAAGACAGAAACAGAGGAGGGAAAGAAGTAGTGTGAGTAGAAGCCCCAGTATCAAGGAACCACCAGAACCCGCAAAAAGCTGTCTTCTTGGAACTAAATCCTTGTTACCATGACCGAACTCAGCTAGCTCTCTGAAAATTAGAAAAGGTAGCAATAATTAGTTGCCTATTCATATGGAAGCTACTGAGGTCGGCCCAGAATGCCTCCTATTTCGTCTTTCTCAGTCAGCTAACGGGGCCACGACGAAGCACGCCATGGCGGCCTTGCAACTCGCGTTTTCGTTATGGACAAGCTCTCCTGTGCGCATCGATCGACCGAATTGTCAGAAAATAACTTTTCAAGGGTGACCAAGAACTACCTCTTCCCTCTACTAATGTGCAACAACCGATCGGAACTCCTACTCAGATCCTGGGGCTTAAAATTGAGTCGTCGAAGCAGTAGAGAGCAGGACCCTGCCATTCAGCCATTTCTGGTTCAAGTATACACGAGGTGCCATACTTGGTTTTGTCTAGTAAAAACACAACTTCGGATGCGGATGCATCTTCAGCATTTTTCACCAGTTCAAAAAGGATACCAGGACCGTCAGCATACATGTTGACTATGTGCTTGAGCCGCCGGGGGGGGGGGGGGGATTGGGGTTGCGTCAGGGTCTCATGCTGCCCAAAGGCCTCAGCAACCCCAGGGGTAATGTCAGGTTCATGGAATCAGTTCAGCTAGTAACAACCGGCGAAGAGACCGCACGCCAAGCTTCTCTGCTACAGAATTTCATTGTATTGGGTTCGTCCTTAGATCTAAATGAAGTGGAACAGAGAAATAGAATAAAAAAAGCCTTTCTCCGTTAAATTAAGGCTAGCTTTGTCAAACTCAAATATACGGCACGGCCATTGAGGATTCAACAGGATCTCCCCTTGGAGATCACTCAGTGGTAGAGTATCACCTTGACGTGGTGGAAGTCATCAGTTCGAGCCTGATTATCCCTAAACCCAATGTCAGTTTTTTCTAATTTGACTTACTCCCCCACCATGATCGAACGGAAATAGATAAGAGGCTTGTGGGATTGACGTGATAGGGTATGGTTGGCTATACTACTGGTGGCGAACTCCAGGCTAATAATCTGAAGCGGTCACAAGTGATGACTTGACGATGAAAAATAAGTTTAACGCGGTGCCTTGATACCTTGGGGCATTTGCCGTAACCAGTCGTGCGAGCCTCCGCATGGATAAGCGGATACTTGAGGATAAAAATTAAAAAAAAACTTGCTATTTATCCTCATTTGTTATTTAATCAATTGATCAAACTGAGTCTCTGTTTCATATGTGAGCGTTCGTTTAAAGCACATTTACTCGAATCCTTGTTGCCTTGATGGAGATGGAGATTGAGACTAACTAGTTTACTAATACCTATTTTGTCATGAATGGGGGTCATTGTACTTGTGGTGGTAATTTTGATCATGCTCAGTAAATTTGAATATATATGAGCCAACTAATCTTCATGCTTAGCCTTGTTAGCTCTTTGCGTTTGTGCCATTCATCTATTACGGCTTTTGTAAGATTGTGAGCTCTTACTTTTACATTTCATGATACCATGGTTAATTTTAGCAAACTTAAATGCTTGTCGGCATAATTTGTTAATCTTTGTAGGTTTTGCATCTTCATGTATTGTAATTTTTGCTCTCTCGCGCTTGATGAGTTCATTACCAAATGAGGAGAGATTTTGGGAGGTTATGCACAAGTTAAGTGAAAAACTAAAAATTGACCTCGTTTGCGTTGCATGAGAAGATAACAATTTTAGGGGAACATATCATAGTCTTCGATCCTTGTTTTGATTTTTTTTTAAGTTTTGCGTTCTCAAGCCGCTTTACTTGCTAACTCTTCGTTTTTGTGACCCTTCTTATGTTAGATGCCCATTTTCTACCTTTCATGGTTTTTTGGCCATTTAGATGAGCTTACTTGGTTTCGCAGTTCAAACTCATTTTTTTTGTGCATTTGGTGTTGTCAATCTATCTATATATATTAAATGCCGTGCATTCTCTCAAAATCTATTACGCCACGTCATCCTAAAAGTTATTAACCATTAGATTAAACACCGATGGCCCATATTATTCGACTCAAAATTGTTTAGGAAAAAAAGAGAGAGAGAGATCACCACGCCTATAACCTGCCGCTGCTCCTTGCTTCCGGCGCGAGAAGCCGATACCCGAAGCCCACAACTACTTGCGACGTAGCTGCGCCTCTGCGCACGCCGTCGCTGTTGCAAACAAGATGTACCTGTTCAACCGGAAGTAAGAGCCACAGCGGGGAGACGCGCGCTCGACCAAGAAGGCCGAAGATCAGCTATCGCTAGGAAGATCGCGCTCGACGAAGAGGCAAAAGCTCAACCAAGGCATCAGAGTCCTCAGCCGCCGCTGCAGCAAGCTATCGCCGTTTGCGCTGCTCCAACGCTCTAGCCCCCTGCGCACGTACCTACCAAACAGTGAACTGAAGCGAAAGAAATGGAGGAAGAGAAAGATAGAGTAAGCGTGTCCTTGCAAGAAGATAGAAACGACCGGTGGTCATTCCTGTGGATGACGAGGGCCGTCCGATCAATAAAGAGGCAAACTCAAGAGCTGATATTTCATCCAGCGGGTCCACCATCCATTGACTCCCAGGCAATTCTCGAACGTGTGAAACCCATCTAGAATATTCGGTACGCACCTAGTTACCGTCCCTTTAAATATCTGCATATCCCTCCCGTAAATTAAAAGGGGGAATTGCTCATTTGACCCTATTTTCAGAACGCTTTGCGCATTTGACCTTGTTTTTCGGTTTTCGCGGATTTGACCCTACTTTTCAGAAACGAAGCTGCCGTCTGACCCTGTTCTGTTGTACCGTTTGATTCTGTTAGATTTTAGAATTAAAAAAATTATGTAATAAATAAATCATATTATAAATGTCTAAAATACCCCTGTGTAATCCAACTACCCGGCCCATCTCTCTTTCCTCCTTTCTGTGGATTCTTTCAGTCTCTCTCTTTCTCTCGGGCGGTCTCTCCGGCGGCCGGTGCTAGATCCGGCGGTGCAGTGCGGGCGTGGCGCGCGGGAGGCGGGCAAACGGCAGCCGGTGGCTAGATCCGGTGCGGGCGAGGGCGGGCGCGGCGCGCGGGTGAGGCGGGCGAGCGCGCGGGCGCGGGAGCGCAGGCGGGCGGCTGGCGAGCGCGCGGGAGCGGGAGCGCGGGCGGGCGGCAGGCTAGCGCGGCAGAGGCGGGCGCGCGCGGGCGGAAGGGCGGGCGAGCGCGCGGGCGAGGCGGGCGCGGGAGCGCGGGCGGGCGGCAGGCTAGCGCGGCAGAGGCGGGCGCGCGCGGGCGGAAGGGCGGGCGAGCGCGCCGGAGCGCGGGCGGCGGCCGGCTGTGTAGTGGACGCAGTACACCACTTCTACTTCAATCTTTCTTCTTCTTCTTCAGTAATCTATATTTCTTAACAATTAGTTGCATCTATGTTTTATCCATGCAGCTCTGCCATTCTTTTTGTTAGCCATGGTGATCCACTACAAATATTTCAAGCAGTACCAAATGTTTGTACTCCTCACTCGAGAGCTGCGCCGAGTTGTGTGAATCTCTTCCTGGTTTGCTTAACATTCTTAGGTAATCTATAATAACTTTGATCAGCAATGATCATTCCTTTGCAGTTTGCAATTATTCAGTATATTCGTTTTTAGTTAGCAGTAATAGTGTGGCATGAGAATGAGATGTCGAGCTTCGAAATTTCACCCATATTAACGCATTTGTTTTTCAAGTTGTAACATTACAAGCTTGAAACCAACCTGTATTTTTGTTCGTTGTCACTGCATAATTTTGACAAATAGAAATGTATCATTGGTCTCGTCAATAATGAGACCTTTTGAAACCTTTTGTCCTGCCCTAGTTGATTACATGGGTTGCTGCTGTGAGTGCTAAACTAACTGTTACGGTGCTGTGGACAGAAACATTGTCTGGAACAATTGGTTGTACCTGTTCATTTGCTACGGATCTCTAATAAGTATAATGTCGTTCTCTAACATGGGTTGACGCAGCAGGTGCACGATGCGCACTAAAATGTGTCCGCCCGAGGAACCAGTGAGGTACTTTCAATCTTTCTTATTAACTTAAAAATAGATGTATGTAAAGAGTGATTAGCAGATCCGTTAGCTTATGGTGGTCAATTTGTTGTGATTTGTAGGATGAATCACAACAACTTGACTGTTGATGTTAGAATGAAGGCGTATTTCAGCTTGTCAGATGATGGACGAAGACGATATTTCAGCAGCCAGAATTTAAGGACAGTGGTTGATATTTCTAAATTTACATTGGACGATTTAGTTAAGTTCATAGGAGCAGAATATGACTGGGGCAGTAACCAATACATTTCTTTGTCTCGCGCACTTGTCTATGATAATGTTGACATCAGGTCTGATGAACAATTGACTGAGTGGCTGACTTTGAATGTTGATATTGGAGTAGCACACATCGATGCTGAAATATCTAATTTTGAGGGGCCATTGCAATCGTCACCGACGAAACGAATGTTTCATCCTAGAGTGAGAAACATTCATAGTACTTCATCTGTACCTATTATGCAACTGCCATTGGAGCCACATAGTGAAGTAGAAATGAGAGAACATGTAGAGAGTAAGGCAGCTAAGAAAGCTAGGAGTACAAAGAGAGCTAAAAAAGGACGTATGCATGATGATGATGAAGCTATAGGGGTTGATGAGGAAGACACATATTCTGACTGTGATTCATTGGCTGCACTTAGTGATAGCAGTTATGACTCGGAGCTAGCTGCATCATCTGACTCTGATTATGACTCTGATTATTCTCCTGACATTGAAATCTCTGATCATGATGACGATGATGATATCCCTGCTTTTTCATATGATGTTGCTGATCCTTGCATTGATGTGGGTACGATGTTTCCAGACGTTGATCAGTGCAAATCAGCAGTAACACATCACGCCATTTTGCATGATTATGCATTCACTACTGTGAAGAAAAGTAAGGAAAGATTTAGAGCGAAGTGCAAGAAGGCTGACACAGGATGTGAGTGGGTATTTTTTGCCAATACTAGCAAGAAGTATACAGGGTGCAAGGTATATACGAGCTCATAATAGTTTATGCATTCACTACTTGGTATTCGACTTTATGAACCTAGTTAATGTGATTTTTTTCCTACAGGTTAAATCTGTTGGCCCACCCCACACTTGTACTTCTGTCAACAGGTGTGGTGACACAATGGCTACATCAGGTTGGGTAGCTGACAGGTCGGTAGAGTTTTTAGTGGACAATCCGGCAATGAAACCAAGAGAGTTGAAGAAAGAGATTCAGAAGAAGTATAAAACAGAAGTCTCATATCACACAGTTTTTAGGGGTAAACGTAAGGCTGAGGACATGATCAATGGTAAGTGGGATGACAGCTATGACTTGCTTCCTTCTTATAAGGCCGAGCTACTTAGATGTCTTCCTGGAAGTGTTGTTGAGTTGGATACAGAAGAGCATGAAGGTAATGCATGTTTTAGAAGATTCTTTGTTGCTCTCAAACCATGCATTGATGGTTTCCTAGTAGGATGTCGGCCATATATTGCCATGGACTCTACCCATTTGACTGGCAGATCTAGAGGTCAGTTAGCAGCAGCTGTTGCTGTGGATGGGCACAACTGGCTATTTCCAGTGGCTTATGGGGTGATCGAGGCAGAGTCTGTTGATAGCTGGGAATGGTTTGTGAACAATGTCAAGAAAGCTATTGGTACTCCTGTTGGATTGGTCATTAGCACTGATGCAGGTAATTATGATTTACTCTTCTATTATATTTTGTGTGTTTCTACATATTCAACTTAAATTTACTCATTTCTTATGGCAGGGAAAGGAATTGGGACTGCAGTAAGTGAAGTGTATCCAGGAGTAGAACACAGGGAGTGCATGAGACATCTTTGGAAGAACATGAAGAGACAATTTCATGGAACTGTGTATTCTCAGAACATGTGGGCTGCTGCCAAGACCTGTAGGAGTGAGCGATATGACTATCACATGAGTAAAATTGCGGAGGTGAGTCCGAAAGCAATGACTTGGTTGGAACAAAATCATTCCCATATCTGGAGTAGAAGCAAATTTTCTGAACTATGCAAAGTAGATTACATTAATAACAACCTCTCAGAATCATTCAACAGTTGGGTGGCACATACCAAAGGACTGCTAATTGTGGATATGCTTGATAAGATTAGACAAATGATTATAACCAAGTTTGATGTGAGAAGTAGGATTGCTAGGAAAATGAAGGGTACAATCATCCCAAAAATTATTAGAACACTAATTGCTCGATCTAAGGCTGTCAAAGACCTTGAGGTTTTGAGATGTGGGGATGGATCAGCTGAAGTTACTGCATCTGGCATTACACATGCAGTCAGTTTGGATCATAAAACTTGTAGCTGCAGGGCTTGGCAAGTAAGTGGAAAGCCTTGTAACCATGCTTTGGCTTTCATTGCGAAGCAAAGTAGACAAGTGGTGATGGATGACTTTGTGGATGAATATTACTCTATTCAGAAGTTTAGAGCCACATATGCAGGGGTTTTCAATCCGATGACATCAAAGCATCTATGGCCAAAGCACGATCTAGGTTACAAAGTCATGAAGCCAAAGTTGAGGAGGAAACCGGGAAGACCAAGAGTGGTTAGAATGAAGCCTGGTGATGAGGTTGCATCCAAAAAAAGAAGATGTCCAGAATGTCAACAACTTGGCCATACTGCGAACTATTGTCCAGGAGGGCTTACGGCTAAGGAAAAAAGGAACATTGCATCCTCTCAATTTGCTTCTACACAAGAAAGTAATGATTCAAGTGGTACACACATGTCTAAGTAAGTTCTATAATTCAACAGCATTTACCTTACTTTTGATGAATTCTTCGTCTTTTTAATCTATTTAATTCCATTATGAAGTGCACCTGCTTCTTCTACTGCACACGCTTCTTCTAGTGCTGCGCCTTCTTCAAGTGCAAGTCACATGGAAAATTCGTCATTCACGGCTGCAAGAGGAAGGGGAAGGGGAAGGGGAAGGGCTGTGAGAGGACGAGGAGGGAGGATGGCTGCATGGTTCGGTGCTTAAGTGTTTATTGAACTCTTTTTCTCTCGGTGATGTAATATTGTTGATTTTGTTGTACGTGATATGTGCCTTGGACATGTGCTGAGGAGTTATTTAACTTTGTTACACCCGATATGTGCGTTGGACATGTTGCAAGGAGTTATTGAACTTGTATGACTTATTTTGTTGCACATGATATGTGCCTTGGACATGTACTGAGTACTTGCTGAGTTTGATATGTATTATATTTGTGTGCTGATAATTTTATGTCTTATATTTGAGTGGTGGTCATGTATTATTGTCTTAAGTTATTTCTATAAAATTTATGCCAATTTTTTATCGCATTTGATAATTAGATTTTTTATAATTCTGCTATTTTTTTACTACAGAATCCTTGTTTTAGCTGTCTAATTTCTCAAATAATAAAACAGGGTCAAAATAGCAATGTCATCTTTAAAACAGGGTCAAATAAGCAAAGGGCACAAATGTCTTTTTACCCCTGATTTCACACCGTTACATTCAGTTAACAGAACAGGGTCAGACGGCAGCTTCGTTTCTGAAAAGTAGGGTCAAATCCGCGAAAACCGAAAAACAGGGTCAAAAACGCAAAGCGTTCTGAAAACAGGGTCAAATGAGCAATTCCCCCAAATTAAAAAGGAAGTTGAAGAGGCAAGCCGTAAAAGAGAGAGAGAAGCGCTGTGAAGAAGAAAGCTCATCCATCCCCAAAGGTACGCTTGCCGCTTAAGATCTCTCCTTTAATCCTTTGAATGTGGTAGTAAGATCTCACCTTTAATCTCACCTTCCGTCTGAGTGCGTCTGTTTTTTTTTTAACTTTTGGTATTACGTTTCTTTATACAGTGGATTTTGACAATATAAACTGCCTAAACCTGTACACTACTCTAAAGAATGGCAGCCACTCTAGATCCGAGGAATCTCTCCGTGATCCTTCATCAGCATAGCCTAACCAGACGAAAGATGCAACCCCTGCTCCAACATCTGACATGTCCATGGCGATGCAAGCAATGCCCACCGCCTGCATTGTACCAATTTATTTATTGTGCTGCTCCAATACTTTTTCCCCTTTCTTATTTGACACATGTACGGGTTAATTGACTAGATCAATGAACAATTGCTTTGCTTTGTAGTAAGACTCCTTTTAAGGTTATTTTTTTCTAAAAAAAAAATTGCATTAGTGATAGCTACTAAGCGTTTGATATTATCACCAGTGAAAATTTCTATTTCCTCTCAGTCCCCATCCATCATAGTTGACCTTGAGAACTGAAATCAGTCATGCGTACTACTTTTCTATTTGCATATGCTAATGCCTAAAGTAACTAAACTTTTTCTAGTTTATGTTGCTTGAACCTCCAGAATCTTACAACAGTTTTTAATTCGGAAATTTCCTTCCATGTCATTGGTATAATCCCATAAATAACTCTTAATTAATTTTTTCTATGCAGGAGAAAATAAACAGAGCACACATCACATTCACTGATCACCATTCTGAAGCATCGAAGGTACATTATTATTCCTATCTTGCTATTATTTTAATATTTTTAAAATATTTGCATTTATCTATCAATAAAGAAATATAATATATAAATAAATAATATCATCAGCATGTATATTAGTTTATTTCCTTTTTTTCTTCTACATCAGGATTCGTACTAAAACATTCTCAAAAACATGTTCACTTCAGGAATGCCGAGACCAAAAAATAGTAAACGTAAGATATCAAATATAGAAGTTGATTCAGAAGAATCCAGAGAAAATAGAAACAAAAGACGCAATCAAAGCATTAAAAAAATATGCATACTTATCAGTACCAGACAACACTTTATATTTCCCTCCTGAATATACACAACATCTAAAAAGTTCATATCCTGAACGATCGTTTTTTGGAGCAGCAATCTGCACATGCAAGGACTGTGGTGCCATATTTTGGACTCAGGAATGCAATAAACGTGGAAGAGAACCTATCTATACTCAGTGTTGCAAACAAGGTGAAATTGTTATCCCTCCATTTAAAAAACCACCCGAGTTTTTATCAAAATTACTACAATATAATGGTGACAAGCGATCAAAACATTTTCTGCGCAAAATTAGACAATATAATAGTCTATTTGCTTTCACTTCCATGGGTGCCAATATAGACAAATCTATAAATCAAGGTCAAGGGCCATACGTGTTTCGAATCAATGTTCAAGTTCACCACCGCATTGGCTGTTTACTTCCTAAACTAAATACTGCCCCAAAATTCGCTGAACTATATATATATGATACTGAAAATGAGATCTCAAATAGAATACATGCTTTGCAGCAAGAAGAAAGTGATACTGAAAATTTAGATCCATCTATAGTACAAGGCCTAATGGACATGTTAAATGAATGTATCCTTTAGTAAAAAAATTTCGTTTTGTTCGAGATTTAATGAAACAATATAATGGTATAGATATAAGCATCCGTATCATTGGAGCTAAAAAAGGAGATCCGATACAATATGAAATGCCTAATGCAGATGAACTTGCTATTATAATAGTTGGTGATCTATCAATAGACAATTACCAACGTGATATAATAGTTTACAGCAAAGATCATGGATTACAAGAAATATCAATATTGCATCCTACATTGATGGCTCTACAATATCCGTTGTTGTTCCCTTATGGAGAAAGAGGTTACCAACTTGGCATATATTATCATAGTAATGACATTAGCAGAAAAAGAAAACGTAATAGAGTAACTATGCATGAATATTTCAAATACCATGTGCATTATAGACCAAACCGACCAAATCCATATTTATGCTATGAACGATTATCAAAACAAATAGTAGTTGATGCTCGGGCCTTAGAAGATGAAGATAGACTACAATTTATAGCAAACAATCAAGATAAACTACGAATAGAGTATGTCCAGGGTATTGTTGATGCCATAGAAAAAGGACTAATCCAAGGCGACCAAATAGGTAAAACGATAATTTTACCATCAAGCCATATAGGTGGCAGAAGATATACGGTCCAAAACTACCATGACGGTATTGCTATATGCCGCGTCTATGGCCACCAGATCTGTTTATAACTTTCACTTGTAATCCTAATTGGCAAGAAATAGAATTGATGTTACTAGAAGGACAAGAACCTAATGACAGAGGCGGCATAATAGTATGAGTTTTTCATATGAAATTGGAATCAATATTATGCGACATCAAATCTGGAAAAATATTTGGATCAATAAATGCAGTACTATATTCTATAGAATTTCAAAAACGTGGTTTACCACATGTACATATCTTAGTTTGGTTACATAAAAAGGGATTTGATATAACTCTTGACACAATATACCATTTCATTTCAGCTGAAATTCCTGATCCAAAAAATGATCCTTTGAGATATATACTTGTAGCTGAACACATGATTCATGGACCATGCGGTGATAAAAATCCTAATTGCTCTTGCATGAAAAAAGGAAAATGCTCAAAATATTATCCAAAATATTTCCAACAAGAAACAACTTTTGATGAAAATGGATTCACAATATATAAACGCCGGAACACAGGTACATATGTCAACAAGACCTTGATAATAGATGGGTTGTTCCACACAATTTATATCTACTTAAAAACTACCAAGCACATATAAATGTAGAATATTGTAATAAAAGTCGAATACTTAAATATTTATGTAAATATGCAAATAAAGGCCCTGATAAAGCAAAAATTGTTTTCGAAAAAGTTAAAAGTTGTAAAGACATACAACCTGAACCAAACACTGGAGAAATCAATGAAATAACTGAATACATAAATAGTAGATATATATTTGACAAAGATGGATTATGGAGACTATTGGGTTATGAAATACACCATCATACTACCAGTTCATCTACCTCTTATGAATCCTATTGTTTATAAGGAGAATACAAAATTGAAAAAACTAATAGAAAATCCAGATGCACAAAAAACTATGTTAACAGAATGGTTCACAGCAAACCAAAAATATGTAGAGGCTCGAGAATTAACATATTGTGACTTTCCAATTAAATATACATGGAATTCTAAAGACCGTACATGGAAAAAACGCACACATGGGTTCAAAATAGGACGTCTATATTATGTTAATCCTATGGAAGGAGAAAGATTTTATTTATGCATGTTATTAATGATAGTAAAAGGAGCCCAAAACTATGATGACATTAAGGCATACAAAGGAGTTATATACAATACTTTCAAAGATGCATGTGCTGCACGTGGCCTTCTAAACAATGATGATGAATGGCATTGGACCTTCAATGAGGCTGCAACGTGGGCTTCATCGTCACATCTAAGGCAACTATTTGTAACAATGCTATTATTTTGTGGGATCCAAAATGAAAGAGACTTCTTTGAAAAAAATTAGAAATTAATGGTCGATGATTTTGTATACAAATTAGAACATATGTATCATCCTCTACGTTACTCCATCAACGATACTGAATTACGTGATATGCTAATTACTGATTTAGAATATATTCTTTTCAAAATGGAACGAGTATAAACATGTTGGTACCTCAAAAATCCTATACAAGTGCAAATTACAATAGTAAAAGATTAATTGAAGAAGAAATGAGTTATAATATTGACAAACTAAAAGAAGATGCAAACAAGTTATATATGTTTTTAAATACTGATCAAAAAGTTGCTTTCCCTACCATTTGTGCAAAATGTGTTGGATGCTCAACCTGGCTTCTACTTTGTATCTGGCTATGGTGGGACAAGGAAGACATACTTATGGAATTCAATTGTTTCATATCTTAGAGCTCGTAAAAAAATTGTGCTAACTGTAGCTTCTCTGGTGTGGCATCTCTACTGTTACCAAATGGAAGAACAGCACATTCAAGATTTAAAATTTCAATTGACATAGATGAAACTTCAACATGCGAAATCAAACGAGGAAGTATACTTGCAGATCTACTTTTACAGACATCATTAATCATATGGGATGAAGCGATAATGACAAATAGACAGTGTTTCAAAGCACTAGATAGAGCACTACGAGACATACAATGTCAAATACATCCAAATGCAAATAAAAATCCATTTGGTGGCAAAGTTGTAGTATTAGGAGGTCATCTATGACAGATTCTACAATAATAGAAAACGGATCAAAATCATAAATAATTGATGCTACAATTGTAAAATCATATTTGTGGAAACAAGTAACTGTTCTAAATCTGAATGAAAATATGAGATTACAAAATAAATGTTCTACCACAAATGAGTATATTGAATTACAAAATTTCAGTAAATGGGTATTAAATGTACGAGACGGTCTTATACCATCAGTAGATCAAGAAAATGAAGAGGACTCAACACTTATACAAATACCACATGATTTGCTCCTATCTACTGATGGTCCTAAAATTCCTGCAATTGTCAGTGTTGTATACCCAAATTTTCAGGAAAATTATTTAAATCCAGAATATTGAAGGAAAGAGAAATATTAACCCCTACAAATGAAACAGTTGATGATATAAAACTCATATATCCTTACACTAATACCAGGAGAAGAAAAAGAATACTTGAGTGCAGATTGTATATCGAAATCTTTTGATACATGTAGTGATGCAGATATACTGTACCCAATTGAATATCTAAATACATTAAATGCAAACAATTTTCCGCAACATAGATTAGTTCTCAAAATTGGTGTACCAATTATATTACTTAGAAATTTGAACCAAAGCATTGTTTATGCAACGCTACAAGACTAATTGTAACTAAACTTGGTGATAACGTTATTGAAGCAATTATTATCACTGGTTCAAATACTGGAGAAAAAGTATATATACCGAGGATAAATCTTACAACAAGAGGATCTAGATGGCCGTTCCTATTAAATAGACGTCAATTTCCTATCAAAATATGCTATACAATGACTATAAATAAAAGCCGTATTGTAATGTAGGAGTTTATTTAAACACCCGTTTTTTACACATGGCCAATTATAAGTAGCTGTCTCACGGGTTACTGACAAGACCCATCCAGAAACCTCGTCTCGGGACGAATCCGGTCAGTCGTTAAGCCAAGATCTTGTTGGGCAACGCTCGGCGAAGCGAGCGTACACACGATACAACACAGGTAGGGATAAACAGCAATAATTGGCAAGAAGAGAGAACTTAATATATCATTGGTTCATAAATTAAAGTTGAATATTACATTGATTCAGAGTACACAACAGTTTTGAAAACGATAACAGCGAAAGACTTAGAACGATTACAACTCCGACACTCGGACTTAAGCAAAAGCACGCGCCGTGCCCACGGGCGTCATGCTACTAGCCACTTCAACAAATCACTGCGGCGACTCGCACAACTCCCACTGGAGGTTTCCAAACTCGAGGGGAGGCTCCTCCCAATGGAAGCTACCTGCTGGTTCCTGCATGACGGCGCCTGAAAACCACAAAACGCTAACGCGTGAGCTTCTAAGAAGCTCACCAAGACTTACCCGACAAAAGTGGCTGACTACAGCCGACTCCTAGACATGCTGGCCGACTCGGGTGGGTTTACTTGCAAAAGGACTCGCAAGCCTATATTACTCTTGTCAAATTTTAGCATCAGATTAAGTGGTTAGAAAATAAATTTAGTTAGCACTGAACTAAGCAATATTAATATTCATAATTCATTCTCATTGTGTCTCGACCTATTCGCTAGGATGTGACAGAGAGTCCAAGTAAGCTCATAGCTGAGAGCGACAGCGATTCGAACCGATTTTTATACCTCTGCAGGGTTAACCTAATCGTACGACACGTGCGTGTCCCAGACTCGCACGTGGCAACCGTTCACACCAGCTCCTGCAACGTTAATTCCAGCCTACGCATGCCTTAGCAGCGCCGCATCCCACCAGATAACGCGTCCCAGACGGTTTCTGTGGAGGTCCCACGCTGCCCACCCCAGATCTCCTCCTAGTCAGACACCGTAGGGCAGGTTCGACGTTACAATCACTAGGCTACGTAGGTTTATCGGGGCCCATAACATCCAGCATACAATTAGAACATTCAATACTTGCCCAGCTGTGCCACACGGATCAGATCAGACTACGGTCACCCTAGTCCCGGACCAGTCGCCGACCTACTTGTACCCAGTCTGACCCTCAATCTTTTATCTTTCTTACTCATTGACAAATCATATGGCACATTTCATGGAATAGTTTCATTCAAAACCCTATTACTCGCGAGCAGCGTCCACTCTGCTCGACTTCTACCGGCAACTATCTGCTAAGCATACCATACTAGGGGTATCCAGACAAGCTACCGTCAGGGTTTCCTATGGGAAACAATGCAACTATGGTTTCAATCAACTCCTAGCACCTAATGCAGAAACAAGACACACTGAGTTGTAAAAGTAAAACTTTAAAATTCGGTTGTGCACCGGGGCTTGCCTGGTTCCTCTGAGTTGATGTCGACTTCTTCGGCGCGGGTCGAGGAACTTGGATCCGCAGCTACTTCGTGAGCGTTAGAATCTACATGATGCAGTAGAATTATGATAAGTTCAGCGAAAAAGAAACTTATTGTTATTATCAATAATAACCTAGGGTTTAGATTGGCGACGCCCAGAATTAGGGTTAACCCTAATTACTCGACGCCGTCGATTAAATTCAATTATTAATCTGTGAATGATGTTTAAAGAAGTCTATTAAACTCCCATGAGGTGACTTTTAGTTGGCATGTTCATCAACTTCAACTCTAGTGAAGTTAATGCGACACTTTTCATCGGTTAATATTATTTAATTACTTCGGCTATTAAACGAGGGTTAAAATGAAGATTTTAATTCTTCCTCAAGATTATTTTTAGTGGGTAGTACTTTCCGGAATAAGCATTTTGGGCTTTGGGTGGGGCCTAGATGAAGTTTCTATATTTTATAAAAATTCATCAAAGTTCCTGTTTTTAGGTCTTGTAAAATCAGAAAGCACTAGTAAACATTAGAATAAAATTATGAAACTTTATGTGAGCATTCCTGAGCACCAGATCTACAACTTTTCTTTTTGGGTCTAACCTTATAAATGAACTTTACAATATACTTTACAAAATGGTATTTAAACTAGGCAGATTGAGGTTATTTAATAGGGTTAGATGCCATTTCGTGTTTCTAAAATCTTCATAAATTTCCAGAGGGTGTGTAGTACTATGGTTTACTTGTAGATCAAAGGTTAGCCCTAGCATTGCTCTATAATGCAATTTAAAATTCAAAAACAGAAAGGAGTGTTTCTAATTAATTCTGCAAATTTTTGGTCATTTGTTAAAAAGTGTTTTAACAGAAAATTAGTACTTTTCATGAGGTTTCTAAAAAATTTTGGTTTGGCATTTTTGGATCTTCCTGTGATTTTCTAGGGTTTTTCGAAGACAGAGCAATAATTTGGAAAATAATTAGAAAAAGGAAAAACAGGGCCTGTATCCGGTGAGCTCCGGCGGCCAATTTTCGACGGTGGGGTGGTCGCCGGCCGTCGAACCTTGGCTTTTCACGATCCCCATGACATGAAGAAGCTCGGCAACATGATATTCATCAAGGTTGGGCACGGCAGAGGGGGTCTCACCGTGGGGGGCGGCGGTGGCGGCGGCGAAGTCAAAATTCCGACGAGGTGGCTCGATTTTTGGAGGAGGGGAAGGTTCTGTGAGCTTCACGGGGTGGAGAGGGAGCGATTTGGTGCGGGAAATTTGGTTGAAATTGGCCGGGGGTGGACTTCACCGTGAGGGGCGGCGGCAATGGAGTCCACGGCCGGGGCAGGGGAATTGAGAGGGGGAATGGGCGCCGCGCGATGAAGGAAGAGCAAGGGGGAGTAGAAGGAGGAGGGGTGCATCGATTTTAAAGGAGAGCCGGGGTAGGGAGTGGGGAAAAGCAGGGGGGGGCAGTATGGGCGGCAATGGTGGCTCGGGCGGCGCAGGCGGCACAGTCGGGCGGGGGAGAAATGCAGAGAGAGCGGGAGAGAGAACCAGAGAGGGAGGGGGAGCTAGAGAGAGAGTGAAGTGAGGGAGGGAGTGAGCGGCAATGAAGGTGACGTGCGCCTGGCTAAGCCGTGTCGGGCGGGCGTGGCCGGCGGCTGCGCGCCCCTGTTGTCGGGCGGGCGGGCACTGTAGCCCGCCCGGCAACAGTTATATATTTTTTTCTTTTTCTTTTTCACTAATGCTGGAAGACAATTCAAAGAATCGGCACACTTCCCGAGCTCGAAAAATTTTGAGAATTTTTGTACAAGTTCAGGAATTTATTTGGAACATTTTTCATTTAAGGTTCGAGTTATTATTTGTTCTCTAAAAATTCTTGAATTTCTAAGTTGATTAGAGTTTGGGTGAATTTTTAAGGGGTCTAAATCCTTTCCACAAATATTAAATAATTTCCCAAAATTCTATTTTGAAGTGTACTTAATTGTTATGTAAAAATATGGCTAGGGTTCTGTGGAAATTTTGATGATCAAAAGTTAGGGTTTGGATTTCTTTCTGTTAACGAGATTTCGACACTTTTAGTTGAGATTTTTCCGGACTTTGCTAAATGCTCTGTTGTTTGTCAAACTTTTCATAGTGTCTCTTTAAAGCATTTTAAATAATATTTCTTTTTATTTCCATGATTGAATCTACTCTAAAGTGAGTGAAATTATGGATTAGGGTTTACTGTTGTCGACTTTTTGCCCTGGTAACACCTGGGGTGTCACAGCCCTCCCCCCTCCTAAAAGAAATCGCGTCCCGAGATTTAAGGAGAGGGTTGGGATAGGTATAGGTACCTATGGTTTTGGGAGTAGCTCGGGGTAGTGTGACTGAAGAAATTCTGCAGATTCCCACGTGGCTTCGTCTTCCGTGTGGTTGCTCCACAGAACCTTGTAAAACTTGAGTGTTCGTCTTCTAGTAACCCGTTCTTTCTCATCCAGTATCCGGATTGGACGTTCTGGGCAGGTCAGGTCTGGTTGCAACTCTTCTGCTTCTTGAACCACTTGGTCTACTGGTGTCTTCAGACATTTCTTCAATTGGGAGACATGGAATACGTTATGCATTCCCGATAATCTTTCTGGCAGTTCCACTTGATACGCCACTGGTCCGCACTTGGCTATGATAGGGTATGGACCTATGAATCGGGGTGCTAACTTGCCTTTGATCCCGAACCGTTGAACTCCCTTCATTGGCGAGACTCGTAGGTAGACGTAGTCTCCTACCTCAAAGGTCAATGGTCTACGCCTCTTATCTGCATAGCTCTTCTGTCTTGACTTGGCGGCCTTCAAATTAGCTTGTATAACCCATACTTTCTCTTCAGCCTGCTGAACTAGGTCTGGTCCCAATACAACTCTTTCGCCTGCTTCTGACCAATTGAGTGGGGTTCTGCAACTACGGCCGTAAAGTGCTTCGAAAGGGGACATTTGGATGCTGGCTTGGTAACTGTTGTTGTATGAGAACTTTGCTAGTGATAGATAGGTGTTCCACCCTTTTCCGTACTCCAAAACACAAGCTCGGAGCATGTCTTCAAGTATTTGGTTCACTCTTTCCGTCTGACCATCAGTCTGAGGGTGGTAGGCTGAGCTGTGGATTAGTCTGGTTCCTAGTGACTCATGGAGTTGCTTTCAAAACCGGCCGGCGAACTGGGTACCTCGATCGGAGATGATTGTCTTGGGCACTCCATGCAGACAGACTATCCGGTCAATTTATAGTTCCGCGTACTTCTTCATTCTATAGTTGGTACTGACAGGTATGAAATGAGCAGACTTTGTCAAGCGATCCACTATGACCCAAATTGAGTCCAACCTTTGAGCTGTCATGGGCAGTCCAACAATGAAGTCCATACTTATGTCTTCCCACTTCCATGACGGAACGCTCAAAGGTTGCGACAACCCTGCGCCCTTCAGGTGGTCGGCCTTTATTCTGCGGCAGGTGTCACATTCCGCTACATACCGAGCGATTTCCCTCTTCATCCTTGTCCACCAAAACTTCTTCCGCAGATCCTGATATATCTTGTTACTGCCAGGGTAAATTGAGTACTTGGATAAATGAGCTTCATCTATAATCTTCCTTCGGAGCTTGTGGTCCTTTGGCACTACTAGTCTGTTCTTGAACCACAAAACTCCTTCTTCGTCTTCACGGAAGCACTGCATCTTCTTTTCTTGTAGTCCCAATCTGATCTTCTCCATGCCCTTATCAAGCTTCTGGGCCTTGGCTACCTCATCTCTAAGTGTGGGCACTAGGGCGAGGTTGTAGAGTGCTCCGTGGGGTAGAATCCTTACGGCTGGTTCCAATTCTTCGGTTGTAACTCCCTGATCCAAGTAGTGGCAATGGGCGTTTCTGCTCAATGCGTCTGCAACCACATTAGCCTTGCCCGGATGGTAGTGGATCTCTATCTCGTAGTCCTTGATTAATTCTAGCCATCTTCGTTGCCTCATGTTCAACTCGTTCTGGGTGAAGATGTACTTGAGACTCTTGTGGTCGGTGTAGAGGTGTACTAGGTTTCCCAATAAGTAATGCCTCCACACCTTCAGAGCTAATATCACGGCTGCCAATTCCAAGTCGTGTGTGGGGTAATTCAACTCATGCTTACGGAGTTGTCTGGAAGCATAAGCAATTACACGTCCTTCTTGCATTAACACACAACCAAGTCCAGTGCCCGACGCATCACAATACACGTCGAAGGGCTTACTCAAATCCGGTTGGGCGAGTACTGGTGCCGTGGTCAAGTGCTTCTTCAAAGTCTGAAAGGCTTCTTCGCACTTTTCTGTCCACTTGAATTTCTGATCCTTCTTGAGTAGATCTGTAATAGGCCTGGCAATCTTGGAGAAGTTGGGAATGAAGCGGCGATAATATCCCGCTAATCCCAAGAAACTTCGCACCTTGTGGACTGTTGTGGGTGCTTTCCAACTAACAACATCTTGCACCTTTCCCGGATCAACAGAAATACCTTCCGCGGACACAACATGACCCAGAAACTGAACACGTTCAATCCAAAATTCGCACTTGCTGAACTTGGCATAGAGCTGATGATCTCTGAGTCTTTGGAGAACTGTCCGAAGGTGCTCTGCATGCTCATCGGTTGACTTGGAATATATTAGGATGTCGTCAATGAACACCACTACAAACTTATCCAGCTCTGGCATGAAGACTGAGTTCATGAGGTACATAAAGTACGCTGGTGCGTTCGTGAGTCCAAACGACATCACCAAATACTCATACAGCCCGTATCTGGTGGAGAAGGCCGTCTTCGGAACGTCACTAGGACGGATCTTGATCTGATGATATCCATACCGAAGATCGACTTTTGAGAAGACCTTTGCTCCAGCCAACTGGTCAAATAGAGTGTCTATGCGTGGCAAGGGATACTTGTTCTTGATAGTTACCGCATTCAAGGGACGGTAATCCACGCATAGCCTCAACGACTGGTCCTTCTTCTTCACGAACAATGCCTGACAACCCCAAGGTGAGGTACTGGGCCGTATAAAGCCTTTGTTCAACAACTCCTGCAACTGTTTCTTCAACTCTGCTAGCTCCTTGGGTGCCATCTTGTACGGTCTGTGGGAAATCGGGGCTGTGCCTGGCAACAGCTCAATCTGAAATTCCACATCTCTGTCCGGCGGTAAACCAGGTAAGTCTTCTGGGAATACGTTCGGAAACTCCTTAACCACTGGTATCTTGTCCAGACTTTTCCCGACAACATTGCAGACTTGTTTGAGGGTGGCTTTGGGGTGATCTAGGTTTATGGACATGGAACAGTGAAGTGGAGAGGTCAAGTGGACTACACGGTTAGCAATATCAAGAATGGCTTTTTGGTGTTTCATCCATTTCATACCGATGATAATATCGATACCCTGCCCATCTAGGATTATGAAGGAGGTAGGACAGGTGCAACCTCCTAGATTTAGGGGTGCTCCTTTTAAGCCATAATTTGATAATATGTTGTCTCCAGGAGATTTTATGATGAAGGGTGGCTCTAAGGGGATGGTGACTAGGCTTTTGTCCTTGACAAAATTTTTACTGATAAAGTTGTGGCTTGCACCGGAATCGAATAGAAACAAAAGCTGAGTGGGTAAAGAGCGAGAACGTACCCGCCAGTACTTGTTCGCCCTCAGCAATTTCCTCGGTCGAGGTGTAGTTTACCCGACCGGTCCTGGTGTTCTTTTGGCCCTTTTGCTGGCCCTGTCCCTGGTTCGACTGCCGGTTGCCTCCGGATTGCTGGTTGGAGGGGCACTCGCGGGCGAAGTGTCCGGGCTGCCCACAGTTGAAGCAAGGCGTGCCTGGTCCAGGGCGGGCGCCCTGTTGAGGTGGGCGGACACCTTGGTTCCTCTGCGGCGGAGGAGGTGCACGGTAGCCGGCTTGTTGCTGATTCTGTGGGGGCCGGTACGGCTGCTGCGGTGGACGGAACGACGGCGCCTGCGGCGGGGTGGCCTTGTACCTCCTACCATCGGGTGCAGTGTACACCAGACGGTACTTGGGTGGTGGGGCATTCGATGGCCCACCGCTGGCTCGTCTCTTTTCCCGCTGCTCCTTCTCGAGGTAATCCTCGGTGATGAGGGCGTTGCTGACGATCTCGTTGAATGAGCCGCCTTGGTTCAGGGCCAATCGACCCTGGAGTGTGATGTTCAGCCCTTCCATGAAGCGGTGCTTCCGCTTAGCATCCGTGTCAACCTGCTCCGGAGCATATAAAGCAAGTTGGTTGAAGACACGGGAATACTCGTGCACCGTGCGGTTCCCTTGGGTTAAGGCCATGAACTCCTTGGCCTTCCTCTGCATGAGTCCCGCGGGGATGTGGTGAGCGTGAAACGCCTCCCGGAACTGTTCCCATGGCACCTGGGTGTTGGCCGAGAGAGTGGCCAAGTAGTTGGCCCACCAAGCTCCGGCGTGTCCATGGAGCATCTGGGCCGCGAAGAGCGTCTTCTGAGTCTCCGAACACTGGAGTAGTCCAAACTTGGCCTCGATTGTACGAAGCCAGTGGTCTGCCTCCATTGGTTCCCGGGCATCTCTGAACTCAGGGGGATGAGTGGCCAGGAATTCAGCATATGTACTGTCCTGGTCACGGTTCCGAGCGCCTCGATTCGTGCCGCTACTCTCTAGGATAGCTCGCAGCATCTCTTGCGTTTGCTGGCTGCTCTGAATCAGGGCCGCCATAGCTGTGGCCAAGGTTGGCTCAACTGGCGGGGGCGGCGGGTTGGAGCTTTCCGCCTCCTGACGTCCTGCTCTGGTGTTCACCATGCTGAAAAAGTAAAAAGATCCTTACTAGATGTCGCAACCCCGTCCGATAAAATCGTACGGTTGCTCATCCAGGATCATTCGGGGGGGCCGCTTGCCGAAACAAGTGACTTTGCAGTACAATAATTAACAAGGACTCGCATAAATGACTTGAAGATACATTATTTCAGGTTATATTACAACTGATTTCAGAAGTTTTGGAAGTGCGGAAACGTAGTTTTGATAACAAACACGTGGCTTTCAGCGGAAACAAAAATCTAACACTCGACGCCTCAATTAAACACCCCAGCCCGATGGTGTTTAATCTCCACGGTAGGGAGAAGCGGGGACCCACTCGAAGGTCCACTCCGAGGGCGTCTCCTCTTCCCAACCACCCTGGCTACAGTCAGCACTATTACCTGCAAAACAGCAATCAACAAACCGTGAGCGACTGACGCTCAGCAAGTCTTACCCGTCAATAGGCCTTCTAAGGCCGACTCCTAGAATGCAGGGAGTATTTGTGGCAGCAGGATAAGTGTTTGCAAAAACAGCACTAATGGTAAATCCTATTTTCAGGTTTTTAGCCAAGATTTTAAGAGTTCACTAGCAGTATTAAAATGTGCTCTTAATACTAAACAAACATGGTTGCAATACAATTTATTGAGATCCCAATACATCGGTTTTCCCACCATACAACCCACATTCTCGGCAAGATGTGACACAGTGGACAAGCGGGTACTCTTAATCGTGAGGGGCGGCGATTATAATCGATCTACATCCAGCAGGAGAAACCCGAATAACACGACACGTGTACACTCCACGAGTCGCACGTGGCCACCTTTCACTGCATCGCGACAGTGTCGGTCCGACTGCCATTTCTCCAAGGACATGGTCCTCCAGGCAACGCCCTGCGTCCCTGTACGGCCCCAAGCCTTTCCCACTAACACATGCCCAAGAAAAACAGAAATGCGAATTCATCCACCCTACTGGTCCGTTCACCCGGAAAAAAAGATGGCTGGTCGTCCAATCACTGCGCAATGAGCTACGTCGGCTTCCTGGTTCCCATATGCCAGTATGCATTCGGTACACAACTCAATACTTGCCCATGGGTGCCGACATTCAGTACCATTGTTAACTTAATCCATTCAGTAATATTGGCTAACAGTTAATGTCATATTTTGTGCCCATTCCTTAAAGACTACACAGGTGACAGTCACCCACCTCCCACAAGATTTTAGCTATCGAATGAGTAGTCTCCATACTACTCATGTGCTACCGATTCCTAATATTAGCAAGGCATGCTAGCGCTTAGCTGATGCTACTGGATTATCCCATAGGAACTCCTGCTAAGGCTATGCAACTAGGTGTCAAACAACTCCTCAATGTAATGCACAAACAAGACCTGCAAACATAGTGACAAAGTAAAACTTTAAATCTTAGGTGTGCACCGGGGCTTGCCTCGGTTCGGGGAGAAGTTAGCACAGTCGAAGGCGGGGTCGGCAGCGGGGAAATCCTCCTCAGCCTCGGTGGCCGTCTGCAGCTCGGTTCCTATATGAAGATGCAAGGTAATCTTGTATTAACAGATGAGTGAAGTTGCATAAATTTCTCTCTAACAAACCTTAGTGTGTTGCTTCGGTAGCCGGGACTAGCTAGACTGGTCGGACGGCAAAGATTACCAGAGGGTTGTCGGTGGAAAAGAACAACAACGGAGACTAGTCGTCGGAAAAGAGATGTCGACGCGCCGCTACTGCTGAAATACTGCGGAAAAATGGGGCGGCGGTTAGAGACGATAGCGACGGACGAGGGAACCGTCGGCAGGGCAAGGCTTACCGAGCGCACCCGAGCACGAGAGAAGCTTGCTCTGCTTCGGGCCCTGCGGAGCTCTTCGGCGGTAAGGCGGAAAGGAGTGGAGACGAGAGCAGAGAGACGAGCGCGCAGAAGAGCAAAGGAGCACGCCGAGTGAAGTGTCTCGTGTCTGGAAAAGATCAGTCTCCGTTCCTTTTGTCTCTGCAGGACACGGCGCAAGTTGGCGCGGCGGCAGTGTACTGCAGCGCATGGGCGCCGGGCGTGCGCGTCCCATCACGAAGACTTTCGGCGCGGTGGCAGCACTGCTGTGTACGGCCAGGCGCTTTTACGGTTGGGGAGATGGTCGGCAGCATTAATGGCGTGGCCGCTTCGAGCTCGGTCCGACGAGTTTGTCCGACCTCGGGGTCGAGCGAGGCGGAGCGAAATGTCCGACCTCGGGGTCGAGCGAGACGGAGCGAACGGCTTGTCCGACCTCGGGGTCGAGCGAGGCGGAGCGAACGGCTTGTCCGACCTCGGGGTCGAGCGAGGCGGAGCGAACGGCTTGTCCGACCTCGGGGTCGAGCGAGGCGGAGAGTGATGACGACGGGTCGGGCGAGACGGAAAATAATGTCCGACCGCTGGGGGTCGGAGTCGGGCGAATCGGGAAAATCATCCGACCTCTGGGTCGGAGGTCGGACGAACCGTAAAAATCATCCGACCTCTGGGTCGGAGGTCGGCGAATCGGGCTCACAAAACCGGGGTTGGGAAAGGCATGGAAACGAACAGAGAAGCGGCGCCCGGGGGTGGAGCAGGGACTCGGGCGGCGGTTTGCAATTGGGAGAACAGAGGAGACCGGACGGCGCTCGTTCCTGCTCGGAGCGGAGCAAGACCGGCGGTGCACGGACGAAAGAAGTGAGAAGCAGAAAGACAATAAAGATTGGATTTCAAATTAAATTTTTGAATTTAAGTTCTGTTGATTAGATCCTATGATTTCATTACTTAGGGTTTTGAGATTTTTATAGAACACCATTAAGTCTTTATTGACAAGAGATTTAGCGAGAATTTAGTTCGGGATGTTACAGCCCTTCCCCCTTAAGAAAATCTCGTCCCGAGATTTCGAAAAGAGGGATGTGATAAGGGAATCGAGGATTACCTCATGATAGATGCCACATTAATCCTAGGAGATTTGGGTGGCAGGAATTTATTTGAAACCTTCCAAATTGTGCCCATTCATATTTTTAGAATAACAGGCGCGAAACTACAAGCTTTGGAAAATGACTCATTGCTGAAATCCCGGCTTGGTTGATTTCAGTCCAGAGAGGTGTTCACCGGAAGGTCCGATCCACATCGGAATGTCCGGTGACCAAAAAGAGAATTCCAGAGGGAGTGTCTTCGGACTGTCCGGCCCTGCACCGGATGGTCCGATGTCCTTTCCAGAACAGAGGGGCACCTTCCCCCTTAAGAAAAATGATTCAACGATAGTTCCAAGGACTGGATCAGCCTTCAGAGAACAAGAACCAAGCTGAACACAAGGAGGCAAATTTTACGTTTCTTGTTGTTCAAGATTTACCATTTTTAGTACCATGCCAAAGGAAAGGAATGATGCGACCTATCCGTCCTCACCAAAAAGAAAACCTAGTTCGGAACTTCGGTGGCACTACTCGTTCTCTCATAACAAGGCGTTTTCTACACGGCCTAACGATAGTTAGTGTACCTGCAGAAAAACACATCAAAGAACAGGTATGCAATATGGCCATGATAGTCACGACTCATGGCAACCGGCGGCAACCAGTAACGCCTTGCCGTTAGCGGCCATGAAAAGCATCTCAGGCAAGATGGGTGAACCAGCAACGCGAACACCAAGCGACCGTGAATATTATCCCACGGCAGGACTCCGTACCTTCGTTGTAGTTCGATGGTGCGTCGTTGCAAAAATTGTAACACGTACCTTCGCGTAGTTCGTTGGTGCGTCGTTACATAATCATAAACTTACGGGAAGGTAAAATGCATGAATGCACAGTTAGCTTGCCACCTTCCTAACTCTAACCTCCACTAAGGGCTGTTCTATACCGTACCTCACCGTAGCGCAATTTTTGAAAACATGCCTCGTTAATTAGAGTACTAACCCCCAAATAGCTCTGATACCAGCTGTCGCAACCCCGTCCGATAAAATCGTACGGTTGCTCATCCAGGATCATTCGGGGGGGCCGCTTGCCGAAACAAGTGACTTTGCAGTACAATAATTAACAAGGACTCGCATAAATGACTTGAAGATACATTATTTCAGGTTATATTACAACTGATTTCAGAAGTTTTGGAAGTGCGGAAACGTAGTTTTGATAACAAACACGTGGCTTTCAGCGGAAACAAAAATCTAACACTCGACGCCTCAATTAAACACCCCAGCCCGATGGTGTTTAATCTCCACGGTAGGGAGAAGCGGGGACCCACTCAAAGGTCCACTCCGAGGGCGTCTCCTCTTCCCAACCACCCTGGCTACAGTTAGCACTATTACCTGCAAAACAGCAATCAACAAACCGTGAGCGACTGACGCTCAGCAAGTCTTACCCGTCAATAGGCCTTCTAAGGCCGACTCCTAGAATGCAGGGAGTATTTTTGGCAGCAGGGTAAGTGTTTGCAAAAACAGCACTAATGGTAAATCCTATTTTCAGGTTTTTAGCCAAGATTTTAAGAGTTCACTAGCAGTAGTAAAATGTGCTCTTAATACTAAACAAACATGGTTGCAATACAATTTATTGAGATCCCAATACATCGGTTTTCCCACCATACAACCCACATTCTCGGCAAGATGTGACACAGTGGACAAGCGGGTACTCTTAACCGTGAGGGGCGGCGATTATAATCGATCTACATCCAGCAGGAGAAACCCGAATAACACGACACGTGCACACTCCACGAGTCGCACGTGGCCACCTTTCACTGCATCGCGACAGTGTCGGTCCGACTGCCATTTCTCCAAGGACATGGTCCTCCAGGCAACGCCCTGCGTCCCTGTACGGCCCCAAGCCTTTCCCACTAACACATGCCCAAGAAAAACAGAAATGCGAATTCATCCACCCTACTGGTCCGTTCACCCGGAAAAAGAGATGGCTGGTCGTCCAATCACTGCGCAATGAGCTACGTCGGCTTCCTGGTTCCCATATGCCAGTATGCATTCGGTACACAACTCAATACTTGCCCATGGGTGCCGACATTCAGTACCATTGTTAACTTAATCCATTCAGCAATATTGGCTAACAGTTAATGTCATATTTTGTGCCCATTCCTTAAAGACTACACAGGTGACAGTCACCCACCTCCCACAAGATTTTAGCTATCGAATGAGTAGTCTCCATACTACTCATGTGCTACCGATTCCTAATATTAGCAAGGCATGCTAGCGCTTAGCTGATGCTACTGGATTATCCCATAGGAACTCCTGCTAAGGCTATGCAACTAGGTGTCAAACAACTCCTCAATGTAATGCACAAACAAGACCTGCAAACATAGTGACAAAGTAAAACTTTAAATCTTAGGTGTGCACCGGGGCTTGCCTCGGTTCGGGGAGAAGTTAGCACAGTCGAAGGCGGGGTCGGCAGCGGGGAAATCCTCCTCAGCCTCGGTGGCCGTCTGCAGCTCGGTTCCTATATGAAGATGCAAGGTAATCTTGTATTAACAGATGAGTGAAGTTGCATAAATTTCTCTCTAACAAACCTTAGTGTGTTGCTTCGGTAGCCGGGACTAGCTAGACTGGTCGGACGGCAAAGATTACCAGAGGGTTGTCGGTGGAAAAGAACAACAACGGAGACTAGTCGTCGGAAAAGAGATGTCGACGCGCCGCTACTGCTGAAATACTGCGGAAAAATGGGGCGGCGGTTAGAGACGATAG
This sequence comes from Oropetium thomaeum, assembly GCA_001182835.1. Classification (NCBI taxonomy): domain Eukaryota; kingdom Viridiplantae; phylum Streptophyta; class Magnoliopsida; order Poales; family Poaceae; genus Oropetium; species Oropetium thomaeum. The sequence continues at coordinate 2,496,039 of LFJQ01000005.1, read as the reverse complement.
CGACGGACGAGGGAACCGTCGGCAGGGCAAGGCTTACCGAGCGCACCCGAGCACGAGAGAAGCTTGCTCTGCTTCGGGCCCTGCGGAGCTCTTCGGCGGTAAGGCGGAAAGGAGTGGAGACGAGAGCAGAGAGACGAGCGCGCAGAAGAGCAAAGGAGCACGCCGAGTGAAGTGTGTCGTGTCTGGAAAAGATCAGTCTCCGTTCCTTTTGTCTCTGCAGGACACGGCGCAAGTTGGCGCGGCGGCAGTGTACTGCAGCGCATGGGCGCCGGGCGTGCGCGTCCCATCACGAAGACTTTCGGCGCGGTGGCAGCACTGCTGTGTACGGCCAGGCGCTTTTACGGTTGGGGAGATGGTCGGCAGCATTAATGGCGTGGCCGCTTCGAGCTCGGTCCGACGAGTTTGTCCGACCTCGGGGTCGAGCGAGGCGGAGCGAAATGTCCGACCTCGGGGTCGAGCGAGACGGAGCGAACGGCTTGTCCGACCTCGGGGTCGAGCGAGGCGGAGCGAACGGCTTGTCCGACCTCGGGGTCGAGCGAGGCGGAGCGAACGGCTTGTCCGACCTCGGGGTCGAGCGAGGCGGAGAGTGATGACGACGGGTCGGGCGAGACGGAAAATAATGTCCGACCGCTGGGGGTCGGAGTCGGGCGAATCGGGAAAATCATCCGACCTCTGGGTCGGAGGTCGGACGAACCGTAAAAATCATCCGACCTCTGGGTCGGAGGTCGGCGAATCGGGCTCACAAAACCGGGGTCGGGAAAGGCATGGAAACGAACAGAGAAGCGGCGCCCGGGGGTGGAGCAGGGACTCGGGCGGCGGTTTGCAATTGGGAGAACAGAGGAGACCGGACGGCGCTCGTTCCTGCTCGGAGCGGAGCAAGACCGGCGGTGCACGGACGAAAGAAGTGAGAAGCAGAAAGACAATAAAGATTGGATTTCAAATTAAATTTTTGAATTTAAGTTCTGTTGATTAGATCCTATGATTTCATTACTTAGGGTTTTGAGATTTTTATAGAACACCATTAAGTCTTTATTGACAAGAGATTTAGCGAGAATTTAGTTCGAGATGTTACATTAGAGCCATTCAACCCATGTCCACTTCTCAACACAAGTAAATGTACATCAATATGCACGGCACGGATATCTCCATAAAAACAAACTTCCTTCATTCCCCAAAAGATGACAGTACATCCATCGTCCAATTCCTTAGACTGTCAAACCACCACTCTTACATCCAAAAGATTACAACGTCACTAAGATAAACTCCTAAGAACACACACTAACACCGAGACAAAGATAACGCACTCCCTTAAGCGAAGTATCTAGCTAAACTATCGCTTTGGAACCACCTCTAATCTACTCCTCATCTAGCTCTGGGTCTGAAGCTTCGGGATCCGAAACTTCTGACTCAAGAGCATCATCGTTAGCGGGAGGCGGATGCTGTGCCTCCAAAAGTCCTGCTAACTGATGTTGCAAATGGTGGTTCTCATGGGCGAGGTTCTCCGCCATCTGAACTGCGTTATCCTTGAGTATTTCCAGCTGGTGAATGTGTTGCAACATGATGTTGCAATCATTCTCTCTAGCATGGATTTGGGCAGTCTTAATCTCGGAGACCGCCTCTAACTCAGAGATACGTGTAGCGCGCGCGTCGCAACGAGCACACAGTGCATTATTTCTGCTCTCCAAGTCCTGGACCTTCTTCTTGAGTTGAGCTACCTCTACATGAGCTTGTCGCAAGGCCTGGCGATCCATCTGAGCTGCGAGAACAATATCTTCATGCAAGTTGAGTAGCGCTAGGCTCCACGTGAACAAGGGAGTGACATGGTCCATCTCTCCCCTGAAAGTCCTCTTCTGCGCATTCTTGACATTGCGGTGCCAGGTACGGTCAACCTGGTCCCGTATTGGAAACATCGCTGCTGGTTTGTCTGCCAGGTCCTCGAGGTGTCGCTCGCAAATCCTCAATAAAGCTTGATGAGCGGCTGACTCGATGGCCTCCGTCTTATCTGAACCGAATGTGGTGGTGGTATAAATCTCTACGTTGGCATGCTGAGGGTGTGTGGGTAGTGTAACCGTGGCCGAGCAGCGCGGTAGGGCATACTACCGATACTCCCGAATCTGAAACCATGGAGTCTCCGCGTATCCCAGTGACTGCAAGGTCTGCTCGAGTATCTCCACGAATCCTCTGCGTCCTGATTTCTTGGTGACGTAGGTAGGGGTGGAGTCCTCAATGCCTATCTCCGCGATCCCATGCTCGATCGTGTGGGCGTCCATCTGCAACACAGAGATGAGCAATATTTTATAAATCAGAAGCCACATGTTGACACATAGTTCAAAGCATGCTAAATCTTCCGATACATAAAATATTTTTCATCCCTGTGTAAAAAGGTGATCCAAATCGGTCACTAAGGATGCCAATTAGCGACAGCCGGTTTGTCCAAGGTGCTTTACCATCTAAGTTGACCTGTCAAGGAGACAATCTTCTCATCGAGGAAGGAATTGTAAAAGGCTCAATGGTGTACAAGGGTTTTACTCCAACTCGGTTGATTCCACGCAATCACTAAGGGAGGAAGGTATCCAGGTTGACTTCTTAATTTTTCTGATTGTGCTACAGCCATTATTGATGGAAATTTTTTTTTTTGCTCCTGGATGGTTTTAGTATAAGTTTGAAGGATTTTAACATTTCTTCATGCAATGCAATCCTACATCGGCCTATACGTCCTCACAAAGTAAAAAGAATACGCATAGGCGGTGGCAGAATCGCACTCAAGTTAGCCGTTACTACACGTTTTCTTACGATATCGTGGTTAGCGTACCTGCAGAAAATGGCATCACAGGTAGTGCAATATAATATATATCAAAAGTAAAAACAACAACCCATATCATTGCCATATGGGTCGCCCCGAGTAGGTCACGTACGGGGATCACGTGTCCGACCTTCCCTGCGCGGCGACAGACTGCACTTTGCCTCAGGCAGCGGAGGTATGAGAGTGTTCCGCAAAACCGAAGTCGTGAGGAACAAACTCATCTCTTGTGTGCCAAAGACACAAGACTCCACTGTTGCGAAGGTCTGCATTCGCAACAGGTTCGTAACCCACACCTCGTACGGTAGAGGGCCGCTTCTCTCCCTAAACGGCAAGGGGACGTACTATGTTACAGCGAACATAATACCTCCTTCCATACCACCATGGTATAGAACGCTACTGCTGCGGATGCAACAGGGATTTCTCGACCTTTCACCGCAGTCTAGCGGCGTACCTTACCTTGCTTACCTGAGCGTAGGTGCGTCGTTACAGAAAAGTAAATCTAAGTTGGGTTTAGTTAGCCCCTACACTAGGTTAGCTTGCCACCTGATAACCTATTAACTAATAGGGCGCGTACCTCACTCGCAGGTAAATTTTTGAAAATATGCCTTAAAAGTTGTATCGTTTCCCAACACGGCTCTGATACCAAAGCTGATAAGACCCGTCCAGAAACCTCGTCTCGAGACGAATCCGGTCAGTCGTTAAGCCAAGATCTTGTTGGGCAAAGCTCGGCGAAGCGAGCGTACACACGATACAACACAGGCAGGGATAAACAGCAATAATTTGCAAGAAGAGAGAACTTAATATATCATTGGTTCATAAATTAAAGTTGAATATTACATTGATTCAGAGTACACAACAGTTTTGAAAACGATAACAGCGGAAGACTTAGAACGATTACAACTCCGACACTCGGACTTAAGCAAAAGCACGCGCCGTCCCCACGGGCGTCATGCTACTAGCCACTTCAACAAATCACTGCGGCGACTCGCACAACTCCCACTGGAGGTTCCCAAACTCGAGGGGAGGCTCCTCCCAATGGAAGCTACCTGCTGGTTCCTGCATGACGGCGCCTGAAAACCACAAAACGCTAACGCGTGAGCTTCTAAGAAGCTCACCAAGACTTACCCGACAAAAGTGGCTGACTACAGCCGACTCCTAGACATGCTGGCCGACTCGGGTGGGTTTACTTGCAAAAGGACTCGCAAGCATATACTACTCTTGTCAAATTTTAGCATCAGATTAAGTGGTTAGAAAATAAATTTAGTTAGCACTGAACTAAGCAAACATAATAGAATCAACAATAGCAATATTAATATTCATAATTCATTCTCATTGTGTCTCGACCTATTCGCTAGGATGTGACAGAGAGTCCAAGTAAGCTCATAGCTGAGAGCGACAGCGATTCGAACCAATTTTTATACCTCTGCAGGGTTAACCTAATCGTACGACACGTGCGTGTCCCAGACTCGCACGTGGCAACCGTTCACACCAGCTCCTGCAACGTCAATTCCAGCCTACGCATGCCTTAGCAGCGCCGCATCCCACCAGACAACGCGTCCCAGACGGTTTCTGTGGAGTTCCCACGCTGCCCACCCCAGATCTCCTCCTAGTCAAACACCGTAGGGCAGGTTCGACGTTGCAATCACTAGGCTACGTAGGTTTACCGGGGCCCATAACACCCAGCATACGATTAGTACATTCAATACTTGCCTAGCTGTGCCACACGGATCAGACCAGACTACGGTCACCCTGGTCCCGGACCAGTCACCGACCTACTTGTACCCAGTCTGACCCTCAATCTTTTATCTTTCTTACTCATTGACAAATCGTGTGGCACATTTCATGGAATAGTTTCATTCAAAACCCTATTACTCGCGAGCAGCGTCCACTCTGCTCGACTTCTACCGGCAACTATCTGCTAAGCATAGCATACTAGGGGTATCCAGACAAGCTACCGTCAGGGTTTCCTATGGGAAACAATGCAACTATGGTTTCAATCAACTCCTAGCACCTAATGCACAAACAAGACACGCTGAGTTGTAAAAGTAAAACTTTAAAATTCGGTTGTGCACCTGGGCTTGCTTGGTTCCTCTGAGTTGATGTCGACTTCTTCGGTGGGGGTCGAGGAACTTGGATCCGCAGCTACTTCATGAGCGTTAGAATCTACATGATGCAGTAGAATTATGATAAGTTCAACGAAAAAGAAACTTATTGTTATTATCAATAATAACCTAGGGTTTAGATTGGCGATGCCCAGAATTAGGGTTAACCCTAATTACTCGACGCCGTCGATTAAATTCAATTATTAATCTGTGAATGATGTTTAAAGAAGTCTATTAAACTCCCATGAGATGACTTTTAGTTGGCATGTTCATCAACTTCAACTCTAGTGAAGTTAATGCGACACTTTTCATCGGTTAATATTATTTAATTACTTCGGCTATTAAACTAGGGTTAAAATGAAGATTTTAATTCTTCCTCAAGATTATTTTTTGTGGGTAGTACTCTCTGGAATAAGCATTTTGGGCTTTGGGTGGGGCCTAGATGAATTTTCTATATTTTATAAAAATTCATCAAATTTCCTGTTTTTAGGTCTTGTAAAATCAGAAAGAACTAGTAAACATTAGAATAAAATTATGAAACTTTATGTGAGGATTCCTGAGCGCCAGGTCTACAACTTTTCTTTTTGGGTCTAACCTTATAAATGACTTTTACAATGTACTTTAGAAAATGGTATTTAAACTAGGCAGATTGAGGTTATTTAATAGGGTTAGATGCCATTTCCTGTTCCTAAAATCTTCATAAATTTCCAGAGGGTGTGTAGTTCTATGGTGTACTTGTAGATCAAAGGTTAGCCCTAGAATTGCTCTATAATGCAATTTAAAATTCAAAAACAGAAAGGAGTGTTTCTAATTAATTCTGCAAATGTTTGGTCATTTGTTAAAAAGTGTTTTAACAGAAAATTAGTAATTTTCATGAGGTTTCTAAAAAATTTTGGTTTGGTATTTTTGGATCTTCCTGTGATTTTCTAGGGTTTTTAGAAGACAGAGCAATAATCTGGAAAATAATTAGAAAAAGGAAAAACAGGGGCTGTCTCCGGTGAGCTGCGGCGGCCAATTCCCGACGGTGGGGTGGTCGCCGGCCGTCGAACCTTGGCTTTTCACGATCCCCATGACATGAAGAAGCTCGGCAACATGATATTCATCAAGGTTGGGCACGGCAGAGGGGGTCTCACCGTGGGGGGCGGCGGTGGCGGCGGTGAAGTCAAAATTCCGACGAGGTGGCTCGATTTTTGGAGGAGGGGAAGGTTATGTGAGCTTCACGGGGTGGAGAGGGAGCGATTTGGTGAGGGAAATTTGATTGAAATTGACCGGGGGTGGACTTCACCGTGAGGGGCGGCGGCAATGGAGTCCACGGCCGGGGCAGGGGAATTGAGAGGGGGAATGGGCGCCGCGCGATGAAGAAAGAGCAAGGGGGAGTAGAAGGAGGAGGGGTGCATCGATTTTAAAGGAGAGCCGGGGTAGGGAGTGGGGAAAAGCAGGGGGGGGCAGTATGGGCAGCAATGGTGGCTCGGGCGGCGCAGGCGGCACAGTCGGGCGGGGGAGAAATGCAGAGAGAGCAGGAGAGAGAACCAGAGAGGGAGGGGGAGCTAGAGAGAGAGAGTGAAGTGAGGGAGGGAGTGAGCGGCAATGAAGGCGATGTGCGCCTGGCTACGCCGTGTCGGGCGGGCGTGGCCGACGGCTGCGCGCCCCTGTTGTCGGGCGGGCGGGCACTGTAGCCCGCCCGGCAACAGTTATATATTTTTTTCTTTTTCTTTTTCACTAATGCTGGAAGACAATTCAAAGAATCGGCACACTTCCCGAGCTCGAAAAATTTTGAGAATTTTTGTACAAGTTCAGGAATTTATTTGGATTTTTCATTTAAGGTTCGAGTTATTATTTGTTCTCTAAAAATTCTTGAATTTCTAAGTTGATTAGAGCTTGGGTGAATTTTTAAGGGGTCTAAATCCTTTCCAAAAATCTTGAATAATTTCTCAAAATTCTATTTTGAAGTGTACTTAATTGTTATGTAAAAATATGGCTAGGGTTCTGTGGAAATTTTGATGATCAAAAGTTAGGGTTTGGATTTGTTTCTGTTAACGAGATTTCGACACTTTTAGTTGAGATTTTTCCGGACTTTGCTAAATGCTATGTTGTTTGTCAGACTTTTCATAGTGTCTCTTTAAAGCATTTTAAATAATATTTATTTTTATTTCCATGATTGAATCTGCTCTAAAGTGAGTGAAATTATGGATTAGGGTTTACTGTTGTCGACTTTTTGCCCTGGTGACACCTGGGGTGTCACAGTTACTTCCAAAAAAGGTCTGAAAATATTGATAGAAAATGAAGACGGAACTTGTGGAACTAGAACAAAAAAATATTGTTTACCGTGAAATTTTTAGTTATTTGTAAGCATTATTTTAATTACTAATCTTTTTCCAACGTTTTTGTAGATGAGTGTTAATTTCCTATCTGAGATAGATTCGAGCAGTCTATCTTGGGTAGTATGTGTCTGCATTTCCAGAATGTGGGAATGCTATGGCTCAAAAGATGGAATGCTTAAACATCTTGACCTTGTCATAATTGATGAGAAGGTAATTGTTCTATATCCTGCTATTCTTTAAAATGCAGAACAATCCTTACTGCTACATTATTTATTTTAGTTGCGGCAAAGAATAATTTTCTTTCATGTTGAACAGAAAAATGCAATGTATGTGGAAATACCTCCTGATGCTATCCCAGTATTAAAAAACCGACTTGAGGAAGGAAAGGTGGTGCTGATGAAGAAATTTCTGGTTCAGCCAGCAAAAGAAATATTCAAAGTAGTGCCTGCTCAATACATGATAAAATTGAACAAAAGGACAGAGATTCTGCACCTTGATCCTCAACCAATATCATTTCCAAAATACACCTCCATGCTTACACCATTCAGCGAGCTAGACGAGCACAAAAACAAAAATGATAAGTTTCTAGGTATCAAAAATTTCATATATTTTAGTAACTGAAAAGCATTACAAATCATCAAAATATTTGTTCAACTAATTTAAATCTTTGTTTTATCATCGCAGATGTTATTGGGCAGATAACTGCAGTTTCAAATGTAGCTAAAGTTCATACAAATTTGGATGGACTGCAAAACAAGAGAATTGTGAAACTAAAGGATATCAAGTAGTTTCATACATATTATTACACAGTAACATATTATCATTTCTTTATATATTCCCAACAGTTTATTAAGCATTAAATTTTTCTTCCAATCTCAGAGGACAAACTGTGGAGGTCTCTCTGTGGGGTACAAGAGCTTTAGAATTCAATGGTGCATCAGTTCATAAAGTTGGACAACAACAGGCAATTGTTGCTATCTTCTTTGGAGTTCTCTACAAAGCATATAGAGGCATGCAGCCATTCATAAGTGGAACAACAGCATGCCGTTGGTACATCAACAACGAAGACATTCTAGAAATTGAAACTTTCTATAACAAGTACTTAATATTTCAGTTTAACAAGTTAACCAATGTTTCATTTGCCTATATCACTATATTATCTAACCCTAAATTTCATGTCACAGTCTTCCCGATGAAGTTGAACCAGTGGATATGATAGAGCTGCAAGAAGATGACAGTGTACCGAAAAAAATTATCCAAATGCCTTTTCTTCAGATGAAAGATTTGGACCCATTTCAAAATATTGTAAGAACCCACTAAATCACTTATTTTATAAACAGATACATTAAATATTTGATGTTTACACTAACTCTTCTTCATCGTCAGGGAAAAAATTTTGAGTCCAATGTAACAATCACAAAAGTGTGTCCAAACACATCATGGTATTATCCTGCATGCAGAGAATGTCTCTCCTCATTTCGGATGATAAACTCTTCCTTCAGATGTAGCAAAACCAGTTGTACTTGTACTCAGTTTGACAATAAGTAAGCTCCCACTCCAAAACTACACAACCATGCTATAAATACACAGTACCTATCACCAGGTTATCTTAAATAAATAATTTCTTCCTCTTCTAATTGCTACTTTACTGTTCCCTTTTCTAATTTGTACTTTACTGTTCAAACAAATACAAACTCTCTCTAATAGCCACTGATGGAACTTATGAACTTCAGCTTGTTGTTTTTGATCAAAACGCTCAAATGCTTATTGGCAAACCTGTCCACATGTTAGATAACAAATATGACAGGTTTGAGATACCACCAGAGGTTGAAGATCTGGTGAATCAAAAATTTACTTTCATTCTCAGGATTGCAACAAAGAAAAGCATCAACAACCAAGACACATCATTTGAAGTGATTTACGGTAAGAATCAATATGGAAAACCAGCTACATCTAGAATAATTCAGCCACACCATGCTTTTCCTGTGCAATCAATAATGGCAAAAAATAGAAAACCAATGGTTCCAATTAAAGACAAAGAAATTCCAAAAAAGGTATTATTTGATCCTTGTATTCTATTTTCCTGACAGCATTCAATGCTACTAATAACATATACATGTTATTATTTTAATTTAGGACACAACTAAATTCGTAAATCAAGAGGATACTGATCTCAATGCAATGGAAACTGAACAATCTGAGTATGTATTCTAACTATTAATTCACAACTGCTTCTATGTATCATAAGCTCTTGTATCTTTTACAACAGTGAACAACCAACCAAAAGGTCCTATTCAATAATGATGCCAAAGGATACTAAAGAGCAAAGCTCAAATACAGCAAAACCCTGTAAGCAATAAGGTAGTCACGACCCCGTTTTATACAACAACTTCCTGTAGATATTAACTTGTCATTTTAATTCTATAAATGTCTACATTACTATTCAAATCTCCTAGCTGAATCATTATCCTTTTATTTTTCAATGCAGATCTTCCTAACAAGAGTAGCCACAAGCTTGCCTTTTGACGTACCATAACCACAATCCTACTCATCTCTAATACCAACCTCCTTGGTCTATATAATACAACCTAAGATGCCGTTTCACAAACTGATAGCTGACTACATATTTTGTTTAGATTCAGCACAACTTTCCTACATCAACTACATGGGAAACTTGTCACGGAACCTTCTTACATTTTGTTGTATCTAAACTGCATATACGTCTCTTATGCTCTTGTCACTATGTAATTATAAACTTTACTAACCTCTCTCTTTGCACTTTGCATTAATATAAAAACAAATACTAATATGTACTGTATGTCAAGACCTTACCAACTTGAACAAACTGGTCGTTCAACTGAACTCTCCAACTACGGCGCACAAATGCCGCCCTTTCTTCTAGTGTACTCATTAAGGGGGAGATTGTGAACCATGTGGAGATGTGCCATGATTCAGTTTATAAGATGATGAGTAATTGACATTGGTGATTTGGAGTTTGAGTTTAAATACGGGATTTTGAGGGTTACATTGAGCATATGCATGATTATGTTTTACATTAACCAGAGTTGAAGATGGAGTTTGGAGAAAATGGAGGAAAAGGAAATGTGTTTGCTTGTCTTATGATGTGTAGGTAAATGGAGTCAACTTGTTGGTCAACGGCAAGAGGATCGGGCACAAGTTGGGGACTTGGGGCCGGACGATCGGGAGGCCGGTGACTCCACACCATAGACATGGAGAAGGCAAGAAGCACAGATGGTTTTGCGGTTGAGCCTCAAAACCGTGGATGAAGACGGTGTGTTTACAAGTCAAGGCGAAAGGGATGCCGGTCGCAAGTGACAACGGGGCGTAATAGACAAGGACTGGGAGAGACTTGCCGGCAGTCAGGATCATAAGACGAGGTGACATGCGTCAACATCGTAGGACAAGCTTTGAGAAAGCGTTCAAGGCAGTTTCTCGGTTTGGCCTCAAAACTAGCGGTGGCTGATGGTGGTGCATTGACATCATCACAAAGCTTGCTTCAAGGTTAAGCGAAGTCATGAAGGGCTCGATGGCATTTGGGCGTCGAAGCAAAAGTTGGACCATTTTGCCTCCGTGGTAGGTGAGAAATTCTATGTAACCAAGGACGTTGTTGTCTTTCGGTTGAAGGACCTAGGCTATCTAAGGAGAGAGTTGGCTGGTGGAGATGGCGTCTTTCCCCACCCTTAGGTTATATTTTTCTCTTTGGCTTAGGCTAGGGTGTGCTTTAAGTGATAGTGGAGAAGAAAGATTTAGTGAGAGTCAATGTTTGTTTTCCAAAGAGTGGGGGGATGAGGGCAGTTTGCTAGCCAGGATTCAGCTGTAATTCGTATGCTTTCATCAATGGAATGAGTTCTAGTTGAATCTTTGTCAAGCTCATCTGTTTTCCCTTTTCTCCCTCCGAATTCTTTGTAAATTTCATGATTTCTCTCTTGCTTGAGGTTTTGGGTAGATTTTTTTGTATAGCCTCGCTGCAAATCTCGTCACGATCATCGCGAATCGTGAATTTCGTCTAAGCAGTCCTCTTTTGGTAGGGTTTCACTAAAAAATTCATATCTCTCTATTTTCAAGAGCTTTTTTAGTGCTTCTTTTTGGAGAAGGTACGTAACGATCTCAGGAATCTACAGTTAAAAATTTCTCCAATTCCAAGTTTGTTTGACTTGTATTTTTTTGTCGATTTTCGTCCAACTGTAAGCAGTGTCGGACCCTCGGGCATCTTCCAACTTGTCCACGGAGACCAAGAGGAGGACTTCCGGCAATTTTCCAGAGTCTCTGGAGGGTTTTTCTGACCTGCAAGTTTTCTGTTTTTGACTCCATCTTCATTCTAGTTTGCTTCCGCTTTGCGTGAGACCTTTCTTGATCATTTCTAAGGTTAGCATACTACTAGTTAGTGTGCGTAACGTTGGTAATTGTGTTTTGAGGTGTGTTGGGTGGTTGTTGAGAATTTTGATTGGCTTCCATTCACGCCCCTCTTGCCGTCATGCGCGGTCCTTCATGAACCATACCATCAGTAGCTGAGTGTAACATTTAATGTGCCAAAACCTTGGCTACCATCATGATCAGTCATGCACAATTGCTCACATGTCTGAACTTGTGCTTTTGTAGACAATGTGGTACCCCACCAATTGCTGACAAAATTATTTATAATAGACTACAAAAAAAGTCAAGTAACTAATAAGCCTGTTGACATATTACTAGTTACCAAACCACATCAAGTTGTTCTTTGGACAATAGTTCAAAGTACCCTTGCTGTTTCTTTTTCCGAAGCTTTTCATTCCAAGGATCACTACAACACATCTAGCCTTCTGTGACGACTCCATTTAGTCATAAAATGTTAAATTTTTACGTCACAAAGTGAGATCTGTGACGATTGGGTGATGAATTATTCTTCGTCACAAAAGGCTCGTCATATAAGACATTCTGTGATGACTTTGATTATTTTCGCCATTATTATTTTGTGACGATTCTAATATCGTCAGTGATTTATGACATTTTAATTTTGTCACTACTTGCAATCGTCATAAATCCTAAACCTGGAAACGACATGGCACTTACTCAGACGTGAGATGACGCTGACTCAGATGTGACATGTCGCTGTCGCTGACTGGCCATGAGTTGGCAACACAAATTGTGACAATTTACTTGGTCATAATCAAACTCGTTTAACAATTATGGGCCCAGCCAGCCCATGCTGCAATTACAGCCAGACAAATTATGCCATAATACATGATTATAGCACCACAAAAATAAGGTCATAAATCATTTGAACACAATTGACACAAATTATAGTGATAGAACAATATATATAGTATAGAAGACTGTAAATATAGCACCTAAACTATTCACTTATTCAACAAGTCCTACAAATACAGATCCAGATTGAGACCAAACAGAGACCACCAATGACTAAAAAACCTGGCTGGATAAGGCGCATGCTTGCACTTGCATCAGTGTCAAAGAATTTGAACTGCAATCACAACAAATGTTACTTAGTTAAGCATTCCAGCTACTGCTACTGCTAGCTTTTAGTACTACTGAAAAACCAGTTCCCCTTCCTTTTTAAAATTGTTTTCGTCATTGACGTTGACCGTCAACTTTGATTATTCATCTTATTCCACGTGGATCTCATGATTTTTTTAGAACAACATGGGTCCCATGTGTCGGTGCACTATACGGCGTAGGCTGCCCGAGATTTGGCCCGTTGGCCGCACCGAACGTGGGCTGCCTCACCTAGATGGCGCAGACGTGGGGCTGTCTCACCTAAGCGGCTACTGGCCTACCAGAGGATTGGGCCCATTGGCCGCAACGTGCTGGGGGCTGCCTGAAGATTTGGCCCATCTGTCCGCTCGTGTAATGCTTGTGGTTTTTATTGCGTCAATGGTGCAGTTAAACTTTTTGATTTGTGCTAATTTTTTTATTTTTAATTAAATATATATAAAAATTATTAATATTTATGATAAATGTTATATACCATTAAATAAATCATTGAATATATTTTTCTAATAAATTTGTTACAACATGTCAATATACTAATATGTTCTATCTCTCTCTCTATATATATAGATATGTATTCTCTTTATTTCTATGACAATCAAGGTTACCATAATAAAAAAAATATTCATAATGACGAAAATTTAAAGTTATGATGACTTTTAATTGTCATAAAGTTGTGACATTCAGTTTGTCATAATCGTTCGTCACAAATATAGCAATGACTTATTTACGACCATTTCTGTCTTGTTTTTATGACACATATTTTGTCGTCAATAAAATAGATCAATTGTCATAAATTAGCTTGCCTCATGACATTTTAATTAATTATCATTTTTTAAACGTAAAAGAAGGTCAAATCTCTTATAGTGAATTTTGTCGTTTGTACTTCTTTATGCTGTTGTTAATTGTTTCTTTAAGCCAACAACATGTGCCATCTTATTTGATAATTCAGAGGTTTCTTCGTCCTTGGATTTATGAACAGCTTGATTTTTTCCTCAACTTGATTACAAAGGCAATCAATTGCATCATCGACTAACAAAGAGCATTCTTCAAAATCTAGTTGTGAGAACCGTCCAATTCACATTCAAGTTTATCGAATTGACCCGCCGTCCATGAATGGTATACGAGTATACAACCCGACAAAAAAGGAATATAAACGTAGTAGTCCCCCCAACATGCTTCTTAAGCAATGCCCAAGATCCAAGCACGCGGAACAACAACGATTACTACATCACATAGGTCACATCAGTTTTAAAGTGATATTATATATCGTAGGCTCAAGACATAAGTCCTGAAATTAAAATGCGGAAGCGATCCTAAGGAACCTAGCCGTCGCGGCGGCGGCAATGATAAAACAACAAAGGATCTCGATGCTATGCCCACGAACATCGCAAATCACGAGCATACGAACGTCCATACTATTACTCGCCCTCGCTGGCATCTGCGGGGACAAAGTAGCCGAACACCAACTCATCCTCACCTGCAAAAACTTAAGCAACAAACGTTGAGTATGAAGGTACTCGCAAGACTTATCTTGTTATGGGAATTATTTCTAGACTCTAAGGATATACAATATGGTAGTAGCAAAGTAAATAAGGCATGGGATACAACTCATTTGCTTAAAGCTGAAACACTAAGGATATGTGAATAAGCATAAATAGAAAGACTCTGCGGGCATAAGTGATGGGGACGGGGGTCCCGATCTTCTTACAGGTTCTGATAATCAACGATTTGGGCGTAGTCGCAACACAAATCGATCCGGCTTCCGAACGGCACGTCCCGAACCCTGCAATCGCAGCACCACGTCTCCTCTGGTTATCACCCGCGCGAACACGGATGACCTCGCCGAGAAGGCTAATCCTTGCCTGCGAATCGAAGAACACAAGAAAGAACGAAGTGGAAAGCAACCAAATTTGCAGATATAGATTAAACTCACAAGTTGGGGTCTCACAGACCGATCAAACGGTGAATCTGTGTATACAGAAATAATCTAAGCAAAACCCGACCCTAATGGAGGGGGTGACGACTGAATATAAAGGACTTGGGGACGTGCAGGTCCCCCTGGACGAAACCCTAATGGACTCTAACTCGATACAAGGCCATCCGACCCAAAATCGGTGTCGCAGCACCCTGACAGATTCTGGATGGCTCACTGTTTTGGCGATTCCTGTCGACTCCGAAGGAATTTGGACATGGGACCAGTCCCGTTGGAAAGATGGTCTCATCCTCTTTCCGTGAAGTGGTAGATCGCCTAAAACAGAGTCCGTATGCTACCTGGGCGTCCGTTTTAGTGGAGACTATTCCTGGACTCCGAATTGGCTTCGAAGTCGACGTGGGCTGGACCTCCGACTTGGCTTGGACGTCCTTGGCTGACTCCAACCTGGTCTTCCATTGTTCCTCTGACCTCTTCATGATTTCTAATCATAATAACATCATTAGGTAGTAATCTATCCTCAAAAATTCGTAATGGAGTGCTAAGGAACGAGCTGACCTCTATATTAAGTTGACGGGCGCGAGCTCTGGTGATTGGACCTTCATTTGTAGCAGCGGGAGAATTATTGTGTGTATTATGGGTGTGATGTCCTCATCATCCTCCCCCTCTTGATGCGAAGTTGTCCTCAACTCCAGATCATCCTCCTCTCCCAAGTATGGCGTCAAATCTGAAATGTTAAAAGAGGGACTAACCCCGAACTCGGGTGGCAACTCAAGCTTATATGCATTATCATTAATTTTCTCTAAAATTTTAAAAGGACCAGCAGCTTGAGGCATCAATTTAGACTTTCTTAAATCAGGGAACCTATGTTTTCTCAAGTGCAACCAAACAAAATCACCCGATTAAAGTTTTAATTCTTTTCTACCTTTGCTACCAGCAATCCTATATTTTTCATTCATTTTTTAATGTTTTCCTTAGTTTGAGCATGCAACTTAACAAGAAAATCAGCACGCTCCTGAGCATCATTATTTACTCTCTCACTAGTAGGCAAAGGTAAAATATCAATAGGAGCATGAGGGTTGAAACCATATACTACCTGAAAAGGACTTACCTTTGTGGTGGAGTGTTCCGCTCGATTGTAAGAGAACTCCACATGGGGCAAACATTCTTCCCACATCTTCAAATTATTCTTCAGAATTGCTCGCAACATGGTGGATAAGGTGCGGTTCACTACCTCCGTTTGACCATCAGTTTGTGGGTGACAGGTTGTAGAAAACAGAAGCTTGGTACCCAGCTTATTCCACAAAGTACGCCAAAAGTGACTCAAGAACTTAGCATCACGATCTGAAACAATAGTAGAAGGAACACCATGCAAACGAACTATCTCTTTGAAAAAGAGGTCAGCAATATGAATAGCATCATCGGTTTTATGACATGGAATAAAGTGTGCCATCTTAGAAAAACGATCCACAACAACAAAAACACTGTCCCTCCCCCTCTTAGTCCTAGGCAGTCCTAAAACAAAATCCATAGAAATATCCGCCCAAGAAATAGAAGGAACAGGAAGAGGTATGTATAAACCATGTGAATTCAAATGAGACTTAGCTTTTTGACAAGTAGTGCAGCGAGCAACAAACCTCTCGACGTCTCGTCTCATCTTTGGCCAAAAGAAGTGTGTGGCCAAAACATCTTCCGTCTTCTTAGCACCAAAATGTCCCATCAACCCGCCTCCATGCGCCTCCTGCAACAACAAAAGACGAACGGATCCAACTGGAATGCATAGGCGGTTAGCTCTAAACAGAAACCCATCATTCAACACATATTTGTTCCATGAATGGCCCTTGTTACAATACAGCAACACATCTTTAAAATCATCATCCAAAACATATTGTTGTTTAATGGATTCAAGGCCAAAAATGCGACAATCAAGCTGGGACAGCATGGTATATCGTCTAGATAAAGCATCAGCAATAACATTATCCTTCCCTTTTTTGTGTTTGATGACATAAGAAAAGATTCAATAAATTCTACCCACTTAGCATGTCTACGATTCAGATTTGTTTGACTATGAATATGCTTTAGTGACTCATGATCAGAATGGATAACAAATTCTTTAGGCCATAAATAATGTTGCCACGATTGTAAAGAACGAACAAGAGCATACAATTCTTTATCATACGTGAAATAATTAAGAGCAGGACCATTTAACTTCTCACTAAAATATGCAACAGGTTTTCCTTCCTGCATCAAGACACCATCAATTCCAATTCCACTAGCATCACATGCAAGCTCAAAAGTCTTACCAAAATCTGGAAGTTGGAGCAACGGTGCGTGTGTAAGCTTGTCCTTCAAAAGAGAAAAGGACTCTTCCTGTGATGGCCCCCAATGGAAGACAACGCCCTTCTTTGTCAACTCAATCAGCGGTGTCGCGATGGTGCTGAATTCCTTGATAAAACGGCGATAAAATCCCGCTAGGCCAAGAAAACTCCGCACGTGCGAAACCGTCGTGTGCGTAGGCCAGCTGTCAATCGCCTCCACCTTAGCCTTATCAACTTCAATGTCCTGTGAAGTCACAACATAGCCAAGAAAAGAGACTCGATCGGTGCAAAAGGTGCACTTGTCGAGGTTACTAAACAAACGTGCATCACGTAAAGCATAGAAAACAGCACGTAGATGATCCATATGTTCAGCCAGAGACTTGCTATAAATCAAGATATCATCAAAGTAAACCACCACAAATTTACCAATGAATGAACGTAAAACTTCATGCATTATTCTTATGAAAGTGCTAGGTGCATTAGTTAAACCAAAAGGCATGACTAACCACTCATACAAACCAAATTTAGTTTTAAATGCAGTTTTCCATTCATCACCGAGCTTCATTCTAATCTGGTGGTAACCACTACGCAAGTCAATTTTAGTGAAAACTATAGCACCACACAACTCATCAAGCATATCGTCTAGCCTAGGAATAGGATGACGATACCGTATAGTAATGTTGTTTATGGCTCTACAATCTACACACATACGCCATGAACCATCTTTCTTAGGAACCAAAAGAACAGGAACAGCACAAGGACTAGGACTCTCACGTACGTACCCGCGGTCTATAAGATCTTGGACTTGGCGTTGAATTTCCTTAGTCTCCTCAGGATTGGTTCGGTACGCCGCACGGTTTGGCAAGCTCGCACCAGGAATCAGATCAATCTGATGCTCAATCCCACGAATGGGTGGCAGTCCTGGCGGTATCTCATCAGGAAAAACATCTCGAAACTCCTGCAAAAGGTTAGTAACCGCAGGTGGCAATGTGCAAGGCAAATTATTAATAGAAAATAAAGCATCCTTGCACACTAAAGCATAGCATACAGCAGTACCATCATAAATTTCAGCAAGGTTAGTTTTTGTAGCAAGCATTACAGGAGCTTTCAAATGTATATCTTGCTGAATTTCAGATTTAGCATGAAATTGTTGTTTAGCATTAGCAGCCCTCTCCCTATTAGATTCAATGATTGTAGCAGGTGTCATAGGTAACAAAGTAATTTTCTTCCCTTTATGCATAAAAGTGTATTTGTTACTACGACCATGGTGCAAAGCATCATTATCATGTTCCCAAGGACGACCCAATAAAAGAGAGCATGCTTGCATAGAACAACATCACAATTTACAGAATCAACATAAGCAACAAGGAAAAAAGGAACGCGACAAGATTGTGTTACCTTAGCTTTTCCCGAGTCATTCAACCACTGAATATGGTATGGATGTGGATGTGTTCGTGTTGTCAAGCCAAGCTTCTTGACCAGATCTGAGCTCACTAAGTTGTTGCAACTACCCCCATAAATAATCACCCGTGCTCGCCTATTCTTGATCACGAACTCAATCTGAAACAAGTTATGGCGTTGGAGCTGGTCGGATTGAGTTACTTGAGTACTGAGGACCCGCTGGACAACGATGGCTCGGAAGGTAGTGTCGGCGCTGCCGAGGACTAAGGAGTCCGCAGCACCGTCCGTAACAGCAGCAACATCATCATCGTCATCTTCTGTGTCGGAGGTGCTCGCATAACCTCCATCTTCAGTGGCAATGTAGGCTCGTTTGCTTGGGCAGTCACGCTGCACGTGCCCAAGTCCAAGGCAGCGATGACACTGAATGTCAGTCGTGCGACCAGTGGATGTAGTGGATGGTTGATTCTTCACTGGACCCTGCACAGAGGATTTAGAAAAATCTGCAGGGCGTGCCGAGGGAGGCGTTGCTGTGGTGGACGGTCGCTTGCTGGCTGGTACAGGAGGTGGACGAAAGCTTGACGAGGACCGTGTGGCTCCCGTAGATGTAGACGTACTAGGCGTGAAGGAGCGACTGGTTCTTGTCTTTGTTGCTTCCTGTCTTCCCTGCAATTCCTTCTCTGCAAGCATAGCTATGTGGAACAACTCGTTGACATTGTTAAAGGTTTTATAATCAATAATATCCTGAATTTCACGCTTCAATCCCTCGTAAAAATGACAAATTTTATCCTCATTATCCTCAACTACCCCACAACGCATTATGCCCTTCTGTAGCTCAGCATAATAATCCTGGACGGAATTACTACCTTGCTCTAAACGCTGCAGTTTGAGACGCATATCTCGCTGAAAAGAAGGAGGAACAAAACGATCACGCATAGCTGTTTTTAAAGCATCCCAAGTGGCAGGTAAACATCCGACAGCAGCTAAACCAATCCACCAAATAATAGCAAAGTCCTTAAACTCACTAGTAGCTTGTCGAACCCTATGTTGTTCAGGAACTAGATGGGAACTCATACTAAATCCATGACCAGAATTATCATTAACCATTATACCAAATGTACCATTAACCATAGTTCATTCCTATCAATTTCATGTGCCAACTCTACGATGTTATATAAAGGACACTGAGCTTGATCATAATCGTGACCGTAGCGATTCGAACCCATTATAACCCCTGTAGGGGAGTCCAACTATACCCACACGACTGAGGACTAAACGGCTCATACACCCCGCTAAAGTTACACAAGGGGTACTCATGTCAACCTTTTGACACTTGTAGGCAAACGTGAGTCCCTCGTTCTACGCACCGTACAGTCATCGGCCTAATGTTGGCACGTAGTGAGATACTCAGCTTGCCTTACTATTATATTCGACATGTGATATGAACGAAAGGTGCTCATGCGAAGAATAACACGGCCGGGTCCTAGGTCAACCCAGACAGGGCCTACGGCACATAAGACCTCCATGTCTTGCTGCACTTTGATCCCACTGTCTGGATTTCAGTATTAACACTTTTCAACTTTTATCAACATATGAACTAGCCACTAGCCCATAAATAACCGGGGTGAAGTTGGACTTACCACTCGACTTCTCCCGTTTAAGCTAATTTAAGCATGGCTAACAATTTCATGACTTGAGTAAAAGGGACTGATTCCAAGTGGACAAGGTGACGTAAGCAACATCAAGGAGGTGTAACATGCAACAATAGGATTTTCCAACATTACCACTAATGCCTGACTTAATGCAATCCTATATGTAAGCATATATATTAACATTAAGAATTTACCTAGGGTAGCAATATAAGGTGCTTGCCTTCAAGATCAGCGGTAGTTTTCTCCTCAGCAACCTGGTCAGCCTCTGGTGCTCCTCCCTTAGCAGCACCCGTGTCACTCTCCGACGAATCGTACTTTATAAAGTAAAACGCATCGGTATGAGAATGTATGTCATGATGACATGATGCATACAAATGATGCAATTGGTGCAGAGAGGTAGCTACTAAGACTATGAACACAATGCATGGAGAAGCACGTCAAACGGAGGTCTAAAACTCAAGTCATGGTGAAAACAGTTTTACGGATTCAGAAAACTGGTTCCCAATTCCCGAGTTTCGGTTTTGATATCTGTGACACCCCGCAATAAGCGAACTAAATCAAATTAATAAGCAAGTCCATGGTGTAAAATAATGGTTGAAAAGTTCCACCTATTTGATGGAATTAGGGGAGATTAAATAAAAGGCACCGAATTCGCAAGTTAAGATGAATCAGGTAAATTTCTCTTTCAATGCTATTGACCCAAATTGGCGGTTAAATTGAACGAATGCACATTAATCATTCCCGTAACCAGACGAGAGGACATTAATAGTAGTTTCGAGTTTAAATTCCATAGTTAACTAAATTGAAACCCTAATCGTCAAAAGGATTAAATAATAAAGAGGTTAGTGATTAATAAAGGATTTAATTTGCAAGTAACAATTCAAATTCAAATCTTAGTCTTCTTGCACTTCAAACGACTCCATCTTTTATTATAGAGATCACAAGCAATTGGAATTCAAATTCCAAATTTCTAAACTAATCTTTCTCTCTCCCTCCTTTTCTTTTTTTTTCCCTCCTTCCTTCCTTCCTCCTTTCTTTTCTCTTCTCTCTGCTGGCGCCGGCCGATGCAACACTGTTGCCCACGTTTGCACTGTCCTCGTTTTGCCGACGCGCCTTGCTGCTTCAGTCTCCCTGCGGCACGTCGCCCTATCGCCGTGCACGCAAGCGAGCGGACAGCAGCAAGGCGACGTGCGCCTTAATTTCTTCCCGCGCTCGTTACTGCCACCGTCGTCCGGCCATCTACTGCCGTACTGGCATTTTCACGCCAGCCATCACCGCGGGAGCACGCGCACGCCAAGACTGTGTCGTGTGATATTACTTCCTCCTCCGCTGGCCTTTCTTTCTCCCTCCCCGCCCCATTTTTTGTTTCCTCCTCCCTGCCCTGCCGCCATGGCCGCCGCACATGCTCACGCGTCGACCGACCACCCCACTACACTCCAACCCTAACCAAACCCCTCCAACGTGTGCGAAATCACTCACCACTCTCTCCCGAGTCCATTTCCTCCTTCCCGAGCCAAAACCCTAGCCAACCCCGACGAATTGCTCTCGGAGCACTGCCGCGGCCGCCATTGCCGCCCCTCCGCAAATTCCCCGTCGTCAGTGAGTAATTCTCCGATTCCTCCCGCCGGGAGGTAATCTCGAGGCCCTCTCTTCGTTTCAATTGATCGCGGCGAGCTTTGTGGAGCAGGGATGACGAACCTGCCGCGCCATTGCCGAAGCTCGCCCGCGCCACCACCTCGCCGTCGACGACCCCCTTCCTGCCGATTTCCTGCCACCTCGTCGTGCCCGGCGGCACCACCGGCCTCTGCTGCAGCTCTCGGTTCCCGCTATTGACCCTCCCCGACCACCAAGTTCCGGGGAACACCACCGCCGCCGTCGCCCTCGCCGGTCCACCATCACCGGCATAACCCCGGTGAGCTCCGCCGTCTCTTCCTTGTCGAGGCTGTTCCCGGAGCTGTGCTGGTTGTGCGGGACACCACGCTGATTGCCACCGTCGCTCCTCCGGCGAATAACACCGGCGAGCACCGTCGGGGGTGCGCCTGTGCGCCGCCCTCCTGACACGACCCGCCCAGAAAACCTCGTCTCGGGACGGATCAGGTCAGTCGTTAAGCCAAGATCCTGTCGGGCAACGCTCGGCGAAGCGAGCGTACACACGATACAACACAGGCAGGGATAAACAACAATAATTTGTAAGAAGAGAGAACTTAATACAACCTTGGTTCATAAATTTGAAGTTGAATATTACATTGTTCCAAAGTATGCTAAAGTTTTGAAAACGATAACAGCGGAAGACTTGAACGATTACAACTCCGACACTCGGACTTAAGCAAAAGCACGCGCCGTGCCCACGGGCGTCATGCTACTAGCCACTTCAACAAATCACTGCGGCGACTCGCACAACTCCCACTGGAGGTTCCCAAACTCGGGGAGAGGCTCCTCCCAATGCAAGCTACCTGCTGGGTCCTGCATGACGACGCCTGAAAACCACAAAACGCTAACGCGTGAGCTTCTAAGAAGCTCAGCAAGACTTACCCGACAAAATGGCTGGCTACAGCCGACTCCTAGACATGATGGCTGATGGGGGTAGGTTTACTTGCAAAAGGACTCGCAGCCTATACTACTCTTGTTAATTCTTAGCACAGGTTAAGTGATTAGGAAAAATAAATTTAGTTAGCACTGAGCTAAGCAACCATAACAGAAGCAACAGTAACAGTAGTATTCATCAATATTCATTCTCATTGTGGCTCAACCTATTTACTAGAATGTGACAGAGAGTTCAAGTAAGCTCATAGCTGAGAGCGACAGCGATTCGAACCGATTTTCATACCACTGCAGGGTTAACCTAAATCGTACGACACGTGCGCGTCCCAGACTCGCACGTGGCAACCGTTCACACCAGCTCCTGCAACGTCAATTCCCTCCTACGCGTGCCTTAGCAGCGCCGCGTCCCACCAGACAACACGTCCCAGACGGTTTCTGTGGAGTTCCCACGCTGCCCACCCCAGATCTCCTCCTAGTCAGACACCGTAGGGCAGGTTCGACGTTGCAATCACTAGGCTACATAGGTTTACCGGGGCCCATAACACCCAGCATACGATTAGTACATTCAATACTTGCCCAGCTGTGCCACACGGATCAGACCAGACTACGGTCACCCTGATCCCGGACCAGTCGCCGACCTACTGGTACCCAGTCTGACCCTCAATCTTTTATCTTTCTTACTCATTGACAATCGTGTGGCACATCTCATGAAATAGTTTCATTCGATTTCCTATTACTCGTGAGCAGCGTCCACTCTGCTCGACTTCTACCGGCAACTATCTGCTAAGCATAGCATACTAAGGGTATCTATACAAACTACCGTCAGGGTTTCCTAAGGGAAACAAATGCAACTATGGTTTCAATCAACTCCTAGCACCTAATGCACAAACAAGACACACTTAGAGTAAAAGTAAAACTTTAAAATTCGGTTGTGCACCGGGGCTTGCCTGGTTCTTCTGAGCTGACGATGACTTCTTCGGCGGGGGTCGAGGAACTCGGATCTGCAGCTACCTCGTGAGCGTCAGAATCTACATGATGCAGTAGGATTATGATAAGTTCAATGAAAAATAAACTTATTGTTAATATCAATAATAACTAGGGTTTAGATTGGCGACGCCCAGAATTAGGGTTAACCCTAATTACTAGACGTCGTCGATTAAATTAAATTCTTAATCTGTGAATGATGTTTAAAGAAGTCTATTAAACTCCCATGAGGTGACTTTTAGTTGGTATGTTCATCAACTTCAACTCTAGTTAAGTTAATTCGACACTTTTCATCGGCTAATATTATGTAATTACTTCGGCTATTAAACTAAGGTTAAAATGAAGTTTTTAATTCTTCCTCAAGATTATTTTTAGTTGGTAGTACTCCCTGGAATAAGCATTTTGGGCTTTGGGTGGGGCCTAGATGAATTTTCTATATTTTATAAAAATTCATCAAAGTTCCTGTTTTTAGATCTTGTAAAATCAGAAAGCACTAGTAAACATTTGAATAAAATTATGAAACTTTATGTGAGCGTTCCTGAGCACCAGATTTGAAACTTTTCTTTTGGGTCTAACCTTGTAAATGACTTTTACAATGTACTTTAGAAAATGGTATTTAAACTAGGTAGATTGAAGTTATTTAATAGGGTTAGATGCCATTTCGTGTTCCTAATATCTTTATAAAATTCCAGAGGGTGTGTAGTACCATGGTGTACTTGTGGGTCAAAGGTTAGCCCTAGAATTGCTCTACAATGCAATTTAAAAGTTAAAAACAGAAAGGAGTGTTTCTAATTAATTCTGCAAATGTTTGGTCATTTGTTAAAAAGTGCTTTAACAGAAAATTAGCCCTTTTCACGAGGGTTCTAACACATTTTGGTTTTCTATTTTTGGAGTTTTCTATGAATTTCTACGGATTTTACAAGACAGATCAATAATTTGGAAAATAAAAAGAAAAAGAAAACAGGGGAGGTTTCTCCGACGAGCTCCAGCGATCAATTCCCGACGATGGGGTGGTCGCCGGCCGTCGAACCTTGGCTTTCTACGATCCACTCGACACGACGAAGCTCGGCAACATGCTATTTTTCAAGGTTTTGGCCGGGATAGGGGGTCTCACCGTGGGGGTGCCTCGGGGCGGCGGCGATCGATGAAATTCCGGCGAGGTGGCTCGACTTCGGAGGATTGGAGGGTTCTGTGAGCTTCACGGGGTGGAGAGGAACTGATTTGGGTGAAGGGATTTGATTGAAATTGATCGGGGGTTGCGTTTCACCGTGGAGGCGGCTTCGGCGACTATGGTGGACGGCGGCCGGGCAGGGGAGGTGAGCTCGCGCGGGGAAGAAGAAAGGGAGAGGAAGGGGGGGAGCTGGGGAGGAATTGCACGCCATTTATAGGAGGGCCGGGGTAGGGGGAGTAGGGGAGGAGCACGGCGGCATGGGCGGCGCAGCGGCCGGTCGGGCGGCTCGGGCGGCGGAGCAGTGAGGAGGGAGGGGGCTAGAGAGAGAGAGGAGTGAGGGAGGAGAGCGTGAAATTTGAAGGAGGAGTGCGGGTCACGGCCGTGTCGGCCGGGTCTGGCCGGTCTGGCCGGGCGCGGCATGGCCCTGCCGCCCGCTGTTTTGTCGGGCGGGCGGCGGGACACTGTTGCCCGCCCGGCAAAACAGTTTTATATATTTTTATTTGACAGTTATGCAATTCAATGAATTGGCACACTTCCCGAGCTCTAAAATTTTTGAGAATTTTTGTACAAGCTCAGAAATTTATTTGGAACACTTTTCATTTAGGGTTCAAGTCGTGATTTGGTTTCTAAAAATTCTTGAATTTCTAAGTTGATTATAGCTTGTGTGAATTTTTAGGAGGTCTAAATCCGTTCCAAAAATCTTGAATAATTTCCCAAAATTCTAATTTGAAGTGTACTTAATTGTTATGTAAAATTATGGCTAGGGTCCTGTGGAAATCTTGAGGGTCAAGAGTTAGGGTTTGGATTTCGTCCAGTTAACGAGATTTCGACACTGCTACGTGAGATTTCTCCGGATTCTGCTAAAGTGCTCTATTGTTTGTCAAACTTTTCATAGTGTTCCTTTAAAGCATTTTAAACAATATTTCTTATTATTTCCATGATTGAATCTGCTTTAAGGTGAGTGAAATTATGGGTTAGAGTTTACAGTTGTCGATTTTTGCCCTGGTGACACCTGGGGTGTCACACCTCCCCTGTTTCGTGCAGCTGATAGGCGGGCCCGGCTTCCTCCCTATTCAATCAATTCCCAGAAAGTCACCAAAAATTGTAAAATTCATAGAAGATAGAATACTGCTCCAAAAATAGCAAACCAAAATTTGTTAGAAACCTCATGAACAGGACTAAATTTCTCTTAAAGCACTTTTTAGAAAACGACCAAAAATTTTCAAAAAATAATTAGAATACTCATTTCTGTTTTTAAATTTTAATTTAAATTCTAGAGCAGTGCTAGGGCTAAGGATTGATCTACAAGTACACAATGACAATAGGCACCTTCTGAAATTTTATGGTGATTTATGGACCACAAAGTTGCATACAACACTTTAACAATACTCCAATCTGTTTAGTTAAAGTATCATTTCCTAAAATACATTATAAAAGTCACCCAAAAGGTTAGACCCCTAAATCAAAGTTTTAGCTTTTGTTCTCATGAGTGACCCCATAAAATGTCATAATTTTATTCCAAGGGTTACTTATGGTTTCTGATTTTATAAGATTTAATAACAGAAATTTTTGATGAATTTTTGTAAAATCTAGAAAATTCATCTAGGCCTCAACCAAAGTTCAAAATGCATATTTCAGAGGGTACCATCAAGTAAAAATTATCTTGATATATAATTAAAAGTTTCATTTTTAACCCTAGGTTAATGGTCATAGTTACAAAATAATTAATACTCGAGGAGAAGTGTCGACCTAAC